>OX246746.1:7261596-7963931 GCA_945910005.1 Isoperla grammatica | reverse complement strand
GGCCTAAGGATAGTGGGGAGTGGCAAGTGTTAGATAGGTTGGAAGAGGTAGTGATGGGTGATAGAGGAAGAGTGTTAGTAATAGCTGGGGATCTAAACTTGCCTGGAGTTCACTGGGAGGGGGGGAGGGAGGATCTTGGAGGCAGAAGGCAGGAATTGGCATGTAAACTTATTAATGAGGGGTTAGTGCAAACGGTAGGAGAGGGGACGAGGATTTGTGGGGAGGGGAGGAATAACATTTTAGATGTAATATTAGTAAGGCCGGAGGAAGCATGGGTTCACTCGGAGGTAGTAGAGGGAATGAGCGATCATAGGGCCCCAATAGAAGAGTTAGCACTAGGTAGTGGGTGGGAGAGAAGGCAGGGAAATAATAGTGAAAGTAGGGACAAGACAATCTGGAGATATGATAGAGCTGATGTTCAGGGTTTGCAAAGGGAGTTACTGGTAATGTATGAAGAGTGGTCTAGTAGGGATGTGGGAGTAAATGAAATGTGGGAAAGTTTTCTGCAGATATATAGGGGCTTGTTGGAAAGGTTTGTGCCGCAGGTGACTAAGGGGGGTGGGACTGACCCAGTATATTATAATAAAAGAATTAGGTGGTTGAAGAGGAAGTACAGAGAAATATATAAGAGGTATAGGAAGACTGGTAAAGGTAAGGAGAAACTTAAGGAGTGGGAGGGAGTTCTTAATAGGGCAAAGGTCGATGCAAAGGATGATTATATGATGCACTTAATGGATGATGAGAGATTCCAAGGTAAAGGGAGAAGGTTGTATCAACATCTAAGGAACCAGAAAGGGGGGGGCGAAATACCCACACTTAAGGGGACTGGGGATGAGTTATTTACTGGTGATAAGGACAAAGCGGAGGCTTTGAACTCACACTATGGGAAAGTATTCCAAGAGAGGGAAGATTCTAGTATGCAGTGGGAAGGGGGGAGGGGTAGCAAGCCTCTTACGATAACGAATCTTGATATTAGAAAGGTTTTAGGAAAGATGGGAGGGAGAAAGGCATCGGGGCAGGATTGGTTGATGTGTAGATTTTTGAAAATTGGGGGGAGGGGGTTGTTAGGTTTGTAGGGGATATTTGCAGGAAATCGTTAAGGGAAGGTACTATACCGGAGGGTTGGAGGGAAGGACTTGTAGTGCCAATACATAAGGGGGGGGGATAGAAGTCAAGTAGGGAATTACAGACCTGTTAGTCTCACTTCGGTAGGGAGCAAGATAATGGAAAAGGTAGTAGAAAATTATGTTAGGTAGGTGTTGGAGGGGGAGGGATGGTTGGTAGATAGCCAGCATGGGTTTAGGGAGGGGTATTCTTGCGAGACGCAATTGATAGGTCTTGTTCAGGATATAGGGGAGGCTCTAGATAAGGGGGAGGAGGTTGATGCAGTTTTCCTTGATTTTGAAAAGGCTTTTGATAAAGTGTCTCATGGGATTTTGATGAGGAAGGTTGATAGTGTGATTGCAGATAAAGGGGTTGTAAGGTGGATGGGAGATTTTCTAGCAAATAGGTCGCAAAGGGTAAGGGTGGGGGGTAGCGTATCAGCAGCTATCGAAGTTACATCGGGGGTGCCGCAGGGGTCGGTGCTGGGTCCACTGTTATTTATAATGTTTATTAATGATATAGGAAGGGATATTGAGTCAAGATTAAGGTTGTTTGCTGATGATTGCGTCTTGTATAGGGTGATTAAGCGGGTGGAGGATGCTAAGTTGTTGCAGGATGATTTGAACAGGATAGAGGAGTGGGTTGATGTTAATAGGATGGGTTTGAATGCGGGAAAGTGTAAACTGGTTGGGTTCACGCGTAAATTAAAAGGGGATGCGAGAGAGTATTTTCTTGAGGGGGTAGTTCTTGAAAAGGTAAAGAAGTATAAGTATTTGGGAATTTTATTGGCCGAAGATTTGGGATGGGGGGACCAGGTGCAGGAAAGTGTAAGAAAGGGATATAGAAACTTAGGGTTTGTTATGAGGAATTTGAAGGGAGCTAGTAGGGAGGTAAAGGATATGGCTTACAAAACAGTGATACGGCCTATATTGGAATATGGTGGTGCTGTGTGGGATCCATATAGGAAAGGGGAAGTCATGGAATTAGAAAAGGTGCAGCGTAGGGCGGCAAGGAAGGTTACAGGACAAGTTAGGAGATGGAGGTATGTGGAAGATAGGTTAGGGAATGTGGTAAGGGCTTATGATAGTGTTACAGCAATGATGGGGGAACTGGGTTGGGAGTCCTTAGAGGAGAGACGGAGGAGTGATAGGATGTGTAATTTATATAGAGCAGCTAGGGGGAAAGGAGGGTGGGGGGAAATCCAGAGCAGGTTGCAAGAAGGAGTTTATAGAGGGAGGGGGGATCATAATTGGAAGTTTCTGCGTCGGGTAGTGAGAAGTGATCTGGGTAGGTTTGGTTTTGTTGAGAGAACGGTAAGGGAATGGAATGAGTTACCCGAGGAGGTTGTTGAGTGCGAGTCAGTAAGGGAATTTAGAAATAGATTGACGAAAAGGAGGTGACGAGGGAGGGTGGGGAGGGGGGAGGTTTGGATAGGTTGCCACCGGGTAGTTGTGGCCCATTTGCAGCCTTTAAGTGTTTTAATCTAATCTAATCTAAAAGATAAAAGCTTTTAGCTATGATGGAGTTTATGCCAATGTTTATAGATAGCAATTGGTTTTGGACCACTCCTTAACCCGACCCCTAAAATGGCAGAATGGCCCCTGTTTCATGTTTCCTAGTTGACACAATGTAGCAAATCAAGATGAGTGGATGTTGTTTTTGCTATATGTAACAGCAGTTACAATAAGTGTACCCTGTAGACTATGGTAGAAAAATAATAAATCCCTAGTCCTAGATTATTTTATTAATAGAGCAAAACAAGGGAATTCTTCATCGCGAACGGGATCCACACCCATCATATGTAGAAATGAACACTGAACAACAAGTAATTTATTTAATTTTCCGTAAGAATCCCTGTTAATGGGTGGATTAAATTAATTAGCTTTTAACTAATGTGCCCATCTTCAGGTGACTAACTAAGTATATTAGGGTGTTTGAATAGTTGGGAAGGAATGTCCGAGGGCTGATAATATCAATATCTCAGTCCCAGCATTCGTCTTTACGACAGAGGAAACCCTCAGAAAAACCTTCAGTCAGAACTGCCGGTGGCCGGAATCGAACCGGAGACCTCTCGAATTAGAGTCTCGCGTCTTACCGCTGAGCCACCTCTATCGGTGAATAACAATTTTTATACATTATATCGTGAGATTGGAGGTCAGTAGTGTATTCAGGGGGAGGGGGAGTTCATGATTAACCAACCAAAGGTATATTTTCGTTATTCTTATGTCAATATTCTTAATTTCATCTGGTAACTGATTATACCACCTACAATGTTTACCCATGAATTCTTGTATTGCAATCAAAGATTTTATAATTTTGATTAAAATATTCCTATAGACATAGTTTTGGATCAGTACATATGTTTCATACTTATGAACGTTAGCGATGTTTATATTTTTACAATTTGTATTTGTCTTTTTTAAATTGCCTAAATTTCTTATATGTCACACTCCTTTTACTCTGTGAAGGTCTTTGAAGGCATTTGAAGGCCTTAAAACATAATACTATAAGTTTGTTTTCACCATTTTTTACTGGCATGGGCCTATATTTTGTTAAGCCATATACCATGCAACCAATTTATTTTGTATATTCCAATGTTTGACTATGAGTATGATCTTTATCATTTCACTTATTTATTATTGTACAGTGCGATAATTATTATCAATTTTGTTATAATTGGTATTGATAATGTTTGTCTGTGTTGTTCTGTAAATATTTACTTAGTTCTCATGTATTTTTGTTTGTATTTTTTTACGAATCTAATTTCTAAACTGTTTTGGGTCAACGGAAGCTACCATACAATAAACATATAGGGAGGTAAAGGATAGGGTCTAAATAAAGGATAGGTTATACAAGACAGTGGTTCGGCCTATATTGGAATATGCTGGTGCGGTGTGGGATCCATATAGGAAGGGGGAGGTCATGGAATTAGAGAAGGTGCAGCGTAGGGCAGCAAGGAAGGTTACAGGACAAGTTAGGAGATGGAGGTATGAGGAAAATAGGTTAGGGAATGTGATAAGGGCTTATGATAGTGTTACAGCAATGGTGGGGGAACTGGCTTGGGAGTCCTTAGAGGAGAGACGGAGGAGTGATAGGATGTGTAATCTATATAGGGCAGCTAGGGGGAAAAGAGGGTGGGGGGAAATCAAGAGCAGGTGGCAATTAAGAAGGAGTATAAAGAGGGAGGGTGGGTTCATAATTGGAAGTTTCAACGTCAGGTAGTGAGAAGTGATCTGGGTAGGTTTGGTTTTGTTGAGAGAACGGTAAAGGAATGGAATGAGTTACCCGAGGGGGTTGTTGAGTGCGAGTCAGTAAGGGTATATAGAAATAGATTGAAGGATAGGAGGTGATGAGGGAGGGTGGGGTGGGGGGAGGTTTGGATAGGTTGCCACCGGGTAGTTGGGGCCCATTTGCAGCCTTTAAGTGTTTAATCTTATCTTATATTATAATAAGTAAACAATATTATTATATAATAGCCTTTTTAAGTTAATCCGCCGTTTTTCAACCAATCAGTGCACACTGACAAAATAGTGACCAATCGGGGCATTTGTGTCTGAAGATATACAGCGAAACAGTCGTTTGTATCTCTGCTACCATGAAGTACGAAGTGACAAAGCGCCTAGATGGATTTCGTGTTGGACCCGATAACTTTTATAAAGTTGACGGACTATTCGTATTAGTTTAAAATACGATTATAAAGCTCTTAAGCTGCACTTCCCGATCTAGCTTTTTGTCGTAGGAGAGTAGATAATTTAAATAAAGTGCATAGTAATTATGAAAAGAGGAAGGTAAAATCATGGAAACGTACATAACCTAACTTTAATCTGTACCCCTAAACTTTGATCGAGTAGGCCTAGGCCTAGGATGCTAAGCTCTAGTGGATATGTAATGGCTATAATATACAACAGAGGCTAATTCTTAGCTAAGCGGGTTTTCGCTGAAGTGCTGTTACTAGTACACTACTTACTAGGCCTATAAACTAACATAGCCTCCTAGGCTAGGCCTAGGCCTACCCTACATATAGGCCTAGTCCTAGACTTTTCTAATTATGATTGAATAGTTTTAGGCCTCTGAACGTTATCCTGCATTTCATACTTCCCTGTAGATAAGATAAGATAAGATAAGATTGTGTTTATTTAGCTTCACCAGCTATTATTGTCATACATACATACATTTACACAGTTACACTACTATCTTATTATTACTATCAATTAATATACAGTATACTTACAAATTATATTTACCATAAAATATTTTTAATTGTACAATTGATGTTCAAATACATATTTTTTTGCTTCTGATTTAAATTTTGGAAAGTTTTTTATTTTAATATGTTTTATATGTCCGGTAGCCTAGTTCTATCCTTTGCCTACTGTATATAACCCCCGACTAGGTCTAGCCTATGGTTAAGGCCTACGTTTATCACAATAGTTAAATGTGGAGTCATTTCAAAAGGCACGGAGAGCACAATTTGTTTACATAGATGGTCATGGTAAAGTCGTCATACAACAACTTCGGTATTGCTTCCATCACGGGTATGTGAGCGGCCGTGACTAATTCATTTATACCTGCTCGGCTTGGCCGAGACTGTAAACACGTCATTGATTAATGACGAAAGCATTACCGAGGTTCTTGTACGACGAATATACGTAGTAGAATAAGCCTGGACCTAAGGCTTTCCTGCTATGATATGAAAGCATCTTCATTTTTTTCGGATCCGATGTCATCACTAATAGAAAGTGGGGAAAATCCTATTTAACTCAGTACATCAACGTAAAGAAGAATAAAGAAAAGTATCAAGTTCCTTTTTACAAGTGTAGCTTATGCCTACCTTTTAAAAGTTTAAGTTCATAAAGAAGTTCCTTGAAAAACCATTTTTTAATTTTGTATTACCGAAACACACAATTGAAGAGAAATAACAAATTTCGTGTTGCTGTAGATGGGGCTCAAATTTGGACAAAATTGACTTTACCAGACCACAGTTGAAATTTGCTGCATACAAAAAATGTTTGTATTACGGTACCGGTACTTATAAATGTTGATCAAGCAAAAAGAAGCAATATTTATGCGGATGTCTACAACGAAAAAGATTATTAAAGATCGTGTTTGTAGGATGTGTACAACAGGAAAAAAGATTAAAGACATACGTGTTTGTAGGCCATGTCCAAACTAAATTCCTTTAAATTAAACAGAACTGTGCTTTTGGAAAATGGGTTTTATTCCATTGACGAGTACTTCATATTTTACAAGGGTAGGGCCTACAGATGGTTCTTAAATTGACAAAGTGTAATGATGTATGAATGCATGTGTACTTATGGTAAAGTGTATGCACTTTTGTAGATATGATAATAATTTGACGTGTTCTATACAATTTGTACAAATTTGTAATGGAAACTAAATAAATGAAAATGAATATGAATATGAATATAAATTTTGGTGTAACAGAGGCCTAAAATGTTGTGTTAAAACAGGAAATATTCTTCTCCAAATTAAAACCGTGTGTAACTAGCGGTTTTAATGTTACCTAGCTCAAGAATGCCAAATCAAATCGCAAAAGTAAGATCGCTGTGCCCTGTGATTTTGTAAGCACTATGACCTCTTTGTATGCTTAATTTGCCTACAATATTGTATCAGTAGAGCTGTTATTTTGATACACCACGTATACCAAGGGCGGCAAAGCGCGCTAACTCAAGTCGACTTGGCCTCAAAGCGACTTGTATTGTATTGTATTGTATTGTATTTATTGTGCAGCTCTTAAATTACATTTTATATGGTGTAACAAGTAAAACCATTGTAACATTTGCATTGTCATTTCTTTACATAAAAACATACAATTGTTCATGTACTTTCTTAAAAGCTATGTTTAAAGTATGGACTTAAACTATAGGTCCTAATATAAACTACTACTTGCAGATATGCATAGACAGTACGTACCACACTAACAGTCATATCTAGAATTCCTTACAAGCTAGGCATAAAATACAAAGTACTGTATAAAAATAATATAAACTACTAGACTAGTGCAAATGTATACAAATGTATGCACAACATCATTAGTAAATAATAATTAATATTAGATTGGTTGTACTACTCAGAGCTGGGCAAAATACTCAAATATTTGTATTTTAGATACAAAATACTGAAATAAATGTATTTTAGATACAAAATACAAGATACTTTTAGAAACATATATTTTTGATACAAAATACATTTGTATTTTCAAAAATACTTTACATAAAATACATTTCCCTATGCTACAACTACAACTACCAGGAAATAAAGAACAACCAAAATTTTTTTCTTTTAAAATTTTGGATGTTGGTTAAACAAAAGCATGTGCTTAGTGTATGTCTAGAACATTAATATATTCATTTTCATGTAACGGACAGTACAATACAAACAATGATGGTAGCACTAGCTTGATTCAAATTACACTCATTGCTGCCCATTGGGCAGAATGATGTTGTGCAGAATTACAAGTTTTTGGAACAATCTGTCTGATAATGCATTTCTGCGTGGATTGTTTACAATACTGGCAAATGAAAACATCCTCTCCACTGGGGCACTTGACGTCAAGCTTGTACTGTTCTGCAGAAACATATTTTGTTTTATGGCCAGATACAAGCTTAACATTTGAATGTCTCTGCGTTTATCTTGGATATATTGTAGTACTTCCTACTCTCCTTTAGTGTTATTTTTAAAACGAAGAGGGGTATCGACCATATTGTCTTCTTTTTCAAAAGCGAAAAAGTCATCATCAGTAGTAGATGAATTCAATGTATTTTGTTGGGAGAAGTATTTTTTAAAATACATAATACTTTGAAAAATGTATTTTCGATACAAAATACAAAATACTTTAAGCTCGGGTATTTTCGATACAAAATACAAAATACAAATGTATTTCAAATATGTTTTTCAAATACATGTATTTTCGATACTGCCCAGCTCTGGTTGTACTATAAATACCAGCTATACAACATTGAATAGACAGAGCATACACAGACCCAACATTATTACTAATACTATAGGTAGTAGTAGGGACAGGCTAGCAGTAGGCCTATTATATGTTTATTTTTTATTTAAGTCTTCAATTTTGTAGAGTCCCCTTTCTAATAAATACCAACGCAGTTCTCTTTTAAATACGTTAAAAGTCTAAAATATTTTTGATTTTGACATGGCCTGATATACACCTCGAAGCGCTTGATGTTAGGCCCAGGTCAGCACTGCAATCATGTAACTTTGATCGCTAACGTTGAAATCGTTATTGTGTAGCCAATGAGAATCGAGAATTCGAAGAAGTTCACAGGAACTAGTCAAAATCTAGCAAGCTGTGAGCAACATTGGCAGTCTTTTGTTTTTATTGAAAGCCTGTCAAAATGTATCAAAATTTACACTTTACTGAGTAGATCCATACAGTAACTACTCGCAGCACGTATTTATTCTCATATTCCACTGTGTTCTAGAAGTAGGTCTAAACTCTAAAGGTATAGTCCGTCCTACTTCAGTTTTGTGAAATAAAGTCGGTTAAACACGAGCGTTTCCGCCAGTTTTTGGTATCGAAAGCTGTTAATGGCTGGGTGCTCGCGATCGAGAGGCGCGCACGATTTTCGTGACGGTGACAATAATGATATTTGGGGTTTACATCCCATATTTTTGTAACTATAGCTAGTTGTCATCCCCGGAATGAGTGTTCAACGTTTAATAGCATTACCGAGCTGTACAAAATTGCATTTAAGAGCTACGATAGTTCAAACGTACAATTTTCAACGATGTCGATCGTTATCTACCAAAGTTACATGGTGGCAGTGCTGGCCTGCATTTCAAGCGAGCTAATACCTATAAAGCGAGCCGGTTTTCCTTGATATACGATAGCGAGCTAACTCAAGTCGCCTTCACTTAGCTTGCTTTCTGCCCTTGGTGTACATAGTGATTGCATTTAGATAATTAATCTTGGATTTAATATAAAGAAATTAACTTAGACCCTACTGATTATAATATTATAATTATTTTGTAGGCTAACTATAGTGCTAACAAAACCATGGGGTGCAGCGTTCTCAATTTTTCGTTGTGGGGTAGCATTCTACAGATATTAAAACATGTAAAATTTCTGTAGTTTTAATGCTGAGACTATCTCCACCTTAATGCATTTTTAACATAGGCCTACATGTGAACCGAGTGTTTGCAAGCCAAGCAAGTTTCAATCTTGCTGTTCATAATAAAGAAAAGGTGATAATATTTGTTTTGTTTTTAGGTCTGGGATTCCTGTGTCGGGCAACAATGAGAAAAGCATGGTTTGTATTACTAAATTATTATTATTATTATTATTATTAATTATTATTAATATTATTATTATTATTATTATTATTATTATTTGTACTGCCATTTAGTATACTGAGGACAGTTTATTGTGCAACTATAGAATCACTTGCAGTAGGCTATGGTTTTTTTGTGTGGTGACATACCTCCAAATGCCATTTAAAATCATTAATTGCACTGCAAAAAAGATTCATTAAAACTTTAACACCTAATTTGAACCTTACTATTCCACGATGCTATCAACTTTCTGGTTTGCTTCCAGTCTCACCTTTATTTACTTTCTGACTTTGTTCTCTTATTATTTCAAGAAAAAATGTAAGTCAGGTACCTTTAAATTAAGTTAATTTTGTTAATCTCCACAATAGACAGTGGTGGCTTGTGGCTGGGGGGGGGGGGGGGGGGTGCTAGAGTGCTGCAGTACCACCTTGCACAAAGTTGCATAGGCCTATAGATTTTAGCTTAGGCCTACTCGTAGATATTTTGAAATTACATATTTAAAAAATTGACTTTTTAAAACTATTAATGATTTTATCATCAACGTTTAACTGCTATTAAAATATTTTAACGTGCTTAACACAGTTGTTTTTCCTCTCGCCACACTTGTATTAGACTGCTTTACTGCATGGAGATAGGGATACATACCAATCATGTAATTAGTGTGATTAATTGAATACAATAATTACAAATAGACCTACCATACTGAACTAATGTAGGCATACATGAAATAAATGGGACAGAGCCAGCAAAATTGTGGCTGTCTTTCACTTCCCTTTTTTAAAAGGTAACTGATGAGTAAATGTAATGTAGGGAGGCCATTTTTAAAGAACCTCTAACCTACCACACATAATCTATTCAGGAGTTAATTGTTTCCCTGAAATTCAGTCGTGTACTTCGTCATATCTAAACAGACTCAAATGTTCAGTCATTGTGCTATGTAGGTTCTTTCAAAATATCTGGGATCTTTCGTGTAATGAACTACGTAATTGTGTAGGCCTACAAAGATGTTATCCAAATACAGTTTGTTATTAAGTTTATCAAAAATTTACTTGTAAAGTACTGGGTTTGAACTTTGAAACATTGGCTCATGATGAAATTGTTGAAAATTTAATGCTTATATAGGTCTATACAATTGATATGTGTGGTGTGTGATATTTCTAGGTCGACAACTCACGTGAAGTGATCGAAAAGGTGGCAAGGATTTACCGTGATGGATTTTTAAACGATATTAATCTGATTGTGGGTCGGAGGGAGTACACCGCTCATCGCCTCATATTAAGTGCCTCAAGTGGTGTGTTTGATGCCATGTTCAGTACCCGTTGGCTGCCAAGAGAAGTAACTCACGTGGAGCTTAAAGAAACAGCTGCGTGTGAGAAAGTGTTCGAAGATTTTCTCCGATACCTATATACTGGGAAAATACAGATATGTGTTCAGAATGTTTTGCCTGTACTTCAGCTGGCTGATAAATATGATGTGGATGTAAGTCTTCTTCTACATAGTGTTTTTAGAGTTTAGTCAGTTGTGTCGCCTACAATTAGGCCTAGGGCCTATAAGCACCAATCATTAGCCTAGGCCTAATGCAGGAGTAGTAAAAATCTTTTCAAAATATTTAACATGGAGAGTATTGGGAGCATATCTCCAAGATAACATATGCCTACAATCTTTTGAAGTTTTATACCAGATACATTAACAATTACAGTACATTAAAAGTCAAATACTTTTGATGAATAATGTAAGACTATTCCACCCACTCTTTTTAGTTTTAGTAATTATCTATAAATAAGAAGAGACTTGTAAAGAGTTCAGGAGTTCTGCCCATCAACAACAATACAAGACAGCTGATGTCGCAACAGTAATACCAATAGTACACCAACCATAGACAATTGCAATATAAAGTTTACTTTAAAAAAAAATTAATTTTTTTTTTTGGTTCATTGACATTGATTTTTTACGTTTAGACGTTAATCTCTAAAAAGTTTCGACAGCGCGATGTGACATAGATTGTTTTACATGATAGATAGATAGATAGATCTAAACTTTGAACACACATTTGAAATTTGTGTAGGTACATAGGCCTAAATAAAAACAAATAAACCAGTAACATGTTGCATAAATATTTGATATTATCTTCTTTTAAACAGGAACTGGTGATAGTTTGCGTTCGGTTCATGGAAAGGCACATCCCTCGTGCGCTGATATCGAACGTGTTTATATCATGGCTGCAGTACTCGGAAGCAGCTTGTTTCGAGGACTTGTCTTGCTACTGTAAAGACTTCATGCTATGGAACATTTCCATGTTGGCAAACTGTTTGGACCTTGATGAATTAGAGCCAGCTACAATGAAACACATTCTCAAGCAAACTGACCTGGTTGTTGAATCTGAGTTTGTCTTATTTCAGTAAGTTGACTATTTTATTTATATTATTAATTATTATATGTGGTATCCTTCCTATTGTTAATTTCCATGGACTTTTGATGTTATACTAATGTCTGCTTAACATGGTTTCAGCTTTGTCGTCAAATGGCTCGAGCTACGTAATATGAGCATGAGAGAGGGCGATAGAGATAGGCTTGTAGCAAACCAAGTAGTTCAGCAACGAGAAGAAAAATTGGTGAAAGAAGTTATGGAGTTCATCCGGTTCCCCATGATGGAGCCAGCACAGATAGAAGAGCTTCAAGTGTTGCCAATAGTAGCTCGCTATAAAGACTATTTCATGTGGAGGCTTGGAGTTGGCATGTCCTACCAGTCTGGTGAGTCAATCAATACAGATCATATTGAAGGTTAAGAGCCATAAAATTAATAACGTGTTTATTTTTGTAACATAATGTTTTTGAATGAAGATGATGGGGGATAGAGCATAGAATATTAATTTTTACACATCTATTTATGTAATTATTTATTTATATAATGTGCTTTGATAGTTTTACTTTAGGCCTACGTAATTAATGCTAATTTTCCAAAAGCGAGTGCTGAATGGATTAGTTATTAATGCTAAAAGAATATCTCTTATCGTAGCCTAGTGTCTCAATAAGTAATACACGTTAATCCCACATGTCTAGGCCAGCAAGAACAAGCCGAACGGCTTGTGCGGATGATCAGTGGATCAAATGTAGACCTAATCTTCACTCCTCGGCTTTACACGGTTAATACTTTTAGCCTTCAGTGTGAGATAGAAAATATCTCCGATATGCCTCAGTTTGTATCCCGTACGTACTGTTTTTCGAGCCGCACGTGCCTGGCAGCTGACGCTTGCCCCAGGGAAGATAGCATGACAGATTGGAGCATCGACATTTACCCACGTGGTGAGTACATAACATCGAGTACTGGTTCATGAAGATAATATTTCATTCCAAAAACTCGGCACATTAAATAGCCATCAATTGTTCGTACAGTTGTGCATTGCAGCTGACTCGAAATGACTGAATGATGTGGTATGACATCACAGCCTGGATATTTTGTATTGCGTGCCTATTATTTACCAGGGGGAGTAGGGTCGTCTGCTGCTAACCGAGGGTGCAAAACTATCGCCATAAGCCCAGTTATGGATTGCATCACATAAGCATGCATGTTGTTGTTAATTAATGGTAAATGAATAGTCAAGATTAAGATAATCACTATAATAACTTGTTTCTTCAAAGCAAATATCAATCTACTGTAGGCCTAGATGTAAGCCATAGATAGGCTTGGATCTACGGTAGGTTTAAGTTCGAAGAGGCCTAGCCTTAAGTAAATGGCCTGTAAAGCCATAGACTATATTCAGAACCAGAACACAGGTCTAGAAGCTGTGCGAATGCAATGTCAGATTCTTCCTTCAGCTGGTGTAATGCATATTCACAATCCATTGTTCAGTATGGCTACCTTCCAGCAGACATTAGCATATATAGAACCCGCTTTATTTATCACTGCCACTTTGAGTCTCGGTTTAATTCAATTTTTTTATTTTAATAATAAATCTGCATGTTTGGCATGCTGACTGCCCAGCCATATTGATACAAATCTTTGTTTGTGTCTCATGTATGCTGCTTCTGAGGTGCCAACTCATAATTTTTGTTTTATTTAATTGTTTACTGTTGTTTTCATACAAGGGGTTTAATTTTCAATTTCATAGGTACATACATAACTTGTAGACACATGTAAACTGTTATTGTATTGCATTGAATAAATACATTTTATTCCTTCCTACATCCCTATTCCTGAAAGTTGTCACGGTCACATAACTCACTTTAAGTGATGACTTTCCATAGAATTGGCTTATTGAATAGCAATCGGCCATTAGCAAGTTTTGCAATGAGCCAATAGCAAGGGATAACTACATCTCCCCCCCCCCCCCCCCCCCTGATGCGAGTCAAAGTGATACCCAAATTTAAGCATATACATTTTGTAAATTGACCTACCTATTTAGAATTCACATGTTATTTGTGTTTAGTTGTATACATTTTTCCTGTTCATACATTCTTTTAAGTTGGTACCACAAGAAAACATAACTAAGCTTCCACTGTACCAAACCACAACTACATTAGGTATATTATAATGTTTGATGAAATAATAGAATCACTACACATAAGTTTTAGTAATATTCATTCCAAGTGTTTTCTTAAAATGTGTATTTGTTTGAATTTTGTATCAGTAAAAGCTGGCTTTTACACTAACAGTGGAGAGGCTTTAAATTAACTGTTCACTAAAATAAAACTTTTTCCCTGATGGCTGAACCTCTAATAATAGCTGGTCATTATCTGTTCATAATAAATACGAAGAGGATAAACAAGTTAGGCCCCAATACTTAATGAGAGAAATGAAGACTAGATTACTAACTACTTATTGTGTATGTCTGCTGTCAGGCGTCTTCTTTGACAAATTCTTCGTGATCGTCTGGCAAGGACTTTTGGAGTGCCCCGAACAGATGAAGCGTACTGTTCGAATGCGCCTTACGTGCCACGGACCGACATTCCCTCAACACGTGAAGGTGGGAGTGTGCATCTTCAGGACAATCGATAACGTGGAGCACATAGCAAGCGTTACACACAGCAATTTAACTTTCGAAAGTGCCAACGACACAAGGAACATCGACGACATCATCGCATATGATGAATTGACTCTTGCTTTAGTTCATAATGAAATTGACAGTCTTAAGATGAATCTAATTATTATGCCATTGGACAAATATTGCTCAACCGCACTTCCACAGAAGGAGCCAACATCTTTGAAAGATCTGTGGCGTGTGCGGCAAAGGTAATCGTACATCAAATCTTGTTTAATAGTAAAAGAACTACTGTACTACAACCCTAAAAACATGTAGCCTAGAACAACTTGCAATTTAAACAGTTTATGGTGAAAGGATCAACAACTTTTTCCCTGAACCTAAAAAATAGCTGGTCATTATTTGTTCATAATAAAACTGAAGAGGATAAACAAGTTAGGCCCTAATACTTATATATATATCTTGACCCCGTTTCCAACATTAATTTATCGGGTAGGGGGGAGTAGCAGAGTACTCCATGTCTTGGGCTAATGTCTTCGTTGCCGGCTAGCCAGGCCTGACGCAACCACCTCCTCAACCTCTTCCTCTATCACTTCTTCCGTTACCAGAGGGCTGTTTAGTAGTTCCCTCCATCTCTCACGGTTTTCCCATAGTCTTGCTGCTTCAACTTCGTTCCATGATCTTCCTCTATTCTCCACACTGTCTTTGATCTGATTTATCCACTTGTCTCTTGGTCTGCCTACTTTCTTCTTATGCCCTTCTTCTTGTTGTTGTTCAAACTCTCTTTTTGGTATCCTAGTCAGGTCCATCCTTTTCATATGTCCAAACCAACGAAGACGTTCTCTCTCCAATCTTACCTTCACGCTTTCAACACCTAATCTTTCTCTGATCACACTACTTCTAATCCTGTCATGCTTTGTCACACCCAGTGTGCTTCTCAAGAACTTCATTTCTGCTGCCACTATTCGATTTTCCGCTTTGAATCCCATGGTCCATGTAACTGTGGCATATGTCAGTATTGGTAGAAAGTATTGTTTGTATATAAGAAGTTTGCATTGTCTTGGGATTTCATCTTTCCAAAGTAGCTTCCTGACAGACTGGTAGAAGCTTTCTGCCAATGTGGTTTTTTTAAAACTTCTGCATCTATTGTTGCAATTTTAGATATCATACTTCCTAGATAATTAAAAGATTCTTTTGTGGTCAACTCCTTGTTCCTCAGTAAAAGTTTGCCATCTCCGGGATGCGTCTCTTTGTCATGGTTACCAGTTCGCTCTTCTCTTGGCTGATTCGCATACAAAATGTTTCTGTTGCCTTGCTCCACTTATCCAGTTCTTTTTGTACTTGTTCTAGTATCTTGCCACATATGACTATATCATCTACATATATCATTGTTCTTGGTCCTTTATCTTCTTCCGGTTTGACAACCCGTAGTACTTCGTCAATTACTATGATGAACAGTGTTGGTGAGAGTACACTTCCTTGTCTTAGACTATTGTTGATTTTAAACCATTCCGTGTTCCCAAATGCTGTCCGCACACAACTGGTGCCTTTTTTGTATGTAGATTGTATGCGTTCTACGAGGTCGTTCTCTACATCTTTCTTACGTAGTAATTCCCACACTTTTTCCCTTGGCAGCTTATGGAAGGCCTTTTCTAGGTCAAGAAACAGCATTAACATTTCCCCACCTTTCTCCCATTGGTTCTCCATTAGTTGTCTGATAGTAAAAATTAGGTCTGTAGTGGATCTGCCTGGCCTGCACCCATATTGTTCTTCTCGTAATTTTCCCATCAATTTGTATGCGTAGTCTTCTTTCAAGTATTCTTTCATATAATTTAGCTACCTGACTCATCAATGATATGCCTCGGTAGTTTCTACAGCACTTACGGTTTCCTTTCTTAAAAAATTGTACAATTATACTCTTTGTCCAGTCTGTAGGTATCTCCTTGTTGTTCCATATTGTACACACAAGTCTCCACACCCAGTTTACCCCAATAGCTCCTGCTGCTTTAATCATCTCCGCTGTAATTTCGTCAAACCCAGGAGCCTTGCCATTCTTCATTCCTTTAATAGCGTATTCGACCTCTCACCTTAGTATTGCAGGTTTGTTGTCTTGTGCAGTTTTTGCGCTACATGCTTCTTCAAGAGGGCATACTTGCCGCTCAACCTCCACAAGGGTATTATTGCTGCACGTGTTTGGATTCAGTAGATCAATGAAATATGCCTGCCACATCTCTTTAATCTTTTAAGGATCAGTTATTAACTTGCTGCTTCCTCGCTCGTCAAGCATAAACTTTTGCTCCTCCCGCTTGCTTCGTTTCTCCTTAATTAATCCGTACAACATTTTCTTGTTTCCCTCGTAATCCTCCTGTAATTTGTTGCCAAAAACTACCATTGCTTTATTTTTCTCCTCTTCTACTTTTTTCTTTACATTGTATTTTTGTTTTTGGTAGTTTTTCATAGTGTCTTTGGTCTTGCACTTCTCCTTCAGCAACCACGCTTCCCGTTTCCTTCTCACTGCCTCTTTCACTTCTTCGTTCCACCACGGTGTTTCCTTTATTGAGAGAAATTAACTTAATGAGAGAAATTAAGACTAGATTACTAATTACTTATTGTGTATGTCTGCAATCAGACATCGTTTTGTTCAACTTTTCACTATAAAAACTGCACAAAATCAAAGTATCTTAGTAATAGCACAGATGATGGATTGTAAGCTTGAGGATGCTATACAATATTCAAAAAGTGAGAAATGCGCGTGTGAAATTAATTGTGTTTAAATTGTGGTTTCGTGTGTACCAAGAAACTGGATTTAAAAAGTTTCTCATTTTTTTTTATCGTTTTTGGGTAATATGTAATTAATTGTAATTATTTTACATTCTTAATAACAATTGTAATGATTAAAATAATTGTAATTTATTAAATCCAGTTTTCAGTTATTACGAAACCACCCATTTTATTCCACCCATAAAATTGCCGTTTCGAAGACGTATCCCAATGTTTGTAATAATGTATGTTCTTGTCTTGGATCAGTTGCTTATTATTCATTAACATTGTCTATATTCTGCCCATAAGAAGCTGATAAATAACGGATTTCATTCACCCAGCCCTCGATTACACCATGTCAGGGTTGGGTGAATTAAATCCATTGTTTTCATAGGAAGGACAAAACCTCAAAAAGTCTCATGATAAACAATTAGCCCCGAACAATATGAAACAACAAAATTAAGATCCGTTCAGAACCTATTAACGTACTTAACTTTTGAAAATTACGAAGTTGGTCAAACGCAATTCATATGCAAGTGTTCACATTGAAAGTAGCTAAATTATCGCGAGACGTAATTTACGAAAAGTTGAACCAACTTTAACTTTACAGCTTATTTCAGTAATTTTCTAAATTGTGCACATGCACACAGGGTAAAAAGGGTAAAAGATGATTGGTCTTGGAAACGGCAACAGGTCGCATCTCGGTGAGGATGCTTTATACTTAATACTTATATACTTATAGGTGGTCCAACTGTAGGTTCAAGGGAGAGTGGTCAAGCTTTCTCTATATCTCCCCTCATCTTGCCAACAACATCCTTTATTAGTTTGCATCCTTTCTTCTATTTATCTCTCGCCACCAGTCTACCACCCTCATTTCGTGTGTTTTCTATGTGGACGTTTTGCTTCCAATCTTCTCATACGTATATCCCAATAATAACCCTTTGGTAGATCATGGAGAACATTTTTACTATGTATGCCTATGTATTTATTTATATTTATGTTTTATCTGTATATGTATTATTTGTATATATTTTGTTTATTGTTTTATTACTTTTGTAGGAAAATGGTCCCACCCGAGGTCCAGCTGCGCCACGACGAATCTCATGCTAGATGGGAGGAAGCCCGAGCGCGCTGGGAAGAGTGGCAGCGGTCGTGGAACCCCCGTTCAAATCTCAGGCCATGAGCAACAAACAATACGTGAGTGGCGACAAGGTTGCGACTGGAATTCTCAACGGTTGACCAAGGCCTCATTTTTAATTTTTATTAAAGACCCAGGCTGGTACCATACCATACACAATGTTAAAGAAATGTGGTTCCAAAAAGTGTTATGTTTTTCAGTTTTCTAATGTTGGCCTACTAATCCATGTTTAGACCACTCAGTGAATTCCAACAAATTGCATGTGCTGGTGAAATAGCATTAAAAGTGTAATATTACCATACTTAATTAAATGTTGAGTTGTTTTTTAATTGTTTTGTACTATTTTTTTGTCATAGGTCGATGGCCGCCGCAGATGCTAACATCTGTTTTAAGCTCAAGACCGTCTCGTGGCAGCTTCCAGTCAGCAGACACCACTTTCCTAGATGATGATCAAGACATCGTTTCATATGTATTACAGTAAAACCACTGTATAAGGTCCAAATTCTAAGTATTCAAAAGGTGTAACTTCTTTATGTTTAACCCTGTGAAAATCTATGTTTTGTTTTTTCCCTCCAGGCCAAATAATTGCAAGCAATTAGTCAAAATTCAAAATTGAAGGTGTGTAATTTAAAATTATGATTATCTTAGATTGAATTTTCCAGTGGGGATGAATGTAGTATAATGTCACTTTTTTAAATTAAAGTTCCAAAATATATTGTGATAGAACACTTAATTTTTTTAAATGTCTTGATATACTTGCAAAAGATGAGTAGGCTACATATATATATATATATTTTTTTAAATAATTGTTTACTGTTAGACGATCATAATTTTCTTGGTTATCCTCTGAAGCACAAAACTCAGAGTTCATCAATATCTCTTAAATTTCTTCATTCTCATCCGTATTGTATTAACGTAGGCTTAGGACTTCAACTTGAAGCATACTTACTTTAATTTCAATTCATATATTTTACCAATTACAGTAGTCCCCCTTTAATTCGAAATTCAGGGGCCCTCAAAATACCAACTTCGAAATATAAAAATTCGAAATATATAAATTTCCTCGCCGCATATCGCCAAAGAACCTATGTTGTATCGCCGCTGGAAACGCCATAACCACCCACTTGAACATTGAAACCCATCGATCTTTAATTTGAGCGCGATCATGTCCGCTTGTTGTATAAAAATTCGAAATATATAAATTTCCTCGCTGCATATCGCCAAAGAACCTATGTTGTATCGCCGCTGGAAACGCCATAACCACCCACTTGAACATTGAAACCCATCGATCTTTAATTTGAGCGCGATCATGTCCGCTTGTTGTTTTAAAATTACACCAGTCAAGGGTATATTCGCAACACGGGCGCGACTGAAATACTCGATATTGTATATTGTAATACTTGATATGTATTGTAGTCTCGTTGTACTTTCGTTTGGTTGCCGACATTTTTCACACAGTTCGATGTTCACTATCACACACTTGATACACTGATATGCTCCAAACAACACACTCGACCACACGTGCTACCAGCTCACTCGAACAACAACAAGTGATGAGTCAATGCCAGCGCATGCGCAGGCGTCCGTCCGGCCGACTTGCTTCGAGGCTGCCCATCTGTGGTCGGTCGGCAACAGCTATTAGGATTGGGGAGGGGGAGGGGGGGTGGAATGTTGCAGGCAGGCAACGCATCTCGGGGCGACCGCTCGCTATTGTCGTTGCGTTGTTTACAAAAACTGGAATTACCGGGAAATGTCTCAAGCTGCACTACAGTCACCGTCGTTTATTTCGAAATAAACGACTCAAATGAAAGAATGTCAGTACCTTCGTTCTGAAATTCACTTCGAATTACGAAATAGCTGAATTTCGAATTAACAGATGAAAATAACATGTAGTTTTTCTGGGACATGGAAACCTCTTCAATCTACATGAGTTTTCGAAGTAAGCGAGTTCGAATTTTCCGGGGACTACTGTAGTAGATCTAAGCCTTACCATGTTGCTACATTGAAAAAATGCTAGGGCTGCGGCGTGACATCGATTATTTAATTAATTTGATGTGGACATCACACATAAATTTCAACATGTATGTACTTTGATTCGATATTTTGAAATTGAAACAGTTGACTCGAAAACATGCTACTGTTCACTATCAGCATGTGGCGAGGAAAGTGAGCATGGCTTGTTTGATGCGTTTGCTCTGCCATCCACTGTGGATGGTCTCCAAATACTGGAGCTGTGCGAGCAAGGTCAAGCGACATTTTAAGACTATTCTTGAATTTCGAACGATTTTTTTAGACAAGCACGATAAAAAATCTTGCTAAAAATTCTCCCAACTTTCTTAATTTTATTAGGGCTACTATGAACCTGAAATTTAAAATTTGGTGTTACTCCGGGAAAAATTGTAAATTACAATTCAAATCTTAAAGAACTTCACATTTAACTTACTGCACAAATAGCAAGAAGATGAAATGTGAATGGTCATTACCACAATTTTTTAGACAAATTTCGAGACTACCTAGGAGATTTCGGAGCAAGTCGAGCGCTGTCTAGAGGAAACCTCTGCTTGAGCTTGAAGAGTATTGCACAGACCTATCAAATACAAGAAGGATCGTGCTAGAGTTCATTTTCAGAACAATCCTCCAAAAATCCACTTGCCATCTCGCCTTTGGCTGAATAGTAAACATTGCGGCATTAGGAAATTTAAATATTCAACTCCAGTGATACCCGTAGCAGTACGATCGTGCACTTACTTGTTTCATTTATATGGACACTGTCGTATTTCCGAGTAAAGCTAATCAGCCCAAAGCTAAAACGAAATGTTTATAGTTAATTGCCCATGTTTGTGGGCATTAGCTCTAAACGTTTTGACAGGCTTTAAAATAGATGTACATTAGCTCTGCCTCTTACCAAACAGTCCTCTTCGAAGATCTATCCTCGCATATGCGTTCACAATTATTTGATATCAACCAACTCGATAGGCACCATCTTTAGTCAGTATTGCCAACACTACTTGTCTATTACATCCGTTTTGTTGATGGTTAGAAAAAGTTTGATTTTCAAAATTAAAGATTTCAACTCCATCCGGTTTGCATACTGCTAGTAAAATTAATACAAGTTTTTTTAAAAAATAGTGTTTGTCAAATACAGCTTTCAAAATACTGCCATAACTTACTAATGAAAGTCCATAATGATAAAATGGAAGGGTATGAGAACTGCATTTCTTCGGAAGTCCTATAGTTAAACCATTTATTAATTATGTATTTTGTTTCGGTACATAAAATATGTGTGTGGCTTGTGGTTGCTTTACAACCATTCACATTTGTTGTGTATGAAGTGTTTCTTTGGACCAACACTAAAACATGTGGACTTTGGTTCGATTCATTTGCCATCAAATTTACCTCACTGTATTTTTAGCTAGTTTAGAATAAAATGCCACTCAAGATATTGAAATAAATGTCTCCTGAAATCGGATATCAGTCTTGTTGGCGTGTTCAAAATAATAAGCAATATAATATAGCAATTTTATAAACTTGTGCTGTTGATAGATACCTGTGTGAATAAGTACATTCATTGTTTGAAAGGTATTTATCATGCACATTCAGTTAATTTGAAAAGGTACCTGTGTATGTTTGTTTAATTTTTATATTTCAAAGTGATATTCTGGTTCCAATTTAGCACAGAAAAACTTGAGAGAAAATTTGTTTGCATTGTTAAAATAAAAATAACATCTTCTTTTAGGTTTAACAAAAATAAAATCTCTGTAAATAATAAATATATAGCTGTTGGCAAGTGTGGCAACAGCTCCAACATCTGACTTCAAAGCATGATGGAAGTTGATGGAGAGATTTCGACATGAACTGATGATTTATTCTGCAACTACTCTAGTCATATGCTGAAACTAAACTAAACGAGAATTGTGTGTGAGAGGGGAAGTGGGCTGTCACCTAACAGGTGTTGAAGTTATGTGAATGTGTTTAGAGTGCCTAACGGCTTTGGATATATAGCTATGGGGGTGGATAGGAAGGAAACCAACAGCTTACCTTGTTGCTGACGACCTTGGTAGTTGGTAGACACATATAAAACGACTAAAGAATAACGACGATACTGTTTCGGCCTGACGTGGCCTTGTTCACCCGACGAATGTGGAGAGGAAACTCGTGAGATGTTGAAGTTAGTTGGTAACCTGGGATTTGCTAAGAAAAGAAATAAAGATACAGAAAAGCAATTGATCGAGATAATGTTGATATGCTAATTGGCTGCAGGTATTTATACATTAATAAATCTGTATTGTAAATTATGGTGCTCTTCATTGTTATTTGTAGATACATCAATATGTATGGCATTTTACTTATTACTGTATATAACAAAACATTCTAAGAATACAGTATATGTATTTAAATTATGCACATAAATGAAAACTTCAGAAATTAAAACATTTTAAAGCCACCACTTTGAGAAAACAAAACTGTTTAATGAGTTTGGTACTATTGGCCATATAAAATACATGGACAAATTTTGAAATGAAGAAAAAAAAATGTTTAAGATTAATTTGATTTTGTATAAACGGACTTGTTTTGGTACATAGTTTGGTTTCAAGTACTAATGCTAAAAGCATATTGTATTTATTATGTAATTACTTGTATATTGAAATGTATAACTGGTATGTACAAATTTAACGAACAACAGCTGATGACATGCTTTAACTAGACTGAACTTTTAAAATAATATTTTGCATAATTTAAAATAAGAAACTGTGAACTATGAAACTATGTAAGAAATCTATGTGAAGATTTAATCTAGTAACTGACATTTTTAGTAAATGTTTAAGAACGATTTAGTTCATTTAATTTCATAAACAAATCCCTGGAACTCCTATTATTTGTCCCTATTGTTGTAATACTAATGAGTGACTAATGAGATTACTTGTGTGGATGTGAAACATAGACATTAGAGGCTCAACTTGTGGTTTCTAGTCTGGCGAGCGAAAAATTGAGAGGTACTTGAAAGGGTAATAGAAAGTAATTCTGGTGCAATTTACAAAATAGAAGGGATCATTTAGATGGACATGTTTTCAGTTACAAATGATAATCAAGAAAGTGTGAATTACTTCTTTCAATTTGAGCCAATGTAGAAGAAAATTAAAAATAGATCAACTACTGTATATAATAAAAATACTTTTAAATGTAATGGAACTATATACAGTAGATAGAAATAATAAAATGTAGCAAAGAAAAAAGCTCAAGAAATCCCTGATCACATTAGTACTGAATTTGCTACATTATAATTTTAACAGAATTTTTATTTCATACTGGTATGGTAGGCCTTTAATCATTAATACATGCAAGATTTCCAGGTAATATGAATCAGCTAAAGTGGTAAACAAACAACTTATGCCTATTGTGTTTGAAACTTTCAAGGTAAGATGTATTCATGATTGATTTTTTCGGGTAAATCGAGTGTCTTGTAACAACATGTATAAGCGACGTGTTAAAACTTAGTTGCGCAGTGTGCTCAACCATGATAAACAATCGGTTGAGTGCATTATGTCTTATGAGTGTTCACCGAGAGCAAAGTAAGTAAGTAAGTAAGAGGAAGAGTTGAACAACTAGGGTCATAGGATGAGGATAAGATTGATATTCCTGCCGATCTTCTCTTCTCTTATGGCCACATTGACACATTTATGTCATCATGCATCTCCCCAACCAATAGAGACAAGCCTCCTACTCTTTCCTGTCCAGCCCTCCTGGCATTCCTTCGTTGTGCTCTTTCAGTATCGAGCAATGGAATAGATGTTGCCTGTCCTGTATGCCATTCCCACAGAGCTTGCATGTACTGCTCTCTGCCAACCCCTTTCTATGCAGGTGCTTTGCTAGTAAGTCGTGGCCAGTATCTAGCCGGAACTGTGCTGTCGTTGTCCTTCTTCGATACTGATCTGTTCTTCCTTTTTTCCTTCCTTTAACTAGCTCACTCCACATTTTATCCTTGCCTTCCTCTTTCCAGGCTTCTTATTCCTGCAGATGCTTTGTCTGTATGTTCGATAATTTGTTCGAGCTTGTGTTTTGTGCACTGTGGCTATTTCTATCATTAAGGATGTTGTTGATAGAATGTCCCATATTCCAAAGGTATATTGTATTGGTATTAAATACTGTATATACTATTGTGTAATGATATTTCAAGTATATTAGTGAATTACTAATTACCCTGGTAAAGATGTGAATCATTAGGTATATCTTATCTAAGTAGAGATAATAAAATTGAAGTTGTTTGTTTGTTTTGAAATAATTGATAATATAATGAATGACATCAGTGTTTCTAGGAATGCTAATATAATCAAATTGAATTGATTGTAGTCTCTGCGGAGCAGAAATCATACTTGGATTGCATACATACCTACACTCAAGAAGAAAAACTGAGCACCATTATCTTTTGGTATATATCTTTTGGTAAGAATGATGCATGGCACAGTATTTTATGATTTGAAGTTATGGCTAAGAATGAATTAGAATCCTGCTAATCCACAATTCATACATACGTCTTATTTATTTATTTATTTATTTAAATAGCGCTTCAGTAGATACATAGTGGTGTACAAGACACCTGTATATTTAGCTTGTCAACTCTCAAAAGAACAGTAAATTTAAAAAAATTAAACATTTACACATTAAGCAGACATACATGGGTATTACACACAAAAATACATACATTAATTTTCGTTAAATCGAAACAACGTAGAATACACTCCAATGCACCCGCTAGCTCAGCATCAGTGCTGCCCATCACCAGTCCCGAAGAACTCGTCTAGCGAGTAGAAGGCCCTGCTGCGAAGAAAGTCTTCCAGACTCCTTTTGAAAGACTCTCTGCTTCTGCTTTGGACGATGTGCTCGGGTAGCCTGTTGGTCACTCTGGTCCCTAGATGAAGGGGGCTGTTGTCGAACCGGCACAGCCTGTGCCTCTCAACAAAAAGCTTCCCTGCTCGTCTTGTATTGTGGGCGTGGATGGTGTCCGAAGAGGGTTGTCGCGTACATATAGGGCCACTGCCATGATATGCAGCTTTGGCAATCCTATATCATAAAATGAAACATTCTGATATTATGGTTATCAGCAAACTTACCGAGCAACATACATAATAATTCGCAAATTCTAAACTGGAATTCCGACTATGGTTTATGTTCTGCTCCTAGAATGTAAAAACAACACCATTTTGCCTAATATCACACTTACAAAATGCCGTGCCTCAATCCCACATGCAAATGTCCATTTTCATAAATCTGGACTCGAATAGCATGACTGTAATAATAGAGAGAAAATGCATCAAATGCATACATGATTCAGTTATTCACAACTGTTGAAATTAATATATTTGGTTAGAGTGTAAATCTAAGTTCGAAAAGTGAGGGCTGTTTGTGTGCGATTGGTGAATTACTCTTGAAATATTCTTATGAATACAAACTGAAACATAGAGGTATTTTCTAAACAAAAACAAATAAACTTTGATTTTTCCCATCGTGATAATTTTTATTAGGTATCAATCAAAATAATAACAATATTTCAGTGGATGGTGGAGGATTGTTGCTCTAACATCTCTGTGCGTGTTATATGCAATGTAAGCTGGTGAATGCATGACTGACTGAGTCTATAAATACATTTATATATAATAAATCTACTTCTTAAACACGTGTATTCCGTTACAGACAAGCATCGGATACAGTATTTTTAATTTGCACTAGTGGGACTTCGGTTCTGCTGTAGATATAGACTGAAAAGCGCAGGTCCGCGACTGCCCAAGGGGGCCCACCCCGTGCTGTGTGCATGGTTCCATTTAAGGAACTATCAGTTTGTAACTTAGCGGCCTCGCAGTTTGCTCCATGTGCGTGAATTACGTTACAGTTGAGTTGAGCCACCTCTATCGGTCCTGGGCCCGTTCTAACCCAACCCAGATTGGAATTAGAAATATAAGAAAGCAAAATATAGTCTCATCCAACTGTTTGGAAGGTACAGGGATGCCATCGAATTCCAACCTACTATATCTATTCTATTGTTTCATTATAATTACACCCATTGATTATTAATAGCTTAGCTTGCCAGGCGCTAGGAACTCTTTATCAAGTGGGGGGGGAAGAATTGTTCGTGCTCACAATTTGCGGGGTCCGAGCCCCAGCTGCCGGAGGCCTTTTTGCCGGAAGCGACATTTTTTTGCTATGTTATTTTTTTATTTTTAGGCTTAAATAAATTCTTAGGTCTTGAGGGCCTTAGCCCGCCCCTTCCCTAATTAACCACTGATCTCACCGCATACCTTCAGACACGTACCCATAAATATGCTTTTATTTTGTAATACTACAAAGTGCCATCAAAAGGCAGCGGAAATTTATCAATTGTGAGGAAGACTCGTAGCTTTCTCCAGGGCGTGGGGCCCTCTTTGTTTCTGCAATTATTCATAGATAAAATATGAAATTTAGTTGGTGAATGTTTACCCAGGTAAGATATAGTGCGGGAGATATGAAATTTTCAAAAAAATCGTCGTTTTCTGTGGTTGCGGATGTAGGGATGTGTGACGTGCCTGGGTGCCTAAAACGCTAAATTGTGTGCAGGGGGGGGGGGGTCGGAATCTCCCCCCTCCCTCCCCCTTCTTCCTACGCGCGTGTATTTCCAGGATACAGTATCTGGAACTTCATTCAACAAGTGCTGTCAGGCCTTGAACATTGTCCAAAGCCAAACATGATAGTGGAATGACCTTGTGGGCCGGCACATGACCGTCGGTGACTGAATGACATCGCACATACAGACTACATCCGTGACTCGGTGCCTCGTGACTCGTGCACACCCACGCAAGGTGCTCGACCCGTGTCTCGTCGTAGATACGTAGGCTCAGGGAGGGGAGAACATTCCAAACGAACTTTGGGTTTGGCTATGAGAGTTATTTTGATTATAAACTCAAGTCAGAAAAAATGTTGGTATCTTGCCAATGCGATCAACCGATGGGTTACATCGTACACCGTAGGCAAGTCCAGTCCAACATGCAAGCAGTGTTGAATTCCGAGTTTTGTCCCCGGGGGGGCTATTTCAAATCCCGGGGGTGTAGACATCGAATAAAGGAGGGAGGGGGGGGGGGGGGCAACTTTTCAAAACCACCGCTGCTTCCACATTACTTTTAATTATAAACTGTCAAGTATTCTGATACAAAATTAATGTCAAAAATACTATTTACTCAAAAATATATGATCAACAAATGCGAAAGTGTAAGTATTTCATGTTGACATGTTTATTCACAGCTGGCCACTTGATGTCCAGTTGAAGCACTTGGTGCCCAGCCTGGCTTTTTTCTGCTTGTTTCAGAAGACACACGGAAAACTTGACGTACAATTACTAAACCTTCAAAGCAATATTTCCGTGCCATTTCAGAATTAAGTATTATATAGAGCTTGTAGCCAATTTATTCCCGGGGGTCGAATGACAATTCCCGAGGGGGCTTCGAGTTCGACCCCCCGGGATCCTAGCTGAATTCCACACTGCATACAAGGGACGTTGGCGGGGGCTAAAGGGAAAGGCGACACTACACTCCTGATTTCCATCGAGAAGGAAATCACAAAAAAGATCTATGGAGCTTGCAGTATTACAAACAAGAAAACTGAATTTTCGACAACCTGACGTGTATGCCTTTAGTGTATGATGTAGGAATCGAGTAGGTGTATTATATGATTCTTTAATAAATAAGAATTAAAAGTGTATTGGTAATATTTATCTTTGCACCCGCTTATACATAAATTAATAGCGTTATTTACATATAATGGACAGTGATGTAGACCCAACAAAGAAATAGAAAAAAAAATGTTTAAGTTCCTAAATGTTCATCAATAAACAAAACTATAACAAATTAGATGTCTTCAATAATAGCCCTACCTATATAAAATACGTTATGGTAAAAGAAAGGCGTTCAAATGAATTGTATGTTTTACTAACAACTCAATGCATACATCTGTGTTACATCTTTGTTACAGTGTTCTTGTACTTGTTGAGTGGGTGGGTAAAATTTATCTCGCTTTCGTATCCTAAATCAGTACCGGACATGGCAGGGTAATGTTATGATGGCGATGCGAATAGCTGTTGCATCAGCCTAGCGATTTGAGCTCGCTTCAGCTTGTCAGTGAACTGTTAGCTTCGACGGGAACATGTGTATCGACAGGCAGAGCTACGTCCTTCTTGCCTTGGGTCCATACTCCAGATGGCACATTCACGTTATTGCAGACAATTATTGATAGTAGACGAATGAAAAATGGTAGGGAGGGAGTTATTTTATTCATATATCGTTCCAGGTGAGTAACAATTGTGGGGGGGGGAGGGGGCAATTGACCCCCCACTCTAATCTCTGACCCCCCCCCCCTCCCCCCTCCACTTAGGGGCGCCAAGTGTGTGGGTGCTCAGGGACTAGCACCCCTGGCCTGGCAAAACCTCTAAGTCTACATTTAACAAAGTTTTGAGCTGTCTACATTTACCAAACGTTTGAAGTTAAAGACTGTTTTTATTTTCAATACAGTCCATAACACAATCATTTGCATTTAAAAATAAATTGATAATAATAAAGGTGCAGTAGCAGTAACTAGTAGTAGTAGTAGTAGTAGTAGTAGTAGTAGTAGTAGTAGTAGTAGTAGTAGTAGTAGTACTAGTAGTAGTAGTAGTAGTAGTAGTAGTAGTAGTAGTAGTAGTAGTAGTAGTAGTAATAGTAGTAGTAGTAGTAGTAGTAGTAGTAGTAGTAGTAGTAGTAGTAGTAGTAGTAGTAGTAGTAGTAGTAGTAGTAGTAGTAGTAGTAGTAGTAGTAGTAGTAGTAGTAGTAGTAGTAGTAGTAGTAGTAGTAGTAGTAGTAGTAGTAGTAGTAGTAGTAGTAGTAGTAGTAGTAGTAGTAGTAGTAGTAGTAGTAGTAGTAGTAGTAGTAGTAGTAGTAGTAGTAGTAGTAGTAGTAGTAGTAGTAGTAGTAGTAGTAGTAGTAGTAGTAGTAGTAGTAGTAGTAGTAGTAGTAGTAGTAGTAGTAGTAGTAGTAGTAGTAGTAGTAGTAGTAGTAGTTTTTTTTTTTTTTTTTTTCAAATTTATTTATTGTCAAAACAAATCATACAGTACAAATAAATCAAACCCCACAAAGCTACGCAGTAGCTTGTCTGCGGGGTAACAATAAATCATGTTAATATTAAATGTCTTGACTCCGCCTGACAAATACACAAAAACACACAACAACAAAAAAAAACACAACAAACGTTCTTCAAACACAAACACAAAGCACTTTGTACCTACCCAATAAGATTATAAAAAAGAACAAAAAGGGTTAACAAATTTACATTAATCCATACAAATAATATTTCTACATTCACATGTTACTGACTGTCCACAGTTTAAGGATTTTTTTAATTTGTGAAAAGGATGTAAGCGATACTAGCTCTTGTGGCAGTTTATTATACAATAATGGCACCAAATGTTTCTTTTGTTGCTCGCCATACCTATTAAAAATATCACGTGGCATCAGAAATCTTGTTTTATCTCTGGTATCGTGCGAATGCTGAGCCATTAATTTATGCTCTCGAGAGAAATAATTTGTTAATATGAAAATATAAAAATGTAATTTTCTAACTGTTAGTAATTTACAAGTATCAGATTTTCCAAAAATGACTTTCCAAATTGAATATTGCAATCTTTCAACTTTACTTAAATACGAGGCTGTGGTATTGCCCCATGATAACAGAGCGTATCTAATCAATGACTCACCAAGTGCATAATACACGGTTACTAAGACTCCTGTGGTTACATACGGCTTTAGAACGCGTATACTATATAGCGTAGACCGTAGCCTACGACAAAGCTTATCAATATGTTTATCCCATTTAAAAGTATTATCTACAGTGACACCTAAATAAACATGTTCAAAACAATTTTCTAACAATTTGTGACAACTACATACCATTTGATTCGTTGAACAATTGAACCTAAAATTCCTATGTAGACATGCATAGTCATGAAAAACAATTTTAAGTTGCTGTGACACTGTAGATGGAGAGTGTATATGCATTACCTTAGTTTTTTTATAGTTAATTGTCAAACCATTATCATGGGACCATCTCAAAATATTCAGAAAATCAACTTGGAGCAATTTATTTACAATGTCGAAAATTTTATTGATTGCCACTAAAACTGTGTCATCCGCATAAAGAAAAATGTAACATCCTGTCACAACTTTCAACATATCATTTACATACACTAAATACAATAGTGGGCCCAAAATAGAGCCCTGAGGCACACCAGATTTACAGTTCCCCAATTTACTGTGAGTAGACCCATACTTAACAGTCACTCTCCTCCCTGTAAGATAATTCCGAAACAAATCTAAAAGAGGCCCACGTATTCCTATCTTTTTTAAAGCAAGCAACAGCCGATCATAAAGTAGGGTATCGAATGCTTTTGAAAAATCTATGAAAATTACACCAACATGTAAATTTCTATTTAAAGCTCCAAACACTGTGTCCGAAAAGTCATTAAGTAGACTTGATGTACTTTTATTTTTTTGGAAGCCATACTGTCTCCTGTCAATAATTTTGAAATCATGCATGTAAGAAATTAATTGATCCGCTAAAAATCTTTCCATAACTTTTTCAATTGAAGGCAGTATTGCAATGGGTCTGTAATTATTAAAATCCATGTGGTCACCACTTTTAAATATAGGCCTCAGAATAGAGCACTTCAAACCATCAGGAACCCCAGTTTTTACGATTAGATTGATCAACTGTGCTATAATTGGGCTTATATTTTCAGAAATTAATTTTATATCACACATCCTAATCCTATCGATGCCCGGACCTTTATTACTGCTTAGACTTTGAATGACGTCACTTATCAACTTAGGTGTTGCTTTTCGAAAATTCATCGATTGCAAAGCACAATCTCGATTCGCAGTTATAGTTTCAATGACACAATCATGTTTTATCGCCTCTACCTCATCTGAAAAAGAATTTACGAAACCGTCAACTATACTAGTTGCATCAAGGGTTTTTCCCAGTAGTAGTAGTAGTAGTAGTAGTAGTAGTAGTAGTAGTAGTAGTAGTAGTAGTAGTAGTAGTAGTAGTAGTAGTAGTAGTAGTAGTAGTAGTAGTAGTAGTAGTAGTAGTAGTAGTAGTAGTAGTAGTAGTAGTAGTAGTAGTAGTAGTAGTAGTAGTAGTAGTAGTAGTAGTAGTAGTAGTAGTAGTAGTAGTAGTAGTAGTAGTAGTAGTAGTAGTAGTAGTAGTAGTAGTAGTAGTAGTAGTAGTAGTAGTAGTAGTAGTAGTAGTAGTAGTAGTAGTAGTAGTAGTAGTAGTAGTAGTAGTAGTAGTAGTAGTAGTAGTAGTAGTAGTAGTAGTAGTAGTAGTAGTAGTAGTAGTAGTAGTAGTAGTAGTAGTAGTAGTAGTAGTAGTAGTAGTAGTAGTAGTAGTAGTAGTAGTAGTAGTAGTAGTAGTAGTAGTAGTAGTAGTAGTAGTAGTAGTAGTAGTAGTAGTAGTAGTAGTAGTAGTAGTAGTAGTAGTAGTAGTAGTAGTAGTAGTAGTAGTAGTAGTAGTAGTAGTAGTAGTAGTAGTAGTAGTAGTAGTAGTAGTAGTAGTAGTAGTAGTAGTAGTAGTAGTAGTAGTAGTAGTAGTAGTAGTAGTAGTAGTAGTAGTAGTAGTAGTAGTAGTAGTAGTAGTAGTAGTAGTAGTAGTAGTAGTAGTAGTAGTAGTAGTAGTAGTAGTAGTAGTAGTAGTAGTAGTAGTAGTAGTAGTAGTTTTTTTTTTTTTTTTTTTTTTTTTTTTTTTTTTTTTATTGTTTTACTGAACCAGATACATTGTTACAATTATCAACTCCGCAAAGCTGCACACGCAACTTGACTGCAGAGTCTAATTCACAAACATTATTACATTTTTATCTTGGCACTTTCTCCTACTTTATCCAATTTATTCATTATAATGCGTTAGAATGGTATAATTAAAATTAAAATAAAAAATAAAATAGCCTTATGATGATTGAAATACAAAAAACAAATAGTTACATTTTAACAGAATTGGAAAATGTTTTTTTCTTATTAAGTATTAACACTTCATACATTATTTAGGATCCATATTTTTAACTGCTTCTTTACTTCATACATAGTTTTTAATTCTTGTAGTTCTTTTGGTATCATATTTAAATATTTTGGAATCAGTATTCTTCTCTGTTGATCGCCATACTTGTTGAAGTTATTGTGAGGTATTATTAGTCTATCAGCGTGTCTTGTGTTATATTGGTGGTTTGCTACTTCTCTATAATTCTTTGTGAAATAATTATTGACTAAAAATACATACGGAAACAATTGATATACAGTTAATAGCTCATGTCTGTTTTCTCTTAACTGTCTTTCTGGAATTATCATCTTGAAAGCATTTTTTTGAATTGAGTATATTTTTTCTAAGTATAATTTTGTTGTCGCCCCCCATGCCAATATCCCATAGCGTATTATTGATTCCATAAGTGCGAAATATACCAATTTTAGTGCTCTAACAGGAACCAGTGGTTTCAAAATTCGTAATCCATACAGAGCCGACCTAAGACGATTACATAGTTTTTCTATGTGTATGTCCCATTTGAAACGGTAGTAGTAGTAGTAGTAGTAGTAGTAGTAGTAGTAGTAGTAGTAGTAGTAGTAGTAGTAGTAGTAGTAGTAGTAGTAGTAGTAGTAGTAGTAGTAGTAGTAGTAGTAGTAGTAGTAGTAGTAGTAGTAGTAGTAGTAGTAGTAGTAGTAGTAGTAGTAGTAGTAGTAGTAGTAGTAGTAGTAGTAGTAGTAGTAGTAGTAGTAGTAGTAGTAGTAGTAGTAGTAGTAGTAGTAGTAGTAGTAGTAGTAGTAGTAGTAGTAGTAGTAGTAGTAGTAGTAGTAGTAGTAGTAGTAGTAGTAGTAGTAGTAGTAGTAGTAGTAGTAGTAGTAGTAGTAGTAGTAGTAGTAGTAGTAGTAGTAGTAGTAGTAGTAGTAGTAGTAGTAGTAGTAGTAGTAGTAGTAGTAGTAGTAGTAGTAGTAGTAGTAGTAGAAGAAACTTTATTTAGCAGAAGCTATTTTCACAAGTACATAAACCAGTACAGTAACGTCACAAGTATAAATAATAATAATGTCACAAGTATAAATAATAATAATGTATAATAGTACATTACTGTACAACATTACAGTAGCACTACGAAAATAACTAAAAACTATAACTGTCAATCAGTCAATCAATCTGTCAATGTCACCCACTTATGTCAATCAACCATTTGTCGAGCCGTGGTGACTGTTTAAACATTATAGATACGTTTTGGTTTTATGGGATCCTGCAGGAAAAGTTTCGATTGTTGCGTTGTTAAAAAAAGTTTGCGAACTAATCAACTGATCAACTACAGCAAATAGCATGCCATTCTACAACGGTACCAGATACTTTTCCTATAACACAATTGTTGTAAAAAATGTGTTACGTGATAAGGTTGTTACGCGCCTGATAACAGAAGTTTTAGTGACGTGGGTGGGTGGTAGGAACTCTTGATAAAGACAGTTACGTATGGAAGGAAATTGGAATAGTAAAAATTGCAAAAAACTGTATAAATATTTATTGTATAGAAAGAAAAAACAGTACTAAAGGGAACTCAACCTTTACAAAATTAACAATGTCTCATTAGGGGCACCTTGTCGGATGAGGAAGGAATAAAAAGGATTCTTTTGCTGGCGTCTAATGGTTATAAACGGATTTGTGATTTACCTTGTTCTGGTACGAAAGTTGGGGGGGGGGGGGGCCACACTGCACCTTCTGTGTCAGTGAAGACTGATTGTGCATTGGATTCATAATTAATAAAACCAAGATGAACATGAATAATTATCGTATAGTAATGATTAAGAAAAAAGTGTGGACTTTGGTGTATTAAAACAATTTATATTATGGCTACTATCAAGTTATATTTGGAATCATTTGCAATTTGCGTTGTAATTCATGGTTGCGGTCAATGGTCATATGTTGCGAATTTTGTTATTATGGCCGGGTAACAGTGTTACGTATGTGTCTAATTTGAGGGCCTCATTTTTACATTGTACCGAAGGTACCAAGCAGTGGTGGGAGATTCTGGGAAAAGTAAAAAAACTTAGCAAAGAAACAAGCTAGAGAAGGGTCAATATTTTTCGTATTATCCTCATTCGGGGGCCCCCACTGTCCATTGGTTCGTAGGGGATTAGGTCCATTGTGATTGGTCGAAAATGACATCAGCAATAAGGCTATTGGTCGGTGGTGACGTCAAACGTAGATGAAAGTTATAAAGGTGTTTGAGGAATCTGACGTATGTTCAGTCTCATTCCGTCGCTCGTTCTCATATTGTACTCACGTGATAATTTTCTTGTGTATTTCTACCTGTTACAATATTGTTCTGGTGTTGAATGTGAATAGCAACGTTATTCGGAAAGTATTTGAAGAGCCTTATTCACTGAATAGGCAAATACAATTGTCATTAGTCGTGTACCTAAGCACATTTGGGATCTACTGATTTTCCACAGCCGTGATCAATCTTTCGCGTTTCAACTTGAAGGGAGGGTAAGTCGAAATGTTTGCATAGGCCTACTAGGGGCCTAGGCCCTAGGCCTTATCATCTTGGTTTTAATGCGTAGGTCCTAGGCCTATATCTTCGTGACTTTCAACATTATATTGTCGTTTTTACATGACAGGTACTGGCCTAGAGGCCTAGTTTACTGTTAAGGTGGGCAGGTTGCGGAGGTCAACGTTCGACGTGCTCAAGTTGGAGCTTGTTCGCGAAGCCTAGGCCTAGGCCTACCTAGAACCTAGGCGTAATAGGGCCGATGTCTACCACTGTTAATTTTGTCAATGTACGCTGCAGGCCTAGGGCCTAGATCAACAATGGCGAATAGAAATTTTATAGCCTAGGCCCTAGGCCTAGGTCTAAGTTCGGCCCAGGCCTAGGGCCTACACTACTCTACTGAGCTCATAGGCCTACAACTAGGACTAGGCCCTAGGCACTGTTCTGCTAGGCTAGCACAGGCCTAGGTCTAGCAGCAACAGGTATGTTAGGCCTAGGCCTATCTCAGGCTAGGTCTGAAGGTCTATTATACTTAGGGTTGCCATAAGATGTGGTGGTAAAAAGAGGACATTTCAATAAAGAGTGGTATACTCGCGGATTGATGCATAAAGGCCTAGTGGGTCAGGGAAGGGTAAAAGAAAACCCATAATAGGTGTACAGGCTGATGTAGATAAGCTTGTAGTGGACTAGTGAGAGAAATGTGTTTTCGTAGCCTGAGGTGATCCCAGCTCGCAGTGAAACCCATATAATATAATAGGTGTACAGGCTGACGTATATATTTATTTTATTTATTTATTTTATTGTAATTAAGGCCAGTGTAGGGCACAATGCCCTCTTTAGCCTGATGAGTGATGATTGATGAATGATAATGAGGAAGGGAGGAGGGGAAGCCTGGTACCGGCACGTAGCCTACTCCTGTCAAAAAGTATCAAGGGGACCATCGGCTTTATGTCCCATCCGAAAGGACGGTGTAACTTTGACCAGTCATAGGTTCCTCCACTAACCTGGACTGCCGAGCAGTTGACGAGAAGAACGAAGCTGTTACACAAGCTTTCGAACCCTCCAATCTGCTCTAACCAACGGTAACTAGTGTTTCAGAGGTGAGTGGTCACCCATCCACCTCCTGACCTAGCCCGAGGTTGCTTAACTTCGGTGTTCGTATGGGAACCGGTTAAGCGACTGCGGCTAAACCGTTGGCTGATGTATATAAGCTTGTAGTAGGCTAGTGAGAGAAATGTGTTTTCGTAGTCTGAGGTGATCCCAGCTTGCAGTGAAACCCATAATAGGTGTACAGTCTTTTGTAGATAAGCTTGTAGTGGGCTAGTGAGAGAAATGTGTTTTCGTAGCCTGAGGTGATCCCAGCTCGCAGTGAAACCCATAATAGGTGTAAAGGCTGATGTAGATAAGCTTGTAGTGGGCTAGTGAGAGAAATGTGTTTTCGTAGCCTGAGGTGATCCCAGCTCGCAGTGAAACCCATAATAGGTGTAAAGCCTGGTGTAGGTAGATAAGCTTGTAGTGGGCTAGTGAGAGTAATGTGTTTTCGTAGCCTGAGGTGATCGCAGCTCGCAGTGAAACCCATAATACAGGTGTAAAGCCTGGTGTAGATAAGCTTGATCCTACAATCCGTTGTGCTTCTATATACGTGTTTTAAAATGATAAGGATCGTTTTTGTAGGTAGGCCTAGGGGGGGGGGGTTAAGCGCCAAAATTCCCTTCGGTATGCAACTGAAAATAATGATACCATTCATACTTAAAGCAGTGTTGTAAGGGACCTGAGGCCTTAATGCGACTAATCGAATGGTGAACATGACACCTGCATTTTTTGTGAAAAAGACACGATCCGCCGAAGTGAAACGAAAAACCCGGACATTTCATGCTTTTATTAAAAAGCCGCCCGGACGCATGAAGAGCATACAAAAAAGAGGACATGTCCGGGTTTAACCGGACAAATGGCACCCCTAATTATAATAGGGATTTTCTTAGTTGGATACTCACCTGACTGTTCTCCTCCATCGCTATGTATGTGACCACCCCTTACGCCCCGAAACTACCCGACAATCTTATCATAGGTATATTTTTAATTTCATATTATATTATTTATAATAATCAGTCATTTTGTTATACTGCGCGGTGGTCACATAACTAGCACATAGGAGCTGCTACCTATGACAAACTAAAAATATCTGCCATATCTGCCCTTCTATCACTTGACGTTTATTGCTAGGCTACTTGCAGAAGATGCTTGATCCACTGCAATCATAATAGTAGGCCTACTCAACAATAGCCTAGATAGATACATACATAGATTACATACATTTTGCACAGAGTGTACTTTGAGGTAAGAATCATACGTTTGATTTGAAATGGCATGCTCGGGTACTTCATACTACGTAATTATATTATATTATTTTGTAATTATATTCTCATTATCATTTAATTATGTCCACCGCCTTCCAAACACCCTAAATAACAAGGTTTGTTTTCTAACTACCTTAAGGGTCAAGGCAAAATGTGTATTTACTATGTATGTGTATGTGTACTATAGGTACTATTACTATGTATGTGTATATTCTGTATGCATTTTGTGTTGGAAATAAACTTACTTACTTACCTTCAATCATTCGGGCAGAGTTGAATGCAGATGACCCATTCACCGAAAGTTACCAAGTAGTGCCATATTTACTTAATAAGTTCAACTCAACTAAAACCATTGCTAGAATTGGTCACTTATCAACAATCCAATTAATCCCAGATCTGCCTTGTTCTTTTGCTATCAATATGTGTACCACAGATATACAAATAAAACATAGGCTATTTTATAGGCTAATTAATTTTTGACAAACAGCTTGCGTGTGATTGCAACTATTTTGAACGCACTGTTCGAGGTCGCCTTTCGAGGAGAATAACTCTGTTCAATGCATTTCCCGTCTTGTGAGTCATTTCAAAACTTTCCTTGCTGCATGACGGGATGGGTGAGGGTCAACAGTTACCTGTTGTGCAGAGCTCGTAAAAGAGACTGGATGCCTGCTAGACTACTAGGCCTATATGATACGGAAAAACGCAACAGTCTTATCAAATCCATACCTAAATCAGGGTAAATATCAAATATTTCTTTTCTCCCATCATGGACTTGATATTTGGCCTGACCACCCTTTTCATAGACAACCAAATGAATTGGTGGTTGGTGGTATTTCTCGACAGTGAAGACATAATGTTATCACGGGGTGCGAAAGCCAACGCCATTGTTTCTAAAATAATTCCATTGTAAGATTTACAGTTCTTATTTGAATAATGGGTGAATAATGTTATCTTTTGAGCTACGATTCTTTTGATGATTCTTGTTGTACATCTAGGTATTTCATTCAATCATGTTATTCAAGACGATGATCGCTGATGAATGATACGGATCGATGAAGATGGACAAATACAAAAACTCTAATGCAAGATTTAAACATGCTGTGGTACCCTAGGTGGCATCCGCATGTAGGCCTACGCTTCTAGGGCCTGGAACCATATGAGCCACTACTATGTATGGCCTGATAATTTTTCATGCTGTCGGTAGGGTGCATTGTAGGCCTTATGTTGAAAAACAATCTTATTTGATTTAGTCAGAATCTGTCCTTTAAGGTATTCTTAATAGGTACATTAATTTGAAAAGAATTGTTCAAGGCAGTGGTGTAAATAATGGTGGTGCAACTAACTGGTGCAGTGGCTAATACCTTGTTTACATTACTGACATATTATGCGGGTAGGTGAAATTACGTGGTTAATTTCTGTGCTAACGCTTGAAAATTGCTATGCTGGTACGGTACGAAATCTAACTCAAGTATAACCACCCGAGTTAGATTTCGTACCAGCGTAGCAACTTTCAAGCATTAACTCACAGAAATTAACCACATAATTCTATCTACCCGCATAATATGTCTTAAGAGCCACAAGCCCAACAGGGACGGTTGAAACAGTTATTCACATAATTTAGCCATCTTAGTAGGATGAGAAGAGCTTCAAAGTATCACTCTTCTAGGTATGCATGTTTTAGTTATCTGGTGCAGGTGAGCCATATGGGACCAAAGGACATGGGTTCAAATCCCACATAATTTGCATTAGTCTTCCATCCTCATCTCGTGTCTTCAATCCCTTCGTTGTCTGAACTGCACTAATATCTAGGCCTACTACATTTAAAATTAAAATAACATTTAACTAATTATTGTATAGGAGCCTATAGGTCTAAAATATTGCAATAGGCCCATACGTACAATGTTCTTGCAAACAATGATGTCTTTATTATAACTAGGCTATGTTTTCAAATACATAATTATTTACTTTTCTTTTGCAGGTTGAGATCTGCTCAACTTTCCCCTTGAGCTTGGAGAACCCAAGTAGTCACCATTTCATTTGAAAACCACGGTGAATTAAATGTACGACCAACTGATTTCATTAACTTCATTGCATTGTAATTGCAATTGCAATTAAATGATTGATTTGAATTCATAGGGTTGTCTCTTTTGTAGTCCCGTGCAAGATGCGTCTCGCTGCCAGCAAAACTGTCGTATGTTTCTCAATTCGTGAAACCGAAGTCGATCAAGGTCGCCAGCACCGAGCGACCATCAAACGCCTCCAAACAAAATCACCAACCTGTCAGTTCACCACAGTTCCAACTGTCAAGCAACGAGGATTATACGGGCTTGGATCCAAACAAATGTAAGTGATTGCCTATTTTATGTTCATTGTTCACTGTTAATCTTAATCTTTCATTAGGCTTACTAGGGCTGAGTCGTTGAAAGACATACACGCCCGCACGATAATACACACGTGTACTCATTTTTACGCATAATAGTCAACAGTTTAACTCAAAAGATGAATGGTATGATTAACAATAAATATAGTAAATTATAAAACAAACACATTTAGTTTAATTTTATGGATGCAGGACACACCTCAATGCAGATTGATTCCTTACTGCATTATTTCATCATTAGGCATTAACATTTAGCAATAACATTTAGCAATTACCTTGCAATGTAATAATAATATGACTTAGTTAATAATAACAAAACATTAATATAGGCCTATGTTCATTAGTCTGACTCTGATCACACTTTGTTCGTGTTTCTGTTTAGTGTGTTTGCATCCCCCAGACAGCGCATCAGTTATGTTTTCCCCAGTGCTGGGCGAATGGGAGGAAAACTTCCAGGACTTAAGTGGCTGGTGTTTGCCGACAACAAGCGTGATCAAACAACAGTGCATTGTAGACCCCGCTGAACTCAACACCCCAGTTTTAGGTGAGTTGCTAACATTTTACTATATAGATTGTTGCATCACCTACATAGTACTCCCCAATACCGGAACCTGTGCCGGAACTCTTAAAGCATGTTTACATGTAGAAAAAATACTATATGCCTCCATGTATCAGATGCTAGTACACCCTAATGGAAAATAGATACCTAGTGTTCTAAATGACATTGAATTATCTTGCTGATTATGATTGAATTGATTGGTTAATAGGGTAGCTAAGATTTGGTCAGTCATTTATAGTACCATATTTGATGTTTTGCCTCGCTGTCATCTGTAAGGCACAGATGCATGTAGGTAGACCTGCCTACATGTAAAAAAAAAGCTCGCACCAAACCAAACAGAAAAAATACGAAATAGTCAATTGCCAAAACATTCAACATCAACAACAAAACAAAACAAAACATGTCAAAACATTCAAAAGTTATTTAAGCAAAATGTATAAGTATCAATATACTTTGTTTATATTTCAATTACAACAACAGTGCGAAATTTCATGTCAAATACTTCCTGATAGACTGGACGGCGCCCCAGAATTATGTTTTGACTGCTGCACATGCAGTTTCTAGCATACTGATTTCATTTCATGGCGTTTCAGTAGGCACCTACAGAATGTCACTCGATGCATTTTTGACTGGTAGGTGTTAATTAATGCTAAAAACACCATGTTGACCAAACTACATTCTAATGTAAATCTGTAGCCCGTTATCTGTGTCTATAGTCTCCACCAAAACATATAACAACTTGATGTTCACTACTTTTCTCTGTTTTTCTAGAACTTGGCTGTGAAGAGCTTCAATTAAACATTAATGTGTCGAAGGCAGAGCCCAATTTTGTCCAGGACACAAAGAAGATCGGATTTTGGCCCCCCCTGGATGAGTCGTCCTTTATGAACGTTTGGCTCCCCAAGAACAATTCCCCACCTGGTGTAGAGATGGTTGATCTGCCAGGGTCTCCAGACTCAGAAAAGAAAGTTCAAGGTCATCAGAACCTAGATGTTCTTGTGGGACAGGGTGGTTCAGTTTCATTGGCAAACTGGGGACGCAATTTTCCAAAAAGTTCGGCAACTAATACCAAAGCAAAGATGAACAACAGTGTCGATAAAAAGACCTCAACAAAACTGTCAACACCAAAGCCTAAATTAAAACTAAATATCCCTGGCAGCACTGCATTTAATGACGTAGAGTTGTCAACCCCAAATATTGTGAGAATGTTGGTGGAATCACCTGTAATGAATGATAAGAAACCCAGTAGCACAATGCCAGAGTTGAATTCGTTCGATGATTTGCTGCAGCCTTTAGTCGAACTTGGTGGAGGATTCGACTTGCTAGCTTACATGTTTGAGGTAAGTTAATTGACTCAATTGTTTCTCCTTTTTTTTGCAAAAGTAATATATTACCAAGCAACACGTGACCTTAGATTAACAGTCTTGTCAAGAATTTACAGATGTGTGTACAGTATAGGGGGAGAAGACAGAGTGTGGGAAAAAATATATGAGTATGTATGCGGAAACATTACATTTTCACCTGCTGATAATGGCTGCAGTTAATATAAATTTACCTGTATGGTCATGTAAATGTTTCATTCGTCTTCGACTCTTCATGTGTATGCTTTATGGATCTTTATCAAAGCTAAATTTGTGATAAACATTTTACAACATAACTAAGCCTATTTATTTGTTTATGAGAAAAAAAACAAAAATATAATGTTGCTTGGTTGAAGTCCTAATGTATGTATTACTATTGATTTTGTTTGTTTGTTGTTTCATATTTACTTCATACTTGTTTTGTAGGAAAGTCCAAAGGCTGAAGAATCGGGTGTCGATGTTGGGACAGTTTGTGAGAGTGCTGTCCTGGAAGAGATCAATAAGTTGCCTACGAATCCAGTAGATATTGATAAACCATGTGACACTTCTTGGAAGGACACTGACGTAGAGGAACCTTGTACGTCCAGCGAGTGCAAGAATGAATTATTACAGTTTACTTTACCAACTAACACTCTGATAAAAGAGGAAGCACCTTCTTCAGATGACGATAGTTATTTTGAAGAAAAAGAGACAAAAAAACGAAAGTTAAAGAAAACATCTACAAAAACTTCAGGAACTCCATCAAAACGTTCCTCTCGCTCTATTTCATCCAGTTCCAGGTCAAACATGTCCGATGGCCCATCGGATCACAAATATAGAGAGTTGCGAGACAGAAACAACGAAGCTTCCAAACGATCTAGATTCAACCGTAAAGTACGGGATGGTGAAATGTCCCGGGAAGCTCTTCGATTGGAAAAGGAAAATCGCTCTCTCAAGATAAAAGCAGAAGAGATGGAACGATTGGTGAAACAGTTAAGAGAATCTTTACTGCAAACAATTGCAAAGCGGAAGTGAAGTTTGTTACAATTCATTGAACATGGCTTGATGTATTTAGAATGAGACCTTTCCGCAAATAAGTAGTAACTTAAAATGCAAAACAAATGTGTAACCTAGGTCAATGTTGAGAGATTTTAAATCATAACAAACCTCTTATTGTTTTGAGGAAGGTGAATTTGGATTACAATTAGGTCTTACATGTCAACTTTAGAGCACTGGTTAATCCTTCCAATTTACTGGGAATATGGCATGCAATTTGAGGGTAGATGACACATTACATATATGTTAAATCAGTAGGAGTAAACATAATATTTATAATATTATCTCTGAATGTTGTGGGATTATTCATGTAGAATGAATGAGGTTTTAGAAGTTATTCTACTAATGAGTAGGTTAATAAGAAAAAAAATATGGTACTTTGTACATGTACATTTGCATGTATGCAAATGCATACATTTGGTTAGGTTTGAGTCCATATCTACTCTGACCAAAACACCAATTTCAATCGGTAGTCCTTCAGTGTTGATAGTATTCAGTGTTGTTAAGTGCAGCTTTTCAAACTTCATGGCAAGAGATGACTTCCATTGATATTTGTTTTTATCAAATTGAGGGGAAAGCTACGATGAAAGCCTGCCTCATGTTCCAAGGGAGCAAAATAAACCAGAGTAATTGTTTTATTGCCATTGCAAGCTTCACTGTGAGTATGACTAGTCGGAGCTGTCTTAAATATATTAATGAACAAATATTTTTAAATACAAATACTGTAACTTTTTGAGTCACAATTTCTAATATTGTCAGCTTTTCTCATAACAAGGCTTTAACCACCTAAAAAGATCACGTCAACAGTATCATCAGAATTTTTGCACATTTGGTTGATCTACATTCAAGTCTCCATTTAACACAACTGTCTGCCTAGACATCCTAGATCTATGGAAGTGATGTGTTTCACTGAATAATAAATAAATACCATGAACACACCCAAGTTTTATTTGAAGGACCTGCAACGTTGTTATATCCTAGAATCCCAATTAGTAGTAAGTATACATATGTATTAAGATTTTACTGTTTGATGGGTCTCTCCTCGTGGTGACTGCTGCTCGCAAAGAGGGCTCCTTTGCGTGTCTAAAATCATCCTGTTGCTCGTCTTGCTCACTTTTTCAAACTTTTGTCGTTCTTATTTATGCCCGCCCACCAAACCTCTCATCCCTCCGCTTACAACGATTCCGACTATGTGTTATAGAGCAGCACACATTGTGTGATCTAGTAAAACTCCAAATAATAATTTTTTTTTTTTTTTTTATCTGTACACCTTGTTCCAACATTGTCAGGTAAGGGGGTGTTGCCACCAAATACTAGGGCATTCAGGAATCAGCACCAGTCTGCCAGTCTTGATGCATCATCTTCTTCATCTCCTTCAGCTCCTAATCACCAATTGTTCTCCTCCCTCTCCTTTCGTCCAGCCAGCTCTCTCCATCTAGCTCTGTCCTCCCACCATCTCTCCAACTCAACCACCGTCCATTCTTCTCCTCTTGCTTCCACGTCCTGTATTATTTGGTCCAGCCATCTGTCCCGTGGTCTTCCTACTCTTCTCTTCTTATAAGTTTTCTCAAATGTCTGTCTTGGTATGCTCTTTTCATTCATTCTCTTAAGGTGGCCAAACCATTTTAATCTGTCTCTCCCCATTTTAAACATCAGACTCTCCACTCCTACCTTTTTTCTTATTTCACTGCTTCTGACTCTGTCCATTTTTGATATTCCAGCCATACTGCGGATAAATTTCATTTCGGCCGCTTGTATCTTACTATCTTCCTTCCAGCCTGTTGTCCACGTTACTGCCCCGTAGGTCAATATAGGGACATAATACAGCTTATATAATAGTTGTTTGCACGCAAGTGGAAAGTGTTCATCCCATAAGAGCTTTCTTATCTTCTGGTAGAAACCATCTGCTATTTTTATTCTTCTTTCTATTTCACTTCCTATCTTTGCTTTACTAGTCATTAAACTACCCAGGTATGGGAATTCTTCTTTCGCTTTAAGTTCTTCACCTCGTAATGTTATTATATCTCCCTTATTCTTCTTCCGCCTTTGTACCACTACTGACTCACTCTTTGTCTCACTCACTCGCATTCCATACTTATTTGTCTCCTTATCCCACATGTCAACCTTTTTTTGTACTTCTTCTTTTGTGTCCCCCCATGTCACAATGTCATCTGCATATATCAACGTTCTTGTATCTTGTTCTTTTTCCGGTTCCACTTTCCGAAGTATTTGGTCCATTATCACATTGAACATTATTGGTGACAAGACACTCCCTTGTCTAACACCAGTATTAATACTGAACCAATCTGTGTACCCACTGCTCGTTTGTACTCGACTTTCACATTTTGAGTACATACTTTGTATCCTTTCTATCAACCTCTCGCCCACTTGTTTTACCCTCAAACTCTCCCACACTCTTTCTCTTGGTAAGTGGTCATACGCTTTTTCGAGGTCTAGGAAAACCATGTGTATGGTTGCGTTTTCTTCCCATGCCCTTTCCATGACTTGCCTCAGAGCAAATATAGGATCAATAGTTGACCTGCCCCGTCTGAACCCATATTGTTCTTCTCTTAGCGATGGTTCAACAGTATTCCTGACCCTTTTCTCCATGATGCTTTCATACACTTTGGCAGCTTGGCTAAGAAGTGTGATTCCTCGATAGTTTGTACATTCTTTCCTGTCTCCTTTTTTAAATATTGGTACGATTATTCCTCTTAACCAGTCCTCTGGTACCTGGTTTTGGTCCCATGCTGCCTTTACCACTCGATGCATCCAATCAATACCGACTGCACCACCTGCCTTGATCATTTCAATCGCGATTTCGTCCACCCCTGGTGCTCTTCCATTTTTAAGTCTTCTAATAGCCTGACATACTTCCTCACGTGTGATTGACTCATCCTCCTCGTTTGTGGTTGTTTCCTCTGTGGTTGTCCCCTGTATGGGGCTCGGTGGGTCTTCCGTCATCTCTACCAGAGTTCCCTGTTCCTGTTGATCAAGACCTGGTTTATTTAACAGGTTACAGAAATACTCTTCCCACATTTTCTTAATCTTTTCTGGTTCTCGGGTCACCTCGCCTCTATGTTGCATAAATCTCTGTTCCTCCTTATCTCGGCGCTTTTCCTTTATCATCCCATATATAATTTTCTTGTTTCCTTCCAGATCTTCCTCAAGCTTGTCTGCCATTTCCAGCATTGTCCTGATCTTTTCAGCTTTTATTAATATTAATTAATTTATTAATTATTAATTATTAATAATAATAAATAATAATAATTAATTTTTTTTAATAATAATATGTAATAAAATTAGGGATGCGCAAAGGTAAAATAGAAATAATCGGAAAGATGACAGCGTTATCGAACGATAATAAATTTCCAAATATGAAGCAAGCTTGTAATTGATTCCGTGACATAACGTTGTAAGCATTATACTAAATAAACGTTAGAGCTTCATTTTCTTACCTCCAAACATACAAACATATCGCCTCAGTTCATTTACAAGTTGTTACGTTATCTCGGACGACAAACATGAAATCTGCATTATTTACCTCTAATTTGAATTCCCGCTATACATGTAGTTCTGATCAACTCACTCGGGGAACAGACATAACTCTGGCGGTGCTTAGATCGGTAAAGTAGCAGTATCTTGCTACCTACTATTCTAGCGAAAGTTACAGAAATGGCGGATTTGTGTAAATTGTGTTAGAATTTGTGAGAAGAAAGTGATCGCCGGTTTGTGTAATTCAAGTTTTATCTGGTACTGTTTTGCACAATACATATTATGATTATCATTTGTGTCTTTTGGGGCATGTTTATGCACAGCTAAATACATCCCGCAGCCTCATCTTAAGTGTAAGCTTATCCTAGGCTAGGGCCTAGGCCTAGGACCGAACCCATATTGATTCACGGTGCTCTTAGGTCTTGGCTAGGCCCATACTTTTTTTTTTTACGTAGGCCTAGAACCACGTTGATCACAGTCTTGGTGGTAAGGTTGTAAGCACATGCTATGTTGGTATGGTAAAAGTGTAGGCCTAGGGCCCCTACCCTGGTTGGGACTAGGGCCTAGGCCTAGGCCTACCCACCTAGGCCTACCTAGGGCCTAGGGTCTACCCTTAGCAAAAGTTCAAATGGCTAGGGTACTATGCATTATTTCCTCGAACTCGATGTAGGCCTAAGGCCTAGAACACAGCATACTTGCTGTAAAAAAAAAAAGGTTACCAAATATGGAAAATGCCATGAGTTCGGTGGGGGGTTGTTCCCCCCCCCCCAGTTTAGCCTCACAGGTTTTTTTTAGGTGGGGTCTAGCCTACTCCTAGATCTGTGTTTAATAGGCCTAGATCTGCAGTTACCTTTTATATCGGGAAGCTCAAGACAAGTAATACGAGAGCTCAACTGAAAAGGACAAGGTCTGTCAATCCACTAGCAAAGTATCGGCAAACATCAAAGCCCCTGCCGAGGATTGGCTAAGTTAAAAATAAAAATACATTCTACCATGCAATTTTTGATAGGCCTATTTCAATTCTTCTGTAGGCTAAATTGAATGTGAAATATGATTTAATAGGGCTGGTAGGCTAGGCCTAGGTAATGCAAATTTCAGCCATATATTATTGGATCTCTATTTTTTTCTCGTAAAGTAGACAGTAGGTAGCCTAGGTATATTTCATTGAATGTTAGTCCGACATCCGAACACCATCGAAGTTTTAAGATACAGGTAGCCTAATTCAATTTAGGGGTGTATAGCCTACCCCACGCGAGTACTGGCATTAAAAAATTATGCACGAGTAATGCAGGGTTAAATGGAAAACACCAATTAAAATAAAATTTCTTCTTCTTCTTCTTCTCAAATGCCCACATTTGGCTATTATGCCATCCATCATGCTGGATCTGGTCAACCAGTAGAGACACGCTTCTTTCTCCACCCTCTTCATGCCGCTCGGCATTGCGTCACGTTCCCCTGCCAGTTTTGGACATACAAACAGGTGGCTCCTATCCTGCTCCCCATTTCCACACAGCTTGCAGGTACTCGTCTCAAACACCCCTATTCGGTGGAGATGCTTCCCTAGAAGATCGTGCTGCGTTTTTAGCCTGAACTGGGCCATTTCAATTTGCCGTGGAAGATGGTTGGTGGGCCTTTTTGAACTCATGGTATATTCCTGCCATGGCTTGTTTCTACCTTTCTCTACCCAGTCCTGCCTGATCTTCTTAGTGGCTGCAGCATTTACATGTGCTTTCATAGACTCGAGGGTTAAAGGTTTTGGCAGTTGCGGCATTCTGGCTCCTCGTTTGGCCAGATAGTCGGCCTTATCGTTTCCGTATATGCTGCAGTGTGATGGTATCCATTGTAGCTAGAGTTATCAGTTTGTTTTTATTTTGTAGTCTTAGAATCTGTAGTTTACAATGTTTTACCTCAGAGTCCACTTCTTTCTTGCTGGCTATGGCTTGTATAGCTGCTTTTGAGTCCGTTAGTATGACAATCCTATCGTAGCTACAGTCTTTTACTTTGTGTAGGGCTTTTCCTATTGCCGTCAGCTCGCCATCATAATTACTACCATTCTCTCCAGCAGGATGGGACTCTTCGAACTCTCTGCAATATATTCCAGCACCTGCCTGACCTTCCCCTGGTGTTGCCGAACCATCTGTATAGACATGTAGCCACTCGTTCTCTGGGTAGTATTTATGGATATGCATTGTCGCCAATCTTCTAATTTCCTCCCCTGTGTATGCTGCCTTTGTCTTGTCCAATCCTACCACAGTCAGTCAAAATAAAATTTGGAACCCTGATAATTACTTACACTTTGATTGTTGTAGAGGCATCACCACTAAAATGGCAGCTGGACGCCGTACAAGGTGTTTCATGGACATAGATGTCGGAGCTGGTCATGTGAGTCGTATCATTGTTGAGCTGTACAATGAGTCGTGTCCCAAGACGTGTGAAAACTTCCGTGCCTTGTGTACTGGAGAACTTGGACTAGGGAAGACTTCAAACAAGCCACTGAATTATAAAGGAACAATTCTACATCGAGTTATTAAGGGTTTCATGATTCAAGGAGGGGATATTTCTGGTTCATCTGGCCGTGGAGGAGAATCTATCTACGGCGGACTATTCGAAGGCAAGTAGGTCTAGTTCTGGCTGGAAACCAATCAATTATAGCGCCTATTTCCAACCACAAATAATACAAACTGATAAATGTGAAAGTCTCAGGTGCCAGCAACTTACCTGCGTGGGCATATGCCTTAATTTTACTTATTTTATTTATTTATTTACAAATAGGCTTATTGGCTTATTGTTAATACAGTGGATTACATTACATACCGACCGGTACGGTACACATGATTACATTTAGAGATGTAAAATTACCGGTAATTTAAAAATCGGTTATATTACCGACTGGTACTAATACATAGGCCTAACCAAAATGTGGTCTAATTGGTAAAATTGAAAAATGTAGACTACAGTAATAAACTAAGTCCAAACTTAGGTTTAGATAAGTTATGGACATTCAAAATTAAAGTCATCTCTTATTAACATACAGTCAAAATTTGTAGGTCTCATAGGACAAAAATAAGTTCAATTTGATAGGTAGGCGGAGGCCTATAGGCCTAGTAATAAAAAACTGCAAGTTTATTTTTAGTACTTAAGGTGAATTAGCTTGTTACTAAAGTACCGGTAACAGTTTTGGCTTGCTTATTTGATTTGTTTAATTAAGATTTAATTTTGGAAATGTTTTTTGCTTAATTTAAATTTTGGATATCAATGTGTGAAAGGTTGTGAAGTTATGAAACCAGTAGCTGACAAATTTTCGTTCTTACTCTCTAGCTAATTTCACATAGGCTAGTTGCAACCGCTTATTTCTGGAAACATGAATTAAGTTACAATTACAGTCGGCTGGGTGTCTTTACCCTTCTTCATAGATATGTTGTAACAATACTAAATGTTCTAATATTTTTGCTGTAGATGAAAACCTGAATCTTACACATGACAAGCCACATCTTCTCTCCATGGCAAATCGAGGTCCTAATGCCAATGGCTCCCAGTTTTTCATGTAAGTTCTAAGGTGGTAGCATTTTGTCTTGAGTTTAAGTGTAGGCCGCCTCCAGACGTTGCTTGTATTCGCGTTATGTCAATTTCTTTCTTCGGCGAGAAGCAAATTTGAAAAAGGAAGTTCCACTTTTAAGAAAGTCAGATCTATTCCTCTTCAAATGTGAAAGTAGGCTTACATAATATTAACCCTTATAAGGAAGTTTGATTTTAGCAAAGTAATTTTGAATCCCCTTCAGATTGGATAAAAGTGGGCTTGACTGTTGCTTTGTTTGTTTGTTTGCAGTACAACAGCAGCTGCTCCTCACTTGGATAGGTGAGTAAGCAACACTAGGCCCTAAGGTAGGCTAGCTGTAGGCATCACCTCTTCAGGATTTGTATGACAAGCACACACACACACACTATATTATGTTGATTCGAGTTCAGTGGTTTCCTATGGACTCATCAACCAATAATTCAAATATATTAAAGACGGGGCAATGGAGCTGCAATACATTCTCAATTTACATACATTCCATAAATTGCAGCAATAAAGAAATACGGTTGGCCTAGGCCTAATCATTTTAATAATAAATCTTAGATAATAATGTAGCTTCATACTAACAGCTAGGCCTATGTGTTGGTAAACAAAACCTAGTGTCTACTGTTATTAATCATAACTAAATTTTAGGGAGGGTTAGGACTTAGGAGCAGTAATGAGAGATAATGTGAACTGTTGTATTGTTCCTGAGCTATTTGATCATGTCTGTGCTGAGATTATCTTCCACGACGTTTCACCACCATTGTTAGTGGCTTTCTCAAGGCTGCTCATATGATAGATGATATGCACTGCTTTTATACTAAAGTTTGAACAGTGGGCAAACCAATAAGATTCATTCTTGTCCTTGATTAGTTAGGCCAGAGTCTTACTTAGCCCTAACCAATCAGATTCATCCTGGGTTCTGATTGATTAGATCAGTGCATTGCTAGTATACTATCCCAGTTCTATAGATGGTCCAACTCAAACTAAACTAAACTAAATTAAATTATCTAATTATTACATACATATATTAACAGTGCATATTATCATCGATCATTTGACCAGACTTGATAAAGCCACTAACGTGGCAAAACGTTGAGTAAAATAAACTCATCACCGACACAACTGAATATCCCAGGAACAATATAATACTTCTGATCTTTGGGTCATAAAAGCCTCCAACTACTTATAATGAGAGATTATGTTTTGTGAAACCAAGCCCAACATGAACATCCTGGCCATAGACATATTGAATAGGGTAACTTTGATCCTGAACTTGTTTTCACTAGAAGTGGAAACCTATTATTTGCCTGTCGTAATCCCAATGCCATAAGTTTTTGTATGTTGCAGCCGCAATGTGGTGTTTGGAGAGGTGATTAGTGGCGAGAATATCATTGCTCTTATAGAGAATGTACCAGTAGACAGGACATCTCGCCCATTGACAGACATCAAGATTGTCAAATGTGGTCAGCTTGTTTTAACCACCAAGTCCAAAGTTAAAAGTATGTATATACATATAGGGGAGAAGAGTTTTTTTTAGTAGTAGGCATCGATATCCAATGAGGGGTGATACAACGAAAATTCTTCTTTTAAAATGCCCACAATTGACAATTTTTCATGTCATCATGTGTTTTCTAGTTTAGTAGTTAGTAGTTAGTAGTAGTCAGCCAGTAGAGATGACTTCTGTTCACTTCGATCCATGCCATTTTGCATTTTGTCCCGTTCATCCTTGAGATGTACATTCAAAAAGATATTTCCTGTCTTGTTCTTTGACTCCTCACCTCAGACTGGATTCAAAAACCCCAAACCTAAACCTATGTTGGTGCTTGGCAAGCAAAGCAGGTCATGAGAAAAATTAAATGAAACATCAATTATTATTAGATCGTTCAGTAATGTGGAAGACGAATGTAAGGCTGTGCAAACCTTGATTTCTTTCATAATCCGGTTCCGCTCACGGACGTACAGTCTCTTCCAAAAATCACTCGCGTAACGCTAGCTAGCTGACACAAAGTACATTGTAGGGCCTAGGCTCGTCTATTCTGTTTACACAATTATCTATTGTCAGGCCTCTGCATTTTACATGGAACTCCATTAGAAGCTTCACGAGACATTGTTCAAAGAATGTTTCGGAGGTACATTTTTGACCTGCTGAATGTAAGTTATTAATGACTATAGAAAAGCAAAATATATGCCATAAAAAAAGTTTCCGAACCGGTTTGAACTTTTTGGACCCCATGTTACCACTACTATAAACTGAACAGTAAACAACAATAGGGGGCACAAACTATGCAGTTGCCATAAAGGCACATCTAATGAATGAGTAATGGGGCTTGTAAAGAAACCTCCGAAAGTGGTAGACGATGCTAGGAGTGATCACTCCCTAATTCGGATTTGGTTTCTGAAGTAGACAAGGCAGTTAGGCCTCCAGAACCTCACAGTCACTTCTGTCACTTCTACAATATAACCTCTGTACTCTCTACTAATTCCTGCCTTCAAATTTGTATTGTAGTTTTACTTGTTTGCTTGGGGTTGTTTGTTTAACACTGCATGCTTGCAAATGATTACTTTTTAGTTTAAACTTTCTTTATAATATGAATTATGTAGTTACAATATGTGATTTTTGTTAAATTTTTCCGACCGTCTGGGGAAAACAGTAAAAGGCACGTTTGTTCCCCAATTTTTCCATTTATTTTTCAGGCATCAAAATTCATATTCATATTATGACTTGATATAGGTAGTGGATTATAACTCGAGTTTGATCGTAATGGAGTTGTTTTGTAGTCAAGTACGTAGTTGACAGCTCGACTCGATACTCAACGAGAACCCAAAAGTACTACTTGCAGATCCCTAAAAACCAGTTTGAAGGGTTAATAGTTAATACAGTACATAGAATCAAGCTATTGAACATAATCGCTTGTAATGACTAAGCCTACTAATCTATTGTACAACTTGTATTACAGAGAAGAAGAGAACTAAGGGAGATGAAAGCGATAGTTCGAGTTCAAGTGGTTCGTCTGACTCATCCAGTGACAAGGATACTCCTAAGAGAGAACGCAAGAAGAAAGATAAAATGTATGTCGATAAATCAGACGAATTGAAAGAGCCAAAGGAAGAAGTTCATCCATTAGGTAAGAAGACCTTAAGACTATTCCAACCTAAATGTAGTTATTGGTTGCAGTAGAGTACAATAGATTGCCAAGCCTTTAAAGCAGACTCTACAATAAACTACTCAATGTCAACTCTGCTAATTTCCACTGTTTGTAGTGTCACTAACTGCAATTAATAAAGAGGACATCCCACCAATACCGGTGAACAGATTGTATCGTGGGGACAATTCCCGGGAAGATCCCGCAAGAGATGCGGTCAAAGACCGAGACAAACCTCGAGATCGAGATCGAGATCGAGCCAAAGATAGAACCTATCCTCGAGACACAGACGGAAACCGCTCTCGAGCTCGAGTCTTCGTCCGTGGAGTCACCAAGAGTGGCCGTAACATCAAAGGTCGTGGAGTGTTTGTAAGTACAGTATGACTTTCTGTCTCCATGCACACTGTACTATATCAACTTTTAGTCTGTATTTCTTTGTATAACACGACAATTACCTGTTATAAGACTTATTACAATCTGAAGGATATCAGAGTAATAAGTATTATGATTAGGGCTGGCAAACGATAAAAAATCATATCAAAAATCAGTATAAATGAAAAAAACTCAAAGAACAAAGGATATAAAAGATTCTGATTTTTATGAGTATGTCATGATATGGAAAAATACATGCACTGTAACAGTGCACAAAATCAGTTTCCATCATGGAACGGTACTTACGGCATAGGCCCTACTTGAAATAAACAAGATCTTTCAGACGCATTATTTTCCATGTGCCTGCTCAAAAAAATATAATTTTGATTATGTTTAGCACCAGGTTTCAACATCAGTTTCAACATTGTTCTTTCTGACCATAGTTTAGAAAACGTAAAACGCAGGTGGAATCGCCTTAACAAATTACGTGTATGCTAATTTCTTCTTAATTCAAACTGAATTCAAATGTAGACCTACGTATAATTCAAAGTAGGGATCAAGTCTGCTGAAGGTTAGAGTGTAAGGCTTAATGTTAAATGTTCTTTTAGTTAGATTTAAAAAAATTCAAATCGGTGTTTTTAGGATCCCTTGCAATTTGATTTAAAAAGGTTTTACTGTCTTTTAATGGTTAAAAAGCTCTCTAAAAATGTGATATGTTATCTTACTATTGCAGAGATATCGCACTCCATCCCGTAGCCGTTCACGCAGTGCTACTCCACCACACTGGAAGCAAGCTCAGAGCAGGACTATTAAGATGGCTGAGTTTAAGCAGAAAACAAAAGAACAATTGGAGTTTTCTGAGGAAATTAGGCGTCGAGAGCAAGCAAGGAATGTAAGGCATTCCACTATACAGCATTCCAAGAGTCAAGAAAATGCACAAAGGTATAATGCAAATTCAAAAGATAGCATTGACAAGATTTCTGAAAATAATGACTCCCAGACTTGTTCTAGCCAACAAGACATACAGAAAAGTTTGCGAGACCCTCTTTCTGATTTAGAAGAGGGTGAGACCAGAGATGAAGAGAGTGTAGTAAAGGCTAGTCCTAGCCACACCCCGACTGCTGTTGACTATAATGCTCTTGACTATGAGGCTCCCACAGAGATTCTAGAGACCACAACAAACGGAGCGGCAAACAGTGACGACTTGCCTGATAATTTTGTGCGCGAGTCTTGGGATTCCAAGCGTCAGTCTATTCCCAGACTTGAAGAGAACTCTGACGTAGCACGAGGTTCTAAGAAAAAACATCACTCCTCGAAGGTGAAAGAAACTTTGATAAACTCCAAAAAATACCTTTCCCCTTTGGCCAAAGAGGTGGTCTCAAAATCTAAGGACTCTAGGGGAGGAAAGTCACATAGGCCTATATCATCCTCTAGTGAAAAGGAAACTCGGACACATAAGTCATCCTCTCTTGAGAAGGAAACTGGGGCACATAAATCATCCTCTCGTGAGGAGAAAACCCGGACCCATAAGTCATCCTCTCATGAGAAAGAAACTCTGAGTCATAAGTCTTCCTCTCATGAGAAGGAAAGTCGGACACGTAAGTCGTCCTCTCCTGAGAAGGAAAGTCGGACACGTAAGTCGTCCTCTCGTGAGAAGGAAACTCGGACACATAAGTCATCCTCTCGTGAGAAGGAAAGTCTGACACATAAGTCGTCCTCTCGTGAGAAGGAAAGTCGGACACATAAGTCATCCTCTCATGAAAAGGAAACTCGGATACACAAACATTCCGATAGTAAAAGTGACTCAAATAAGAAGGCCGGTTCTCTGTTGACAATTCCCGTAGAGGTTTTAATAGACGAAAATGAGAAGCGAGAAGAGCGCAAGAAAGCGGAAGAGAAAAAATGGATCCAAATGATGGAGAGAAAGCATGAAGAAGAATTAAGGAGAAAAAAGGCTTTAGAATCCGAAAGAAAAATGTTGCAGCAAAAGAAACGGGAGAAACTGAGGGAAATTGAAAAGAAAAAGGAAAAAGAAGAAGAGCTGAGAAAAGTTTCACGGGATACCACAAAAAGGTCCAAACGTCGTGCGCCATCAACGTCGAGCTCCAGTTCCAGCAGCTCTGGTTCTAGCTCAAAGCATGGTCACTCCTCCAAGTCTCAGTCCCGTCGAACTTCGGTCAAACAGAGGCGAACGCATTCACCAGCACGTCGTCACAGGTCACGCAACAGACACTAGAAGTCCATTACCGCGGAGCATAGCTTAGCGCAAGTGTTCAACTATGGAAGCAAGTGAAAAGTGACAAATAACATTCTTTTAGTACATTTCTCTTTTGGATTTGTTGTTGAATTGTAATGAAATTACTACAATAGAAAAGCTGTTTAAAATATCTTCCACCAATGAGAGCACAATTTTAATTGGTAGATTTAATGCCTATTATTTCTCCTGCATATACAAATATATGATAGTATAAATATACGAGTAAGAATATTGAGGATGTGCAGAACTTGTTCGCAAACTGAGTGATTGAATGACAAAAAAGAATCATAAATGCACAAATATGAAATATGTATGTAGTAGGCTTAATAGTGAAACTTGTATTTCATAATATATATATCGTGACATAAATTCAATGGGTAATATCGGCGCGATATTTTTTGCCATTATTATCTTCGATGAACTCGGAAGGATAAAACATAACTGTAATGCGGAAAACAGGATAACACAACTCACGGACTTGTTTAGGTTGACTAGTTACCAACTTGAAGCAAAGTATGGTGATATTTTGAAAATCAAATGAAAACTGATCGATACCTAACATGTATAAGGTCAGTCTTGATAAAAATAGTTTAGGATTATAAGATGGGTAAATAAAATACAGAAATGTAAATGATCATGAATGATTTTTTTTATTACTTCATTAGGTACATATTATTCTTTTTTTACAATGCACAATTTAAAAGTTCTCAAATCTTTGTCCAAAGTAAATTGAAAATAAATAATTTAATATAGGCCTAGCTGGTTTGATGGAACTGAGAAATATGCAACATTTCTTGTAACTGTAATCATAACAAAATTGCTTACTCTTTTAAGTTCAACATATTAATATTTGAGCAGAACAGGTATCTAGTTCCTCCATAATGTGGAATAAACCTGTGTAAATCCTAAATAAAAACACATTAGAGGTAAAGGGATCATTAATCACTAATTCATAGTGTCATTCTCACTTTCATTAAGTCTTGTGTTATCTGTGGGACTTTTCTTCTGTGGGGTAGGAAATACAGTATGGTGGAGTCTGGTAGTAGTTTGGACGTCCCATTGTGGCATAACCTTGCCGTAAAGATGGAGATGTAGAATGAGGCATTGGCATTATCTTGTGATTATGAGGGAGAGTTGCATAAGAAGGTGCCATCATCATTGGTGGCTTTACACAAGTACACTGCACTGGAGACGGAGATTGAATAGTACCTCCTGCAGCTAGGGGCCCTCCTCTGTATTGATTGTTGCTGATTCGGAGTCGCACAATGCATATAACTATAATGAGGATTGCTATGAAGGCCACCACTCCACCTACGATACCGATTATGAGTGTATCATCGTTTCCGAGTCCGGGAACGCTTGCCATTGCCACTTTATTGCTCGATGTTTTTTCCTTTGACAAGAGAGTTGGAGGTGCTACCAGAATTATATCGGGTTCTGTAATTTTCTTTGTAGGAAGCCTAGTTGTACCCTTGGTACCAACTGTGGGAGGTACGGTCGACGTCTGCTTCTTCACGTCACACGTGAGTTCGTCGTCTCCGATCTCGACCAGTAACTTGCCGGCAAGGTTTTCTGGTGCAGAGCATTTAATTCCTGCCATACCAGCCCCGGGCAGCCACCTTCGTAGTGCACGCACCCCACAATCACACACCAACGGGTTGGTCTCCAGTCCCAAGAGGGTGACATCGCCTCGTCTCTCGTCCAAGGTGGCCAGTAGCTGCCGACTGAGATTGCCCAGTGTGCTTCCTCCTACATCCAGCTTCACACGTGTGGAACGGGGTACGGGGAACAGTAGCGCCGGCGGTAGCGAAACCAAAGACGTGTTACGTAAAGAAATACTTAAGTTGGGACCTCTTAGCCCTACTAACGCACCGGAAGAGATACTTTTCACTCTGCTGCCTCTAATTCCAAGTGATTGGAGCCGTGTTTGCAATGCAGGAGCCAACTGATGGCCACCAACAGCTGCATCCTTCACCTCGATGTCTAATGTAGTGAGTGCTGGCAGGTAAGCAAGAACGCCGTGTACGTCCAAGTAACCTAGCCGAGGGTATCCGTATGCCTCTAAATGGGCCAGATTTTCTAAAGGTTTGAATACATCTTTTTCAAATCGTGTACATTTTTCCAGGTTTTGAATTTTAATACGTTGCAGCTTTTCTAGACCATCGAAATCACCTCGTGATATCACTTCAATGGGATTGCCAGAAAGATCAACCGCTTGAAGGTTTGTAAGCTGAGGCCAAATGTGAGGGAGCAGTTCAGTCAGTTTGTTATTTGATATGTCCAAGTTTTCTAAAAGGGTAGCTCGAGAGAATGTCCCATCTGGAAGGTTTGTTATTAAATTATCTGATAAGTTAAGATGTTTTAAGAATGGAGTTTCAAGGGTTGTTATTTTAGTGATGCCGGTTCCAGCCAAATGAAGCTCCCTTACTGTCTTGGGCTCCCCGAGAACATTGGCAACTGCTTCAGAGGAGAGTGGGTTATAAGAGAGATCAAGCTTTTTGATGTTGACCATTATTCCATCCTCTGGAGGAATATCTTTGATTTGATTATGAGATAAATTAACACTGGAAAGGAAAAAGTATTGACGTTGTAGGGTCTTCAAAGGTGCAATTTGAAATTGATTTCTAGCTAAATTAATGTTTTCCAACATCTGTAGCTTTGCACGTTCAAAGATTGATTCCGGTAGTTCGCTGAGTTGATTTCCTTCCAAATTAAGCAGCTCTAATCTAGAAAGACCTTCAAATATCCTTTCTCCCAATCTAGAAATTCGATTATCTGATAGGTCTACAGTTTGCAATTGCGTTGAGTTATGGAATGCTGACTCGCCAATCAATTCGATCTTATTTCTTGCTAAAATTAGAGTGTGCAATCGAGGAAGACGTGCAAAATCTAACTCTTCGACATTAGTAAGGGTATTGTTACTTAAGTCAACATATTCCAAGAACTGAAGAGCTGCCAGTAGCTCTGCTGGGAAGAATGAAAAACGGTTATTTGAAGCTATTATTCGTCTCAGGTTTTGGTGGACACGAAAAGCAGAGGGAAACAGATAACTTAGCTCATTATTTGATAAGTTAATTTCCTCGACAGCTGTGCCAGCAGCATTAACTTTGAAAATCTCACCCTTAAATGCCCCTAACCTATTATCATTGAATAAAACCTTTAATAATGAAACTGTTCCTATAAACGCTCCTGGTCTAATATTCAAAATCTGGTTCATGGAAAGATCTACTTTAGTTAAATTTTGAAGATTATTAAATGAACCTTCTGGAACTTCTTGTAAGAGATTGCCTTGTAAGTTCACCACCTCAAGTTGAATATTCTTTGCTAATAGTTCTGGTGACAACACTTTCAAAGTTGTGTAGCTTAGGTCAAGTGTTTTCAGGTTAGGTAGTTGATGGAAAAGTTTGCTAGGCAGCGAGTTTAGAGCATTGTGACTTAAATTTAAGGAAGTAAGTGCTTGGACATTGGTGAATCCATTAGCAGATATTTCGGCAATTTGATTACGAGATAAATCTAGCACATCTAGCTTTGAAAACCTTATGGGTAATCCAGTTAGAGACGTCAAACGATTACGACCGAGACGCAACTCCAGAAGGTTTGATTCTAAGCCAGTAAATGTTGCTGCTGTTATACTTCCTAATAAATTTCCGCCTAGATTCAGTATTCGAAGGTTGTTAAATTCGACAAATGTGCTTGCAGGTAACTCTCTTACAACGTTGCGTTCTAAATTGAGAACCGTTATCTGACTGGCCACTGCTCGTAACAGTTGTCCAGAGAGGGCAGCAATACGGTTGAAACCCAGTTGCACGGAAATGAGATGAGGCATGCGTGCCAAGGCAGTGGCTGGAACTAGGAGGATGTTATTGTCTCCGAGCGAGAGGGTTTCCAAGTTATCTAAGCCGTCGAACATATCTTCTTCCACTGTGCGTAGAGAGTTGATGCTCAAATCCAAGTGACGAAGTTTCCGCAGACCAAGGAAGGAGCCAGGTGCAATACTGGTGATGCTGTTGCGGCTCAGATCCAGACTTTCCAGGGAGCCTTGAGATATCAGGTACGAACTCTCTAAGCTCTGAAACATGAATATCACATCTTATTGACAAACCGGGTGAATATTTGTAATTGGTGATCTGATACATGTATTAATGCCCATTGATAATGTGAATCATTTTACTGTAAGTTTTAGGCCTAGCTGTATATATTAATTGGTAATCTCTGTGTACTTTTCTACCTTCACTCATACTGTTAATGTCCAGTTTAGGGTATCGGTACATACCCTACATTACTTTACTCATTACTCCAATATGAAAATAATTAACTGTACATACTTCATTCTGAAAGTAATGATGTTACTTGCATAACTACGTTTGCATACTTGTATATTTTGACATAGTATAACTGTGTTGTGCTTGAAATAAATGAAGATATGTTTTTGAAACACAAGCTATCATATTTTGTTGAGTATAAGTAAGTTATCACTCAACAATACAGTATTTGATTTCTGTATAATTAGCTTTAATATCTAAGGGTGAAAACTGCATTCTTGTAACAATAAAACTAAACTTTGATAAAGAAGTCCAGGCCACTCCTTGGGGGGGGGGGGGGCAATATTGGACAGTATGTGACCAATGGCGAAGAAGATAAAAAGATGCACTCGAAAGAAAAGAGGGGAGTAGAAATGTTCAAAATATAAGTGCACGAATTTCAAATGGTTTTTACTTGAATGACAGGAAAAGATGGAATGACTACTGCTTGATGCATACATTTTGGAACCTTTAAGAATTGTTAAGAACGAAAATGAACCCTGTAGATACAAGGGTTCGAACGTTACATCTAACGGTTCCGATCCTGGTTCTACAAAATGAAACGATTCCATAAGGTTCCCGTTCCAATCCCTGCGTTTAAACCTACCTGGATGAGATTTGATGACAGGTTCAAGTGTTTTAGATTAAGAAATGACTTCAAAGCTATCGTTGGAAACTCTGAAATGAAGTTCTCAGATATATCCAACGTGTCCAAGTTCTCTGCTCCTTGGAATACATCACTGTTGAATCTTGTGAATCTGTTGTGTTTCAACAGCAGAGTTCTTAGCCGGGTGAGTCCAGATAAAGAGCCGCCATCCAAAGACGTCAGTAAATTGTAGCTTAAATCGATTGCCTCCAGAGATTTTTGGGATTGGAATGCACCCACTGCAACCGTAGCTAAAAATACACAATGAAAGACAAGGTTATATGGTGTATACAGATCATTCATATGAGTCATAGGTAATTTGCTTATCTCATATTTAACTTTTTAAATGAAATGTCTAAAAATGGTTAGTCTCAATACTCGAGCCAATAGACATCTATGCAAGGGCATATCCTAAATTTATTAATAAGTTAATAAAAAAGATTTCGATGGAGAATGTCTGTGTAATGTTTCATGTTTATTTATTACGTTAAATTTGATACACATAAAAACATCTGAGTATTTCTAGTTAGGAATTTTAAGTTTGTTTAGCTACATATTCAAAATTTGACTTTTAAAACAACTGTTTTATATTATCTGAAGCTGATTCTATTCCAACACAGCTATGTTGTTTAAAGTAACATAAATGACTGTTTGCCTTTCAAGGCAAGCTTAAATGTTAGATAAATCTAAAGACTACATAAAAGAAACACTACTTCCAAATGCTTACCAATACGATTATCTTTGAGGGAAATGAGTCGCAGAGCTTTGGGGCCATTAATGGAAGCTGCTGGAACTGCGGTCATGCTGTTCCGTGCCAACCAGAGCTCCTTTAAGTTGCTACATCCCTTCAGCAAGCCTTCCTCAATATCCTTGATCATGTTCCCGCTCAGATCGAGCACTCGAAGTTGGTCCAAGCCATGGAATTCACTACTCGAGAAAATGGGGTTCAAGTTGTCGCCAAGAAGATTGTCAGACAATAGTAGAACTTCTAGTGTGGGATGTAGACCTTGAAACAATCTAGACCAAGAGACAAGTTCATTATCGACTTGTAAGTTGAAACTACCTTAGAGGGAGGCGAGTGAGTAATTATCATTGGTGGATAAGTTAATTAAGCTTACATAGCTTTGAAGTACACGCAACTTCCATGCTTACAATTGCTGAAAGCAACTAAATTCTTACCAGGCTTACAGATTTTAGAACATAGGCCTACTCTGCAGCAAGTACTATATGTTTCTTCCAAACAGTTTCTGTTACTTTTTAGTTCTTATAGAATAATCTAAGACTGTGTGCTCAGGTTACTAAGTCAGTCAGAAATTATGATCAAGAAGGGTTTGCAATATTGGAGAAAACATGTGCTTAATGTGTGAAAAGGTAAGAGATCTTGTCTTACAACGACAACCACTGAGAGAAAACCGTATTCTATTAGCTTAGAGAATGGGCCACTTATTAGATTAGAGTATGGAAGAACTATAGCCATTTATATTCAAACTATTACATTTTACTGATTCTATGAGTCTGTTTGTTTGCCTTACTCCTGAGTAAAGTAGAGTTACTCCGATATCCCTAGGCCAATCACGAGTAGGCTTACTTACTGAGATTTAGTAAGTACTCGTGATTCGTGGGTCTGATCGAAGAAGAGTACGGAGTAAGTTAGAGTACGTCAGGCGAACAAACCTTATATCTATAGATGTTTAAGACACACCTCGAGATTGTTACCATACCTTAGATTTATTTGGAAAGTAAGTTTTAAATGTAGATCAAGATTCATTCATAGTATCTCAAACAAGGTTACAGTACAAAAATGTACTTAATAACTGTATTGAGCCTGATTTAGTGACTGTGCATGCATCCTTGAACGAGCCAGAAAAGCTGTTTAAGAAATAATAACTATCCAAAACTCATTTATACCGAAAAAATAATAGAATTTTGGGAACGGTGTTGACAATACTATGTTCCGGTAATTCTTACCGATCAGTGAGTCGTCGCAGCAAGTTCCCCGAGAAGTCTATCTTCTTGAGTGGCAGATTGGCGGAGGTAAACGCTTGTGTAGGCAGAGCCTGATGTCCAGCATACTTGTGGCTGAAGGACACAATAGGTGCGCGATATGGCAGTGCAGGCAGATTCCCGGCAAACACGACTCGATCACAGTTCATGTGGATTGCTTGTGTATTGGTGTCAACTCTGCATCGGCATGGCAACCGTAGGTCGCTATGGATATCTACGCAAGGCTGTTGTGCGTAAACTCCTGCACAAGCCAATGCAACAAGCAGCCAAGTAGACAACATTTTCTGAAACATAACATATGCCAATATGATAAATTGAGTGTTAATTATTTATTGTACCTTACATATTATTAAACATTTCTTGAACATTATTTTGAAATATTGTACCAAGAAAAGGTGCTACAGATGTCAGCCACTACGCTATGGATGGTAGGTGGGTGCATTACTATTGATGGCCATAGAGAAATGGCTACGTTAATGAGAAATAACGATCAGTAACCATGTCTGATAAAAATTAGTGCAGAAGAGTTCGAGTAAAAACATGTTCTCACCTACCCTTGATTTAGGTCTACATATATGTTGCATACTGTATTTGCGCGCAAAAGAAAGAACAATTTTACTATTACACCAGAAGAATACACAATACACCATTGTTTATTGATTAGTAAATTAGATTGAGCCAAAAAATAATAGGGGGGGGGGGGGGGGGGGGGGGGGGGGGTGCAGGAGAATGACCATAACAAGTAAATGATAAATGCCACGCAAAATAAATTATAATCTCATATAAACACAACTATCAACTATTATGCAGTTTGGATTGTTACTCAAAATAAATGTTCATGCACTCATGCACAATATATACAATAATCACCTATTGGCTCCTTCATTCACGAAGAGCTAGGAAATCTAGTGGCAGAAGCCTCCAGCCAAAGATTCTTACATTATAACTACACTGATCCAAACTGTGTTCCATTTCGGTCACTCGAATTTGGAAGGAGGGGCGGAACATATTTTGAATAGATCATCTCATCCAACCAGCACTTGACCCCCTCAGGGGGGGGAGGGATGAATGCTGATTGTTGCATTTCGCTGTTTTGCTGTCGCTTCCCCCGAAATATATTCCTTACTACTCCACTGATTCACTTTGTATTGCACTAAAAACGAATGTATGAGAATGATAGAAGATTATAAAATGATATATTTTTTAGACTAAAAATAATATGTCGGTGTTTGGCTTTATGTCTCATATTTTGGCAATTAACCTGCGTCCACTTCCAAGTCGGAACCTGGAATACATGAGCCACGGACCACTACGTCAGCTTCGAAGTAAGAAGCCAGCAAGTGAATCTAAGCAGATGGCATTGACAGGTAGGTAACTGACGGCCCTTTGTAGTATGTAGGTACCTCCGATTGACTATGTTCTCGCTATTACCACGTCTTGAGAACACTGTTCGTAACACGCGTGTTCTAAAGAACCATGGCTTGAATATTACTCAGTTCGGCAGTATCAGTATGTCTTGTACGGGTACCTTCTTCAGTTTCCCTCTCCTCAAAGACAATAATGCAAATATTAGCGGTGGTTACGGTTGCGTGCTCCACCGTCACGCTTGAAGCTGCACTGCAGGCTGAGATGTTTTGCCAACACTGTTTTCATTGTCCGGCCAGCCGAGATTACAACACTGGACACAACGACGTAATTTGTGTCAATGTCGTCGTAGATGTTGACGATAGGTACAAAACAGAGTGTATTTGAGCACATCTTTGACGACGCGTAGAGTCTCATGTTAAAGGGTTAAGAAAATAATGGTACATACATTGTACATACAATATGATACAGTTTTTCCATTGTAGGTCCCAGTCTATACATGAAACATGTTCATGTTTGCCTTGCATTAACGGTTAGCCGAGGAAACATGTTTTAATGTTTAATGAGCTCTCTGAATACAACAAGCTATGCTATACATTGAGAGCAGTGTGTTATATGTTATATACCAGTCTAACAATCTAATTTCCATCGTACGGCATGGCGTACGTGGTAGTGCAGTTGTTTAGCATGCTCGAAGTCTGGGGTTCGAGACTCGTTACCCCCAATCTTTTTTTTCTTCCATATTTACACATTTATATCAATACATCAATTGCATGGAGTCGGTTAGACACGGTTTATTTTTTAATGGTCAAACGGCTCGTTGTTGCCAAAAACTGTTTGCAATTTTGCATTCAGGTAAAGACCTATCAACAGATTTTAAAACGACAAAGTGTGGAGATCACCTCTAATTCGAGAAGGGGTTTTTTTTAATGGGAGGTTTTTTTAAGCGCTCGTAGCTACCATATGGGTGATCCAAATTTGTGTTCGTATTTTTTTAGCCGAGGAAACATGTTTTAATGTTTAATGAGCTATCTAAATACAACAATTGCTATGCCATACATTGAGAGCATGGTGTGTTATGTACTAGTGTAAGCAATACTCTTCCCGTCGTGTGGCATGGCGTACGTGGTAGCGTCGTGGCTTTGTGTTTTAGAGATCCGGGGTTCGAGACCCGTAACCAGCAAACTTTTTTCTTCCACATTCAGAGCAGCATATTTGAGAAGGGTTTACTAAGGGGAGATTTTTTATTTAAGCGCTCGTAGCTACCAAACGTTTTGTCCAAATTTGGTTGCTGTATTTTTTTTATTTTTTTGTTGTCACTTATCTAGACTGTTTATGCTGGGGGCCATACCTACAGAGCTACAGGCGCCCAAAATTTCAAATTTTGTCTCAGACGATCAAAATCCGAGATTTTGAAATTTCTAATTTTTGTTTATTCAAAAAAAAATACGAATACAATCAAGACAAATATGAGTAAGAAGGAATCGACCACCATAAAATTTTATCTCAACCCGTTTTCCTGTAAAAAAAATAAAAACCTCAAATAATCTTCTATTCTTAAATTGCCTGAAGTTGGCGTCGCCTCACCACGACCTGTGTAAACCGACGCTACCGACGCTCATACTACGTCACCAAGGGATTATTACTGAACTTAAGTTCGACGTTAGGACTAAACTGGGTACCACCGTTCGTCCACAATCGGTACCGAAAGTGGAACTTGACGAGAAAATCTTTGAAAATTTCGGCGACGCCTGACGTCGCTCACAACAAACATAGCGAGGGCAATGATTTTTTTCAGAGTAGACCAATTTCCAGATCTACCTCGGGAGGTTAACTTAAGATCTCCCCCAAATAAATAGTATGGCCGTTAAAAAATATAATTCTAAAAACAGAGTGTATTTGAGTACGTCTTTGACGACGCGTAGCGTCTCTTGTTAAAGGGTTAAGGAAAATAATGATTACAGTTTTTTCATTGGACATTCCTAGTCATACATGAAACATGTTTATGTTTGTCTTGCATTAACGGTTAGCCGAGGAAACATGTTTTATATGTTGTTTTGTTCAGTGATGGATGGATGTTCCCAACGTGAACTAGTCTTGAAAGTCTCAAAACTGTGTTTCTGTGGCTTTGTATCCGGAGTTCAGACGGCTGCAGGAGGTTAATATATAGCTATCTGAACACAACACCATACATTGAGAGCAGTGTGTTATCTACACAGGGGCGCCAACTCCGTGGGTGCAGGAGGGCCAAAGCACCCACAGGTAGATTTGTGTGGGTGCGGAGCACCCACACAAATAGAAAACGCGAAACCCAAACAACACGAAAAACCCACCCAAAAAAATATAAGGCATTCAGTTCAACAAAAGATCTTAATTTCTTCTAAAACACATTAGAACCTCTTCAAAAATACGTATTTGTCAAAAAAAAATGCCTGCGGCGCTATTGCGAGAGATGTCCCCCCCCCCCCCCCCCACCCTCCGTCCATTGCGTCTCGGTGGTGTAGCACATTTTCACAGGTATGTTCTACTCTGCGCAACCCCCCCCCCAAGCAACTATGTAGCCTATGTGCTTTCGGTAGTATATTATGTCGATTTGACAAGGTAGGACCTATTAAATAATTGAATGATTTTTTATTGAATAATTTAGAATGCAGCAATTTGGTAAAATCTGGCTAAAATTATGTTCTCTATAATTTAGACTGTTAAATAATTTTCCCGGGTATTCTACGGAGACCTTGTAGTAAATTTTTAGTTATTACTTGTAAGCTACTTGACATTACATTGTATATAGGTACTTCATAATATTAATGTACTCTTCACTAATCCTATGTCTTGTATGTATGTACTAAAAGATCGATTGAAGGCTAATAAAAACAAACAACAAACAACATTCACTTCATTGTTTAGGATACGATGTGGTTTTGAATATCAGTCCTCTCCTATGTTCATAATCTACTCCAATACCACAATTGGTGAATGAAATTCCACCCCCCCCCCCCCCCCCCCCCCCCCCCCCCCCGGGGGCCATAGAGGCCGTAGAGCTTGCCTAAGTTTTGAGCACCCACAGTAATTCTGAAAAGTTGGCGCCCCTGTATCTACAAGTGTAAGCAAAGCACTTTCTATCAGGTGTTATGGCGTACGAAGTAGCGTCGGGGCTTTAATGCTAGAGGTCTGGGGTTCGATACCCGGTACATCTACTTTTTTTCCACCATATTCACACATTCATATCAATACATCAACGTGCATGGACACGGTTTATTTTTTAACTGTCAAACGGCTCGTTGTTTCCACAAACGATTTACGGTTTCGCGATCACCAATCAATCAATACGATCTGATGATAAAAACTCCGAAAATTGAAAAAAAAATTGAAGCCGTTTTTTCTCAATTTTCGGAGTTTTTATCTTCAGATCGTGTTCTTGGATATTTTTTAAATCCAATGAGACCCTCTGTTCGTAGATCCATATGTACGTTACAATAACAATAAGAATGAATCGAGATACATACATATATTCATTGAGAGCCGTGTGTTAACTATACCAGTGTAAGCGAGGCAATTTTAATCGTCAGGCACGGCGTACGCAGTAGCGTCGTGGACTAGTGTTTTAGAGGTCCGGGGTTCGAGACCCGTAACCACCATTATTTTTTTCTTCCATATTCAGAGCAGCAAAGTTGAGAAGGGTTTACTAAGGGGAAATTTTTTCTAAGCGCTCGTAGCTACCAAACGTTTTGTCGAAATTTGTTGCTGTATTTTTTTTATTTTTTTGTTGTCACTATGCTGGGGGCCATACTTACGGAGATACAGGCGCCCAAAATGTCAAATTTTGTCTCAGACGATCAAAATCCGTAATATTGAAATTTTTATTTTTTTTTATTTTTTAAAAAATACGAATTAAATCAACAGAGGTATGAATAGGAAGGAATCGACAACCAAAAAATTCTATCTCAAACCGTTTTCCCGTAAAAAAATAAAAACCTCAAATAATGCACGATTCTGATTACGTGAAGTTGGCGTCGCCTCACCACGACCTGTGTAAACCGACGCTACCGACGCTCATACTACGTCACCAAGGATCATTACTGACCTTAATTTCGACGCTACGACTAACTAGGTACCACCGTGCATCCACAATCGGTACCGAAAGTGGAACGTGACAAGAAAATCTTTAAAATTCCAAAGACGCTTGACGTCGTTCACAACAAACATAGCGAAGCAATTATTTCTTTCCAAGTTGGCAATTGTCAGATCTACCTCGGGAATTAACTTTAAGACCCCTTAAGTAAACAATATAGCTGTAAAAAATTAAAAACTCAAAAACGCAGTGTATTTTAGCACGTTTTTGACACTGCGTAGCTTCACGGATTAAAGGGTTAACACAATAATGTCTACACTTTCTGCATCTTCCATTTTCAGTGTACTTATGGAACCTGTTTTGGTTTTCCTATGATTCATGGTTAGCCCAGGAAACATGTTTTAATGTGGGCTGTTCAGCGATGTTCCCAACGTGAAAGTCTTAAAAGTCCCAAAACTGCGTTTTCTGTGGATGTGTATCAGGAGTTCAGACGGCTATAGGAGGTCATGATATCAGAATGAACCAAGTCTTGAAAGTACCAAAACTGCGTTTTCTGTTGATGTGTGTAAGGAGTTCAGACGGCTATAGGAGGTTATGATATAAGCTATCTGAATACCCCAAACAATGCACAACATTGAGAGCAGTATGTCTTGTACCTTTGTAAGCACTAGCACTAGCTTTGGCGTATGCGTAACGCCTTTGATTAGCGTGCACGTGGTCTGGGGTTCGAGACCCGTTACATCCAGTCTTTTTTTTCCACAATATTTACACATTTATATCAATACATCAACGTGCATGGACACGGTTTAATTTTTAACTGTCAAACGGCTCGTTGTTTCCACAAACGATTTACGGTTTTGCGATCACCAATCAATCAATACGATCTGATGATTAAAACTCCGAAAATTGAAAAAAAAAATTGAAGCCGTTTTTTTTTATCAATTTTCGGAGTTTTTATCTTCAGATCGTGTTCTTGGATATTTTTTAAATCCAATGAGACCCTCTGTTCGTAGATCCATCTATATTTGGTGTACGTTACAATAACAATACGAATGAATCGAGATACATACATATATTCATTGAGAGCCGTGTGTTATCTATACCAGTGTAAGCGAGGCGATTTCCATCGTGAGGCACGGTGTACGCAGTAGCGTCGTGGATTAGTGTTTTAGAGGTCCGGGGTTCGAGACCCGTTACCACCACGATTTTTTTCTTCCATATTCAGAGCAGCAAAGTTGAGAAGGGTTTACTAAGGGGAAATTTTTTTTTCAAGCGCTCGTAGCTACCAAACGTTTTGTCGAAATTTGTTGTTGTATTTTTTTTATTTTTTTGTTGTCACTTATCTAGACTTCCCTAAGAGTAAATTATGCTGGGGGCCATACTTACGGAGATACAGGCGCCCAAAATTTCAAATTTTGTCTCAGACGATCAAAATCCGAGAATATTGAAATTTTTATTTTTTTTTATTTTTTAAAAAATACGAATAAAATCAAGAGAAGGATGAATAGCAAGGAATCGAAAACCAAAAAATTCTATCTTAAACCGTTTTTCCGTAAAAAAATAAAAACCTCAAATAATGCACGATTCTGATTACCTGAAGTTGGCGTCGCCTCACCACGACCTGTGTAAACCGACGCTACCGACGCTCATACTACGTGTCCAAGGATCATTACTGACTTTAAGTTCGACGCTACGACTAACTAGGTACCACCGTTCATCCACAATCGGTACCAAAAGTGGAACGTGACATTAAAATCTTTGAAATTCCAAAGACGCTTGACGTCGTTCACAACAAACATAGCGAAGCGATTATTTTTTTCAAAGTAGACAATTGTTAGATCTACCTTGCGAATTAATTTTAAGACCCCTTAAGTAAACAATATAGCTGTAAAAAATTAAAAACTCAAAAACGCAGTGTATTTTAGCTCGTTTTTGACACTGCGTAGCGTCACGGATTAAAGGGTTGGGACAATAATGTCTACACTTTCTGCATCTTCCATTCCCAGTGTACTTATGGAACATGTTTTGGTTTGCCTAGGATTCATGGTTAGCCAAGGAAACATGTTTTAATGTTGGGGTGTTGGCTGTTCAGTGATGTTCCCAACGTGAAAGAACGTCTTAAAATTCCCAAAACTGCGTTTTCTGTGGATGTGTATCAGGAGTTCAGACGGCTATAGGAGGTTATGATATAAGCTATCTGAATACCCCAAACAATGCACAACATTGAGAGCAGTGTGTCTTGTACCTGTGTAAGCGCCAGAAGTATCATCGTGTGCTGTAGCGTATTCAGGAGCGTCTCCGTGTAGCGTACTCGAGTTCTGGGGTTCGAGGCTCGTCATCGCCACTTTTTTTCCACCTTATTCCCACCATAACAATGTATTTTATGCTTTCTATATACTGACCTTGTTTTTCTAAACGTCGTACATAGACGCGAGAGATACATACTTAAAACTCCCAATTTTGAGCTTGGTATTGGACTATAGTTAGTGTATCACATTTAATTCCAATCACTAGCCTATAAGACTACAATGTGCAATACGCAGGTTGTGGGATGGAAAGGTTAAACAAAGTTTTTATCCAAATACACCTTGCATTGGTAACAGTTGTCATAAACAATACACGACGAAAGACAAAGGAAATTAAAACCCATCTTCGTTTGCTTCCTCCACTTCTACATGTTGACATATCTCCGTATAGGACGTCGCTTGTTTACCAAACATATTATTTTCTATTCTTGCAAATTTGTCTTTAATTGCATCACACATCCTAGCAACCATGACTGTTTCCGTACAGCAGTATAAGACAATGTCTCCGTCCTAAGACTGGATCACCGAAGCTCAAGGCAAGGCTCTAACAGTATTGCTAGTTCCAGTTAGAAACTGACCTCGTACAGGTTGGAATGTGGATATTTTGGTAGCGAACCGCAGATCATCTCTCTGAAATACCGGAGGTCGACATCTCACACAATCCACTCTCCAGCGATCGTTATTTCTTTAGGACTGTTTTGAATTTTGATTCTCGGCCAAGTTCGGATAACCGCTTTCAAATGTGAAATTCACATACAAAATTGATTAATTGTTATGACACTTAAAGGCGTAAATCCATACTATCTTAATTATTACTTATTAGGTGAGTACACTAGGACCATCAAGATTACCCACTTCGCTCAGATAGGCTACATTACGACCACAGATAACTTTACTCCCTACGACCAACATCTCCGGAGAATAAGGAACTTGCACGAAGTGGAAGCAATGGATTGTGAAGATGTTAATGGTGTAACTGAACGTTATTTAGAAAAGAATCATTTTTTAAATAATTTACCCTACTGCGGCTTATGCAGCACAAAATTGAGGGTATGGTTAAATCAATACAAATAATATAAATAACTACAAGGCGTAAGCGCCTGACGCCACACGTCCCGATTAGCCTCGCTGCTTGCTGCATGCATTCATTATATGCCGGAGTGTTTAGTTTCGTTCCGTCAGGTTGTGACTTTCATCGAGATTAGGCGGAAATGCATTAAACTGCCGCGGTAGACTTTTGTTTTATGGAAAACCACAGGAAATGAATTAGTGTAATTTATTTGTGCTTTAGCACCTCTCTCGATAGGGGTTACTTTTTTTACAGAAAACGAGTTTTTAACCACGAATAAAAAATATACAGACGGGAACTCTCTGTTATTCCAGATTATCATTTCACATAGAGAGATAATTAAAAGTGTTACTGTCGAAGATTTTTTAGATTTATCCTACGAAAAAGAATCTTTATTTTAAAAACCTCAGCTTTGTAAAATCTTGCGTCCTCTTGACAGTAAAAATAACGCCGGAAATGGGAAGGATTTTTGTCCATCTGTTTTGTTGAGTTGAGTATGACCTATGTTACCCAACTTTATAGGCTGACTAACAGAAGAGATTGCTGTCGTTCTGAGAGGCTAGCAATGTGTGATTTTTTTGATCAGTGGAGAACTCGCACAAAGAATCTGATTTTATTTATTTCTTAAAACATTTTTTAAGAATGCTGTTGAGCTTAGGACGCCCTGTCAAACATTGGGCTCAGGTATCGTTGTCCATGGTATAGTGGACCCAAGATTACTTTACACCTGCTTTCGTCACATCTGGGGCAGTCGTAGCCAACCGGCGAACCGCCCGAGACACACCAGCGCCAGTACCGATCGCTGATTGGCTACGAACCAGTCGCCTGTGACGAAAGCATTGTGTAAAGTATAGTCTTGGGGTGTATTTGTGCCGCTCTCCCATGAACATAATAGTAATAGTTACTTCGTTACTGGACGTGCAACATGGTTACTTGTTGATGGTCGTACCATACTGGTCTTATCGCTCGGGGGAAATGCAATGTACGGGAGCCCACAGTTCACATGCCCACATCGCATGCTTCATTTATTTAGAAAATAACGGCATTGAGTAATTGCAACTGCCATGAGAGTTCACTCTCTCTTTCTCTCCCTGCACTTTACGCCGTTTTAGTGCACGAGCTACTTAATTAGTAATTACTAATTAGTCCGTAGCATACATAGCCTTCACACGGGCATACGGGTTCATTTTTTTTTCTTCACAAAAATCACTTTCAATCATTAATCCCAATAAACATAGTTTACAATTTGCACAACAATAACATAGTATAAGTGTATAAATTATTTTAATTCACACACTGAGCACGAATTGAACGGTTTCAAACTGGAAAATGTGAAAATTGAATCAACTCCGATTGGTAAACATTATCAACATTTTTCAAAAATCTAAATAAAAGAAACAATATTTTAACAGAATTATTTGAAGCCAGCTTCCTACTGTACATAAGCCTATTTTTAAGAATTGAATGGCAATTATATAGAACATTCTTTTGCAGCTTCGAAGACCAACAAAATTGTCAATTTGGTACTCTCGTCTTCTCCGCCTCATCAGACGAAATACAATGATGGTAGTTAGAAGTATATTTGATGTTTTCGACTGACACGACAGCTATAGTAGAGTTCGGCGGGAGTTTACACCATGGCCTCACCGTTTTCCCCCCGTTTTGGACACCCATAGATACGTTGAAAGATAAGCTACCCCGAGATTTCTTGTTTTCCTAGAACGATCAGACCTCATCCCCTTGAAGAATGTGATGAGTGTATTCAGTCATCTGAATTCTTCGTCTTTTGCTGGAGTTTAATGGCGATAATTGCTCGACTGGACTTTACTCTAGGGGTGTACCAAGAAAACTACCTCCCGCGGAACTCCACTGTAGGTCATATAATATGACGTCGGCCGATCAGATACATTGCACACCGCCATAAGGCAATCCAAAATAAGGTGGGGGGGGGGGGGGGGGGTTTGCGTGGGCGGTTGGTCTCCGTTTGGATCTCAAAGAGGGCCAACAAGTTTATAAGATGGATTGAGAAAGTAGGAAAAGGAATCATGATGAAGGCCACGTGAAATGTATCAAGGAGAGCCTTGTTTGCAGGCACTGGTCATCATCACGAAGAGGGACCGGGATGCTGTGTATTTCTCCTCTCCTCGCAGTACAATTGTGTACTACAACCTACTTAAGTAGTTTTGATTTAGGCAATGAAAAGAACATAGAACGAGATAGGTCTGAATATTACGTATGAAGGTTGAAAGGAGTGACGAGTGAGCACGAAACCTGCCCCGTACCGCGTGACCGATCACCGGTCAGTTATATCAACTCTCGATTCTGTCATCCTGAAGCCGTGTCATAGGAATGTGGTAGGTAGGGTCATCGTCCGAAGACAGAGAGGCCGCGGGAAGCTCCTTACCAGTAGACTCTCTCTTTCGCACTTCCCTCAGTGCATCACGCATTTCGGGTCGATCAATGAAGGCCCCTCACAAGTTGTTTGATGATACAATCGGTATTTGATTAATTTTACTGTACCCAAGTACCAAATACGATTATTGGCAATTCACAGATGTATTTTATATCTAAAAAAAATCGGTTGGATTAATGTTATACTTATTATTTTAGATATTAAATTTGAAAGAATAATATTTAAATTTTCTTTGAAGACCGAGGAATTGCAAAAAAAAACACGGACAACCCGAATTTAATGACAACAAAGAGATATCAAAGTGATTCTTACATTTATTAAAACTGTATCCTTCCATGTTTTTTTTTGTATCGTTGGAGAAAACCAAACCTGTACAGCCCAAAGGAGTTGCCGATTTCATCGTATATCACAAGTGATTACAGAACAGAACTACTCTGGTAATAACATGTTTGCCGGAAAGACAAATCTGTCAATCAGAAGTATCCGTGAGAAATATGTTGCATAATACAAAGCATACATACAAAATCACAGCTTGTCTGCTGTGGTAATTTTGAGGTATATTTGTGTAAGTAACCCAAATGAATAGTTAGACAATTTTCCAGTGCGCATAATAATAATAATAGGAAACCTGCCCATGAGGGACAATTCTTCAGGTGACCACTAAGGGCCGGTTTTTCAATCACGGTATTAATCAGTGATTTAATAACCAGTGGTTGATATAACCGATGCTTGTTAATCACTGATTGACGAACGTGCGTTTTAAAAGGTATTGCGCTATTTGGAATTATAAGTGAGGGGCTGTTAGTATGACTGAATGCCAGCATTCGCTTTGTGACTGAGGAAAATCTCGGGAAAACCTTCAGTCAGGATTGTCCGTGGTCAGTATCGAACTGGGGACCTCCCGAATTAGAGACTCGCGTATTATCGCTGGACCACCTCTATTAGTTTCTAATGTGTATGTTATAATATACTTCCTATTCCACACAGGCACGTTTAGTTTATGCTACTAAGACAGGCAGTCAGCAAATATGTCGACGCACGTGCTAGCATAGTGTAATTACTAATTACGGTACGTTATACACTTGGAAATCAGAAATGTAACCAATCCCGAGCAGCCATGCTAATCCAATATTCTATAGTCGTGGTGGTACATGTCAATAAGCGTCATTCATAAAGATTGAATACATTTGCAAAATAGAGAGTAAGTGTCTCAAAGACCATTCATTATTGTACACAACCTACACTAACAAACTCCATGATAGCAATATGGGCATGATAATGTGAATTTACTCTCAAACGAATATGAATTAAACACAACGAATAGAGTAAAGTACATCAAACATACTTTTTTAGAGTAAAACCACTTTTCAAGAACATTTTGTTGGGGGCAGGACGAATAATTAGTTTTATGTTTATAATACGGCATAGGTACGGTAGCTACCCACAATTCACAAACATACTTATTCGGCGCTTGAATGGTCTTATCTTCTACGACTTGTTTTGCTTGCCAGTACCGACTAATAAAATGCTACAAAACTCCTATAGTGATCTATTATAATGAGGGTAGGGTAAGGAAATATTAAAATTACTTGAATATTTGGGTAGAATTTTGTTTAATAAAAAAATATATATACGAACATCTTATAGAAAAAAAGAATTTCTAACAATTTAAAATTCAGGGCTGGAAAGGATTAAGTTCTTGAACAATAATGAATCCAGTTTTCGCTGTCGTTAGTTCTCCCAGCAACCTGTATCTCGCGTCTACGCACTGAAACCGAAGCGTATGATACCACACGACTTGAAAGACGTACTTGATTGGCTATAGCTGTCTGGCAGCAAATTTACTTTCGATACAAGTAACAATTGAATATTATTAAACATTCATTACACGTCCCACACATTCTGGCAAGCAAATTACTTGTCAATATTACATGTGGGATTTGGACCACCTTACATAGACTCGATACGCCTTAGAGAGTAATTAATTTTGAACAATCCGTTATAGATCGAGGTTTTGTAACCGATACAGGTGGGTGGCTCTGCGGTAAAACGCGAGATTCTTATTCGAGAGGTCGCTGGTTCGATCCCGTTCACCGACGTTCCTGAGTATATCCTTTATGGACATAATATGGAATCGCCGGGCGTGCTTACACTCATTATTTGATGCAATGTTGTACACACAATTATTATTATTTGTTCTTTAACGTATGATTTTTTTAATCGCATATTTTTATTAAATATGGCCTACACGGTTAAAAATCAAACCACTGTAAAGATACGTTGCATATTTTTTAAAACTGTGGATGAATGTAAAATTATGCCACTCATATATGAAGGGTTCAAAAATTGGTTAAAATGTTTAATGTAAAAGCATGATGATGGTGTGAGTTTGAACACTCCAGATGTAGATACATGCCACTATTTTACTTCGTTTGTACCGATAACACAATAGAAACGTCCCAGATCGTCAGTAGGCCCCTACTCTGCTTCACATGGAACAATGCTTGAATCTCTCTGGTTGAGAAGACTATTCAGGTCAACAATATAGTCAGCAGTTCTCCGCAGGGCCTACCTACTTAACATATACACACGCTCAACCATAAAAACCAGTTCCATGAATGTTATGAAGAAATTACGCAAGAGAAATTCATTTGCGTTTTAATCGAAATTCAACTGAAAGTTAAAACTAGGCTGGGAATTCGCTTGACCAGCATATTATGAAAAAATCCCTGTATATGGTATTAGGGGATCGCATGTGCATGCAGGAACGTGATCAATTTCATAATATGTGCATTGGACGTGAAATGTTGCAATAAACAAGTATCCCATTGACACAAATTGTAACAACATACAAGGAAACATTCTGACGAAGTGCGTATGTCATCATTGCTAATAATACCAAATTCAATACAAATACTTTTCATCATATGATATAATTGTATTCATTTCCTATATTATATAGCTTCAATTTGAAATAAAATGTCTGATGCTATGGGGGAAGAGAATGTGTGTGTTTCAATTTTCAGCATAATAAATGGGATTTATACGAACAAACTTTCATCGCTAATAGCGTTTATGGTTACAGGCGAACATAATATACATGTTTAAAATTCATGCACGTTTCAATTATTTTCGAAAACCCTGAAACCTCCAGATATACCGTAACTACGGAAAATGAAGAAACTTTAGGGACAGGGTTTCAGGTGCGGATTTGATCTCGCGCGCCGCGGGAATGGTTGCGAGTACTCGGATACCTTGGTGGGCGGACAGAATCGGCTGTGAGGGATATTTGCATCCCAATGAACACGACACCGGTTGTCAACGATTTATAGGTTTAAACGAAAATATTTTGTAAGGCGCTGACAAAATTTAAACATAAAATTGCTAATTTTTATATTAGATTCCGGAAAACTTACTTCGCATTAAAAATGCATAATTATTATGCATCAAATTGCCACAGTTCGGTGTTTGATATATATGTATATAAATGTTTCAGTGTTTATGTCTTTAGTCTGCAGATGTTGTAAATGTTTCTACAATGCGCGCAGTACCTACTCAACATAATCTTTGACTCAACACTGCCTGTTTTGGTCGGTCAAGTGATGGCATCCCAACTAAAGTGGCTTTGACAGCCAAGCAAGCAAACAAAGAGATCTATCGACGGACGAACCACTATAGAAAGGAAAGCTCGGCGTTGTAAATTAATCATTATTTCCATTCATTAACGAACGAAGAAAGTCTCCGACCCAAAAATGAAGAGAACTCATCAATGTCGTTATCTCGAAACACATGGAATGCAGTGTTAGGTATTGGGTTAGTCTGTTGACCAAGGCACCACGCTTTCGCATGGTAATGTCAATGTGACCACCAAGAGTGATAACTATCGACACGTTCACCATGACATCTATCTAGAAAGTGGACGTTTAACATTTCGTAACTAAAGTCTAACGTGAATGAATAAATAGCATCCCCACCGAGATGTCTAGATACTCACTTGCTACGAAAACAACGGATTTAATTAATTCGAGTACCATGCCAGGGTTGACTAATTAAATCCACAGTTTTCATCGTAGGTCAAAAACACAAGGTCTCGTGATCAACACTTAGCCACGACGAACAATATGGGACAACAAACTGTATGTGATGCACGAAAAACGCGTTTGGAAATAAAGCATATTTTATTGATTGACTGGAAGTAAATTGTTGCATTTTGTTTCCATTAAAAATTCCAGTAATACAAGCAACATGTGAATTTTATCAGAATTCAGAAACGCTTTTCATATTTATTTATCTATTTATTTATTTATCTATTTATTTATCTATTCGTTCATTCATTCGTTCAGCCATACGTCTGTCCGTCCGTCCATTTTTCTTTGAACCCTTGTGTTATATTTTCTCAAGCAAACATGTTTCAGTTATAGCCATAAACAAAAAGTGCATGTTTCGTTTTACTCCTTGAATACATTTTCTTTCTTCGAGATGACATGCAATAAGTATACGCTTACGATTAGCACACCAATCTAAGATAATATTTTTGGCGGCAAATCATTAAAATATAAATCAGTATAATCCGTCACTTTCGCCGTTAGTGTTTATTGGCTCAATATACATATCAATCATTATAAGCTTTCAGAAATGATTTGAATCGTCTGGCATATAAGGAAAAATAATGGTATACGTTATTTCCCCACCACATGTAAACAATTAATGCTGCGTTGCATGTTTAAAAAATATGTATACGTTTTTTGTGCATTGTTATATTTTCTGTTTCGTAGGGTCCACTATATGACATGTTTGTCTCCCTGAGATTTCATCTTCATTTGATCCTTAGGCTGTCAGAACAGAACACTGCTGCCAACATATTACATAAATAGATGATAAACACACATTTTTACACCATGAAACCTGTTAATCCGTTAACCCCCCCCCCCCCCCCCCCATTATCTTTGGTAGCACGAGGCACTGCCATGCAATGACAGACATCACACTCTCAATCCCACGATATGATATAAGATCTAAATCAGCCCAAGTTAGTGAACACGTGGAAGATACTCGGGACTCCTTCATCGTCCTACGGTTAGTGTTAACCTCGTTGACGTCAATCAACCCGGAAGGGCCTCCTCTCCTTCAGGAATGTTTCTCATTTCCTAGATATCCATGCCATGCCTATACTCATGCTCTCAACCCTCAGCACACATAATATGTCTCCCATGCACACCCATACCTACTTGTGAACTCGGTTCCATCACATTCACCTACCTATTTCAGAAGTCGCACCGAATCTTATCCCAAAGGTTATTCACCTCACCACAAGTCACAGAACCGCGTCAAATCCTCGAAACACAACAAACCACTAATAAACCATATCGAGATACACAGATAAGTCCTCTTGGAGATGCGATGAAAATGAAAAGTAGTTATATCCTAGTTGGTAGGGAGGTCATCCTCTATTGCTTCCCTCTCAACAACTGACTGCATGCCAGCCAGTGAGAAACGCTTTACACTGCACGGCGACCTTTCACTACTCTTAACGGTACAATACCCAACCCAACGCTAGCGGCCACATTTCGAAATGCTGCGTTGATGGTTGGGCTTTGAAAACTGGACTTAAAGTTTTTTTTATGTTTCTCATGGATAAATGCTGGGTCGCGTCAATGGCTGTACGGAATGTAACATAAGTAAAACAAGGGTGGGACAGAACACGGCAAACAAACAATTCTTCTGCACTCGTTTTCGATCCGGACCGTTATTTCTCATCAACGTACGTTCCCTATTGATTCGTGAATTAGATTGAGGCGAAAATAATAGGGTGAGTAGAGAAGAGTTGTTTGAGATAAATACGTGTTCTGTCCTACCCTTGATTACTTATGTCGGATGGTGTTTACCATCGTGATTCGTGAACAGTGTAGTCTCAGCAAGAAAACTCTTTCCCGTACATTAAGTTCTACTACATACTACTTGTAAATGTAAACATAGTTACTTATAAGAACATAATCGCATCAAAAGGTGTAATATACCACAATACAAACATTACAATTGCTTTATGAGACATCAATAGGCTTTGAAGTTCAAGCAGAACAGAATTTTTTATTAAAATAAAGTATTTATTTTAAAATTTAACTTGATTTTAGGAGATAATTAATTATATTTATTACCCTTATGAATAATAAATATTAGAGCTTCCTAAACGGCTAGTATTAATGTGAGAAATGTGTAAATCATTTTTTTGATCTTGTGTTATGTGAATGGTAGTTCGAGTTCCGTGTACCTTTCCAACAAATTATTCCATTATTTTCGTTTTCCATGTGAGAATAGAGATGCTTCCACTAAACGCACAGACGAGGACTGGCTATAGGGATGCGATCGCATCCCGGGCCCTTTGGCAGTCCGGGCCTCGGGCCCTCTAGAAAGTTCCTATGATGTAAATACTTCTCTGTATAGTGTATATTACTAAAAGAATCTTAACCCCACTCTATAAGTATTATTATGAAATTATAATTGAATTTATTGTAAATATTCAATGTAATTAATTGAGTATAATTGAAATTATTTTGCTACTGGTAGGGTGGCCTCTGTAAATCGCACCCTAAAATCGCATTTTAGGCTATAAAATTCAATGCAACCGCAAAAAATTGTTTAAGGCCTTCGGGGTATTTGCCTTTGCGGCTGGGGGTCGTGCGGGCCCCTCCCGAAACCCAGCATCCCGGGCCTTTTTTGTTCCAGTCCGCCCCTGACAACGCACTTGTGGAAGCTATTTTAGAGAAAATGTTTGATATGATATGACTGAGGAATCCCTCAGAGGCTCGAAACACAGATCGTAGCGCTTTCTGTTGGAGACTTTGAACACCTTTAATTATTATTCTTCTGTTTGGATGGTACTGAACAGTCAAGCTGCACTTTCTTGCGGTGCAGCTTTACGGTGCAGGCCGGAAATACGCAATAGTGGAAGGCATGCAGGTTGCACTGAAGGAAGACAAAAAAACACTCCGGTGTAGCAACGGCTGATGTGTGAAATAATATTTAAATTTGATAAAGTCTTTCACAATGGTTTGAAATGTATAACATCAGATCTCAAGTAAATAATTATTCTTAACGTAAATAGCAGCCGATGTATCTACTTAAAATAACAACCACATGTTAATTCAAGTTGCCGCCGGATTTTCTTACACTGCACTGCCACACCAGCTCGGTAGCCGGTGCTACACCGCTGCACTAGTGCAACGTCCACTGGACAAAATAACGCGAGCAGTGTAACCTGCACGGAGACAAAATAACATGGCGGTGCCGGAAAGCTTGCACCAGTGCAGGCTATGCAGGACAAAAAAACAAACCTAAGAGCACCATCCAGGCATCTACAGAATTGCGCGGCTCTTATGAAATGATGCGGCTTCCGACACGGATTTATGATGAAAAGAATATAAAGTTCGATTCAAACACACAAAATCGGCGTTGCCCGAGTCCAAAAGATGTATTTTTTCTGTGTTGCCGATGTAGTCGTGTGTATGTGTGATGTTATCGTGGATATGTTTGTATTTTTATGTTGGTGAATCGATAGGGATTTTACGAAGATTTTTGTTAATGCTTTCAGTTCATCGTCGAAAAACAATGTTAACCACCGTCATTGACGAAAACTAGCACAAAGCTTAATCTTGTCGTTCTTTAATTTGTTCTTTCAACCTTGAGGGACGGCATAAACTGGAAGAATAATTCAGAATAGAATACAACAAACACAACAAGAAAAGTACTTCCGTCGCACACAGTCACCTTTAATGACAGTTAAGTCGCACAGTCGCACACAGTCACAGCGTGTCTTCCCCCAGTTATTGTCGCGCTAAGTGCAATATGTTTAAATTTGTCATTTTTCGTTGTGTTTGTTGTACCTATTCTGAATTATTCTTTGCCAGTTAAATTTTCTTCCAACTGATGGAGATTGCCAATCTACTTGTGATGTGAGATGAACTCTGGAACTCAGTTTTATGTTGCATTGTATTTTCGTAGTTGCATTCCATAAGGTCGACCGGGCTTGATCATCCCGACCGTAGTATTCCGTAAGCTTCTTTGGTCGCCCAATAAGCCCGGCTCATAGCATTCCGATGCTTTTCCGGTCATCCTCCGACTCAAAAGCCCGACGACATTGGCAGGTCATCCCACTAACATGCTGTAGGATACTAAAGTGTGGATAAATTATTCAAAATGAAGACAGAGGCATAATCACGCCCACGCCATTCCATTACATGTAAAGATCGCAATGTCCACCCAAGGACCACATTGCAACCAAATGTGAAAACTCCGGTTGAGTGGTCGACCATACGGAATGCAACCATGATACTAAAGTGTGGTCAAGTAATTCCAAATGGAAGATTGAGACAGTTGAAATAAATAAGATTGAAATTAAAAAAAAAAAAAAAAATATTATAATGTATAAATATAATCTTGAGATAATATGAGATAATATAAAAAACACTGACAACCAATGGAGGTACAGAAAGGTACATAACGTAGCAAAATATCATAGATTGCATAAGCCCATATCACACTACAATTGGAATCGTAGACTGGAGTCGTCAATTGCAATTTGCAATCGCAATCTACAATTAGGCCTACCCAATCACACTTGACCAGCTGAAAATCCTAAAATCGTTCAACTAGGAAATAAATTCAATAATAATAACTAGAGATGCAAGTTTTTCGCAATGCGCGATAAAACGAAAAGTGTAACAAAACACTCTAGAGTGCTGGTTTCAACATTTCTTTACGTTATGCGTCAGTGGGATTCAGATTCAAATCGCGAAATAACACCACAAAATGCTTATAAAACGAATTAAGAGTTTATTCGCGATATAACACCATAACTGCCACTTTCTAGCAAAATAACACCATAATTGCCACTTTCTAGCAAAATAACACCATTATTAACAGTAATTCGTAATTTTGTATTCCCTTCCGTCCAAATCTTCACAAGAATTACGAGATAAAAAGCAAAAATAAGCAGTCCGCATCATCACAACTTACTTCTCTGCAGTCTAATCTAATCTTTGACGCCCATCACTATGTATATACATTTAGGGCCATACACATATAATAGTTTAGAAAATGTAACTTTTTTTAGTTTTATCAATGATTTTATGTAAAAACATGATTTTCGATTAAAAAAACAATAACACCACAAAACACCATAGTTCTCAATTTCTCAAACGAAAAGTGAAGAAAAATAAAACCATTTTCTTGCATCTCTAATAATAACTAATAAGACAATCCTTAATCAGAAACAAATATATAATTAAAGTTATTGGCTCTTTGTTTCCATTAAAGTAGTTGTTGCTTGAGGTTATGTTGTGACAGTGCTCAATAAGTATTTAAGCGTTCTCCTTCCTGATTGGTTCACATGACTCGGATCTACGATTCAGTCTTATTTAAGAGCTCTGTCTATAAAAAAATTGCAATCGTAGACTGGCCGAACCGAGCTACTGCGCATGAGCCACCAATTGTAAGCTCGAATCTACAATTGCAATTGTCAGTTCGGAACCTAATGTGATATGGCCTATGCCCAAGCCTTCAGCGTTTTAAAAACAACGTCTTCTCTCAGGACAGGGGGAAGGATGGGGGAAATTGAGACACTGTTTGTGTATGCAAGGCGTGGTATCAAATGAGTGCGGTCATGGGGTTAAAAAGGAAACTATGTAACAGCAACAATAAATACTGTTTCAAGTGCATGGTATTTAATAGTAAAAGAAATCCCATGACATAATTTCTGTTACTGGTGGCTTTATTAAAAAATGGCAATGTTATTTGACCATTTGAAACAAAGTATTTCAATTTCACTGACAATAGATGAGAGTTAATTAAACAAGAGGTTAACATGTGGATACCTATTACTGGCTAATTCAAAAAGAAATTCACATAGCTTAACAATTATAACACGATATAGTATGAATAGTGTTGCACCAACTAAAATATAACTTGCTACGTAGCAGAAAGATTGAAAGGTGTGCCTGCTTTAAACAACCTTCAAACAAAACAAAAGCCGTATTTTGAAACATCCATAGAGGAACAGGTACAAGATGATTACAACATGGGCTCTAAAGAGCCATAATTTAGCTTTCAAATGTTTAGGATTTTGGCGAGTATCTCCAGATAATACGCAGCTTGGCAGACCAAACAATTACATAAATTGGCAATACTCGAGTCGAATTGATCTGAAAGTAGTGGTATGACATCAGTGCTGTTGCACATTGAACTTTATCAAGAAACTTTTCAAAATATCGATTAGCCATGAAAGTTCATGCAGTAAAGTAAAGATTTAAGATTACTGAGTAAATAGTGTTCCAAGTGACCCTAATGATAAGTGTTTTAAATCCTTGGCAGACAGTCCACATGAACAAAATAATACCTTTACAGCAATATTGCTTTGCATCCAACGCCATTACATCAAGAGTATCAATCATTTCACCTTTGTAATTACCTTAGGATAGGACGCATTAAGGTTCAGCATACCTCAACTAGGTTACTATATTTGTCAGACAAGGATGGACAAAATAAGAAATGCCACTAAGGCCCGATATTATGAAAGGCCACTAAATATTTAGTCTAGGACCACTCATTTTCTTAATGGAAAGTGGGTATATGATTCTTACCAAGAAGAAAACAAGTTTGTGCCGGACTAAATATTTGGCGGGCAGTCATAATATTGGGTATAAGAAAAGAAGGTGTCTGGAATGTATTAACGGGTAGGGTTTGATGGGTGACAAACAATATGGTTGAATAGGGTGAAAAGCAAGAACTGGTGGACATATCCACAGGAAGGAACAGGCCATCCATCACTTGCACTAGTCTCTTGAATAAATGGTAGAGGTTACAATTTACAAACAATGAAATTAAAATGTTCTTACTGTGGGCTGTCAATTACTCAAATGTATAAAATCTGTTAACATAGCATTTCATTAATAACAAATACATAATTTCAAATCAAATTACTGGCTCCAAACAGAAACTGAATGATAACAAAGTAGGCACACCTGCACACTTGTTTCATTCCCTTGTTAGCTAAACCATATTGCATATTGCACAAAAACCACACCACACAACCTGAAATATGACATAACCTAACAATATGGTCAACCATGCACAGCAACAGGCAAGTATTGCTTGGTAGGGCCACTTCGAACACCAGTTAATGAATAATCATTATAACCTTGATTGCCAATGAAAAAGGTCAAGAAAGAGGCAAGTTGTATCGGATCCTGAAGGAGCTGTTTTGCTGTTCCCGTCAGTAATAACAGATTTAGATACAAAGTACATATTCAAGTGAAATTTGAAAAAAATGGTACAATAGGGGATTTGCACAAATTTAACCACATATATACACACATATACCTTATTTGGTTCAGTTTAACAGTTCTGTTGTTTCAGTCATACCATTTCCAAAATTGTTTACCATTTATGATTCATAATAAGGCTGTAATTGCGTGATTTATAAAAAAGGCAGTGACCGCACATGAAAAGTTGAAAACCAATGCCAAGTGATGTCACAATACAACATTCTAATGGCTTATTACTTTCAACGTTGCCAGCGTAGTTGGCCACGGTCAATTCGGTGTTGGTCTAGTAAACCGCGGTCCTTACGTTATGGGTTCAAAATCCTAGCTTAGGCATGGATCCCATGTGGTATTATTTTAATCCTCATAATCACTCCATTGCCTTGATTAGCATGGTTGCCAAAATATGAGTTGTAAAGCCCAAATATCGTCACCACAACTTTCCATTTTTGGCTAGTTATTTTGTGGCCAGGATGATTGAAGGTTTACAATCCCATTCCCAATTTATGCATATTCCCTATTAAATGGTGAGTGCAAAGACGAGCACTCACTGTGTTAGGCACCGACAATAAAATTGGGTTAATATTTTCAGAGTTTTCTGATGATCATCTGGCATAATTTCAGCAGGCTAATTATTTAACAATAGTAATTATGAGCAAAATGATGTGTTGGGATAACACTTGGGCAAAGAAGATATTCCTGCGCACCTAATGTTAACATTTGATTGGAGTTAATTTTATATTGCCTTTCTGGTAATTAATTATTCAATTTAACAGAAGTGAAAATTAAGACTATTAATACCACAACATATAACAAGCAAGAATATTGTACAGTTTGCCCAGTCGACACGTGTGAAAGTCATACCCGTAAGACAGAGTGACGACTGAGAAGTTGAAAGCAAGAAGTTATTGTGGTAGGCCGTACCTAAATTGCTTAACTGTTCTGACTTTTGACAAAATGTTATAGATGGTAAATGTTCATCCAATATGTTCTCACAAGTGAAATGGGCATACTACGCAGTGGTCATAGTAAGCACATTTACAACACATTGCTAAGATATTTACTTACTTTTAAACAATCTAATATAGGTAGGCCTAATGATCTCATGTTTACAGCATTGTCTACAACTAATACACCAAACGGTAGTACGTATTATTGCTAAGCGATAAAGGACACTCTTTGTATTTCATGTTCTTGGCAAGTCAACCTGAATAAACACCGGATGTGAAGTAAAACTATAGGTTTCAAAGCATCAGCATCAACTTCTGACAAACTGATTAAGACATACTCGACTTAAATAAGGTACGCTGTTCTTGTGAACTTCCTGCAAAACTGCACGAGATGTATTGTTTCTACTTAAGCCCACTTTAACTAGAACAAAACGACAAACCAAACGTTTAATAAATAATAATCCATGATTTCAACTGCCAAAAATATGTTTGCCAGTATGAGTGGAAGAACTAAGTTACCTTGTGTTGCAAACGACATATTCATTTCCAGAACCTACAGTGTTATTTGCCATGTAAAAATACTCCACAACTACTCACAGGTGATCATCATTGCCAAATTCTGCAAATTGCAAACAATTACGAAACTTATGACCACAGATCGCATTTCTTTTAAATTTGCTGGCAATAAGATTTTAATATGGGTACGTGGCGAGCAGATTATTAGTTGAAGCTATGTGAACTAAACATGTTTGTGGTACATACCTGAATTTCAAAAGTTCTTAACAACTTTTACTGGCTTATGTCAAGGCAGTATATATATATATATATATAGAGGGTTCAAACTAAGACACTGACAGTGCTGCTAATCAACCTCCTTAAAGCGTCATTGATGATTTAACAATTAAACAATAATGAACAATTGACATCTAAATTCCTCAAAATAGTTTACTTTCTTGCCACCAAAATGAATCTAGTCTATTTTAAGTGGTCAATATAATATACTCTACATGTATTCATAATTGTGACACAGCACGAACACCTGTGAGGTTGACATTTGGCTAGGGATGGCAAGCCGGTCAATTGACCAAGTACGTAATATTTCACCGGTCAAATAATTGGTATAAGTGATCATTTGACTTATTTAGTTGGCATCACTAATTTCAAGAAGAATCAACCTAGACTACAAGTTTTTGTGATTGCCTGTACTTCTTATTCCCAACTTAAGTCCAGTTAAATTTAAGAAGTAAAGGGAATCTATAACTTTTGTTAGGTTAGGCCCTAGGGTAAAAGTGAATTCTTGTTGGTGAGGGTACATATTTCTTTAGATTAAGAGTAACCCTAAGCCTCCTTTTTACAAGGGTATTTTATACTGCATGACTGGTTATCATAGTAAAGCAGTCACTGCACAATTTCCTTTACTTCAGGCAACTCAACTTTACTTATACGTATTCCCTCACAAATCCGAAATTTGTTGCCCTTAATACTTTTTGGCAGGAGCAGACAAAGTGCTAGTAAAAGGGATCCCATTCACTGATCTTCTCTTCATTATCAATAATAGATCACCATTAAACGTTGATCATATTGATTAAATTAAGTTGCAGACATATATCTCGTAAGTATTCCATCAAAATATATATATGAGCAAAAGATCCCGTTTTTATATTTGACAGACTTTTGAACAATTGGCAAATTTTATTTGACCGGTCAAAGTGCCATCCCTATATTTGGTTGGAACTGGAATATAGTGCTATTGTATTTATATATTAGTATCTGTTATTAGTTTAGTAGGTACTGTCGATAATTAACTGTAACCATCAGGCCTACAATGGAACATTAATACATGAATCTTCCTATGTAGCCCCTTAAAATCTAGGTATTGCACTATTTCTCATTCCTGAGTCAAGACCATCTACCTTCTCTCGTCTCTCCCAAGCTAAAAAAAAAAGAAAAAAACTTGCATTTGACACCTGACTAAACACACTTCATGATATTATAATGCTTGCACAGTGTTGTATGTAACAAGTATTGCATAGGTAGGCCAACCACAGTTATAGTCGTATTGTCAATTTAATGCATGAAAAGTTAACACAATTTTGACACCGAAATTTATCCATCTTCATTTGACAAAGTAAAAACTCACGCAGAAAGAATACTTTTTTGTTTCACCATTTAAAATATAGGTTTTGATTGAAGAAATCACAAAAATATCATAATACACAGGTAATAAGACAAACTCTCACTATGTTGTTGCGTCAGAATGTATAGGTATTACAAGTTGATGGCATGAACACAGTTTCGTGCTTGGCCTGTGCTAAGTCAGACAGTGTGTAAAGTGATTTCTCAATCACTTAAATCTTTCTACATAGAATTGTTTGAGACAAATGATTTACGTTGCGGGAAGCATGAATGATTCAGCAATTCCACCTGCTCGAACACTGCTAATCTTTACAGAATTTTAATCATTTTAAGTTGGCAGTGGATGTGCAGTGCTGCTTTTCTAGGGAGCGAGATACGGGTGCAAAAGCCATTGCTCGCAACATCTGGTATCACCGGGATCTGCCTTGCACGGGTTGTGTTTATTGTGGCCATACGCTGAAACGACACATCCAGTGTTTTACTCGTAATGATTGCAATTTTGTAAAGATCATCGGTGTTCGAGCAAGGGCAATGGCATAAAGAAGGATTCATGCTTCCTGCAATGTAAATCAAAATCATATATCTTAAATAACAATAGTTCGAAAAATCAGTCTACCTAGCTTACATAGAAGAGTGCACCTGCCGTGCATGAAACAGCGTTCTCACTCAACTTGTTATACCCTATTGGAAGTAAAAATCATCCACAAAACAAGATATCAAATAATAATATTCATCATTTTATTCATCTAAACAATTTCAACAAAATTTTAAAGTGTGGTATGCACTCAATAAACCCTCAGTTTGCACAACACACATGTGATTGGCTAATTTCTTGTATGATCAAAGCCTAGCCTAGAATAGTAAATAACAATTATCTTGTTTTCAAAATCAAATTATACACACAATTTTGATATGCTATAGTTTACAACATTTGATTTGGGCATTATACCAAGTAACTAAAACTAAATAAATACTGTTAAGAGAAAAGTGGTTTAGCAGGATTAGGCGGCCTTTAAGACCCAATTGTAAAAAATTGATACTGCCGGCAATTCCCCATTTTTGCTCCATTTCTCTGACAAACTGCAGCTTCATTAAGTAGTATGTGGGCCACTTGATAACACAGTCTACATAGGTTAGATAACAAATTTTCATAATGTAGGGATTTTCCAGAACTATCTAGACAAAATTTCATATGCATACATAAAGAAAATTAATACCCAAAATGGCATAAAAAACATTTCTTTCATTTAACTCAGAATTTGAATCACATGGATTTTTTTTAACAACAAATTAAAACTATCAATTTGGAATTTGAACACATTTGGATTTTAAACAGCTGGTATTTGTATTACTGAGGGTTTACTTATTTAACTAAACACATGTCCTGTGTAATTTAATTTCTATATTAAAAAAGCGTTTTTTTTTTTTTTAAATTGAAGTTACATACTGAAAAAATATACCACTAGGCCATATCAGAATAAAGTATGGCTGAAAACAAATCCAAGCAAATAACTAAAAAGGAAGTAAGCATCACACAACATCCCCAATGTACCATGGATGGTAATTTTCACTTGGCAAGACTAATTGGATTTTTTTAATAGGCTCCTAGTATGAACTCAGAATGACACACCCACACACAAACTATCAGCCTCTATAATTAGATGCTTGCATAGATTTCAAACAATGAGCAATAGTAATTTGTTTAAATCCCTAACAAACAAGATAATTCAACCAAAACAACCCTATTCAGCAGACGCCATTCATATGCGCGTCATATTTACAATACCAAATAAACTTTACATTCATACATTATTAATGACATACTTAATTGATTTTCCTGTATATCTTAAAATTGGAGAAGTTTCGGAGAAGATATACAGCTTAACGAGCCCCATATAAATTGATGTAAAGTAGGGCTCGTGTTATTTCGGTACGCGCACTGTTTAAGGTAATTATAATATCTACACTAACTTTATTATTATGAAAAAGCACAACACCTCACTCTTCCATTGTACTTGATACATCCTAATATTTCAGTCTCTTGTTGCGTTCAAATTTTGTTAGGTAAGGAATAATGTCTTATCGCACACACCCCATTTGCAGCAAGTGGAAGGACCCACTATGCAACTTTTAAGTCTTGGAGTTTAAGGCATTTGTAGCACGACTTCCCTTTACTTTCACAAAAGATGGCACAAAATAGTGTTTTTAATAGTAGCTAAAACATGTTCATATTGATGTGGGACGCTGCCAGTTGACTGCTTACAAAGCTGGCTGGAGGCTCAAATCTTCTGTATTTTTTCACCAATAACTACGGGATTATTGCGACGAATCTCCTGAGCACCCATTTCTCGGTAGTCAAAGGTGCATTCATGTTTGTCGCTATAGCGGTGTACGGCACAATACAAACCGCCACAGCGGCATTCAAAACCTGAAACACACCAAGAAAAACATCAAACAAAACCACAAAAGTGAGCGATACGTAACAAATTTAAATAAGCAGTTGATTATACATGTCGGAAACCATTTTGTTTGAGTAGGCCTACCATCTAGGGATGCATTTCGATGAATTGAAAATGATTGTGGAATGTTACCATTAACCCATATGCTTACCATCAAAAAACACTCAAATTGCCCTAGAAATTCCATTTACTTTCACTGATGTGGTTGAAAAGTGCATCAGTATACTAAAAAAATTGTATCTCCTAAACTTATCATCCAATTCTTGTCAAATAAACTGTAAACAATCCACAAATGATAAAAGGAACTTTTGGTAGTAAAAACACAGAGCCTTTACCTAAAAATTTATGTTTGCATGGTAAATTTTGAAGCAGTGTGGCTTGGCATGTGAAGTGCTACATTTTGTCACACTCCCAGCGGCTGGTGCTTTTTTTTTGTTGTTTGCAGAGCAGACTCTGCATTGTCTGGAAGAAGGGTTAGGTTTTGTAGGATTGGGCAGTATTTACCACGGGAAGTGCGCCCATTTTGCCGATTGCAACCTAATAGGGGTGTCGTTGGTGGGACGGCCTCTTCTTGCATAATCTGGCAATGATATGCTTTCAAAGATCTCTTCTGCCACCAAGAGTCGAAATTGGTTGTACTTGATTTTGACCCCCTTCAATTTTTGTAGATCACAAGAGTTGTAGAGGGACATGTCTAGTAGGTAGAAAAATATTTTTGGATATGCTTTCACACCGTCTCATCAGAGGGAAGGAGGCCAGTTGTTGGTCCATACGATCCACACCTTCCATCCCTTTGTTGTAGTCCATAACAGACTATGGTTTAGTTATTACTTCGTTTGTTTTTTTCATTATTTTTCCAGTGTCTGTCATACCTATGCTGTCATGCATTGTAGACAGGATGGACACTGGCTTTTTGTCTATCTATCTTGTCTGTATCTCTTTGTCTGTCTATATATCCATTTTAGTGTTGGCATACCTACTGGTTTCTGTGCACAGTTGTTGCCAGAACTCGTCTGTCAAGAATGTCTCAGCAATAGCACGAGGTGTTACATCAATATTGTTGAAATCATTACCGACACCTGGGTTGCTGGTAAAGTGAAACTTTGTAGGTTTACCTGTTGCTGGATAAGTAGAATCCCATTTCCAGGCATCAACTTTCGCCTTCTTTCTTTGCGGAGGTTTAGGCCTACCAGATCCATCACCACCTGCTAGACCTAGGCCTATATCACTATTATTATCGCTGTCCGAGTCACTGTCACACACGTCACTATGAAGAATTAAATCCCCATAACTTCAACTATTATTTTCACTATCGGAAATGTCTACAAACTCGTCAGAATCACTGTCAAATAAAATGTTCTGCACAAAAAACAACAGATTTTTTAAACAAACTTTTTTAGTTTCGGCAAATGGGCCCAAAAAATGCCAATAGTCGTAGACGAGATCTGAAACCACTTGTAGCAAGCTTGGAACAAGGAAAAGACATTTCACGCGACCTGTTATCGATTACGCGAACTACTTCACTCTCACAATCAATAATACGCTGCACCAGGCCGTCGATTCAACCGCTAGGTAAGCCAGCGGAAAGTCGCCGCAGGCCGCCGATTCGACTGTTAGGTAAGCCTATGAGTTAACTACAAGATAATTGATGATCATATCAATCAAAATACAGTCCTTTTGTAATTAATATAATTATACATCAATGAAGTTGTCACAAACAGGACGAACCACAGTGCACTGGTAGATAGGTATGTCTTTTAAAAGGGAGGCAGCAAAAAATCATATATTTCAAACAAAGAAATTAGACCAAAGTTCACTTTGTAAATATAGAAGAAACAACAATTTACATTTTTGGTGACATATTGACACATTAAGAAACAAGGTCACAAATCATGATAACTAGAAATAACTGACAACACTAAGAATGGACAAGCACAATGTTAAGTTGACTGCCAATAACGAAGTGAGGTACAACTCACAGTGTATTGTAAGACAGTTCTGTAGTAAATGCCTACATGGGTGATTATCTGCTGAGACGGTGGGATAAATGGGGCAGAGCAGCATATTGGGGTGGAAAGTATACTTAGAAGCCCGCAACTACAGACAAATTGAAGGAACTTTGTTTGATTCCATTGTTCAAAATATAATTTTTTTTGCAGATGTGTTCCAAGTTATGGAATTAATCTACAAAGTAAACTGGTGAATTTCTATATATATATATATTAGGGGTGTGCGAGTCCTCGAATTTACGAGCTTTTTCGAGCTTTTTTTTTAGCTCGATACCGAGCCGAGCTTCATTTTCGGCTCGATATTCTCCAGCCGAGCTGTCTAGCCCAAGATCTAGGCCTAAAAACGTCAAGTCGTCGCGCGGTTTTAATTATATACTTCTATAATCGCAGACTGAAGAATCCAAAAGGCAGAAACGAATATTTTAGTGTCTGCAAGTGCGATGAAGTTAGACAAATTTCGAGGTTTTAGGCCCAGCATAGACTTGAGAGAACGTATAGGCCTAGGCCTAGGCCTATACTTTGCTGGGTACCTGGCCTAGGCCTAGGCTAGGGCCTAGGTCTAGCTGGGCTTTCCCTAGGCCCCGATCTCGTGAGGATAAAATGTTACATCTATATGCAGCACGATGTTTCGTTATTCTGCGAGTAGAAAAACAGATGCTTTCTGCTTTTCACAGTAAACAATAAACATCTAGCTCTAATTTTCACGAAAGTTCTAGCCAAACTTTGTTCCACTTTTTTGGAGACAAACATTGAGCAATGGTAAGGGGACTGCAACCGTCCACTGAGTACAAAGTAACCCCAACTGTATTACAACGTTATTTATATCCGACATTGTGTTATGGAATTTCGATCTGTTTGTAGCTTCAGTTGCAATAAAATCAATATTTCACAGGAAATTTAGTTTACTTAAGTATGTACTGAAATACAAATGCATTTTAAAAAACAAGTCGAGAAGTTGAAAAGTTGCTGTTACTGTATTCATACACTCTCTAAGTAAGCTCCCTAATAATGCAACTACCGTGCGATCTATGGTCGGTACTGTGAACTAAATGGTAGGGGTCTGCGGGTACCCGAAATTTCGGGTAATTTCGGGTATTTATACATACCCGAAATTCGGGGATTTAAATAACAAATATCGGGCTTTTTCGGGTAGTAGTAGGTCCTAGGCCTAGGCCCTAGCAGCCTAGGCCCTAGCAGCCTAGGCTTAAGCTTATATTAAATGTTAAATGTAGGGATGACGACGGTTAAGCATTTCACTAACCGGTTAATCGAACCGGTTTTTAATCAGTTAATAACGGCAACAAAACTCAGTTTTCGTCTGCAACGGGAGATAACTGACCTAGGCTAGGCCTTCTAGGCCTACGTGACGGCCATGCGGGCGGCCCGTTAGCTTATTTTTGTCGTCATAAACACAATTGTGGATATTGATTTCAATGTATTTTAACGCAATGTCCGATTGTAGAGGCTTATTCAAGTCGTTTTTCATTAATCCGTTCTTGATTACTTGCTGCGTAGTGAACTGTCAACCGGCCGCTTGCATTCCACTCGCCTGCGTCTATCCGCTATCGCGATCTCGCTTCCACTCACGCGTCCTGCGACTAGCGCTTTCTCTCTCTCTCACGGCGGCCGATAGCAGCCGACACGGCGAACTACTTCGTCGCGTCTCGCTCAGACCATTGTTCTCTCGCTCTTTCTCGTTCGGCCGCATCTGTTCTCACTTGCCGAGTGCCAGCCTGAACCAAGGGATGGCTCGCGCTTTAGTACGCGCGATCTGCAAATATTTGGGGGGGGGGGGGGCTTGAGAGTGTGCGGTATCCTTTGATACGGGTCAGTTTGGACTAAAAGCGGCCGTGAATAACTATGCCGCCCCGGCATAGTTTAAAGTTCCCATTTCTCGCGTGACTTGATAATTGATTAGTTATTTAATTAATTGACGAAAAAATCGATTAAAACCAAAAAAAATCGATGTCGAAAATCGTCACCGACATCGATTATTAATCGATTAATCGATGTCGACGCCCAGCCTTACTAATTTCATTACCCGAACCCGGACCCGATACCCGAACTTTTTGTGTTACCCGAACCCGACCCGAATCTAAAAAGTACTACCCGCAGACCCCTACTAAATGGCCATCGCTAGCGCAACCCAAGGTCGGTAAAACAGTTCAACTAAACTGTTTTACCAACCTTCCGCGCAACAATAACAGGGTTGTATAAGCAGGGTTACATTATGTAACCCTATAATAATATAATTATGTAACATACATATGTTATAAACAAAGATGTACTTGATCTTAGATGTACCGAAATTTTGGTATACATACACTTCCTATCGCATTGCATCAACTGAAATAAAATGCAGCCGTAAATTTACAATTAACGCTATTTCAAAAGCTCGGCTCGGCTCGAAAATCAAGCTTTTTTTCTCATACTCGGCTCGGCTCGACTTAAAAATCGTAGGCTCGCACACCCCTAATATATATATATATAATACTTTGAAGTATGCCATATACAGACACTAAAAAGTTGTCTACACTGCTAATTATTTATACAATTTGAATGAGCCTCCAACAATGATATTCAACAGCTATAGTAGGCTAGATGTGCAACCTAGCAGCCACAAGCGTGTCAAGTTGATGCCATCTTGAAATGGGCAAATAACACGGGCGGGAATAGGAGTTTCTAATGAGACAAATTAGCATGTAAATTGCCCATTTCAAAATGGCTTCAAATTGCTACGCTTGCTACTGAGTGGAAGGTTGGGGGACTGGTGATCTAGCCTACTATAGCTGTTGAATATCATTGGTCTCAAACACTGCAATGAATAATTTAAAATTTAACGAAACATGGTTTAATCTCGGTGATATTTTTGTGAGTTCCACTTACCAGTAAGGCCAACCTTCTTGCGGCACATAGCACAGCGGTTTTTCTTCTTTTTGGCTTCCTTGTCTGTGTCTTTACCATCAACACTTCCCTCAGCATCACCACTGGAAATGGAGCTCTCGTTGGAGCCACCGGCTGCTCCTTCTGGTTCGGTGCTCTGGAACAATTAATTGACATGTAGTGTCCGTCGTCCAAACTATTGCTGGATGATGATTGGCCTTCCAACCACTTACCCCGCCAAGAGGCAAAACATTTTTGTAAACGTGATTTTTCAATTAAATTAAAGCCTACTGGCTAGTCAAGCAGAATCAAACAAAAGCTTTCACATTCATTGGTCAAACGTCTGCGACTTTCTACGCTAACTTATGATTTGCCGTGACTTGACCAAGGAATTGAAATAATCTCAATTTGTTAGTCAACAGTTAAGCGGTGTGAGCGTATGCAAATGGTTCAACTTGTTTTAAATCACTAGTCAACAGTCATTTGTGTGAACCACACTTTAGCCAAAAACATCCCTGGATATAGGCAACCCAAGACTACGGTACCTTCCATATGCTTCCGTCACATCCGGGGTATTCCTAGGCAATCAGCGATCGGTATTTGCGCGCTATTGTCTCGGGCGGTTCGCTGATTGGCTAGGAATACCCCGGATGTGACGAAAGCATGTGTAAGGTTGTCTTGGGTTGCCTATAGCAATAGATGATGAATTTAAGTAAATTGGTGAGGCTCCACTGTAAAGCATAGGCCTAGGCCAAACCATGATGGGTTCTGGATCCATATTCCATTGCAATTTTCATACAGGTTCCAGTTCCACATTATTAAGTTGAAGAAGTGATAGAAATGGACGTGGAAAAAAGAAACGCAACTTGGGAAGAGGTCAATCAGGAACGATGGTGGGAAGATAGAAAAGTGGACAGAATTTGTAGAAAGAGCAGAGGAAGAAGAAAGTGAAGAGGAGGGAGCCAGAGGAAGTTAACATGAGGGAAGCGTCAGGCATGGCCAGCCGGCTTCGATGTACCTAGGGGCCAGAATATGATGGGATTAATTTCCTATCCCCTAGCCGACTTCATTGTTGGACATAGGGAGCAGATATATATACAAAAAATGAAGTTGGCCTAGGCCTACTTGAGTAAACCCACCTATAGTAGGCCTAAAGCCGAGTTCTTCTTCATCCTAAAGGAAATTTGAGATTACATTTGTTTAAAAACAACCTTGTTATACATGTGGGTTACTATCTATATATTAGGCTATGTCAACGGTTTCCAAAGTCTGGGGCGCGTCCTAAAGTTGGGGCACGGGGACTTTTCATTTGGGACACCAAAAAAACGTATTTAGGGACCGTAGTTTGTGATATTTTTGTTTAGTGTTGCACTGATAGTATTATTTTCTTAAATCCATCTTTGAAAGCGCCTAAGAATACATGTTCTTCTTCCATTGAAACCAAGGTGAAAGACATTGACATTTTGTGTACCATACGTTTACATATGAAAAAAGTAAATCTTTATCCAAAATGTACACTTCGTAAGAGCGTTATTCAAGGGGGGATTAAAGGTGTTTGAGACAGAAAAGGAATTCTTCACTAAGGTTAGCATTGTATCATTGATACGTACCAGAAATAAATTTGAAAGTAGCTACTTGTAGTTGTTAAACTTTAATTTGCTGGTAGCTTACTAAATTATTTCAAAGGTATAGGGTGTCATTTGGAATATGGTCAACGAACATATGCTTATTATGCTTTTCTCTCTCACCGTCTCTATTGAATAATATGACAACGCACGATGGACGAATAGGCCAATTGAGGACATATGAGAAGAAGAAGGGATTATTGATATAAGTGACTAAACCGGCTTTTTTGACAAGACAATACACGTTACCTTTGAAGCAGGGGATCCAACCGGTTCGAACCGAAAACCGGAAAAAACCGTTATTTTTCCCGAACCGAAAACCATTATGAAAAAGTGGTCGAACCGTAAACCGAAACGAAAACCAATATTTTGGAGTTCGGTTATCGATTTTTTTGGTTCTTTTCGGTTCAAGCCTCCGTATATCAAAATCTCAAAATTGCAGTAAAAATAAAAATATTAAAAGAAAAATGCTAAGGGAAAAATTATTTTTGGAAGTTCTGCGATTTGTTCCACTGGGAGTTGGGAGGTCTTCCTTTGAAAGGTTTGTGATGACAATTGACAATACTCGATGGACAGCTGAATTCCTTTTATATTTGCAATAATAGGAACGGAAAGTATGTAACACTTGTCACAACTCGCAAGTCCAAACCTTCGGCACAATGATAGTTGATTGACATTTTGTTAACAATTGGAAGGTCTGTTCGGCGAAGATCACAAAACGCACCGAAAGAGATTTTGGTTTCCACTTTCCTGGAAGTTAACAATCAAGAACCTTGGAGACGAATATGCCTACATAAATATTATGTTGAGTCTTGACCGTTGACACTAATCTGATAATTACAGGGTTAAGACGAGACTCCGCAGTCGGAACACGTGCAAACCCCACCCTCGAACGTAAAGCAAACTTTTGTGGCAAATGACCATGCACTGCTACTTTTATGTCAGTCGCGTTTCAGCTTCCGTTTCGTATATATGAGTAGGAGAAAAGAATATGTGTTCAGCTTAACTTTTTTAAATTTAACGCAACCACAAATGAGTGGTCGTGCCAGATACAGGACTGCAACGTGATCATGAAATGGTAAGAGATCCGATAACACAGTATTACAAAAAAAAATTAGTGGTCTTTTTATGCTATTTACTCACTTCGAAAATGTCAAATACGAACTTGGCTGAACCGGTTCGAACCGAACCGTTATTTTTTATTTGGTCGAACCGAACCGAAATGATTCTCCCGAACCAAAAACCGAACCGAAATTAAAATATATTCGGTTCGATCCCCTGCTTTGAAGAACATTATTTTCTGCCTTATTGGTTACTCTTCTTGGTTAAATACTAGTAGGCCTATATTTTAACGTCACAGTATGTCGATGAACTAGAGAGCCCGATAATCAAAGTGTAAAGAAATAAGTCTAAAGATAAAAGAGATTGCAAGGAAGAATGTCCAAGATGTGGGAACGTACCTCCTTTATGAGATCAGCAGCAGTGATGACTGGGATGGTGGGTAGTGCGGTGTCTACAGCAGGGGTAGCAACAGTGCTCGTGGAGTATGGAGACGAGTTAGTCGAAGCTGCACCCCCTCCTGATCCCTGGTACGGTGACGATGTATTCCCAATGGATGCTGTAGGTGGAGGATTGGGAGGTTGCTGCTTCTTCTTCAGTGCTTCCTTGTAGCAAAGTGAGCACAAACCGTCAGTCGAGGGATTGCCATAGAAACCACACCCTGATCGGCACATCGCCTGCATGGAATTAGACTCACGCTCCATCGAGAAGAAACGCCACACACAACAGTGTTTCAATTACAACTTGTCAGGAATTAGACACCTGAAATCACACCAATAAATACATGTGAGATGTTGGTATATGATGACGAGGCTTAAGCATTTCTAGTGTTTGAGAGGGAAGTGGAACCACTTTCCCGTCCGCGTTGGCTCCTAGGGACGTGGGGTCAAAACCTGCGCAAGGCATGGGTTTTTGTAATTGTCTTACGTTGTCATACCTCTTATTGCCTCAAATAGCATTATAGCAATAATAGAGAAGTAAAGCAACAAGAATCATCTCAAATGTCTGAAAGCTGCATTAGACTGGCAAAATTTAAAACCAACAAATTAATGGCAAGGATTAGTTCTGAAGCAATTTTAGAATTAGATGTACATTAAAACAAAATACAGGAAACAATTATTAGTATGAAAGCTGCATTAGACTGGCAAAATTTAAAACCAACAAATTAATTAATTAATTAATTAACCAACACAATATCTAGGAATTGTTCTTGACCGTAAACTAAACTGGAAACAGCAAATAGCAGAAGTTACCAAAAAATTAAGATACAGTATTCTTAAGTTCTATAGACTAAAGAATATATTAAATGCACAAACATTGAGAATGGTATATTTTGCGTTGATCTACTCTAGACTACAATATGGCATAGTTGGATGGGGGGGAATTAGAAATGTACATCTGGAGCCATTAAACTTAATCCAAAAACACATCATAAAACTAGTAACAAACAAGCCTCCCACATTTCCCTCCGACAAGCTCTTCAGAGATAGTAATTTATTTGATATCAGACAAATTTACATTATAAAACTCATAACTCTATTACGCACAACCATAAGACAACCCACAGATCTACCACAAACCACTGTCACTAGAGGAGTGGCGAAACTAAATCTAAACATACCAAGGCAAGAAAAGAACATCGGTCAGAGACACGGACAGTACATTGGACCAAAAGTTTTCAACTTAATCCCAACAGAAATAAAAAACTTGAAATATAACAAACATAAATTCAAAAATACAATCAAGAAGTGGTTAACAGAAACTGATCGAGAATTTTGTTCAAGCCTAGTAAATAACGTATACCCTAACCTGCCCTGACTGTATAACTAAATCTCATTACATATAGGCCTAACGATTGTACCAAATTCATACAGGTAATCAATAACATTTTTCTGGCTAATATTTATTACTGTATTCGAATAAATCCATGTAGGTATGTACTTAAATTCTTTATAATTCTTTATAATTTTTTTTTCTTTGCATTAACATATTGTTTTTCACTTGTTAATTATCTCACTGAATTTCAATAATTCTATGTATTTTGATGATATTCTTAATATCTCACTTTGATAGTTAACTGCTATTGTACAATACATTTGATCTAATTTTAATTTTTCTGTCTAACAATACCTATTGATATTTCACTATACTAATTGCTAACCACACTAGACTTACTATAATGACTATATGTAAAATATTTCACGACTTTCATTATTACTGACACATAGGAGAGTCTAATACAGCAACTTATTTTTGTTATTATTCCACTACTTGTTAACTATAAATTCCATTATCTGACACCATTATCACAATTACTGTAACCATCACGCTGCCATCTTGCAAACTTATTGCTGTAAATACAATGTTAGAATACTCCCACACACAGGATCCCGATCCTAGGTGGGTTTTCTTCCTTTTTTAAAAAATGTACTGTATACACTTTAAAATGTTCTGTACTTACTGTATTTCATTACTGTTTTCACTTTGTTTTACTGCTGTATTCCATTTGCTGTACAAAGAAGAAAATAAAGTTCTATTCTATTCATTCTATTCTATTCTAATGGCAAGGATTAGTTCTGAAGCAATTTTAGAATTAGATGTACATTAAAACAAAATACAGGAAACGATTATTAACATACTGATCGCGATGGCTCAGAGCTAGCACATGAAGCTTTTAGACTTTTGATGATTTTTCTCACGTAACAAGGCAAATGCTGGGACTGTCCTACTACACCCTCCAGACATTCCGTCTTCTATAATTCACCTATTTTACAGAATTATTTGTCACTTGTTAACTGTTTTGTGTCAGTTGTTGTCGTGTCCTACGAACGATTGTTGTAAGTCTATGACATCTGCATATTTTACACAATTATTTGTCTCTTGTTAGTTGTTTTTCTGTCAATTGTTGTTACTGGACTCGTTTCCCATGAACAATTATTGTAACTCTATGACATCTGCATAGGCCCTTATAGGCCTATGGTGTTAAGTGTATTTTTAGCTATGTTTACACAGGGGACCTAGTCCAGTATCTTACTGAAATCTCAGGCCTGTACATAGCCAGTAATATGTGTTGCAATGAAGCACATAAATGACACTATGTCCCCCACGTAAAGTACCTTCTTGTAACTGAATGGGGGGATAACAAAGACAAAAATGTATCACGCCACACAGTATCACGGCCGTATCAAATTATGTACGGACAAAGTTGGCATACGCTGATTACGAACAATGAAATATTACTGCAAAGTGAAATAATTCCAGCTCACAAAAATGTAACTACATATCTATATAATGCACGTATGACTTTGTTTAATATTGTTCTGTTGATATTATCACATTCCTGTTATAAGTAGCCTAATCAATCAAAGATTTATCTATTAGGTTTTTAAAAAATCACTGCTATAGGCCTGTTACTAGCCTATAATAGCCTATGGCTAATATGTGTACCATTAACTACTGAATTAACTAATTTCAACTACATTAACTGCTGTCTACTTATATCATGCATTGTTTCTAGGCCTAATTATCTAACAACAAAACCCCAATGCAATGAAAGATTGGTCAATAAATGTGAATCAGTTGACTAGGCTGGCATTTTAACATGAGCAACGTACCAGCCAGCAGACAATATCATTACCCTGGGTGGGAGCATTCTACCCTTGATAAAGAACCAGTTGGCCTAGACCTAGCAAACTTATCTGTTATTATCACTGATGGAAGGTTCCAAAAGAGATATTTGAGGGTAGTGTAGTGTAGGCCTAGGCAGCAGGCTTTATTATCATATATGCCTAGGCCTAAGCCTAGGTCTAGCTTGAAACTGCAAAACATAACAAAATGCCCCAATGTGAACCAAATAAGTTTGTCTTTACTTGCCTTTAGGTCTATGCATGCTTTGACATTGCCTTTGCTAGATGTAGGCCTAGGCCTCGACTAGGCCTAGGCAGTAGGCCTACACTCATTAGTCAAATTACTAATCAAGTCTACTAGGCCTAGGCCTATTTAGAATTTTCTCTGTTCCCAAGGTGTAAACCAAAGACATAATAGGGGCTAGGGCCTATACAATACCTGGTTTACTGATATAAGAAATAGGTTAAATACGATCTGGGCTAGGCCTAGGCCTAGATCCTTTATTATGCTGGACTAGGGGCCTAGGTAGGGAGGCACAGGCTAGGCTAAGTGGATAAGAGGTTGGAAGCAAAGGTTTAAGCCTAGGCCTAGAATCTAGGCCTAGGCTCTAGGCCTACATCAAGTCTTGTTTTTCATTCAAAGTTTGTCACTTCGCTTACCTGAGACATTTCAACCCCAATATATTGCACCTAAAAGTAAAACCCGATTAAGAAATCAGGTCTAGGCCTATGCAATGAATATGCATTTTGGATGCGATTTGTAACATCCTAATCTAGGCTTAGTAAGGCTAGGCCTAGGTAGTCCTACCAGCGATTTCACTTCCATAGGCTTAAAAACGAGCGTAAAATAATGTTTTCCTCCGGGAGAATGTCAGGCTTACCCACTAGGCCTAGCCTACACACGCACAGTTCTTGAAAAACGAAAAATCTTCGACTTAAAATAAAATATATCAGAGCAGAAACGTAAATTTGATGTTGATAACTACTTTCTTTACAAGGAAACAAAACTTTTCATCACACAAATCGCCAGTTTCGTTATCCTCCCGTAGTGCGTCACTTGCATTGGTACACGGTTTTGGAACACTGACGAAGCATTCACGTAGTGCTATCACCCACCGCAGGGATCTTCCATACTGACACTGACACTACCAACTTCTGAAAGACAACTGTAACACTTGCCATGCGCACACGATCGCTGTCAAATGGTGATTGTATATATGTTGCAAGAGATCACTTCGTTACTGACCGTCGTACTAGTTCCAACTGATAAATTGCACATTACGTATTCCGTGGCACATCGTAAAAACAAGTTAAATTGGTTTTATATTTCTTTGTTATGTGTACCGGGAAATATTAATGCTTTTTAATTTAAATTAATATCTTAATGCTCTCAAAGTAGAACATAATCAATTTGTAGAAAAACGCAAAAACGCCAAAAATACTAGAAAAAAATTATACTAAAGAAATACTTTGGTAAAAATGGTATATTGTTTATTTTTGAGCTATAATTAGTACAATTTGTACAGTTTTTTTAGTGTGCACAGGTACATAAGACTTCACCTACAAAATATAGTCGTCGTACAACAACTTCGGTAATACAGGGGTGGGTGGGTGAGCGGCAACCAACTAGCGGCCGTGGCTAATTCAAGCATCTGTTCGGGTTGGCCGAGACCGTAAACACTTCATTGATTGATGACGAAAGCATTACCGAAGTTGTTGTACGGTGACTTTACTCCACCTCAATAGTCTCAGTAAGCGCGCACCTCATACGCAGAATTTTGCACAATTTGAAGAATATCGGTATGGTAAAAAAAAGGTCAAAATCGATTTACAACTTGACGTGCCCCCCCCCCCCCCCCAATCACTGTTTCAGAAAAATTATAAAAAAAAAAAAAAAAAATACCATTGGAAAGGGACTCTTATGCGAAATTTGAATAAAATCGGTACGATAGAAGAAGGTGAAAGCATTATATGGTGCCAAATTAATTTCTTGGCAATTTTTCATCCATTCTTTTTATTTTGTTAAAAATAAGATTATAAGTATTTTCCAAACAATTTTTTTGAGCTTCACGTAAAATCAACTGCTGGCGCGTATCGACACAGTTGAAAACAATGCACGTTATCAACCGGTCTAGGGATGAGTCAACTCATTTCCCTCGGCCACTCATGACGCAGCACCCATTGTGACGCGCTGACTGTGACGCGGACAGAGCCACGCAAACTACGCTGAGCTTGCACCATCACTTCCGAATTACATGAAACATCGAACGTGCGATTTTGGCACTAAAACTAGGAAGATACTGGGAACATAAAATAACTTTAGTAGAAAGCTGGAGCATTTTGTGCAATAATGACACAGACATGACTTAGGCACTGTTCGACGTAGACGAAGTCAATAAACGTTGGGTGGGTTTATCAACACGCGGTAAACAATAAGACTACTGTTTGGCAACAACATTCCCCGTGAGCTGCCTGCTTACCTTGATAATAATATGGTTTAAAAGTTCAAGAGACTTCAGACGATCTTTTGTTTTCGTGCCAGTAGCTGCAATGTCGTACAGCATTCAGAAATAAACGCTACTGAAACGGGTGCCAATGGCATAACTAGGGATGAAGGACCTGTATCTCGAACTCGCCGCCACTCGAATCCCATACAATTCCGTTTCGCAGAGCCAATAAATACACCTCATTCTCGTCCATTACGCGCAAATGCACAGATGACGCAGTTTTGCGAGAATCGCGTCTACAGGATACTTTCTTGGAAATGTTCCGGGGTTTTCTTCGGTGTTCATAATATGCCAGAAGGTGAATACAAGAATTATGTATTGTTCTAATGAAATCAGATTAATTCGAATTATATGTACTATGCGAGTAAAGAAAACGAGGACAGTGAAAAATAGCACATCTGAGGAGGAGGTTGAATGGAAATTACAGATAACAAAAAATGATGTTTGTGATGTAATCAAAAGGTTAGTGGTTCTAATGGAGCAGTGACAACAGTGTATGATAGGTTAACAAAACAAGAATGGCAGAGGATCTGGGATGGGAATCGTTAGAGGTGAGGTGTGAGGAGGAAGTGGGACACTGTGTAATAGGTGGGCCAGATTGGAGAGAAGTTATGATAGGATAGTACACAGTAAGGAAATATCATTCTTACAAACGACGTTTGGAAGAACGGATGTGGGCAAATGGTCATATTTGTGTACGATTATAAAAGAACGGAACAAGCTCTCTGAAGAGACTGCTTGTGGAGAAAATGTTCATTCTTAATCACAAGACCAGCTGTTAAATTAATTTAATGTTACTTACAATATTACCACAGTGTACCTGTACGCAATTGTAAAAAGAAAGAAATCTTTACAATCTTTTTACACATACAAAAGTGAATTAGAATTGTCTTCGGGACTTTTCGTATTCATTCTTTACACATTGTCTGCGCCTTTCTACGCATGTAGAAAGAAAAAAGAAGAATTCAATTATTCCTCGCTTAGGATACAATAATTTATTTCTGATGGCTGGCAACACTGAAACCAACTAGCAACAGTACTTCCTACAGCTGATTAGCGTGCAGGCCGTGCACATTTCTACGTACACCATCTGCGCATTAATTAATATTTCTTTGGCATAGGACCAACCAACCAGTAAACCTCCATGACGCGTATGAGTCGTATCGCATACATCCAGGTATACCAGGTACCCCCACTATCGGACCACGGCCGGGCGGACGGTACAGAGCACCCGTTTGGTGTCGGGTGACCACATCTCAAAACCAAAAACCCGGGACGTGGATTTTGGGTGAGGTGGAGGGAATTTTGGTGTCGCGTTTTTGTGGGTTTTCGCCTTCATGAAGTGGTTTGTGATGTAGGTGTCGTTTCCGTGATCTACTGTAAGATGCACAGTTGCAAATCGTTTTAGACTTTTATATTTTACAGTTTCAAATATTAGTAATACAGTAATTAGTATCAGTAAATAATGCACGCAAGGGGGGAGTTCGGGCTTAAGCCTCCTCACTACATTGAAATTAAATTATTGTATCATCTATAAAATAAAGAAAGATGGTTTTTGGAGACAAATGAATTGCAATAATGACGATAAAAATAATGAAAACGTCCTAGAATGAAACGCGGGACATTTAGACGTCCCAGGGGTGTTTCTCGGAACACCGGGACAGGTGCTTGAAATCCAGGACTGTCCTGGGAAAACCGGGACGTTTGGTCACCCTACTGAGTTTGGTATGGAGGGTAAGTAACCGTGAATGGACGTGAAAAGAGTAACTTGAAAATGTAATTAACATTCAATTGTGCAATTGTGTTGCACTAGCTTAATGTTATAGTTCATTTCATTTTAATGGGAATGCAGCAAATATTCACATGACAAAAGTTCTGATCAGTTCAGTAACGGTCTTATAATGGAATGTTGAGTAAAAATTAGGTATAGAAGATATCCTTTTCACGACGATTCACGTCGGTTACTCACCCTCTCTACCGAAGTCCGATGGTGAGGGTACTCGAGCCTACTACCTGGACTTATATTAAATTATATTATTAATTAATAAAGCTTCCTAACTTTCCATGTTGGTCATTCAGTCCCATGCACGCTTTCTACCCTCAACTTATCCGATTGCTCTCGGGCACTCCTTGAAAGTGCCAACACACATACCTATACCCGCTCATTAGCAGCAAAGTCAATACGCAATTCGATCATTATTTTTTAATTTAAAAAATGTGAACACATCCTATACAGGAGTGCTACTAGTATAGAGCAGAAATACGGATGTTTGAACTAAAACCGACAATAGCTGAATCAATGTTAATTACGATGCTATCGAAGTGGATAGTCTTAAACTTCGACAGTGGTCAACTTAACAAACACCTACTTGTACATGAATGTCATATCTACGTAAGAGTGTAAGTACATTTGTGATAAGCCTGTTAAAAAATAATGTAGACATGTTTTAATTATTTAAATAAATTACTTTTGTCGAAAATTTTCAACGAAATAATAAGAAGAACCTGTTCAAAAATGTGTATATTATTTTTTTAACAGTGTAGCCTACTTGCACCCGTACCTAAATATGACATTCTTCTACAAGTACAAGTATAGGTAAATATTTATAATTATCCTAATATTAGTTTCAAGAAACTAAAATATCAGTTCAGCAGGTATAAAAAGTTCCATGAGCACTGATGACAACTGTTTTGTGCGGTTGTGCCCTAAAACACTACAAACTAACTAGCTTGAATTTAATGGTACAACACAAGGTCGAAATGCCATTCCTTCTTTCTATGGGCATTATCAAATGTGCGCAAACAAACCGCTTCTGTTTCCTGATAACATTCTAGGGAGAAACAATACAAACATGACAGGCTAAACCGGGCATACGACTCTTCTAAACATCAACTTCACGAATAATCAACAAGTAATACTAACACGAAGTAAATAAGTGTACGCATGCATGAGCACGTGCTAGGAGAGCATGCACGCTGTAGCCGGTACACGCAAGAGGACATATTATCGATTATCTCTAGGTATATTATTCATTTGAACTTTGAAGTGAGACCACTAAATTGAAGAAACTTCAATTTTATTTCACTCGATACTTCCGTGGAGCTTGAACCTGCATATTCGACACAAGCTGACATGCAAATGAAGTGACTGTATTCTAGTTAGAAAATTAATTAGGGGTAGTATCCCGAAGTTAATACCATCTTGATTAATCAGTTGGTATGACTTCTACACTGGTAGTTACATGACAAAAAAAATGATTTACCAATTATCATTAGCCTACCAGTAGTTAATTCCCTAGTATAGAAGAGGCATAACGGAAGTAAAATGATTTAGCATTAGTTGATTGGCCACTGTAGAAAAGGCAAAACAGCATGCGAGTGTTTGCAGAGGGACTTGGGGTCACCACCCTTTTAATCACGAGTGGACCAGCTATTGGCTGAACTGATGTGAGACATACGCTATCTATGTGGACACAACATTTTAAGTCTCGCTCACTAACTACGGTACGTGTGCAGATGTGCTTGTTATACGAGTATGCCGCTTTCTTGCTAAGGAACTTCTGCGGAACTCTCATTCGGAAGGTTGCAAGTTCGTATTCCGCTACCGAAAATCCTTGGCTGAAGCCATGAAGATTTTCCAAAGGTTTTCCTCACTCAACTAACGATTGTGACACATACAGAAGTGCCCAAGTATTAATTCTTAAGTATCCAAATACTCCAATATGTGTTAACAATAACATCATTAGCAAGCAGCAGCACATAACCTATAATAAAACTACTAAAGTGGAATCAGCTTTGGGAAACACAGCGGATGAATGGAGCCTCGATCTGTTGTTTCCTCATGCTCTTTTCACCCCACTCAAACGGCATCTAGAAAACATTCATCCTCACCATTGTAACATTTCAATGCTCTGTAATTGACCGCACTTCGACCTCCGTAGGTGAATGTTTTCGAGATTTCTGTAAAACTTCTTTTTATGGATGCTTTCAGCGGGTAGGTCCGATAGGGACCGACTGCATTCATCTACTGTGGCTTTTAGGTATGTGCGCTGTAGCGTCCGTAGAGCAATACATAGTTTTGCGGGTGTTTTCTACTTTTTTAAATGAATGCAACTGTACTGTGTGTGCTATTTGAGATGAGCAGACGGTTCAAACTCAGGACCCTTCGTTCTACACTCAACGGATCTGCGGTACAATCGCAGATACTGCCTGTATATATAACACATGATACGGAGGCTTCTGTTACACGACGAAAGGGGCGGCCCCCTTAATCCATAACGGGCTGAAAACTAACTGATTTTAAAATATAACGTGCCATGTCACTTGACAGCATGCTATATTACAGTGAAGTGCAAATTCTCATGACAAAAAATTATCCAATATAAGGTGGCTAATTATCGATCCAAAGAGTGAGCGGTTTGTTGACAGCAAAAAACTGCCGTGCGTAGGATTGTAACGATACGCACAGAGATGTAAAAAAACAAAACAATATTGTTATGTGACATTTAACCAGAAATCCTCTCAATAACAAGATCATAATTTGAAGTTGAGTTTCACGAACAACAAGTTAACAACATGTTAGAAATAATGGGGTTGTTATTCAGCCAGTCTCGTCAGTCGTCACCCAGAAGAGGTTTGTTGGTGGGGATGGTAAAGCGAGGCACAGACGACCAGCCCCCCATTGTTGTTGATTTAGGTATGGGCACCATTCATGGCATGAAGCAATTTATAATCGTAGACGCCAATTTAGGTGCAAGGCGGGATATGCCGCTCTCCACTGAGGCAGAATAAGTGGGGTCCGGCGGGTAGACACCCCTCATATTATCCACCAGCGCGCTACAGGTTTGCCACGTTTCTACATTCAGTGCAGTATCGGTCATCTCGATGGGCTCCCGGCGTATGGTCAGTTATCGTTGTATAGATTTTGCAACGCAGGAAAGGTCTGTGGTACTCTATTGAAGTTTACGATTGATTAGTTTTCTGAGGAGTTAACGCGCGTGTAAGTGCTGCTCTTTGGTAAAATTAGTATTCTTTGAAGATTAGATCTTGCCCTCAAAATGAAGTCTCCGTCTTTAGATGAGCTAATGTTCCAACAAATTGGAAAGTCTGTGGCGACAGAACTGTATAAGCATGTTTGAAACTCAAAATGAAATTAATTAATCTACAAATCAACAGCTATCGTGACATTCGAACTACCCAATAGTTCTTTCTTATAGATGCTAATTAGGTATCTCACTTTTTACAGAACAGCTTATGAAATTCAAATAACGCTATTTTTGGAATGAGTCAACGCATCCAATGTACTTGCCAGTGTTGCATGTGCTAACTAAACTGATCTGCAAGCACACAAAATTCTTTAATTCTTACGCGACTTCCCATCCTCATCTAATCACAGAATGTGCTCGTTCCATGCACGGTGTTTCAACGAAAATCAATAAACTCCAATTGCGTTCTTTCCTTTGCGTTTACGGCAGTCTTCCGCTTAGTAGCTTGCAGAGGGCCTCAGTAGTCACGCCCCTTTATATATTTCGGGTTTCCAGAATTCCAAAAGACGGTTAAAAATTATCACTGTGTCACGTAGGTGTAATAACTATAGAAGTAGACAATATTATTATTATTGCACTTAGCTATTTCGCCAGCATGAAAATAGTTTGGTACAACTGTAACTTACGATCACGGGTAGTCTATTCTATACTTTTAGGGCTGTGCAACTCTCGAAAAGTTCAAGCAGAAATTTCCGCTCGTCGCTCACTCGACTTAAAATCACATTTTATTAACTATATCTTTATACAATTACTTCTTGAAATTGTTTAACTGACAAACAAGTATTGTATGTAAATAATGCATTGACGAATCTACCACTTCTTTTAGCTCAATTTTGAGACTCTTTGTTTTAAGTATGCTCTTCTGTCAAATTAATACAAACTGAATCAAAGAGGCTCAAAACTGAGCTTAAATAGTGGTAGATTCGTCAATGCGTTATCTGTCGGTTAAACACAATTTCAAGAAGTAATCTGATAAAACACATAGCTTATAAAAAATGTGATTATTGGTATTCACCCGGGATTATCCGTTGACCGCAAGCCGGGGCGGAAGTAATTTAAATTAGGGTCTCGCTCAGGTAGCGCGGACAAGTAACCCATGGTCCGACTACATGTTAAAATGTTAAAAAGTAAAACTCAAGTAATTTTATACACTAAGTAATTTTGAATTGTTTATAATTTAAATCAATTGTTCTATCTGAACCTAAAGTCAAGTAAGTTAAATAAAAAGTCTGGTCTAAATGTGTATTGATTGTAGACGCACTCACTTTACAAAAACTGGTTTTCGGTGGGGGCCAACTTATGCGACTGCTCTACAAGTCACCATTTACATGAACGGCAACACAACAGTTCCAACTTCTAAGTCAATATCAGACGTTAAAAAAGTCATCTCACTCACTCACTGCTGAATTGAATTTGTCACAAAACATAACGATAACCGTATGTAAGAATCAATCTAGCGTAAAAAAGCACGACACGACTGTTAAAAAACCCAGAACCCCAAGTTGGCATTGCAAGAAAAGCGGAAGGAAAGACGCTTGGCGGAAGTTGGATGAAACATTTACCTCAAAAGAAAAGAAATTAAATTATGAATTAATGTTCATATCACAATGCCGCGAGGTTACGCTCAAAGTAGAACGTCCGTACTCCGTCGTCGAATACCATGGTCAAAACCTTGAATCACTTTGCAGCAAGGCCTTGGCTTGATAACATCTTAACAGAAGATTGTCAATTTCCAAGCTAACAGGCTGCATAGGCTTACCGTACTTCAATTTATTTTATTTTTGGCACTTTTGCCGAGATGGTCTAAAATAGAGAAGCTATGCCAGTATTGACAGGGTTCACACCTGCGCCTTGGATGGGGTTTACATGAAAATGCAATTCTTTATTTGTAAAAGGTAAATGTTTGAGGTTTTATCATAGGAGAAAAGCAAAGGTCAGGCACACACGCAGCACGCTCTAGTCTGGCTTGGCTGGGCCTTGAGCACAACGAGGAGAGGATAATTTTAGTCGTAGCTTCTTGTTGTTGCGATCTAACACATCAGCTGACCGCCAAATGATTAGGAAACGCGCACACATTCACTTGAATCTCTTCAATGCCAATATTTCTTACATCTTAACCGAAATTTGGTCACCTATTTATTACTTTGTTAGTTGCACGTTGTGTGGTAGAAGATATCATTGTTTACACACTCTGGCTCGACTTCGATTGCCCTAGTTTCTGTTTCCGCGCATGTTGCAAACACGAGCCGTGGAGAAAACGAGAAACGCAATTTGGTTGACAAACATGAAATAAGTTGTTTTGTAAGCTTGAAAAGTTTGATGTGTCCCATAAAAAGAGAGACAAACTCGGTCAATTGGACGAAAATATATTTTGTGAACTCGTCTCGGGAGCTCGAGAGTAAAAATACTGCAACAAGTACTTCTAGCTTGTGACGCAACACACCCATAACCTATCCTTGCGTTTGAAATCACCGTGATATGGATTTCTGTTGTCGGGACCCTGCTGATGAGTGCTTCGCGACGCAACAATGACATAAACTTGACGAAATGGGAAGCTTACATGGACTTGCATACTAATTAGACGAGGGTTGAGAAACCAGAGAGCCAAAAGCAACAAGTCACAGCTTCAACTTGCGACACTGGCGCCATCACGATGTGTTATAACTTACAACCAAATAAGTAATTAATCGCAGTTGTTACTTGTTAATTGATTTTCTCAATGCATTATTAAACTTAAACGGGCTAGTTCTAATCAATAACTCATTATGTAAGCGAGCTCCCGACTAGGCTATTTTCACTTTCTAGTTTTCTACAATCGTACCGGTACCTGTAAGTCGAGTGAAGTACCAAGTGTAACGCACGATAAGCTCCAAGTCACAACTTTCAACATGTTGAATCACAAACACATGTAACAGCTACATAGCTAATTTTAGACAAAACAATTCGAGTGAAGTCACATGTTTAATGAAAACACAAGTTCGATCCCTCGACCTCCTGATAGCAACAAATCGAAGTTCAACATTTCTCCGAATCTGCAATTACTTCTTTGTTGTCATCAAGAGTCCCTGAAAGTTCCTTATACGACTGAACAGGATATGTGTTGAAATCGAGCTTGTCCTTGCTGGCCCAACACCAACACCAGCTGTTCTAAACCACCTGTCTGAGCGGCCAGCTTACCTCAAGGCTGTCTTAATACAACAATAATGCAACGTATTACTACGGCCCACTGGCGTAGAGGTCTAAAATAATACAGAGGGCACAATGCCAAAGTTTGAATCAAAATAATGGTTATGCTCAGGCATAGTACTTCCTGATAGTGGTAGAAGTATTAAAGTTCCCACCAAAACGATGCAAATAATATGGGCCCTTTGTAACCATTTATATGTGGGATTTCACACGTGGTACTCACTTGTAAATTGTTGATGAGATAAAAAATAGGCCTACAGAAGTTCTTGGGTCAACTGCACTGTTCTAATATCCCACCAAACATAGCTAACACTGTTGCAGAAACACGCACCAACAGCTGCGCCTACCCGTGGACAGCTGACGGCCAACACACACTGACAAGTTGGTACCGCACGCACACTTGCGCTCACCGGACACTGACCGAAATGGACGAACACGAACAAAGCCGAACCGACGGAAACGCCCGACTTGAAGCGATCGATAAGAAAACGAAACAATAGGGCAAGTCGGAAAACAAAATTAAATTGATACATTGAAATTGAATAGCAATAGATCAATGTTAATTAAATGATATGGGTACATGAAATTATCAGTTATTAGATCGACGGGAAACATATTGCAAGCAGCTCTTTCTTCTGGATTATATTCAAGAAGAAGACAAGTTTCCAGTGCTTGTAGACAAATTTTTTTTTATTATCAAGAACAAAAACCAATATTACTGGCTTCTTAAAAAGTGTTATTTCATTTATATATAATGCAGTGATAATTGATGAAATTAATGACTGTATCCAATCCAACCTGGCATAGCGGCAAGATCGTAGGGTGCCGTCATCGCCTTTCACTTGTCAAGCAGATGCTCAACAATGAGACATGCGACATCCAAGGGGAGAATGGGGGGGGGGGGGGGGGAGAGACAAAAACCTTTTTGCCAAACAAAAGTGGAGTGACCTTTTACCATTCAATGAAGCCAGTATTTTTTTTTATTAAATACCAAAGACACCCAAAGACATTGGTTTCAAACCAGGACAAAATATAATATATCTTTCTTAAATTTATCAACTTTGGAGCAATATCTCTTACCTTATTTGCTTATATTTAAAATTCCCAATTAATTTTTATTGTTCTTGTTTTTTTCTATAGTACAGTATAGTCCAGTACAGTACAGCATAGTTGTTTTGTTTTTGTTATTCTGCTATTTTATGACTTCATTATGATTCATATGCATAGTATGCATTGTCACATGCATGACATATTGTCTTCCAGTTTTATAACTGAATAGGATAGACATTAAATAAGTATATAAATTAATAAATAAATTAATAAATAAATAAATAAATAAATAAATAAACAAATAAATAAATAGATAAATAAATAAATAAATAAATAAATACATACATACGTGTACATTTTTTTATACATACATACATACATATGACAACTCCTATATATGTATATGTCCATTGGAAGCAATAAACATACATACATACATACATACATACATACATACATACATACATACATACATACATGCATACACACAAACATACATACACACAAACATACATACATACATACATACATACATACATACATACATACATACATACATACATACATATACCATACATACATACCATACATACATACATACATACATACATACATACATACATACATACATACATACATACATACATACATACATACATACATACATATATATAGGCCTACATACATGAATAAATAAATAAATACATAAATTAATAAGTAAATAAATAAATGCATAAATAAATAAATAAATAAATAAATAAATAAATAAATAAATAAATAAATAAATAAATAAATAAATAAATAAATAAATAAATAAATAAATAAATAAATAAATAAATAAATAAATAAATAAGCTACTCAGATGACTTACAATTTTGGAACTAAATCAAGTATTCTCTATGTGAAATGCATTTTGCTTTGCTTTAACTTAAAAACAAATTTAACCTTTGCCCTAAATTGGCATCAAGTGTTAGAAGACAATAATGTGTTGGTTAAAAGTAGATTACTTAATATTATTATTGAGTCTCAATATATTAATAATTACCTAGAATTTGGCATGCCCCAATGCACATCTCCACACTATTATTTGCATCAATCTTTCCTCGAGAATTCGGTCTGTATCCAAACCACCTTAGGCCCGGTTTCATCAAGTGTTAAACTCGGTTTATCTTTCTTAAACCGTCAGTTAATTTCACAGAGCGTCCCACCACTTCGGAAAGCTCGTTTAAATTTCACTAAACGGAGTTTTGTTTAAACCTCCAGTCTCTGGTCGTTTAACGCTTAATTCTCCAGTCAACTGGGGGCGTGTCATAATTCTGATGGTAAATTACGAGGTTAGGTTATGTCACCCTAGCCTAGGCTCAGCGTTAGGATCTTATATAATATACTTGACCTACAAGCGTGCTACATATGATGTTGTTAGTAGGTCTAGACTCTAGCATATCTGCCTATGCCTAGACCCAGGGCCTAACCCTACACTTTGAATATGGTATATTGAACGTCGGAGCTCTGAGTCGACTAGGCTAGCTAATGTACATACTAGTTTGGACTCAATTGGCTCAAATTGTAGGCCTAGCCTATAATACGTGAGACCAGTGGTTAAAGTGGGGCGGTATAAGCCGGTATGCATACTGTTACTAACAAGTAACAATACTGACGGTATACCATACCGACACTAATTTGTATCAATTGTAAACATATTTGGTATTTATATTTGCTCGTCCAATGTTTTTATAAACTAAATGTTTCAAGTTTTATTTTTTCAACACAAATGTACGTAGATCAAGCGTAGATAGAGTCCTCTCCCAAGAAATTTAAATTTGTTCGTGACAGAACACCCTAAAAAAAATCTCTGCGGGGGTAAACTGGGAGGCTGTGCCCCCCAGACCCCCCGACATATACCCGCTTTGTCTGTTTACACAGCATTAGTGCAACCGTCACTTCTCCGAGTCCACTTTAACCACTGCGTGAGACCTGTTACATGTACACGGGGCTAGGCCTAGCCCATCATGACAGTGATTAGTAGGCCTACTAGGTTCTGGGTCCAGGCACAGACAACAGGTAGCCTAGGGCATTGGGTTTAAAGGAGGGCCTAGGGTAGGGCCTACGCCTAGCCCTAGGACATATTAAAACAAAAACCTGTTACAGTGTGCAATAGGGGTTGATGTGTGGTAGGCCTAGGCTACTTACAAGTACGAGGTACAAGCACAAGTCTAACCTTGACAGCGAGGTAACTGAGGCTCGACAACGACCAATCACAGCGTGTGTTACAGTTTTTCTCCGTTTAACTAATTTAACTGACGAATGTTATGGTGGAAACCGTCAAAATTAAACTACCATCTTAACCACGTTTAACTTAAATGGAGAATTAACTAACTGGTTGTTTAGGGTACTTTGGTGAAACTGAGTCTAAGTATCCTAATTTCTATTTAGGTCTACAGAAATTGTAGGCCTACACTATTTTATTTAATTATTTGGAATAGTGAAACTTCTAATCTGAATCTCCTTACGATATTTGTGCAAGTTATTTACCAGACCCGTGATACTGTTTACACGTGACATACTAAGAAATTGCAATTTACAATAGGGGCTTAGGAAAGCAAAACACTTCCTGGATTTCATTCCCCGTGATATCTGCTATTTTAAGCTAAATTTCATTTAAAATAGGCCCAACAGCAGTGTTATCCTACTACGTACTGTTTAACATTTGGTTGAGACTTGAGACTGGCTTGTTTTAAAGGCAATGAGCCAATGACTTATGAAATAGGATATTATTGGGCAACATATTAAGAAATAATATTTTTGCTTGAATATAAATCTGTGTAGAATCATAGTAGTTAGTAAGGGTTAACAAATGACAAGCATTTCCCAATTTTCTATAATTTATGTAGCAATCTTAAAAATCAGCATATTACTGTCACGATAATGAAATTAACAAACAAGGTAAAAATTAGAGATGCCCACAATGATCAATATTATCGTTCGGTATTCAATACAAATCAGCATATTAGGCTACTGACACGATAATGAAATTAACAAACAAGTTAAAAATTAGAGATGCACGCAATAATCGATATTATCGTTCGATATTCAATAAAAATTCGACAATTGATAACAAAAAAAATAATAGAATCTTTTTTCTTTCTGAAAAGGCAAGTTCGTAATTTGCATTATTTCAATTTTCTTGGGCTTTTGTAGTGTTGAAATACTCAAAGATACTATCAAAATACTGGGCCTCGGGCCTCATATGTGATTACTCTCAACAGTGTCACGTCAGTCTCCAAGGAATTCATATTGATATATCGTAAACGCTCGGTTAGGCAACGTAATATCTTGGAACCGGTAAAATATTGCTTTATATTTCTAAATTTACTATCGTTCGATAATGCAGTCATCTTTTTGATTATCTGTCATTTTAATTTTATCATTGTGCATCCCCAACAAAAAATATAGCTACTAAAAACTAAGAAGGTTGTACATACCATATAACTTAACAAGAACTGCCAAACGAAAACTTGTACAATCTAGATGTGATAAGGCACTCTCTTATTAAGGAAGGCAATAAGGAATAAGCATTCAGAAGACAGGACGGTACTGAAAACAAAAAATACAAGTTAGAACTCATTACGAGATGCAGAATATATCATGCAAAGAAGATCACGGCCACACGGAAGAACTCTCATTTCGTCATTCTGGAGATTGCTGAGCACAAATGTGTTGCACCATTTTAGGAGTGTCTTATGCTAGTCTATTCAAATTATCAAATTTATGAAAAAAAAAAAACAGTTGTAATATTGTGTAAATGGTGCTGAAGATAAAAATCTATACCTTCACTTTACATATTACTGTATTTCTAATTCCACTTCCACTTGAAGTACATCATCATCATTAGAGGAAATGGGATTGCTTTTTTTTAAATCACTGAATTACCGTTGCAGTAGTTATTCAAATGGCTCTTGAGGTTTTCTTGTTGGTACAGGTGTGTAATGAGGAGCACTTGAGAATTTGGCTCGAATTTTCTACATCTTTTCAATTTAAGTTCTGCGTTAATTGAAACACCCAAATTGTCAACACTAAAATCAGCAGTATAAGAAGTGCATGCTCTTAATTAAGGTCCAATGATAAACTATGGGGGTTGTTTCTGCTGTACACTATAGGCAGAGGCAGGAGTTTATGGTATTAACGATAAATGCGATTTTCTTAGATAATGTTTTATTACTACAGATGTGGACGTTTTAGATAGCCTACTTGTGGTGCTGGAAATGACATTTTTTCGCACGCGAATTTCCGCGATTTTTAAGTATAGCCGCGATTTGAGCGATTCTACCCATTATTCACGAATAACGTTGGAATAAAATAAATTAATGACGAATTGGCAATTTACCGTCCAATTTTTACGTTTTGTGTCAACAGTTACGTCACGGCCGCACGGCGTCCTCGGCAACGCACTGCAATTTGGAGACATAGATTAAGGAAAATAGTGTGAGTAGGCCTACAATAAGTGTTCACTGTTTTACATAGGGCAGGCATACTCAGTGATTCATTGACTAATTAATGCGTTTATAGTTGTGCTGTGTACCTAATAAATGTAGGTTGATACATATTTGTGTTCTAATTTTTAGCCTATGCATTTTCCATGGTCCCAAAGTAGCCAAACATAGAAAAAAATTAACACCGCTATATAAACGAATTTTTTCAAAAATATTCAACACCAATTCACCACTTTTTTAAATCTTAAAAACGAAATATACAAACAAATTTTCACCATAAACTCCTGCCTCTGACTATAGGCCTGTATCATGTGCCTGTATTATGGTACAACTTTTATTTATTTCCAGGAACGTTACGATTAATTTTTAATTTTCTTATTTGGTATTTTGGTGGTAGTAGTTCCTACTAAGGGTTTCCACAATTCCACAATGTATGTCGTATCATGTGTATTAAGACCGGAGTGGACACTTACGAGGTGGCCCAAATCGGTCGATGCCCGGTCAGCATCGGCTAACCTGGCTGGCAGTTAAATCCACTGCTACTGAATGAAATCGAATAACAGAAAGTCAAATACCTATACGATTTGTACAAAATTATGTCAAATTGATCAGTGAACTTTCTCATTTAGTACGATCAACATGACACCAAAGTCAAAAAGCGAAACAAGCCCGAGAATTACAGATGATTGGGTTATGGTTGCAATCAACTTAAATCTTGGGATTATAACATGGGTAAATCCTTTCATTTTTAGGAAGGAAATTGTAATTGTGCATTAAGCAACACAGCTAACCAATTATGTAGTGTAGTTACAAAAAAAAAAGTATTCCAACATGATTTGAATGCATAAGTAGCATTAGACTATTCATAGTGGATCTTTACAATGCAGATGCAAATATAAATTTTGTTTAGAGCAGTAGATCACGTACCCTGCGGAACACCTAATTTTGGTCTGTTAAAATTGCTTTAAAATATTTTGAACTAACTATCTTAAAAGAAAATCAATATGCCGGTATGTCATCCTCTAAAAAATAGGTGCTTTTTCTTACGATGTTTCTTTGTTTCAAACTTTCAATAAATATTTCCGTTTTTCTAATGTTCTTAATTAGCATTAGAAAAATGAATTATGGCAGCGGAAAAGCCAGCAGAATGTGCTAAGCACTGCCATCTCAGGGTATTTGTACGTTACGGGGGCGTATGGTTTTTTCTAATAAAATTTTACAAAAGTCACTGTTTATGTTAAAAATACCTTCCATCTTTCCAATTCCGAAAGGTGGATGCTTCAAATCGCACGTAATTTTGTTTTAAACCACTTTAAATGTGTTATTTTTGCTACGGCTATGCCTAGGCCAATGCACGCCACGTTGACTATCTTGCAACAGAAGTGCGCGTGTTTTGTTTCAACCTTTTTATTAAAATTAGAAAAGTACACATACACATACCAGGAAACTAAGAACAGACCCAATAACCAAACCCAATAACCTTCCTACCTTTCGTCGGATCAACATCAACCAGATCCCCTAACCTTACCGAATTTCGTGGGATGTCAGGTAGCCTAGCTGGGCAAAGTCACTTGTCAATCAAAGTGACTTTACTGGGCAAAGTCACTTATGAATCAAAGTGACTTTGCCCAGCTACCTGACATCCCACGAAATTCGGTAAGGTTAGGGGATCCGGTTGATGTTTGCCCACGAAAGTTAGTAAGGTTATTGGGTCTGCCGTCTGAATCTGTATGAATCAAAGTGACTTTGCTCAGCTACCTGACATCCCACGAAATTCGGTAAGGTTAGGGGATCCGGTTGATGTTTGCCCCCGAAAGTTAGTAAGGTTATTGGGTCTGGTTATAGGCCTAGCTCCAGTCGGCCTCATCAATCACTATCACCAGTGTCTCCACAAGGCTGTGCACTGGCAAGGATGGAAGGCTACAAATCCGTACATAGCCGTAGCGAAAATAACACATTTAAAGTGGTTTAAAATATAATTACGTAGGATTTGAAGCATCAACCTTTCAGAATTGGAAAGATACCATAACAGGTAACATTTAAACAGTGACTTTTGAACACATTATATTTAAAAAAAACATAAGCCCGGGTAACTTACAAATACCCTCAGCTCAGATAGTGCACTGGCTCAGTTTACCATAACCGAGTCGAATTCGGTTCACACTGAGATGAATTTCAGGCAAACGTAATCCGAACTGAATATGCACCGGCTAGGGTCTAGGCCTAGCGTAGTCTGGTGCTCGGTCGGGGTGGTAGACGTAGTAATTTGTTTGTTAGGTAGGCCTAGGCCTAGGCTTACTTAGATATTTTAGTCTCTCAAATTAATGAAATCTTACATGTCTAGGCATAGGCTAGGCTAGAACTATGACCTAACCTAGATAATAAAATATCATCCAGGGATGAATAGGCCCTATCTAAATGAGAAACTGTTCAATGTGTGCCTTCCAGGCAAACAAGATTTGAAGGGCGATAACGAAAGGACCTAGTAATCTAGGCTGGCCTAGGCCTAGGCTAGGCCCTAGGCTTACTGTTAGGTAGGCCTAGGCCTACATGGGGAAATTGTTCGAAAAAAAAAATGGCAACCAATAATAGAGTAACGATAACAAACAAAAAGCACTTCACAATACGATTAACTTTAAAGGAAATACCGCTTGAATCTTTAAAAACATGTACCAAAAGCACATGGGTTTCACTAAAAAATATCAAACACTTACATTCTTGGAGTATTGCAGTGAAAATCAGTGACTGATTATAACAGAGAATGCACCATACACAATTCCATGCAACAAATCAGGTAACCAATCAACAGAAAAACAAAATGTCAGCACCAATCTCAGGAGTACCAATGGTGCAACACTTAAATTTCCCCTGCCAACTGCTGTTTGAATTTTCGAACACTCCTTTTACCGCGGTCCGTAAGGAAAGGGTTTTAAGCGGGAGGTATTTGGGGAATGAATGTGACTTTGTTTTTTTCAACGAAATTACACAAAAATCACTTTTTTGTGTTACCTGTTACTGTATCTTTCCAATTATGTAAGGCGCATGCTTCAAAAAGTACATATTTATGTTTTAAATCAATTTAATTCTGTTGAATTAGCTAGAGCTTATGCCTAGGCCAATGCACGCCATTTGCCATTGTTCAACACTAGGATGAAGAGAAATATCTTTGCAGCAAAATAAGTGCTTTGGTTCTTTGTTATCAGCAGATGCACCAACTTAAACACAAGTTACTGTATAATAATCACAGTATTTTCGATAAATTACCCCTTCTTCAAATTTGAAGAAGGGGTAATTTGAAGAAAGGGTTATTATTTTAATATAAATTTATACCCAAAAAATAAATTACCCCTTCTTCAAGTTTGCGGGCGATATTCGGTTTCATTTCATACGTTGGCTACTGAATCAACGTAGAACAGCTGATTGTAGCATCCAGTAGGCTGTGTGCATGTTGCTAATGGTGAATGGCGTGCATAGACATAGGCTCTAGCTAATTCAACATAATTAAATTGATTTAAAACATAAATACGTACTATTTGAAGCATGCGCCTTACATAATTGGAAAGATACAGTAACAGGTAACATTAAAAAGTGATTTTTGTTAAATTTCGTTGAAAAAAACAAAGTCACATTCATTCCCCAAATACCAAGCGGGACTTTTAACAAGCTTGAACTTTTCTTCAAAACGCTTTTTGGCGAAATTTAATTATGATACGAGTTTAGTTTTGCATGAAATGTCCACAAAACAGCTTTCTCACATGAAAATATTGAGTTTGCGTTTAATGTGTACATTTTTGTAGTCAGATAATCAATGGTCAGATTATGCCTGGTTGTTTTCGCCAGCCGCCGGTTGATGTAATAAATGACAAAACTGACAAAACGTAGGCCTCGTTCCAGACAAGTCCACTAGCAAACCTGGCGGTTGAAAAATGAAAAAGTTGAGAAAGTTCGAAAGGAAAAACTGTGGAAAAAAACTGGTGCCGTCACTTTGTTGGTTGCTGCGTTGGTTGTTGGGGATTCGTTGATGAGAGGGGTGACGGGAGTACTACGGAAGGAGTATGGTGGATGTGTGGACGAACTGTCGGGGGGGGGGGGGGGGGGGGGGTGACAACTAGAACGTTAACGGGGATAATGGCGGGCAAAAAGACGGAGGCTGATAATGGCACAAACGACATCAGACAGGTGCAGGACATGGCGAGGTTGATAAGGGAGATCGGGGAGGTGGCGGGCAGTACTCCTGGGGGCAGTAAACAGGATGGATTAAGAGATGAGTGGTGGACGAGATAAATAAAGGAATAGAGGAGGCGTGCTGGGGGGGAGGAGGTGGTGTACGTGGACACGAGAGCAAACTGATCGCTTTACGGCATAAGCCTTTAACCCCGGGAAGGAGTCTATGACAGGTGTTACAGATATGTTGTCTATGACTACATTGCCCGAGGGAAACCTATTTTTTAAGAGTGAGGTGCAAGACTAAAGCCACTTCCCGGTTTCCCTCCAACTGAGCCTGTGCCCTGCAGTGTCCGTCAAAAACCAAAAAACGTAGACCTGCCATGACCTACAGAAAAGTAAGTCAAGACTTCTGACTGAAAAAACCCCGGAACTAAACAAGTACTACTCTGGGGTTTTCCAAAAGGCGGAAAGGAGGGGGGACTGGAGTAAGGAGGGACGGGGAAAAAATCCGATTGATATTAATATAGATAAGGTAGCAAGGGTAATAGCTGGACTTAAGAACGGAAAGGCTCCGGGTAGGGATGGCCTGGTAGGGGATTTCCTAAAACTGGCGGTCGGGGAAACGGCAAGATTCATGGTAGTAGTAATGACTGCTTCGCTGAGGGAAGGGGTGGTGCCGGATGACTGGAAGGAAGCGGTGGTTATCCCCATTCACAAAGGTGAGGAGAAGGGGAAGATGAAAAACTATAGGCCCATCTCATTAACATCTATAGGATCTAAAATTATGGAAAGGGTAGTGGGGGATTACGTTAAGGCGGAAATTAAAAAGTTGGGGTGGATGACGGAAGGACAGCATGGATTCAGGAAGGGTTATTCTTGTGAGACGCAACTGCTGGGGATGACAGAGGACATTGCAGGGGTACTGGATAGGAGGGGAGAGGTGGATGCGGTTTTTATTGATTTTGAGAAAGCTTTCGACAAGGTCCCCCATCAGAGGCTATTGGGGAAGATGGGTGGAGTGATCGAAGACGCGATGGGCGACTTCTTGGAGGGGAGAAGTCAGAGGGTGAGGGTGAGGGTGGGGGATGTTCTGTCATCAGAGGTGAAGGTTACTTCGGGGGTGCCCCAAGGGAGTGTGCTCGGGCCTCTGATGTTCGCAATCTATATTAACGACATAGCGGTGGGGATGGGGGCAGGGGCAAGGGTGAGACTATTTGCAGATGACTGCGTCATCTACAGGGAGATCAAGGACAGGGGGGATGAGGAGTTACTGGGAGAAGACATGGAAAAGCTGGGGGAGTGGGTGAGGGTTAACATGATGAGTCTGAATGCGGGCAAGTGCAAGTGGGTAAGGTTCACAAGAAGGAGGCAGGGGAGGAGGGTGGGACCGACGTATGAGATTCAGGGACAAGTTTTGGAGAGAGTGGAGGTGATTAGGTACCTAGGAGTGTGGATGGCAGATACGCTGGAATGGGGAGAACATATAAGCAGGATGGTTGGGAAGGGCGTCAGAAACCTAAACTTTGTGATGAGGGTGCTGAGGGGAGCAATAAGCGGGGAAATAAGGGAACATGCGTATAGAGCTCTGGTTAGGCCAGGCCTGGAATATGCAGGGGCGGTGTGGGATCCGCATGACAACAAGGGGAGAGATGCCCTGGAAGGGGTTCAAAAGAGGGCGGCGAGAAGGGTACTTAGAAGGGCGAATAGATGGGTGGAAATAGACATGGGGGATGGTAGGATGAGAAGGGAGTACGAGAGCGTAACGAAATTGGTCAAGGAGATAGGATGGGAGACTCTTGAGGACAGGAGACGGAGGGATAGGCTGGGGAAAATGTACAGGGTGGTAAGGAAGCATGAGGGGTGGGGGGAATTGAGTAGGGCGGTGAAAGGAGCCAGTTACATGGGCAGGGGGGACCACCAGTGGAAAATAGAAAGAAGGACATGGAGGACAGACATAGGCAAGTTCTCCTTCCTGGGAAGGGCGACCGTGGAGTGGAATCAGTTGGAGGGGGAAGTCGTGGGGTTAGGAAAGGTGAAGGCGTTTGCCGATAGGCTGAGGCCAAACCCTGAACCCAGGAGGAAGGAAAAGGAAAAAGGCGATGGCGATGGAGAAGAAAGTGGGATGAGGGCAAGAGGAGAAACGGAAGAGAGGAGATCAAGGAATAATGAGAAGAATGGGATTAATCAGCAAGAGGAGGATGGAAAGGAGGAAATGTGCTAAGGAGGGGACAGGAGGAAGGAAGGAAGTTATAAGATCCTCACCACCGGCAACCAGCCAACTGTGAGAGGAGCACACACAACAACAACAACAACAACTTGTCAAAATACAAAGCACCCACGTCTGGAAAGCTAGGGCTAGGCCTAGGCACATTTACGCTTTAAACCCAAAACCCTACGCTTTTAACCCAAAACCTTACGCTTTTTACGCCTACGAACCAAAAGCCTAGCCATGGCCTAGGACCTATAGCTATAGTCCTATGGCCCAGGCCGCCTAGGGCCCTAGCCACCCCCTATGCCTAGGCATAGGCCTAGGCCATACGGCTTACAGAGCTTATATTACACAAAAAAGACTTAGGGTATTTGGCGAAAATTATAACTTAAATCGAAGAAAACAATATATTAAACATTTAAGAAGAAAGTTTACCAAAGTTATTACTGTGTAATAACCAAAAACTGAAAAAAAACGGGAGTGAATAAAAATAGAACTTACCGCCTACCGATCCGAGAATGGAATACTGCGTCCGCGAGCAGAGATTTGTTTGTTTGCATTTGTTGGTTTGTTTGTTGTTGGTTTACATGACAACCAATGACAACAGTGACGCCGTGTTCTTTAAGTTGAAAATTGGAACGAATTGCTTTATTTGAATTGACGTTGATGATGATTTGATTTAAATCTAGAGTAGGCCTAATATGATCGAATAAGTTAATCTAAACTAATAAATTAATTAGCTACGATCATTCGAGAACTATGCTGACAGAAGTCAATCTTTTTTAATAATGGACGCATGGCTATGTGCCGAAAGAGTGGGGAAGCGGTTTCTCTGCCACTAGTGAGATAGCACCACCGCAGATGAGCAGAAAAAGTAAAATTAAGCAAGAAGCATATGCTTTTGGTATAGGGCCATCCTAGTCGAACAGGTCGAGGGAGAGAAACCAGACGAAATGCAGTCCACGTCCTCCCCTTTACACATCTTATTTGTTCCTTGTTCCTTTCCTCCAAACCCTCAACATCATATGATCATAGTAGTTCTACAGTACATCGTTTAAAGCCTACCTAGACCAATTTTATAAACATTCTAATTTTACAATGCATAAGGTACAGAGGTTAACATGACACAAATTATTTTGTATAAGTCTATCTTTAGTACCTAATCTTAAGTTGACATGTATAAACTTTCCTACTTTTATGTTAACATTCTTATACGTATAAACCTATTTTAAGTTCTTAATCTTAAGGAATGACAATATGTAATATACCTCCCTCGAACACATGTGTGCGAGAAGTTTACATTACGAAATAAATACAAATCATCATCATTATCCATCGCCGTTTCCTATACAAATACAAATAATAATGAAGCAAATCGTATAGTAAATAAATTGTAACATGAGACATCTATTATTACTGTATATAGGATTAGATACTACTATTTGTACTAGGCTACTAAAATTTTGTTTTCTACTTTAAAATTTTTGTTTTTTTACTTTTTTCAACTTTTAGCAAGAATAAAACGAAAAAAATAGAGGCATAGCGGCTCAAGGCCGCGGTACGCGGTCTTGTTACTGTATATACTATTATATACTACCAGTGAACATTTTAGACCACCAAACATTATGGCCACATCAGGTATACACATTTACTCACTCAATAGTCAGTAATAAGTAATAGTTTAGTTATTAGTAGGTAGCTTACCTTACAAAGTTGGTCGGTTGCAATAATACATTCCTAAAGATGAGAAGACAAATATAACTGGGACATTTCCATTAAATGTCAGTTTTCACCACTCAGCATGAGTATAGATACTAAAAATAGCTTGAAACTAGGATGATTATGTATAATCTAAGCTGATCCAGCTGAGGGTGGGTGAGTCCGTCCAGGAAACAAGGCAGCATGGTACCAGTAGTCGAGATCTGAAACTAGGATGATTATGTATAATCTAAGCTGATCCAGCTGAGGGTGGGTGAGTCCGTCCAGGAAACAAGGCAGCATGGTACCAGTGGTCGAGATTAAGTTAGAGTTACTATAATATGTCCCAGTGCAACAAATCCAAAGGTAAATGTTGAACTTTGTAAAACATTTTTTCCACTTGGTAGTTTTTTAAAATATTCTATATTCTTATTCCAATTTTGGGACTTTCTGATGCGGAGGCTTGAAAGTAAAAAGGAACAAAAACTGAAATCGAAAATATTGGATTTCGGTTCAGTTCATGAGAAATAACATTATTTTCGGTTTTCGGTTCGAACGGGATCAATCCCTTGATTTAAAATATTCCAATCCATAACAGTTTTAAAAAGGGAATGTTTTTATTTCCTTAGACATCATTTACAAGTATTTTAACAACAAAAATATCATCAAAGCCATTTATTTCAGGCCCATATTACATGTAAATTGCACAATTTATTTATGACTTCGATGTGAAAACAGTAAATCAAACGCCTTGTATGTTTCTCTTCAACCATATATGTAAAAACATTAAGTGGTATAATACCCAAATATCTTCAGTCTTTTCAAAAAACTGAGCCATTTCTTCCACCAACTATTTATTGAACACTGAATAACATTAGAATTACAAATCACATTTAATGAGCAACCGCTTTATTTTAGCAGTGCAGAATGAAGAATCCCATTAGCCATCAATATTAGCTCAATACAGGTTGATGATATAAAACTGATTGTGTATAAAACTATAAATCACATGTTAACATGTTCCCAGATTATACATACATAATGACACCAAATAAATGCTTGACCTAGACCTGATAGAGCAAGAGAAATACTTAAAGGTATATTAGTTTTTTAACCATGGCTAGTACAGTACTGTACAGCACAACTGCTGACATAAGTTAATCAAGGATAGGACATAAATCTTCTCTACCCAAACATGTATTGTGTTCTTGTCATGTTATTTTATAGGCTCAATATAATCTATGATTGAAAACTAACAATCAACAGCCATATTGGATATACAATAGATCTATATTGGATAAATATAGATGTGCATAAGAGTATCCTTGATTTATTTCCGTCAGCTGGTGTGCTTCTGACATGTCTAAAACAATTCATGTGAGCAAGTTTTAAAACAAGACTTTCCCACTGGGTTATTAAAAGTGGTTGATAAAATATAAAAACGCTACAATCTAGTTCAAAGATAATGATCAAGAAGCTGCTAGAAATAGTGTTTTAAAGAAGCAAGTGTGTTTTTGTATTTTTTTTTTGTGAGTTTTAACATTATCACCTAGGCCTATAATATATTAATTATTACCCCACCTTGTGACATTACTATAATATGGATTTGCTTTCAATCACCCAGTGTGAAATATTTCCATTTAAAAAATGTTTCTCTCATTAAACAATACAAATTATAATAGGCTACTAGATAAAAAGCTTATGCCTACATAAAGTAATTACATGAATTCATGTTTTAATACTCTAATGTCATACATCTAATAGTAACTTAAGGCATTAATAACAATACATTATGATTGTGAACAAATATGAAATTCAAACATCAAAAGTGTACAGAAGAACCGTGGCAAGTGGTTTCAGTGTTGAAACCTCATATTCCATTACTTACGAGAATGCAACAAGTTGGTATACATAACATTTGCTACAAGTTGGCTTTAATACTTTAATGCTCACATCTAGCTAGTGTAGACAAAAACTGAACATTGCATTGAAACATAGAAAAGTATTGCTGTTCTGGTATCGTTTTTATTCACAACTGTAGTAATAATTAATGCATAATATAATACAGAACTGAGTAATACTTGTCTTCAACACACCCCAAAGGTGTACTGTAATACAGAGTAAATACAAATAGTATTAATAAAACATTCAATTACAAACACACTGAATTTCATTGTCAGCAAAAGGAATAGTAGCTGCCATAGAAATATGGATAACATGCAAATACATTATTACTCAATACAAATTAATAAAGCCATTTATATGTAATGAATATATGCTAACACGAAAATATACAGCAGCAAAATAACAATATGCATATGAATTTGCAATTTAAAATTGAATTTGCAGATAGCCCTATTTTGATCCAACTAGTTACTACTCATAATAATTAACAGTATTAATTATTACTTCTGTAATTTATGCAAAGCACTGAAAATACAGCTCTGCTCAGTATTCTAAATGCAACTCTAAGGAGTTTACTGAACTACTGAGAATCACATCACAACTTTGTTTCACGAAATTGCAATATACACAGTTACAAACATAATCCATCACTCACCAATGTGTAAAGACTTTAGAACTAAAATTGCAAATAGATGTCGACAATTATTAATTCCGAAAAAAAGTTGACACTTTTCACATTCTCAATTTCACACTATTTTTAAACATGTCACCAGTGGCCAGGGCAGGTATTTTCGGAAGCCGTGATAATAGCGATAAGGGCTCCCACTTGTTTTCTTTTTTAAATGAGTATATGAACCACATTGTGATCCTGAAAAAAACTTGAAATTAATCCCGACAAATCAAGAAATTGTGTGTTGTGATGTAATAGGCATACTTGGGGAAGTTCCTTTTTAAAGGGAACTTTTAAAAGATTTGAAACCCGATTTGCTTAATTTTTGCTTGGAATTGTGCTGGGAACATGTGCTGTGAACAATATTTTTAAGCAAATATAAAATGATTTTGATGATTTAAAGCAAATAATTATCCAAGCCCTATTGATCATAAACACTACAAATAATAGTCTGCATCCTACACCAAAATTAAAACACAAAAGGCAACCATCCATATGAAATAGAGGTGCTGACATTTCTCAATCACAATTGAATGTTGTTTCAGTAAGTTACATGTAATTACTCAACTACAAAATACTAGAATGCTACCACCACCATATTAAGTGAAAGCAGGGAATGGTAGAAGTTGTGTACGAACAACCTTTGGCTATACTGAATGGTATGAAATAAAGTATTCTATCCTACCTAGATTATATCACTTTCTTTTATCACTGACCAGTTGGCACTCCATTTTTTTCTCTTTAAAATGATTTACTTGACACTAAAACCTATTTATAAAGTAAAAACAGGTGAAAATAACAGTATTAGTATTATTATATATATATACATATATTGCAATAGTATATCTGTTTTCAAACTAAAATGGGTCAGGGAGACATTATCCACCAATGTTCTTGGGATCCAGAGTTTGCCAACATCGGCGTGTCGGCCTGGCAAGATTCTCTGTCTCAATGTTCTCCTCTTACAGCTTTAGGTACCTGGTTCCAAGTCATACAAACCAATTCTATGTTAAGAATTTTAACAATTATGAATTGCTTCCTTGTTTATTTCATATTGTATATCCGTACTATTTTGAAAAACTTTGCTAACATCTTGTGATTGTTGATGCATTCCGTATGTCTTGTAACTGCCCACACACACGAGCACTAAGCTTATGTGGGCTTCTCTCGATTATGCTCTTTTTAGTCTGTACAAACTCAACTATGTACTTGTAATTATGTATTCATGTATTTCTTTTTGTCTTGAGAATAAAATAGATTGTAAATCTGAATCACTTCTTCTGCTTCTTCCCACTAGTTCCACCTTCCCTGATTGCCTCTCTTTTCTTTCGCTTTTCTCATTTTTCAGTTGGTCCACTTTTCTCTTGGTTTACCAAGTCTTCTCATGTTTACGTCTCCTCTTTCAAATTCCGCCCTTGGCCTTCTTTGCTTGCCCATTCTTTTCACATGTCCATACTCCATACCATCTCAGTCTCTCTTCTCTGTCTCTCTCCCTATTTTGAACAAAATCTTTTCGAATCCAACTTTCTTTCTTATTTCTTTCTTTCTAATTTTGTCAAGCTTTGATCCATCAGCTATACCCCTTAATAATTTAATTTGTGCCCTTTGCATTCTATGAGAGTTTCTCTCCCTCAAACTCCTTATACAACAACGATTTAATTTGGTTGGGAAATTTGCATTCCACAGAAGTTTTCATAACCTAGCTTGTTTTTTGATAACAGACTTATATAGATAGGTTAATTTTAAAATCAACATGAACCCAAAGGAATGTTACTTTTCATATGTATGATCTAGTCCAGGGAGAAATTCCAGGACAGATTATCAAAACATCAAAATGTAAATAAAAATATCCTACATACTGGCAAACTAGACTACTCTTTGTAGGATATTTTTTCGGTAGTACCACTAGGCAGTGGTATCACGGAATGTTACTATGATTCGTTATCACAAGCTACAGTTACTGGGAGCAGTTTTACGGTACGCAGCAAGTTGCCTTCGCTTGAGCTTCAGGAAAACGTCTGCTGAACACCTTCAGCAGTTGACAATGAACACTGTAACACACCATACATTAATAGTTAGTTATACAATACTGGCATGACACTCATGTTTGTAGCTCATAACATTGTTTGAATATGAAAAATGTGGTTCCTATGATTCCAGCTATTGTATTTAGTAATTTATTTTCATTATTGCAAAATAACGACAAAAATATAAAGCATTTATCTACGAAAATGCAAAATTTCAAAACATTAATGCTAAAATTTTTGCGACTTTACTGCGAAAAACTACCGACTCTACCTATAACTCTTTTCCAATTAAAGTCTTAAACCTTCATGTACAGTATACAATGTACACACCAATATATTTGAAAACCATACACTAGATGCATAATTGATAAATGGACAAACTAGTCTTACCGTATCTTGACATCAGTTTCAGTCTGCAGCTCTCCATCACAGTTCCAGACAGACTTGTGGGAGGTCGCTCGGAAAGAGAACTCCCGTACCCGATGCATCTCAACCCATGGTAGAGTCATCTGAAACAACAGGGCAATGTCGGCACATTCCCCTTCACGTGGAAGATGGTTGCCTCCACATTGTTCTCTAGTGCTACTATGTCCCACCGTTGAGAGAGTAATTAATATAGGGTAGTTTGTCTACCGCGTCTTACTGTCCAACATACTTTAGTTGGGTAGTATAGTTCGCACGACGACAGAACTTTCGGCGTATCTTCGGCAAAGTAGCCGACCGATCGGGCTCCGTCATCGCGTCGCTTGGCGAACCCCTACTACCCGACTAAAGTATGTTGGGCAGTAAAAGGCGGTAGACAAACTGGCGATGGCGTGGGGCCTCTACCCTATATTACTCACTCACATTGTTTACTACGTGCGTTCTCACCTAGCATGTTTGCAATTCACAAAGTTTTCTACGCAAGTGGACCATCACAGGGTTCCTCAATGCTGTTGTTTGAGATGGGAAACAAAGTTGGGAAGGATAGATAAGCATTTTGATTAAAAATTAATAATAAAGTAAGAAGATAAGAATTCTCTCCAGACCGGCAGGAATTTGGCCAGTTTGCAAGACCACAGTTTGGTAACCACGGTTCTAGGCAATCTTGTTTCTCTTTCTATTCTTTTGGAGGAGGGGGGGGAGTCTCCGATCGATCGGTTTGAAGTAAATGTGAACTAGGCCTATAATATTGAATTTGATACTTCTACATACACGGGCCCTGGGTTACAGCTAAACTAAACGATCAGAGAAAGGATACCCATTGCAACGAGTAAAGACCAAGATCCAACGTGTCCTTCCTTATAAAGGCAAAGTTAAATTTATGTTCTGGAATGCAGGTGGAATATCCCTAGAAAAATTAAAAGGAAGAAAAAATAGAAAGTGATTTAGGAGTTAAGTTAGTTGGACCTGGAATTTGCAGTAGAAGGTTTTCACTTAATGGAAACTTACCACATTTCTATTCTTGCTTGCGAGTGTGAGCAGAAACCTCAGATTATTGAGCCAGTGTGTGTGTTTTACCAAGAGAACATCTACACATCCATCCCCCAAGTGGCAGTTGGGGGAAATACCTTTCGGACTGCGTTCGCATGCGCAACATACGTTTGCACCACTCACCATGAAGTACTTCCCGCTTAACGTCTTCCGGTTAGGAATGTCGCCCTCTGTAAGCAAAACGTTGGTCCTGTGGGTTTATTCCCGCTTCCAATACAGAAGGCTCCGGAATCGATTCCCAGTTAAGGATGCTTTTTTTTAACTTCTGGAATTGACTTAAACCGATTGATGTGATACTGGCACACATGTGAAAGGTGACTTTGAAGCCATCATGGGAATGAGCCACATAATAAATGGTAATGTCCCCTACTGAAATCAGTTCTTGTAACTGAGTGGGTATAGACTATAAATCAAATGTTTGCTTATGGTTGCCAACACCTTACCTCTTGCTACTGGGGGCTGGCAGCGCTCACACTGCTCCAAGCAACGAGGGCCTTCACTAGGATCACTAGGGTCGGCTAGTAAGGTCACTTCGCCTCTGTAGCCCTTATTCAACAAGAATTTCTTCAGACCTGTATCCAACAAAACAATAAGCCAACAATGAGTGCAAGCTGATTAATAAAAGTTTATCATTTTAAATACCTAATTCAGCAGCATATCATTAAGTTAAATTAGGCCTATTGTGTTAACAATTTACTCAGCATCAAGGGATAAATGTGCTTTTATGTACATGCTGCCCACAAATGGGAAGTTATTAAATGTGAAAACTTAAAAGGCAAACACCAATACAGGTCTTAGACCCGGTTTTTCAATCGGTCATTAATGAGGCCGTTAGTTGACGGGCCGTTATCTGCATAGGGTTTATTGGGTTACATATTACGGACTCTCAGCTAACGACCCCGTTAACGACCCGTAACCGATTGAAAAGCCGGGCCTAAAATGGAGTTTTTGGGTAATGAGAGTCAAATTCGTACCTGGGGACTCGTTTTCACTAGTTACAAACTAAACTACGTAGTTCAAAACTATGCCAAGTATGCAGTAGGACTACAGAACATCACTACCCAAGGGTCACAAACCTTAAAAGGAGAAATACCACCATGGACATGATTGTCCCACACAAGCAAATCTCACCTGAATATTCGTAACGAGATGGTCCCATCCAACGACGATGTTCACTGTCTTTAACCATGTCCCCCAAAAATCCATAGGAAATAACACTCGAGTAGAAACGCAACAACTTTTCCTCACTGTGAACACTGCATATGTCAAGCCCTGTGCTGTCACCTGGAAACAAATAATATTACAGACAAAAACACAAAACAAACAAATGCCTTGGCCAATTTAACTATAGAATCATGTTCAAAGCAATCATCAGGCTCTTCACCAGGATGAAATGGAATATGAACTAAATTGGCTAGAGCATATGGTAATCTCCAATAGGAAACTAAGAATGTAGGCCTAGGCTATGTTAAATGTCCACACCAAGACACAGGCATGCATCATCCCACGAAAAATCTAAGAAAATTAGAGTTACAGGCTCACAGATAAGCATCTACATTCACAATTAACGATTAACTTTGACCTCATATAAATTGTATGGATCTATAATAATTTAATAAAGAATTAAGATGTGAGTTTTGAAAATACTACAGTGAAACTTCTTTATAACGAACTCTTGGGGACCCAATTATTATTTTGTTATAAAGATAGTATCTTTGCATGCATAAGAACCTTTTGGGACCTCAAAAACAGTTGGTTGTATAGGCCTACATGATTCTGTTAAAAAGACGATTGTTATAAAGAAGTTTCACTGTAGTGAAAAGCAAAACATATGTATACTATAAGTTACGTCGTTAAAAGGATAGTATGGTAAATAATATAAGTACAGTAACACACTATTAGGTACCCCAAAACTGTTGGTTTACCACATTACACATTACAGAACACTTGCTTAAATCCAAAGGGTCTGATAAGACCCAATTGGGTGGTTAGTTGAGTATGTAAATAGTAACATGTTAGCAAGTACAACAACCATTATCGTAACGAGGGCCCTCTGCCCTGTTAACAGTTAACCTAGACCCAACATTTCAAATTTTGGGCTAGGTCTAGGTTACAATTTGGATTACCATTGGACAATGATTCATTGATCAATTTTCAATTTGAAATCAATCTGAATTATAGATCCATCAATGTTAAATTTGTTTGATATATTTATTAAATACCCCTACTGAAGTCAGCGACATACTGATAAATTAGTGACTCTCAAGAAATGTGGGATAACCGGTGTGGGCCTCAACTAATCTTTTTTAGACTTCTTCCTGTGTGTAGCCCTGAAAAAGGCAGATAAATACGTAGTAAATCAATTATTTTTACATATTGATGGATATTGAACAATCTAAACAGCACCATGAATGTACAACTTAACATCAAACAGCAATCCATTAAACATCAAACTATTGCTGTACTATTCAGTCTCAAGATTATTTTTGGGAAAAAGGGGAAAATACTAAATAGGAGTGTCACCAATCAGAACGTGCAATGCAACATCATCCATCACTCCACAGCTAAAAGCTTACCCTACATTACACCTGCTGCTATGTGCTTTGCCACACAGTGCTGATACCATTGATAAAAAGCAAAAACTGAAACAGATTGAACAAGGAAAATGTGCAATATCGTACTAAAACTTTGGGTTAGTATCTTGAAGTGGAGAACGTATTTAATATTTACAATGATTGCAAAATGCTGGATCGAGCCGGGCCCCGAGTGGCAAATAGAAATTAATTTCCACTGCACATCTCATATGGATGCAGCAGCAATGACTAAACCAATCATGCACATTGCACCAATTATGATGACTTATAACAGGCAAGATTGAAAGTTGAAAACATTCGTGCTCCTTATTTTCAGTCCCAAACAAGATTACATTTACCTTAATAGAGATGCGATAATGATAATGACGATTATGATGATGATAGTAATAATAATTAATAATAATAATAATAACAAAAATAATAATAATTAGTTGCCAAAAGAAAACTTGTTTGGAAGGTTCAAGATCCAAACTGTACATGAAATACCAAATGAGGCTACTAACAAATACTTACTTATTCTAAAACAAAAAGTGCATTAGCCAAACGATTAGCCTACAAAGATATAAAGAATTTACTAATAGAAAAGATCTAAACAAAATGTTAACTATTAAAGCAAAAAAAAAAAAAACACTCATAATTGGAAAGCACCGGGATACGATAACATTTTGAATTTTTGAATTTTCTAATAATTTTTTAATATACACTGCACACGTAAATGACTAAATGTCTCAACAAATTGATACTAGGAGAAAAGGATGTATCAGATTTCTTCACTGGAAAGGAATAACTTTTCTCAAACCAAAGACCATGCTACCAACTAGGCCTATAGGTCTAGACAAAATCATGACATCATGCATAATGAGTAAAATGTATTCATTGTGAATACATGATAGGCTAGCCTTTATTAGTTGAGGCATTATGGTAGCTTTGGATAAAAAAAAAGCTAGTTGATGTTCAGCTGACTGAGATGGAGAGTATCAATAATCTGCTACGTAGCAACCAGTAACGTTCCAAAGGTAATCTAGAGTAATGCCTGTAAATGAAGTCAACACATAGGTTCAAACTTACCAAGTATGATATGTAGAACTGCAGTGGGCACATGGACTGTCCCATGGAAACAGTATGCCATAGTGTCAGTGCTACCGCCCGGAATAACGCCCACTCTCAGAGCAGGAGGGGGAAAACAGGCATCACTTTGGTTCGGATCAATGTTCTTGTCTTGAGCACTTCTCATTATGAGGCCATTAAATACTTCTGCAAAGGTGCCATCTCCTCCCACGCAGGCCACTCCATCCACAGAATCTATGCAATCAATATAGTTTCTACATATATTGCATTTTATGTGCATTAAATTTGGGAACTGCATGAAATAACATCAAAGGTGAACACAGAAAGTATCTGTTTCGGGAGTTTAAGCATTACAGTATGTGCAGTCTTGGGTAGTAATGAAGTAATAGTAATGCATTACTGTAAAAGAATTACTTTCCCAGTACCATCACAGGTTATCTGTGGTGATGTAACAATTCCATTGCAGCAACGGCTGTTGTAATTTTGTTATTACTATTCGACATGTTTTATTATGATGATAGTGCATTACTTTTTTGTTCAAATGAATAGGCCTATATATCATTAATTATTTATTTGATTTTTCCTGTAGGCTACAGCTGAGATATCTCTCATATCATGGCTATGTGTTGCATGGCATAACATAACCTGCTAATGACAACATCCATTGTTTCATGTTGAAGGATTGTCTAGTTGGCACAATTCCTTTTTTGCTACCACCACCACCACTACCCCCACTACTACTACTACTACTACTACTACTACTACTTCTACTACTACTACTACTACTACTACTACTACTACTACTACTACTACTACTACTACTACTACTACTACTACTACTACTACTACTACTACTACTACTACTACTACTACTACTACTACTACTACTACTACTACTACTACTACTACTACTACTACTACTACTACTACTACTACTACTACTACTACTACTACTACTACTACTACTACTACTACTACTACTACTACTACTACTACTACTACTACTACTACTACTACTACTACTACTACTACTACTACTACTACTACTACTACTACTACTACTACTACTACTACTACTACTACTACTACTACTACTACTACTACTACTACTACTACTACTACTACTACTACTACTACTACTACTACTACTACTACTACTACTACTACTACTACTACTACTACTACTACTACTACTACTACTACTACTACTACTACTACTACTACTACTACTACTACTACTACTACTACTACTACTACTACTACTACTACTACTACTACTACTACTACTACTACTACTACTACTACTAAGCAGTAATAAAGGTCCGGGCATCGATAGGATTAGGATGTGTGATATAAAATTAATTTCTGAAAATATAAGCCCAATTATAGCACAGTTGATCAATCTAATCGTAAAAACTGGGGTAATTCCTGATGGTTTGAAGTGCTCTATTCTGAGGCCTATATTTAAAAGTGGTGACCACATGGATTTTAATAATTACAGACCCATTGCAATACTGCCTTCAATTGAAAAAGTTATGGAAAGATTTTTAGCGGATCAATTAATTTCTTACATGCATGATTTCAAAATTATTGACAGGAGACAGTATGGCTTCCAAAAAAATAAAAGTACATCAAGTCTACTTAATGACTTTTCGGACACAGTGTTTGGAGCTTTAAATAGAAATTTACATGTTGGTGTAATTTTCATAGATTTTTCAAAAGCATTCGATACCCTACTTTATGATCGGCTGTTGCTTGCTTTAAAAAAGATAGGAATACGTGGGCCTCTTTTAGATTTGTTTCGGAATTATCTTACAGGGAGGAGAGTGACTGTTAAGTATGGGTCTACTCACAGTAAATTGGGGAACTGTAAATCTGGTGTGCCTCAGGGCTCTATTTTGGGCCCACTATTGTATTTAGTGTATGTAAATGATATGTTGAAAGTTGTGACAGGATGTTACATTTTTCTTTATGCGGATGACACAGTTTTAGTGGCAATCAATACAATTTTCGACATTGTAAATAAATTGCTCCAAGTTGATTTTCTGAATATTTTGAGATGGTCCCATGATAATGGTTTGACAATTAACTATAAAAAAACTAAGGTAATGCATATACACTCTCCATCTACAGTGTCACAGCAACTTAAAATTGTTTTTCATGACTATGCATGTCTACATAGGAATTTTAGGTTCAATTGTTCAACGAATCAAATGGTATGTAGTTGTCACAAATTCTTAGAAAATTGTTTTGGACATGTTTATTTGGGTGTCACTGTAGATAATACTTTTAAATGGGATAAACATATTGATAAGCTTTGTCGTAGACTACGGTCTACGCTATATAGTATACGCGTTCTAAAGCCGTATGTAACCACAGGAGTCTTAGTAACCGTGTATTATGCACTTGGTGAGTCATTGATTAGATACGCTCTGTTATCATGGGGCAATACCACAGCCTCGTATTTAAGTAAAGTTGAAAGATTGCAATATTCAATTTGGAAAGTCATTTTTGGAAAATCTGATACTAATAAATTACTTACAGTCAGAAAATTACATTTTTATATTTTCATATTAACAAATTATTTCTCTCGAGAGCATAAATTAATGGCTCAGCATTCGCACGATACCAGAGATAAAACAAGATTTCTGATGCCACGTGATATTTTTAATAGGTATGGCGAGCAACAAAAGAAACATTTGGTGCCATTATTGTATAATAAACTGCCACAAGAGCTAGTATCGCTTACATCCTTTTCACAAATTAAAAAAATCCTTAAACAGTGGACAGTCAATAACATGTGAATGTAGAAATATTATTTGTATGGATTAATATAAATTTGTTAACCCTTTTTGTTCTTTTTTATAATCTTATTGGGTAGGTACAAAGTGCTTTGTGTTTGTGTTTGAAGAACGTTTGTTGTGTGTTTTTTTGTGTTTTTGTGTATTTGTCAGGCGGAGTCAAGACATTTAATATTAACATGATTTATTGTTACCCCGCAGACAAGCTACTGCGTAGCTTTGTGGGGTTTGATTTATTTGTACTGTATGATTTTTTTTGCCAATAAATAAATTTGAAAAAAAAAAAAAAAAAAAACTACTACTACTACTACTACTACTACTACTACTACTACTACTACTACTACTACTACTACTACTACTACTACTACTACTACTACTACTACCACTACTACTACTACTACTACTACTACTACTACTACTACTACTACTACTACTACTACTACTACTACTACTACTACTACTATTACTATTACTACTACTACTACTACTACTACTACTACTACTACTACTACTACTACTACTACTACTACTACTACTACTACTACTACTACTACTACTACTACTACTACTACTACTACTACTACTACTACTACTACTACTACTACTACTACTACTACTACTACTACTACTACTACTACTACTACTACTACTACTACTACTACTACTACTACTACTACTACTACTACTACTACTACTACTACTACTACTACTACTACTACTACTACTACTACTACTACTACTACTACTACTACTACTACTACTACTACTACTACTACTACTACTACTACTACTACTACTACTACTACTACTACTACTACTACTACTACTACTACTACTACTACTACTACTACTACTACTACTACTACTACTACTACTACTACTACTACTACTACTACTACTACTACTACTACTACTACTACTACTACTACTACTACTACTACTACTACTACTACTACTACTACTACTACTACTACTACTACTACTACTACTACTACTACTACTACTACTACTACTACTACTACTACTACTACTACTACTACTACTACTACTACTACTACTACTACTACTACTACTACTACTACTACTACTACTACTACTACTACTACTACTACTACTACTACTACTACTACTACTACTACTACTACTACTACTACTACTACTACTACTACTACTACTACTACTACTACTACTACTACTACTACTACTACTACTACTACTACTACTACTACTACTACTACTACTACTACTACTACTACTACTACTACTACTACTACTACTACTACTACTACTACTACTACTACTACTACTACTACTACTACTACTACTACTACTACTACTACTACTACTACTACTACTACTACTACTACTACTATAAGAACATTATGGCAAATTATGGTATGAAACAATGTATTTATGATGCAACTAGGATAGAAGATAGATTAGGTAAATTATGTAAATCTTGTTTAGACCACGTATACGTCAGAATAAATGATAAAACACAAAATTTAACCTCAATTATCGGCGAAGTAAAAATATCTGATCACAACTTAATCCTATTAGCGGTAAACAAGAACGCAGCAGCTGAACCTCTCTCTCCAGTTAAAAAGGAAGTAAAAGTATTAAATGAAAGGAAAGTTCAGCTTGAAATAGGTAAAATACAGTGGAATGATTTACTAAGCATAAAGGACCCAAGCGTTTTATATAATGAACTTGTATCAAAATTCAAGACGGTATATGAAAAATCAACTGAAATTAAGGAAATTAGTCAGAGACAGTCTTCTAGGAATACTAAACCATGGATCACTATAGAAATCAAAGCGTACATGGCAGAGAGGGATAAAGCGTTTAAAAAATGGAAGAACTCGTGTACAAACGAACACTGGAGGTTTGAATATAAAAGACTAAGAAACCTAGTAAACAAAGAGGTTAGCAAAGCAAAAACTGACTTTTATAAGAATAAATTTAATGACTGTAAAGGTGACATTCGTGGTACGTGGAAAACAATTAACAGGGTCTTAGGGAAAAATGCATCTAATTCCGTTGATGAAACTATTCTTAAATACATGGGAAAAACAACAAGTGAAAAAGAGATTGTAGAAGGTTTTGCTGATACATTTCATGATGAAGTAGCACATATTAAACACGACTGCACTGTTGTAACTTCTGAATCTATGAAAACTGATACAAAACAGTGCATGTATTTGAAAAGAGCGTCACCTACTCAAATTGAAAAAATTATTAAAAGCTTCAATAGTGAGAAAAGTCCTGGTCTTGATGGCATTAGAATGAGAGACGTCCAAATGTGCGCGACAGCTATTAGTCCGGTACTCTCAAATTTAGTAAATCTTACTTTTTCCTGTCATATACCATCGCCCTTAAAGTGTTCTATTGTGCGACCTATATATAAGGGTGGAAACCACAAAGAATATAACAACTATCGCCCAATAGCAATATTAAGTGTAATAGATAAAATAATGGAAAGATATGTAGCAGATATGTTGATAAACTATCTAAATGATTTTAAATTACTAGACAGGAGACAATACGGCTATCAAAAGAACAAAAGTACAAGTAAACTTTTAGATGACTTTTCTGACCACATTAAAGGTGCATTAAATAACAACCTACACGTTGCTGTTTTACTTATAGATTTTTCTAAGGCTTTCGATACTCTGTTACATAGTAGATTGTTGGCCGCCTTGAAGAAAATAGGTGTTGATGGCCTCACCTTAAGATGGTTTCATGATTATCTAACGAATAGAACTATGAAAGTTAAAGTTAATGGTGTCTATAGTAGAGAGAAAAAGGTTTCATCTGGGGTACCGCAAGGGTCAATTCTGGGACCCTTGTTGTATCTTATATATGTTAATGAAATGCGCAAAGTACTACATAACTCATTTTCTTACCTTTATGCTGATGACACAGTTCTTGTTGTAGCTCACGCGGATTTCAGAACAGCTAATCGTATGTTACAGTCTGACTTTAATAATTTACTAAGATGGGCGCACGACAATAGCTTAACCGTTAACCATAAAAAAACTAAAGCCATGTATATACGCTCTCCTCTTAAACAAAATCAAAATATTAACATAATCTACCATGACCATGCTTGCTTACATCGCCATTTTAGACAGGACATCAAACACGCAAATAGAGTAATATGTTTGTGTAAAGAAAATATAGAAAATGTATTTGAATATACTTATTTAGGGGTGGTGATAGATAACCGTTTCAAATGGGACATACACATAGAAAAACTATGTAATCGTCTTAGGTCGGCTCTGTATGGATTACGAATTTTGAAACCACTGGTTCCTGTTAGAGCACTAAAATTGGTATATTTCGCACTTATGGAATCAATAATACGCTATGGGATATTGGCATGGGGGGCGACAACAAAATTATACTTAGAAAAAATATACTCAATTCAAAAAAATGCTTTCAAGATGATAATTCCAGAAAGACAGTTAAGAGAAAACAGACATGAGCTATTAACTGTATATCAATTGTTTCCGTATGTATTTTTAGTCAATAATTATTTCACAAAGAATTATAGAGAAGTAGCAAACCACCAATATAACACAAGACACGCTGATAGACTAATAATACCTCAGAATAACTTCAACAAGTATGGCGATCAACAGAGAAGAATACTGATTCCAAAATATTTAAATATGATACCAAAAGAACTACAAGAATTAAAAACTATGTATGAAGTAAAGAAGCAGTTAAAAATATGGATCCTAAATAATGTATGAAGTGTTAATACTTAATAAGAAAAAAAACATTTTCCAATTCTGTTAAAATGTAACCATTTGTTTTTTGTATTTCAATCATCATAAGGCTATTTTATTTTTAATTTTAATTTTAATTATACCATTCTAACGCATTATAATGAATAAATTGGACAAAGTAGGAGAAAGTGCCAAGATAAAAATGTAATAATGTTTGTGAATTAGACTCTGCAGTCAAGTTGCGTGTGCAGCTTTGCGGAGTTGATAATTGTAACAATGTATCTGGTTAAGTAAAACAATAAAAAAAAAAAAAAAAAACTACTACTACTACTACTACTACTACTACTACTACTACTACTACTACTACTACTACTACTACTACTACTACTACTACTACTACTACTACTACTACTACTACTACTACTACTACTACTACTACTACTACTACTACTACTACTACTACTACTACTACTACTACTACTACTACTACTACTACTACTACTACTACTACTACTACTACTACTACTACTACTACTACTACTACTACTACTACTACTACTACTACTACTACTACTACTACTACTACTACTACTACTACTACTACTACTACTACTACTACTACTACTACTACTACTACTACTACTACTACTACTACTACTACTACTACTACTACTACTACTACTACTACTACTACTACTACTACTACTACTACTACTACTACTACTACTACTACTACTACTACTACTACTACTACTACTACTACTACTACTACTACTACTACTACTACTACTACTACTACTACTACTACTACTACTACTACTACTACTACTACTACTGGTAATTGATTATGATTATTTTATTTATTAGCATCACATTTGTCTGATGGGCACATGTCATTAACACTCAGGTGACATGTAAACTGCAAAGTCCTTGTAGCTAATAAGTTTTCCTATCAATTGTTATCAGCGTAATCAAACCCACATTCTTTTCCACTAAATGAATAGTTAATTAAATGCTTATGATTATTTAGGTATGGAATAATAACAATATCACAATACTACGGGCCTAAATTATACGTATAACAAACTTATTTGTGCCACAAAATCATGTAATAATACTGTAGGGATGTCAAACGATTCTTGGTATTGATTATTCATCGACCATTCGTAGCCTTCGATACAGGGGAGCAATCCTCGAAAATTCTATTCGCTAGCTCGCAACTTGCGAGTGACTTTTGATAGGTTGCGACTTGCGAGTAAACTTGGATATATCTGAAAGTACCATTTTGCCCATTAATCATAGGCTATGATTGAAGTATTGACTGATGTTTTATTGTTTTTTTTTTATGACAAGATATCACCTTAAAACGTGTTTTAGGCCATCAAACATAATGCAGGGGCAAAAATTTGTTTGGCCTACACTCCTACAACAAGACCGGTACAGTATGGGAAGCTCCCCTTTGCTGTAGGTTCTAATAACCTTGAACAAGGAGACTCATGGTCGAGTGAGCAGGGAAGGAGGGCGCGGCCAGTTTAGACACCCGGCGTGTTTACGGTCGAGAGCCAGAGCGAGCAAGTGAACTTCGGTGGAAAGTTTTGCTAGCGCTCGGAGCCGAATTTACGAATTTGGCCGTCAAAAAGGCAAATTTGCTGTAAAACATGAGGAAAAATCCAGTTATCACACCCGTGGCATTTATTCGTGAATATCCCGGATTCACATATTTATCGCATTTTGTCGCCGATTTCATTTTTCATAAATTCGAGCTTCTGACGATGTAGGATGCGATTTTTACGTAGGCCTATCTCTAGTTACACCGACTTACCCAGGTCAGCTTTGAGTAGTGTATCACGTGCATGATTGTTGTACTGCGTAATAACAAGAGTGGTTTCCACTCCAGCAAGGCTAAACAAAGGCTTAACCTGTTTCTCATAGATTTGTAGACCCTTTTTACTACCTCCGTAAGGGTTGACAAACAGTAACAATTTCCGTGGACGATGGGTCAAACCTATGACAAACACACAAATACAGAAATTAAATATTAGTACTAATACTATACTGTACTCAGTATATTTGCTAAGCTATGCTGCAACTAACTAGACTAACTTTTTTTAAAGATATAATAGCAGAACACACAATGAGATTCTTACAACAAGTGAAGAGTGACTAAATTTTTCAACATGATGAAACACAAATATAACCATGCATGTTTTTCTATAAGGCAACTTTCTCTAGCACTGAATTGTAAAGTTCACAAGTTCAGGCTTTAAAACCCATAAGATGCCAAAAACAATTAAATTGCAGTTACACTGTTAATCTGAAAAGTCAAGAGGAAGGAATATGGATCAGGAAAAGGCAGGTTAGTCAAAACAGTTAATGATACCAATTTACATGATACATTAACAAATTGTAGAAATAGATAAATTTAAAAGCTCTTGTATTTAAATAGATCGTCCTTGGTTATAAGTATATTTTATGAATCTATGTAGGTACTATTAAAGCGTAGAACTTAGTAAGCAGTAGTCTAGTATTGCATAATAGTTTACCTATGTATTTACCAGGATGTACGCCTATACGTATGTACGACATGTTCCATACATCTGTGATGTTGAATTAGAACTCGATTGAAATAAATAAATAGATAAATAAATAGCTTAAATAAATAAATTAATGTCAATGATTGAAGAATGTGGATTGAGACTGGAGTAATATAAAAATGTGAACACGCTAAGTACAAGTCTTTCCGTACAGCAAAAAAGGGTGAAAAATCATGTAGTTTCATACAAAACCCCACAAGAAAAACAATTGTTGGACAACTGGCTCAAAATATATGATTTTGATAACACACACAGTCAAGTCAAATATGTAGTTAAGTTTATGGTTGCTATAGAGTTTGAACTCTTATGGAAAATAGTATGTAATAAAACAATTCCATAGCAACAATCTTCCCTACTTGACTTGACACTGTTGACTGTGCACATGGCCCTTAGTCCTTAACTTTCGCTTTGGAGTAGGAACTGTTTACACTTATTTATCTCGTTTTAGGGTAAAAGTTATTTCGCTACACAATTGTCTTTAAGATAGGAATTAATTTTTTAACTTAAATAAAAACCCAGCTTAAGTTGCTTAGTTGTGAAAATATTTGTCTTGAACAGTATTATATTAGATAATCTGCAACCATTGACTATGTAAAATATCATGTATGTACATTGTATCAAACATGTATGTGATCTATTTGCAATAAATACATGAAATATGAAATATATGAATATTTGTAATTATTTGTCATGGATAGGAATACACACATGAATCTTTTAGTTGTTTGCCTCAATTGTTGGAACTCTTTTAAGGATATCAGTATGAGTTTAGGATGAGAATGAGTGAAAGATGGATACAAGTGGGGACACACTGTGTGTATACATTTAAACGACTCAGCCCTAATTTCCTAAACTGTGTGACGTGAAATAACTTTGTTTACACTTAAGATAACAGACCTAGGCCTACATAGATAGTAGGGGTCCCTATAGTGTATATTACAATCTTGAGGACCTTAATCAAATGCCAACTATCAACAACTAGTATCAGGCAGGGTTCATCACATAACTATGTATTTCTTTTAACAGTAGGCCCATGACACTACTTAAATTGAATTAAGATAATTTTGTGGCCTAAAGTAGTGACCAAGTATACACTAACTTAACACACAAAGATGGCACAAATTAACATGGACTTACATGGGTCCTATGCTCTAGGTACACAAAGCCATGTAGGCCTACATGCATTCTTAACAAAACTTTTTGTAAGCTTTTGAAACCAACTGTAGAGGTAGGCCTAACTGTAACGTATCTTGAGGTGGAAGGAAGGGCTAAAGAATATGCATGGGCTCCAGTTAACGCCATGTTTTATTAGCCCGCTCTACTCTTCATGTGATCGCGTTACCAGCGCAACCCTGAACAATTACAAACGTAGGAGTCGGTAATACAGTATACTAGGTACATCTCTCCCCTTTTAGTTGTTTGACTATATTATGACAAGCAAAGTAAACTTTAGGAATATATTTCAATGCCCTCTTCTCAGGTTTCAACTGTTCATTGATTAGGTATTAGTAGAGTAAAAATTACTTATGAAACAGAGCTATGAAAACACAAGAAAACTTAAGGTCTTGATTGTACTACAAATAAGTAAATCAACTAACACTAGAGCATGGTTAATAGAATAATGCGATATATATTTGTCTGTGTACCTCCATATACACGGCATGCAAAGTGAATACTATTGTATTAATTCAAACTCACCATTGATGTAATTCCGAATAGTTTTCCCCCATGATGCTACTTGACGGCCGTCTGTGTGATGAAACATTAAAGAATGGTGAGTCCATTTGTTGTCACTGCTTCGTTGTGCATAGTGAAGTACAAATGAGTGATAGCGAGGATGGGAAGTACTCTTTCCATCCTCAACAGAAGGCTCTTCATAGTCTACAGCTAACACATCCTTAAGAGGTACACTGCAACCACCTGTGAAAATAAATCATCACGCATTTTCATAGATTTCACAGATTTGTATCATGATATATTAATTATGTACATGTAGGCCTAGGCCTACATAGTGTAGGAACACCGTACTGTACTGCAGGAACAAATACAGCTAAAATAGCCTAAGCCTATACCATGCATATTTTGAACCCAATGCTAGGTACTGCATCACCCTATGGGGTAATTCTCCACAATCTACAAATATTCAAAATTGAAAAAGGGCTATCAGAAAACTTGCCAATATTAAATATAGGCATAGGCCTACATGCAGAGCAGCTTTAAAAAAATTGAACAAACTGACAGTTCCAAGTTAGCTAACCCTTTAGGCCTAGATGCTATAACTTCATTATCAGAGTATCAGGAGGTAACAATTAGGGAAAACTGCCTTACTCTAAGTACTTAAGGTTTAACTTCTTCTACAGAAAACACTCAATATCAACAGACGTAACAATATAGCCAGGCATAGGCTTAAGCTAGTTGTATTATAAATATATCACTTTAAGGAGAAGAAGTTGGAGCAGAAGAAGTGATGTTGGGAGGCAGCATGGTCTCAGGAAGTGATTCTCATGCGAGACATAGCTACTTGAATTGACGAAAGAAATAGGGAAAGTGCTGGATAGGGGAAGTTGGAGATAGTCTTAATAGACCAAAAAAGCTTTTGACAAGGTGAGCAGCCAGAAGGGTACAGAGTAGAAGTAGTGTACAGTACAGTACAGTACAGAAGAAGAGTAGTGAATATGGATAGAGGAGGAACTTGGGGTAAAAAACCCAAAGGACGTATTAAAGAGTTATACCTATGTGAAGATGGTGGAGGGTCTAGATTGGGAAACATTACAGAGCAGGAGATGGGAATGGAACAGGTTAGGCACGATGTATGGTTAGGACACGTGAGTGGTGGGGGGACCCTGTCAGGTGTGGCCCAGGCAAGATACATAGAAAGGAGGGACCACTCATGAAAACTTGAGAGAATCCTGGAGGACGGACACAGACAAGTACTTGTTCTTCCAGGGCAAAATGACTGTCAAATGGAACGATCGTATCGAGGGACTAGTCGGGCACAGAAAGTTTAGATGAGAGCATAAGACCACTCCCGAGGGGAGCTGGAGAGTGACTGGAGGGGTTTAAGAAGAGTATGCTATAAGGGTTACAGAGATAAAGATTAGGGAAATAGACCAAATATGTCACCTATGAGGCAACAGCATGAGGACTAGGGCCTAGGCTTAATACAACATTTATAGGAAATACGCAGCTGCGCTGTAGACTCTGTTAGGTTTAACATGACTAGGCCTAGGCCTAGCCTAGGAACTGTCTCAGAACGCAGTCCTATGATAGGTCTACGTAGGCCTAGCCTATCAAAGGCATGGATCGAAGCCCATTGGTCAGATGTCATGACAAATGTTGAAATGCAGCTAGGCTATGCCATGGCATTGGGGACGAGACGGTTCTTCAGTGGCCCTAGTGCCTAATTCTGTGTCCAACAAGAATTGACCCTAGGGTTGTGGGTTGTGAGATTCTTGCATAAATGTAGGCCTAGGCCCTAGGGCAGGCCTAGGGCTAGGGTCTAGGCTAGTTCCATCTTCACAGGAATAATAAATAGTTCGAACTTACTATACGGTGCCGCTTCTGTTTCCCATGTTAGAGTTCCACGATGAAAGTAAACTTTATATCTTTTTTTTCCAATAACAAAGGTATTGAGGAGAACAGGATCGCACTCTGTGTCCGACATTTCCAGCTGACGTAGGCCTAAGCCTGCAAAACTGTCAACTAAATTCTGTCAACAGTTAACTACAGTCTTCACACTTCACTTTCAACTCTCGAGGTCACGTCGCTTGGCGGAGGAGTACTACTACTTTACCGACCTTGGTCGGGGAGTATTTGCACACTGTGGTATTTGAGCGGTTGTGTCCCGAAACCAGAAGACCGTGCCCGAAGAGTCTCCAACACTCTTATTAACTATTCTACGAATAATTGATGTAATCTCAACAATTTAAACAATAATCTTAATTTTAATTTATATATTTACGTGAAAAGAGATTAGGTATAAAGCATTAGAAAATATTACGTTGTATACATTTTGCTTTTGACTTACTTGTAGGTCATGTGCTGGTGTACAGTCTTTGTGAAAATAGTCCTAAAGCGACGTTCAGCTGTTTTGGGTTTCATTGATTTTTGATCAGTGATCACGGGACCAGAGTGTTGCGACTGTCTGTGAGGGGGGGCGTATTTCTTCAAGAACTTTAATAAATTACTTAGTAACAAGGATTCGCTGGAGATTTAAAATGCGGTCAACACTAGCTTACGTATTTTTCTCCACTCTTTCGTTTTCACTAACTGTCATAAGTAAGTAACCTAGGCCTATCATATCCTAAGACACAAATCTGTGACTTGTCACACCAAACCCTCTCCGAGAGTGCCGTGATTATGGTCATGAGTTCTGTCATTACCTTGGAAAACATACTGATACAATAATAATAATATGTAATAATCGTATTTGCCATCCTTTTCATTACTCTCATCATTGGGTTCCAAGCACATAGTTGGGTATCATTATGTAGGCCAATATTGGATCATGTGGTCTTCTACACCTGAGGCTAAGCATAGGCCTAGCCTAGACAGCTTAGGCTAAGGCACTTGGTTTATTTTACACCCTACTAATAAATACTTTATTTCCAGTTCTGTACTACGTTCTGACTGGAAAAGGAGAAAGAATAAGCGTAGGATGGTAAGTTTTCTACAAAAATAAGAAGGTAGAACTAGAACATAGGCCTAGGCCCTAGCTTGTTTTCTGCTTTAGGCTAGGGCCTAGGCTTTGGGTTGCTCCCTGACTAGCCTAGAACAAGGTATTAGAGGCCTGTTAGCATGAAAGGTCCATGAACAATAGCACGGGGAAATGCCCGTTGCTCGTACGGGCCAATGTTAATCGTATTCAACTTTCCCGTATTCTAACTATTTCACTGTAGCTCTTCGTGGAAGGCTATAGTGCATCGACTTTTAGGTATAGATCAGTTCTGTGTAAAAGATTGGGATTACTGGGTCTAGCTGAATATAAAGTATGTCCTCGAATGAGGCATGCAAGGGCTTTTTAGAGAAATCTTGATGCATGGCTATGGGCCGGAAGTGTGTGGGAGGGGGAAATCTCTGCCACTGGCGAGGTGCGCCGGCGCAGAGTATTAGTATCAAGTATCAAGTAAGACCCTGTTTCGTTACATTTGGTATTCAACTATGATACAAATAGCCCTACTGCACCGATTGTACTTTCAACTTTGCTGTTATAAATATGGCATATATATATGAATTTTTGGAAAAGATCTTCTCATTAGCCTAGCTGGGTTTTGTTTGGGGGTTGAATTCGGTTTTGATGCATTAATCAATTGTGATTTATTTCGAAGTTACAATAATTGTTCGGAGTGGATAATCGTACGGTCAGCCGTACAAATAATGTTGCACTAGTCGTACGGTCAGGGCCGCCATCTTTAATTTCGCGAATTAAGCGCTAAACGGCGAGCGTCGGTATCACTGCGACAACAGCTGTGCAGCCACGGTCGTGCCATTCGACGACTACTTTCCAGAGAGGTAGGATCATGGCGTTGCAAGAAGGCAATCATTTTAGCAATCCGAGTGAATTTTTTGAGCAATTAGCCAAATCCAGGGGTGTATTTTTAGTTTGAATGGTTGGGTTAAGTATTCAAATTAAAAATACACTCCTTGACCAAATGATGACAATTTCCATATTTGAGCCATCTATAGGCATTGGGTTTGAAAATCAAACCCAATGCTATATAGGTCTCAACTCAATTCCCTTTGCGGTATTTCTTGCGAACAGCTGATCGGCATTTATAAAATACATCGTCTTGACATGTAAATCACGTTAAATATGGCAATATGGCGTACGTAAGTATATGAAAACACCCTAAAACCAGTTCGACTGTCAGTATGAATCCTTGGATAAATTCGTGGCTTTTTAGTTCAAGACGTTCAAAAGGTTGAAGGTTTTTATTGATATTGACATTTAACAAATACATGTTACAGCATGGATACCAGCCCCCAAAGAGCCTAAGCTCGCTATAAGGGGCTTTTACATTACAGGTTAGGTGGAGTGTTTACCTTGAACCACAATAGCAGCCGATCAGCTTGGGCATTGGGTTTGCAAACCCAATGGCTCGAGCTCACGTCCTTGAAGAAAAGATGACCTTCTTGACAATGATCACGTACATCGTTTACATCAGTGACTTTATGAATATCTCTCTGTATACACTATTTTAATCATGACCGTACAAATAATCTGGTAGGCCCTACCATATTATTACGCCTGGCCGTACAGTTTTCAGTGACCGTACGATTAATTTTACACTATTGTTACGGCGCGCCTCCATCCAATCAAATCATTGACCGTACGAATAATTTTGCACTATTATTACGGCTGACCGTACGAATATCCACAGCCATAATTGTTTCCTGATCTCCTGGTATCAAAATTCATGTTAATATTTAGCCGTAGAAATCATTTGAGGTAACATTTAAAGATTGTTTGTGCAAAAGTTACCTCAAACTTTAGGCTCAATCTGTAAAGAAGTACTATGTAGGCCTATAGACAATCTAGTATATTTTTGTTTTGGGATCTTGATTAATTTTTACTTTTCAAAATATATGTTGTATTTGAAGAGATGCCTCTTTTGTCTTTATAATAAATTCTAAGTAGGCTACTTTTATGATGGGCTTCTCACATAGCCTATAGTTGATAAATAATAACCAATAGATTTAATTGTAACAATAAGCTTTATTGGGTTCAAATTTGGGAGTTGATGCTCAAGACATGTAGGCTAAGTCTAGATATTGTTACGCGCACATTTAGAAATTACGTGTACAGTAACTTGTGCTGATCTCCGTTCATACCCATGTAATGTTCTTTGGACTGCATTTTTATTGTGATACAGGTGGCGATGTATTTCTGACCAGTATGTTGTCATATGTTTAGGTTTCTAGCAGAAACAAGTCCATACATGTGGTCAACTATTGGGATTGGACTCGCAGTCTCACTTTCTGTTGTTGGAGCAGCTTTGTAAGTAAAATGAACCAATCAGCAGGCTTGAAACCATTCTTTAGTTAAAGGTGACTTTAAATGAAATTGATAACCGTAGGCCCTACCGTATAATGCTTAATATGAGTGATTAAGAGGAGTCTTAAGAATAAAGGATCTTTAACTAAAGGGTGATTTAAAGTCTGATTGAAAAACTTGCTCTAAAAAGATGTATAATTGACTTAAGCCTATCGATATGATAGATTTATTATTTTCATGTAAACATGGACTGTGGAGCCATCCTTGCAATAAGTCAATCAGCTGTAACTGTAACACCAGTACCTGTCTGTACTGAGTGGGTGGACAATAAATACAAATTTATTTTATTTATTTGGATGACTTGTATAATAATTGATAAAATTGTGTTCATGTTTGTAACAGGGGTATACACACCACGGGAACCAGTATTGTAGGTGGAGGAGTAAAAGCTCCACGAATCAAGACCAAGAATTTGATCTCGGTTATCTTCTGTGAAGCTGTAGCTATCTATGGCCTCATTACAGCTATTGTACTCTCTGGAATGCTTGAGGTTAGTACTGATAGATTAAAGTAGTTCCATGTTAACTGTCCTTATGCTGACAACATAGCCAAGTCCAATAAAATACCAATTTCATTTTCTACCTAGCTCTAGCCTAGTTCCCAACATCTACTCGAAACAGTATGAAATATAGTATTCAGTATTGCATATATTAATTGTTCCTCTATGGATTGTTTTCTTCTACGTCATCATTTTTTATATGAATGGCCGATGATGATTCAGTCTTGAGAGTGCTATTGAGAAGCAACTCAACTTCCCAGATCTCACTTATTCTCATAATTTCTCATTAGTCATTATGAACAGTGTTGGGGGAAGAATCTTAAATAGTAGGCCTTATGTGCACTTCTCATAAACTTTTTTTATACATTTTTAATGAATTCAGGAAGTTTGTTTTGGGTACATTATTTTTCGTTTCTCAGTTTTTTTTACACAACAGGCTATGGTCGTAGAATAATGTTCACACATCTGCTTTCAATTCCTTCATCTGTTGTAGTAGGCCTACTGCCTATCATTTGTTTGTGACCTTGTAAAATTTTGTCATAGAATTGTCAATGCATACAAAAGCATAAAAAGTAAAAATCAAAAGAAAGCATGAAAAACCACCACCGCACTTAAAATTGAGCCAACTTGTAGGTAATTTAAATGCATCAATAATTACAACTCACTCGTTTTGTTTCAGCCTTTCTCAATGGATAAAGCATTAGTGGAGCAAGACATAGCAAATCAGAACTGGCTTGCTGGATACCTTATGTTTGGTGCTGGTCTCTCAGTGGGTCTTGTCAATCTCTTCTGTGGCATTGCTGTAGGCATTGTTGGTAAGTCACTGTAATGTTTCAGCATATCAGGGTTGTTGTGGGCTAGATACCGTGTTGGGCCAAGAAAAGTTGCTAGCAATGAATTTGGCTATAGTTACCACAAATAAATAAGTGAAGATTGAAAAGCCTATGCCAACATGTGGTGGCGGTTAACCCGTTTAAACTTTAAACGATTTGGAAAATGGCTGTTTTTCCCATCTGTAATATCTAATAATAATAATGATAATACCAGTGCATTGCATTGAGAAAATGTACAAATCATTCTTTTACACATAGGCTATGTAGGAACAACTTAAATTAGGAATACACATTCCTAGAATGGATTGATGTGGAATTATAAGATTCACTTTTTGCCTCCTTTACTGGTATGTAGACCCTATTCACCATGTCTCTACTGCATATTCATAAGTGTTGTTTTGTTTCCGTAGGCTCGGGAGCTGCCTTGGCTGATGCTGCAAATTCTGCATTATTTGTAAAGATTTTGATTGTTGAAATCTTTGGCAGTGCTATCGGTCTGTTTGGGTTGATTGTTGGCATTTATATGGTAAGTTTGAAAAAGTGTATAACAGTATATACCTATTTATTTTGTAAACCATTCCTCATCTCATCTCGCTCCAGGGTACAATAGACCAAGAGTAAATCTGCCTTTCTTTCAAGCTAATAAGTAATAAATAATGGATATTATTGATAATTATGATACAACATGAGTGATTAGAACTCGGGTTTGCTAATTATGGGGTTGTTTTATGGAAATGATTAGGCTTATGCCTAAATTATGATCATACAGCCCATTTTCCTTTTCTCATTAGACTCGATACTTGCGAGTAGTAGCCTAGACAGGTCAACTAGATACTCGACTTGAACCAAAAACTATCCTATCTATAAATTGACCCAGTTCATTTGTTTCATTTTCATTCTACTTTAATGTCTGTATGTTCAATGTTCATTTATAATTATTTTATAACTTAATGTTGACTTTATTATCTTTTCAGACTTCAAAAGTGAAAATGGGAGACAAAGTGTAGACGTTCGTCATGCATTCCTAGCCGTAGTAAGATTTTGAAATTTATATATATATATGTGTGTGACAAGAATGAATAGCACAAATGTTGTAAGTGTATATATAGTGTAGTTTGTGTAATCAAGGGTGCCTGGTGTGGGATATTTAATTTAATTGTAAATATTAGATTCAGTAAATAGCATAAGTTTCAATGTAAAATGTTAAATATATCAATGTTAATACAGTAATATCTGATCACGATGTGGTGGTAAAAATACTTTTCTATCTGTTTATCTTTTCAATAGATGCAGCAACTCTTTAATATTTATGATTGTAATGTTTTTATTTACATTATGTAATAAATGAAACTTAGTTGAGGACCAAACTATAATAGAAGTCTCTTTTCTTTCTTGTAAGTTGAAGGGTTATTTCCTAAAACAAGATGGTCTCTTTCCAAGGGTTGCCACATTATGACGATCCTCATATTTTTGCAGCGGTACTTATCAAGACCTTGCAGAGGGTAGTTTATGTATACAAATGTGAACAAATATTGATGTTCAATGATATTGTTCTGAATATCAATACCTAATATTAATACTGGATCGCAATATTGTGTGTAAGCTAAAAATTAAGATCAATATATCATGATATTGGATTTTCTGTATTAGTAAAACGATAAAAGTAAAACCATACATCTAAATGTTGTGTCTAATTGTGTGTAAATGTTGACACTCCAAAGCAATGAACCAGTTAAGTGATTACTTTGGGTAACGCTAACCAGCCGGTAGTGGCACGGACCTGGCTGGCTAGCTTGGGCAGGAGCTTCGAGATTTGCACTTGTGAAAAGCCCTGTACATTGTATCAACATGTTTATATTTTGAAATGTTAGGCCAATAAATATTACTTACATCATTTGTGTAACTAATATTCTTAGATTCAAATCTCCATACAGCCTACTTATCCCAAAGCATGTGTTCTGAAAATGAGCAGTTAAGTTTGACATAGTTTAAAAGCTCCACCCACAAGTTATGTGACCACCACCAATATGACATTATAAATAATATAATATAATATGAATACAGATAAAAGTTAATATAGTACGATTGTCGGGTTGTCACTGGGGGAAGGGGTGGTCACATAATGATGGGAGAGAGCAGCAGGGGAGCGTTAAACTAAGAAAATAACTTGTGTTAGTGCATTTACATATATATATATTTGCATTTTGCGAGGCAACATCGCTTTTGTTTCTTTTTTCAGTTCTACGTAATTGAGTGAATGTTATTTATGTTATTTCGTTTAAAAAAAAAAACAGTCTCTAATGCAGTCCAGATTTAAACACACTCCTTTTATACAATGATAACACTGCCTGCACGTACGAAACCCATATTTATTTGGTTCCAAATATTAATAAAATAAATAATACGAAGAAATGTAGTTTTGCAAGTTGACTCTCCTTACTTGCACTTCCTGTTAGCAATCTTCATTTTTTTATAGCTAGTTTTCACTTCCGGGAAGAAAGGAAGGCTAGCTCATTAGTTCAGGATACAGGTGTGTAATAAATAACAAGGAATGTTTCGTTACCAGAAGCAATGTTTAAGTGTAACAAGCGGGTTGCTTTGCTATATCAACACAATTTTATTTAATACTCAGATTCACATTTAAACCACTGTCTGACTTAGAATTGTGCTTATCACAAAGCTTTTACAAGCTCACAATATTCTGTAAAATGATAAAATTTGAGTTGTACAAATATTCTAAACTACTGTAGGAGTCAAACATACATATTGTGAAAATACATCAAATTGGGTTTAGCACAAAAACATGATAATTATCATCAACAGCCTGAAATTATTCATTCACCAAATTAATGTCACTATACATTTTATGTATTATAAATGTTTACAAACTCTCCTTGGAATTCTGGCAAGATGTCTGCTGAATGTTCATTTGTCTTAAATAATTCTTAGTGTTAAAATTGTAATGCAGGGAAAAGCACACATAAAAAATGGCACTGATTTATCCAAGCCTTTTCTCACGGCAAACTATCACAACATTGCCCTACGTACACACTTCTTAAACACATGTATATACAAACACTTGTGTTATCTGCCATATAGGTACATACCACCAACATTGCATTGCAAATTACAGTTGGATATGGAATGGAAAATTGCAACTTTGTTCGTTCGATCATTGATACTTAATAACTAGAATACAATTTAATAACAAATATATACTGTATATAATATATAATATTATATATATAGCACATTGACTCATCCTGAAAAAAGCACTCATATTAATAAACACAATGCTTTGCACAGTATAATGCTTAGGTATTGATGTAGTTATTACTAATTATTATTCCTTAGTGGTTATTTTCTCATTTTTTATTTTTTATTGTAATTATTGTAATTATTATTATTATTATTTAAGATCACTTTCTTCCAATAATCTCACACCATTACAAAAGCTTCCTTTCCACAAAACAAGAATGGATATTGGTCGATCATTGTCTGAACAATGTCTTCTAAATGAGGTCTCATCTGCTCAAATCGTCCCATATCACTGAATTCTATAGGTAACAAAGTTGGCCACCAGCAAATTGCAAGGTTCTTTGAATCCATGCTGTTCAATTTGCAATTTTCAGAAACCCTAGAACATAAATTACATCATTATTAGGCTACCTCTCTGGAAAACAAGACGTAAAAGAGGAACACAGATGCCACATTATTATAATAATGAACTTACTTGACAAAATGTTGGAAAACGAACTTCAAAACTTCAAAGTTGACTGTGGGAAGCCTTTTTATTAACCCTCTAAGATGGAGCAGTCGGCAACTTCTATCCGTTATTACTGAAACATCAAACACACATCGAGAAATCTAAATTAAGAGGTTAAGTAACATAGACGATCTTTTTATGAGATAGTAAAAAGTTGAAACAAAAATACATTTAGTGAAATTGGAACATTATGATCATAGTCCTTGGTTGTTCATTAGTTCATAACACACAGTAGAGCCCAGCTAATTCATGCCATGGTAATTCAGTTGTCTGGAATTCAGGCTAGGCTCAACTTTAATTTTGAAATTGGTTTCGTTCAATTCTCGTCGCACTGGAATGTCAATCCCAGGCCACAGTAGACTGCAGTAGGCTACTCCTCCCTCCCCAACAGCTCTACCTAATATGGATGGACGAGCAGATCTCCACAGTACATAATTAAAATAAATAAATCAATGTTTATTGTTCTACCATCATTTTACATAAGTCACAATGTAATTTTTTTCATGATTGCAGCTTAGGCATAAACACATGATCTGCGACGGGAAACATACGTACGTACATAGGATGTACATCGAGGTATGTCTGCAAAACGTCAATTTTAAGGGCGGAAGATATGTGAAGAATAATTATGACCTAGACAAAAAGTTAATCACGATTGCGGTAGCCACGGATGTGTACATGACTTTACAAATACGGGTGAACACGTTTGGTGAAATATGTTTTTGCCCATCACTAATATCCAGTATGTACAAACTCTTCATCAGTACAATGTAGTGAAGGGATAGGATTCAGCAGCTTAACTCCGAGTAAGATAACAACTTTGAGAGATTTAAGTTGACATTAAAGAGACATAATACAAAAATAACAAGATGTTTCGACACGAGGTCCTGATGGCTACCGCAACTACTCGCAACTACAGCTCTGTCGGAGGTGTGGTTGCACAGGCCTAGTGATAGGGAACGAAGTGACACTTAATTCTCCTTGAGATAAGTGATTATTATAAGAATAAATAAAATGATTCTTTTTCTTCAGGATAAAACTAGCTTTGCTTGTGACTGGACAATTAACTGGGAACTCTTCATTTTAAACTATCGTATAATGAAACTCATTTGTTATCAATAGAACAATAAATCATTAGCACAATCATTTGTATTGATGTTAGTATGTACATAAATAGTTTTACTACATGTGTCAAGTTCCTTCTTTTTATGTACAGTACCATACGTATTATTATTGAGCTACACATCAATAATCTCGAGTCATGGAAGAAACTATGGCAAATAACACTGAACTGTTGGAATGTTAACCACTTGCCGGTCACTGTCGGGACATTACGTGCAGCTGTGTTGCACACGTGTGCCATGTCACGCCCGGAACAATCCGTTATCTACATCGTTTAGAACATAGCTATGTTCGAATTTCTCGTTGAATCGTGTCCTGCTACCCAGAAGGAAATTTGCACATTGAAGCTATATTTTGATCCGATATGTTAACTAATAGTTTCTTTTGACACGTGTTCCAAAAATATTTACCGTTTCAACCGAACACGGGCGGAGAACTTGCCGCTTGACAACTTGACCGTCAAGTGGTTCAATCCTATTCTTTACTATAGCTATAAAACTTAGGAACATTTACTGGTAACTATAAAAATTATGGTTTTATTTAATCTGTAGTTGTGCTTCTTACCTTCTAAGTTAAGATACGCCGTCGACCCTTGCTTGTGTATGCGGCGAGCGCCTGCAACAAACGGTTGTGAAAGTATCATGCCCGGAGGTGTTGCCTGCATGGTTCCAGACGGTGTGGAGAACAACATACCGGAAATGTCTTCGAGTTCGGCCATCATATCCTGGGTCAGAAGTGGAGGTAAACGCTTTGAGAAGAAATCTTTTAAAGCTGTTGCAACAGCATTGACAGGAATGTCAAGCTCACGAATACTCAGATTCGGATCTGAAACACAACAAGTTGAATGTTTGAGTGACCCTACTTCCACAATGCCCTGGTGACCGGGACAACATTTCGGCCAAATCGGACAAGCCGACTTATTAGCTACAGATCATTTTGGCATAACAGACTTTTCCTAGTTAGACAGAACAGAAACATGATCAGCCACAATTGTCTACCCCTTGGAGACTTTGGTCAATTTTGTAGGCTACATGCCTACCAGTGGCATGCCGTGACTTTTCTAATGGGGGAAGCAACTACTTTTTTAAGTAATCCTTTGGCAATGGCACTTGTGAGACCCCTCCACCTAGTATATGTATGGGGGGTCTGGGGGGAAAGCCCCCCAGTCAATGCGGGTATTTTTTTGGATTATCGTGATTGCCGTAAGAGCCTTTTAACGAGTTTTAGGCAATTTATTATTAGAAATTCACGAACAAAATCTGATCCATCATAAAATATCAGTGCTAAAATGCCGAGTGCATTTTTTAATTTTTTTTAGATTTGTCAGAGCTGGTGTTGGTCGGCCACTCTCAATAATTGCACATTTTTCTTGAAAAGAACGAGTGCTAAATGGGCGCGCAATAATTCATCGATTACAGAACATTCAATCATATTCATGGATCATGGTTATTGAAAGTTGTACAAATTCAGAAAGGAGTGCACATTTGCGCTAGACCCAGATCCTTGGCCCACACAAGCGATCCGATCGAGCCCGCAGAGCGCAGACTCGGAAGCAATCCTTCATATTGTTTATTCGCGCGTAGACGAACAACACACACCAAACACTTGTCACACACTACAATATTATACTCAAATAATCAACAAATCAATGTAGAATCGCATTCCTTCTCACACTGAATGAATTTAGAAAATAAACGAAACAGTTTTACGGTTATAAAGAGGTAAAAACACGAACAACTTTCAAACCCACGTGTCTCTAGGAACAGTCTGGCTTACGGGTGCCGGGTGGAGGCATTGCTTCCACTCGACTTTTCTTCGTCAACCCTCGGCCACCCTCATCGCTTGGCCCACAGCGAGGCCCGCTCGAATTCAAACTCGTAGAATATGGTACAAGGATTTTTCATTGCACTGTCAGTTATTTTGAATAATTCGGGTAGTTAGGTTTGGTTCATTAATTCTATTTTAGTGTTACTGTTAAGTAAGCGATATTGTTAACCAGCATTGAGGGTATACATAGGTAATTTAGTTAAAAATAAAATGGAAGCAATGCTTCCATTGCTTCCATGGATGGCACGCCACTGATACCTACATGTAAATGGCATAGTTTTGGCAGGAAAATGATTTCTAGAAAACCCCAATAAGACCCACGATAAAATTTCAGTTTTTTCCCTCACAGGACTTCTTAATAGGCATCTAATTAGTAGTAACTATATATCATATGTATATATACTAGGAAAACGCTCTGTTTGACGCGTTGATAAGCGAGCGCGTTCATATCTACGTACGTTCTGGCGAAAAGATCTCAAAGCTAATAAAAACAACAATTCAAGAATGTGCATTTCAAATTTTTTTCTAATTTCCATAGCTATTATACTTCCCGATATTGTTGAATGCAGTGCAATTTGCGTTGCTAAGAATTTTCGTTGTCATTCTGTCTAGTGTTTTCGCGGCGGTCCGCCACCGTTACTAACAGTTATTGAGTGTAACTTTGTAACTTTTCGAACGATTTTGCCTCAAAACTATACACCTTCAATCCACATCGAGGCTTGTGGATGGTCCAAATTTCAAGTTGATCGGACTTTCCGTTCGACCGCTATCGACAGACATAAAAACAAAACAAAAAACAAACATAATGAAGTGCCATAAGAGTCTAGTACAGAAAAAAAAAAAACAGAACGAAGTGCCATAAGAGTCTCGTGGAGACGCTCGCTTAATAATTGGAACTCAGAACAAGATAAAACATGTGCTAGTGAGGGAGGTGGTACAGAAGGACGACAGCTTACCTGAGAAAGTAGATAAGCTGCTTAGAGAAACATCTATTCACGCTGAGTGATCAAGACCACTAGTTGGCCAAAACGTCTCAGTTTATTTGTCTTCTCATCTATATGTTTCTCTAAGCGGCCTATCTACTTTCTTAGGTAAGCTGTCGTCCTTCTCTACCTTTCCCCTCACTAGAACATGTTTTATCTTGTTCCGAGTTCCAATTAAGTCAGACATTTGGCCTCTCCAAGTATACACTATATAGTATAATGCAAAAAATAATTTATCTAGCTTTCTCTAGTACTTGCTTTCTTTTTTGCTCCCACCTGGAACAATGCTGCCCAAGAAGGGGGTTTATCAAACATTGATCAATGTCGTCTGCTTTTACCTTATCTTTATTGCCAATCGAGGTGTCGACTCCTACTCGATTTCCAAGGCTTCAAAGTCAACTCCAATATTTACTACTCGATGTCATCTTTAACTCTAACCTTAACTAGAATTCTTTCAAAAGGGAAGGCAGGATTAGGGCTATTCAAGCATGTTTTTCCAAAAGCAAAAAAAAATGAAAAAATGATAAGTTCAATTCAAAGCACACATTAATTTTGCTTGTTTTTCTGTTGCTTTAGGAAAGAGATACCTGTCAGATACAAGGATAATTTATGGAATGCTGAGGTGCAACTCACCTTCCTCAAACTTTTGAAAGAGCAGATCTACATGTGCCCTATTGCCAGGCACCCGATAAATTCCTTCCGAGTCGAGCCCTTCCTCTTCGATGAACTTAACGCATTTCTCCAGGAGCAACGGGATGGGATTAGTCTCGGACTGAACGAAATCCTCGAGCGTTGGTTGATGAGGCACGGGGCCACTCCCAACTTTCTGTTTTGACTTCTTCTTCTCGCGTTCTTTTTCCTTTTCGGCCAGCTTTTTTAACTTCTCTTCCTTGAGTCTTCGCTTCTCCTGTTTTTCGTCGGCCTTTGCCTTCTGCTTCTCTTTCCTCCGAGCAGTCTTGTCTCCGTCCTTTGGCTTGAGCGCACCCCCACTCTGAAAACAATCGGGTTCACAAATTAGTATCAATTCGCACTCAAAATATTCTACTCGAGTATCAACTGAACTATTTTTTTATACCAACCATTGGGGAATTGAGATCTCTCGGAGATGAAACGTCCAAACTTGAGTCGTCGTCATGAAGCAGGCCATATTCCATTTTCATTTTTGCTATGGGAGGAAGAGAACCTTGTTTAAAACATGTGCATATAAGAAATCACTTTTATAACAATAAATATATTAGGTAAGCAATTGATTTTTCAGCTTCACCAATTGTTCAGAACAACAATCGTCGTTTACAACTGTTAAAGATGAAGTATTTATTTTGTAGGACTGTAATTTTGTTATGTAATCCATCTATAGATAATTTTCGAAGAAATGGAAACTTCTACCACAGCAGCAAAAACATTCTTCTGAAAAAGCACCTAGAGGTGTCAACAACCCGAAATAAAATATATAAAGTTGAAGATATGATCTCGACAACATTTTGTGCATAAACAAAAAAAAAACATGGCAGTGACATAACTCAAGCACCTAAATTGTAAAAAAAAATATATATAGTATACATAGGTTTCACATTAGTCAAATCTTAAAAAAGCAGTAGTTAAAACTAAAAAAATGGAACATTTTATTAGTTGTAAACCTGTAGTTTGTAGGCTTTGATAATACAACATTATTTCATTATAGGAGGCTTTCGTGGCTCCTAGTCATTACACCATACGATTTCAGAGCCACTGTGCCACACACGATTGAAGTGAGTAACACTCATACCTGCGCATTACACATAGATATTACTACGCGACACACACGTTATTTTTCCTTGATTAAGGGCAAAGGGTAGTCTCTACGTCAAAAACCGCAGAAAATGTTCCGTTATTAAATCATACCTCAAGATAGCAATAAGAAATCGAAAATCTAAATCAGCAGCACACTTTGCTTTGGTAAGCCCTACAGATTGAATAAAATATTATAACCATTAGCGTAGTATTTTGATTATAATTCGATAATTAGTAGGGGTGTCAAACGATTAAATTATTATAATCGATAATCGAATTCACTTTCACCTCCATAATCGATTATTAATCGATTTTAATCGTTTTGTTAAATGTCGGTATAGTAGCAAGTTTCTTCCAAACTTCGGTCTGGTTTCGGTTAGTTTGAATTGCCCGCGCAAGCCACGATTTCGCAATTCGACTTCTTTTCGACTATCGATATATTTTACGTCACGGAGTATTTTTGTTTATGTTCTGTCCAAGATTTCGACGATAATTTCTGTCCTAGCTAGGCCTGAAGGGCTTTAGTTATTCACTTCCCGTTTTTTTTTGAACCAATAAGTAATTAAGTATGCTGAATATGCGTCGTAATATTATTATTTTCATGCGCAGCATAATTAAAATTTAGGTGATGTGAACTAAAAATCGTAGCGACTTTTCTAACCTTACTTCTCTTGTTATTTGTGAACAAACATAACAACTCGTATTTTTATACATCGTAGGCGTCGAATGCTGGGTCTAGGGTAGGCGACTAGACACAGCTATTCAAAATATGACTGGAAATTCGGCTCAAATTATGACGCAAAGTTATACTGTTGCTGCTCTTAGGCCTAGGCCTAGGCCTACTGTAAATGAAACTGAGCAATAGCGATGCTAGCGCTAGCGCTCGCGCTCAAATAGGCGGCAGATCTTGAGAACTAAATTTAAAAAAGCGCGAAAATTTAAAATCGATTTTTTTTTAAAATAATCGATTAATCGTTTTCGATTAATAATCGATTAATCGAATCGATTTAATCGTAATCGTTGACATCCCTAATAATTAGTAATAAAATTACATACTGATTATAATATAAGTCACGACTTAGCGCATTTAATGTGTAGGGCTTACTAAACCACAGTGCGCTGTTGATGAAGATTTTCGATTTCGAAGCCCATTCTCGTGATATAATTTAAAAAATGAAACTTGTGTGCGGTTTTTGACGTAGAGGTATCCTTACCTGTTAAGTCTGATACGTGCAAGTTGTGGATGATCCATGTCTGTCGAGACAGCAAGGCTTACCTGATGAGAAGATTGACTCAGGGTTGTCGGCAGACAGTTGGCCACTGTACGATCTCAACTCGGGGGGGACCGGAATGGGCGGAGCAACTCCGGGCGGCCGTTTTTTCAGTTTCAGTGAACGCTTATGAAGCTTCTGTCTCGGTGTTGTTGCCGAGCTGTCCGCTTCGCTACCATCGCTGATGTCGGATGGAGTGTCGCTGTGAACTGCATGTTACACCAAGACATTCAGACACCGGTCAACAAAACCTCGTTTACCAATGTGGTTTACCATTCTCCACTGTCAGCAACCTATTTGGTTTCAATACAAGTTACATTCTACTACCCTTGCACATGTTAGTTGCAGGTTAATGACATGTAGTAAATAGTAAGATAATGAAAATTAAATGGAGAACTAGAACAATCATCAAAAGTTTATCCTAACACTAACATATTTGAGCCCGGCCTCTGCTTCTCTTAGATTCTCAGATCTTGCTAAACTAAATAAAACTGAGGCGCTGTTCTAGCGAACAGCGTCTTTTAACCCAGAATATGATATAACACACAAGTTGAGCAATAACCTAGGTTACTTACTTTAACTAAAGCATGGACAATGCTCGAGAAAGGCGTTGGAGACTACGAAATATCGCAATTACTTTAATTAAAGTAAGTAACCCAGGTTCTAGTATCAACTAATATAATTTTACTTAAAATAAAACTACTTCTTCTAAATTCAATAAAGTATGTGCATGAAAGTCAATTGTTCAAATATTCTCAGATTGTGAAGATTGATGAAGATGATCAGTGATGAAGATGTATATCAAAGAAAACATAGTCGTATTCCAATATTTAGCACTACTACACAACTTTACTGACCAAGCAGCAGCAATAAAGATGTGAAAGTGGTCTATATTTCTATGAACGTGGCAGCAACTCTCTAATGAAGCAAACATAGTAGCTGAATACTGGAACACTGTACTCCCTACTTACACATTAAACATACATGCAAACAAATGCACATATGCACCAGAAACACCACTCAAATGAAATACATGTGCATAAAAATCACAAAATACATGCACAAGATGAATGATAATTAACACAGAAATACATGTTAAGTTTCACAATACAATTAAGGACTAATAAGCAAACAAAATTATTTAAGTCATATGAGCAGAGACTTTGAAGCTAATAGGTTTTCTATAATTGTTCTTCACCAATATTGTCTCTTCAGGATGCACATACAAACATTGCACCTACATTTCAAACATAATAGAGAGCATACAATTTGCATACATTTTAGTAAATCTACGCAGTTTGGATGAGCGGGGCTTAGTATTTATTATTACAAAAGTAAAAACAGTGACACCAGGAATAAGTTTTCACTTTTTATGGTTACCAATTACCATCTTTCATTTATAAGTAGAGATATGGAAAATTGTGCAAGCAATATGTACACAAGCAAACAATTCTTCCCGACAACTTATTGGCATTGCTGATAATTCATTCCTTATGCATTACGTTAGGAATTATTTTCATTGATTTCATTTTTGAAAATTAATTCTAATACCAGTAATAACTGCAAGTATATTCAGCATCTATTGACTACCTATTAACAATGTATTTATCTACCTATGATTGCAATAATTGAGTAGTATGTCATAGCCCAGCCCTAATTTGTATGTAGTAAGTTATTCCATAGATTTATTGGAAGATTAGGTATTTTGGAGCTGTTCAAAAACAGGTACAATCTTGGTTTAAAGGAGAGTTTTCACAATGCCAAGTCTAAAATAAGACAGAGCATGATACTGCTTTGCAGAGGTTCCAAACCATTTCCACATAGGCCTAATTGTTGATTGATTTATTAGCCCCCTCATGATTTGTTGTTTTACTGCCCAAGTACAAACATTGTACACAAACTCTGATTTAGTCAAAACTTTCAGCAACTTGTTTTCGTCTCAATTGTTAAAAAGTATGCGTTTTTAAAACCCACAAATCCGATTTCTAAAAAATGTAATCATTGCACACGGCCAAGGGGCAAACTTGAAAATAGATTGTCGATACATGGTGATAGAAAGAAAAGAAAATGTGTATTGCTGTTAATTTTCTATACCTCTAGTTATAAGATGACGTCCCTAAAAGCATTTGTTAGTAGAATTCATATACACTTGCAAGCAAAGCCAGATTAGTTAAAAAAAAAGCAGTTGACTACATCTACATAGTTAATATCAATTTGTAGTTCAATAATACAATGTAGACCTAGTTTGCAAATAGCCTAGTAGGCCACTTTAAAGTGTCTTTGTTCTGAATGTGTTCTAGAATTAAAATAGCCAGTCTGATAAATGTCCTCGGCACTTATAAATAAACCCCCAATCCTACCCTGCTTCCCAGCACTTTGGTTTAACAGATTATATCCAGAAGAACCACAGATTTGCTTTAACTAGCTAGATATTATAGCTTCATAGCTATTAGCTACTATTAATTGTTAAAAGAGATACACAGACAGTATTGTTACAATAAAAGGAAAAATGTACGTACCTAGGAAAAATGCTGTATTTATCTAAATATAGTTAGAGATGAAAAACTTACCAACATCTAATTGCTCAAACTCTAGGTGAAGTGGTCATGAGAGAACAGAAAGATTAAGAATGCAACTAAACAGTATATTTCCATGGAAGCTAGTACCCGTAACGTATAAGGGCTAGTAATGTACATGGGAAAAATTTAAGACACCCACCAAAAGAAAAACGTGCTATTTTATAAAAAAAAAAAATTATAAACACTCTCGTGTGCAAAAGAGGACAGTTGGAGAGACTTTAGGATAGTTGCTGTGTCTGGTAAGTGGTAATGCTCGTTTGGTACAACTGCTACAGTAGACAATCCACGATAGTCCGAGAACATCAGATAAATACAGCACAAATATTACAAACTAGGGATGGGACGATTCTTAGAACTTGCCGATCCAATTACTTTCGTACATTACTGAAAAAAAAAATCAAATTCGTCTACCAATTTTCAACACAACACGGCAAGCAAAGTGCAAAAGAATATGTTTAGGTGTAGGCCTACATCATCTCACTACTTAATAACAATCGACCAAATCTTTGCTAATAAATTATTGCTAAACCGATCATCGAAATCGGAACCGTCCCATCTATGCTTGAATAGACGTTAGTCAATGCGGGTAAGTGAACACCTTATACCCGTGGTGAGATAGATGCGGTTAGTATTTACATTGTAGGCCTACACATAATAAAGCCTTACAAGTCAGATCATGCTGGAGAAGAACAACGCTAGCACAATATTGGTTCATTTAATTGTAAGATTGTCCCAAGCCATGGAAATGTATCATGTAGAAAAAACACACAAATTGCCAAGGCGAATACTATGCAATAATTGAGTTTCCATACAAGGTTTTCATATACAAAAACTTACCTAGTAAATATGTTGTAAGAGGGTTTGCCACTAACATTGATTTAAAAAATATATTGGAAAATAATAAGTTTCTTCTCTCTGCTTATACAAGCAGTTCAACCCACTGCAAGTGCAGTAATCACTTTATCACTTACTAATGTACAGACAGGGCCGATGTAGAGGGCAGAGAACGGTTTTAGGACTATCACAACTTATAAGTTATAACCTGTCAGTTTACAGAAAAGAAGGAAATGTTTTGCATAGTACAAGACCTTTTTGAATGCTTATGTTGCAAAAATGCTGATTTTTGTTAGACTTTGGTTTCCTTTAAAATAAAAATAAAATAAATAAAAAAAACAATTATACATTTGTCACTGATGTCAGTGTTGAAATTAGCTATGATGCATAATCCTAAAATATACCCCCCCCCCCCCCTGTTAATGAAGGTGTCACACTAGGTCAGGGGTCGGGAACCTGCGGCTCCGGAGCCGCATGAGGCTCCTGATTGGGTCTAGCGTGGCTCCATAATTTAGTAGGGTAAGGAAAGTAGTTTCTAATATCCAAAAACAACTAATATCAGAAAAATTGCGCACTAAACCTCCTCTGCTCCCCACAGCCTTTTCGGCTAGTTTTTTCTTCTTCTCTAAGTATTTCTGGAAAGTAAAAACTACAATGTTGATGTGCAAACGCTTCTAGAAAACCAAGCGTGGCTGCAAGATTTATATTTTCTGACAGATATCACGCATCATCTGAATAACCTCAACGTGCAGCTTCAGGGTAAAGGCAACACAGCGCACTATCTTCTTGAGACCGTGCATGGATTTGAAAAGAAAGTGCCGATTTTCATTCGCGATGTTGAGACTAGAAACTTCCGTCATTTCAAATACAAGAAATCATCACAAGAAGATGATGTGGATAACATTGATGTGGATGTGAATGCTATTGTCGCCTCACTGAATGATATTGCAGGTTCGTTATCTGCACGATTCCGTGATTTTCGTTCCTATCAATCAACACTGGAATTTTTAGTGAAGCCATTGAAAACCGACTGTACTAAACTAAAAATAACCGCCTATTTGGCGTTGTTCTGGCTGAATTGCAAATGGAAATCGCCGAGGTATCAACGCAAACCATCTGGAATGAGAAGTTCGAGAAGATGACTGTAGAACTGGAAGATTTGGAACGGGACTCTGAGAATACATTGCCACGCCCTGAAGAAATAATTTTTCGAAATTTCAATGAGCTACCAACCAAATACAAAAACATCAGGAAAATGGGATTCGGTCTCCTTGCAATATTAAATATTTGGTTCAACCTATTTGTGCGAACAGATATTTTCAAGCATGAGTTACATAAAGAATAAATATCGAAATCGTTTGAGTGACATTTAAGTCTTTCATCATCTCTTAAGTTAAAACTATCGTCATACAGACCAGATTTTCATTTACTTGCATCCAAAATTCAAACTCAAAAATCACATTGATTGAACTCTTCATTATACGGAAATACCTATTATTGAACTTTTAAAATATCTTGTGTAATACTAATTTGTAACAAAAAATAAAGGTTGATATTAGTGATGTAATTTGTGTTATGTTAATTTTATTGTGGCTCCGACTGGTAATCAATTAAAAATGTTATGTGAAAATGGCTCCTAAGGTCAAAAAGGTTACCGACCCCTGCACTAGGTGCTTTACCTGTCTGAAGTATGTTGAATAGGTTTGAAGAATTTGTCCACGATCAACATCGTGCATGTTATCAGAATAGAATTCATAGTTGAAGGGATGACGTGACTATCATAGAAAATCTCTTATTGGAGGAATATGAGTTATGATCAAATCAAGACCTATGTAAACACCAACATTTAATTTTCTTTAAACATTTGAATGAACTGTAACAGATACTATTAACTATTAGACATGCAATGTGATTGGCATTACTGGCAAGTAAGTTTTCCAACAGTTTCCATAGCTTGGGTGAGTGAGTGCAAGGCAAAGGCAAAGAGCAGGCGGTGGTTATGTGCTGTACCTTTGTCCCCCGGAGAATCACAGCCACCCTGACTGGATTCTTCTTTGATCTGATAGCTAAGCAGGGGCCCAGGGGTAGGTTGGCCCCCCCCCGGGCTGGGGCCCCCCGCTAGGGGTGGGGGGACGCGGGGGGTTGCAACGGGAATCGCAGTGCGTTTCTTGCGAACTCGCTTATGAGGAGTTGGCTTGCGGTTTACTTTGCTATACATATCGGCGGCACGCTGTCGCCTTTCGAGTGAGCTCCAGTCACTGTCCGAGTCAGAGTAAGCTGAGGGAAAGCACATCTCATGTAAATGCAAGATATTTACAATATGTAGTTGATATCTGATATGTCAGATCTATAAGTGGTCAGATCAAATGACCTCTTATGGAAACGACCTCGTAGCCTATGTGCTCGGAGACACGGTACGATCGAAGACGAAACTGTATCGGAAAGACGTGCGGAGATCTCGAACTCAGTACGTAAAGTAATTAAGGCTATAAGCTTTTTGGGATGTGTACTTAACAAATAACGTTTTATGTTTAGGCCAACTACATATCTGATGAGACTTGTGTTGCTGTTTAACTTGCACACTAACTTTTATCTGAGATAAATTGATGAGCAAAACTATGTGATAGCTTTGAGTCACTGATATCATATTTTCAGTTTTCAATAGTTATTTTGAAGCATGTCCAGTTATCTACTGAAACACTCCATGCATCACGTTAGAGGAAGAGAAAGAAAAAAAACTGAACTGACATTAGATAAATTGTGATTTGAATCTTCTTAGTTTTATTTTTATGTCAGTAACTTGTATTTGGTGTTTTCACTGAAATATTCGGAATCAAATAATTATGTTGTTAGTAGGTCTGGACTTGTAATCAATGGACCAATTGGCTTTCAAAAACATGAAATAAAATTCCGGATTATCCAAGTTAACTGAGACGGAAAACTCAAACGATACATACTTTTTCGTTATATGATAACAAACTACTAAACAATGCGACATGATAAAATTTTATCAGTATGGGTTCGAGGACATTAAACAGGCAAGAAGGGTAATAAGTATAACTGACGGCATATATATAGGTCTGCTCTACTCTCTCGGTCGACGAGCTACCGCTCCATACATCGCTATGTTTACCGGCAGACAGGTAGTCTTGAGCGATGACAATCATGGCACTGCCTGTCAGACGAGTAGATTACTCACGTCTAACGCAACACATAAAACCTTCAAACTATGCACGAGTATATCAAGCCCGGAATACCGGGACAATCGAGGTTTCACTATATTTGCAAATTGCAATAGACTGTAATAATTCAGAAAGGCCTATTATACCCTAAAGGTAATGTGTGCACAACTTACAAGGTCTCCCCTTCTCCCTCCTGTGTCGTATCTTAGTCTTGGAAGCCAATGCATCTTGTACAGCAGTATAAGAGTACTCTCCATCGTACGGTGGGTAGAGGTTAGCCACAGCATCCTTTACCTATAACAAGACGTATACACTACACTGATTTACTTTTCAAACATTTCTCAACTGCTTTCTTACAAAACTGTTCCCATTATGAACATATTGGCCCATATCCAAGTGTTAACTGAATTGTTACGCGTTCAACTTTGGGATTTAAAAACGCAACTACTTGAAAGTGTGATGTACCTGACATCATTAACGGAACAATTTTATATTCAATAGCTACCATTTGACAAATGACTCTAGGAACTATAAAACCACAACTGTAACATGTGGAATGGTATCATTAGAGGCAAATGTTGTGGAAATCCTGATAATCACAAAATCTTAAACAATATTGATTTATTGAAAAGTTATAATTTATTTATTTAGGCCTAATGTCTATCCTAATCAGTTATAAGAACGGATTTACAAAGGACCTTAAATAAAACTAGACCGAACTTAGTAGGGTAGGTTTACTTGTCATGTCATCTCGAATTAGTTGGGCGAATTAAAAAATAAAATAGGCATAGGCCTAGATTGATAAATTATACAGTAGACGAGTATTGTTGCGGGTTGCTAGGCTGTCGTTGTGGACATACTGTTACTGTACAAACTAAAAGATAGACGTAGGCCCTAGACCTAGGGATTTTCATCACACATGCTTCTGAAAATATATCCAGTAACGCTCGATTTTCTGGCATTTAGGGAGGACTTCAAAGCAATATTTCCAGTATTTTTAGTATGAAATTTCAAAACTGAATTCCGATTTTGGATGAAATCGAAGCATGAAGTGACACATAGACCTAGGGGTCTGGCCAGGAGTTCATTACTTGAACGTCTGGCCAACAAAATCGTAAAAGGTTCCAAAATACTCAAACAGAATGATTTTCAAACTGGTTCGCACAACCTGACCATCGTCTATCCTTCGATCTACAAAAACCTCAGGAATAAACACATTTAAAACAAATATTTTCCAGTTGTCTTGACTGTGATGCATGTAGAGGCAAATATTTGTGGTATTAACAGAAGAAAAGAACAAATTGTTGACGACAAATATATCTCCTAATTATCTAAATATTATGTGTTTGAGATTGTAAAAATAGTTTTTATTTTAGTAATTTTTCAGGAAATCTGTATTTAAGTAATTCACATGATATAGCTTACTAGTTAATTTTTTTTAACGTTTCACTTAGTGCTAAGTATATAAGCTTTATTTTGTATTTTTATAATGCATATTTACAAAACTTCGAATGTGTAACATAATCGAATGACAAGCAAAGAATTTCTCGTTGCCCAGTAATTCAGGAAACTAATTGCGGGGCTTTGTCAGAGCACAAAGCTAGCATTTCCACGGAATTATCTGTCATGGATATTTGGTTATTATTTATGTCTGTGATTGTATGTAAATTTGAATCTACACAGGCTTTTTTTGCAATGACTATCTGCAGAATGAACAAGCAACGAGCACTATGTTATGTTACCCAGCTGACGCTGGTTTCATGGTTGATTCCACAGAGGACAACAGCAGCATGACAATATGGCATCACATCAGGTGAAGAAGTTTGATGTGGTTTGTTTTAATGTGATTTAATGTCAAGAGGCATATGCACATTTAAATTATTGAAATGTCATGCTGAAGAATTTAAATGGTGGTTAAGGATGGCCTAGGCTTAGGCAAAAGACTTGTTGCATCATGCAATACTGGCAAAAGCCTAGGCCTCAAAACACAATAGAGGTGTTGAAACTAATTTTAAACTTAAGCAGGCAATGTGAGTGTTTTGCAATATTATGGCCCTGCAAATTGAAGGCGAAAAGGGGCTTCGATTCACTGGTTGGCTACGACCTTCTCGCCTTTGACCAAAGCATTCCCCAAGTAGTCCTACGACGAATTTATCATAATCACAGGGTTTTGTCCCGCTGGCCAGGAGTTATTTAAACTGTTATTTTACAATATGTGGCGCACGTGCTTTACCCTCTCCAGGTGAAGCTGACCCAACCGTGTATAAATGCAACCAAACCTCGTCCGGATATTGATTAGGAAAATTGCTTGTTTTATTCACCAAAAATACTAGCCTCTATGCAGCCTAGGTCACACAGACCTAATGATATCCCCCCCCCCCCCCGGATTAGAAATATTGTCTGAATGTTTAAATGAGTAATTATGAGAGTACATTGTTTCCGGAAATTAAAAAAATTCTGTCAGAAAAAATAAAACAATCGTCATTACAAAATTTAGTTAAAAATTGTTAACACTGCATTTTAACTCCTAACTCAGGTAATAAAAACCATGAACATATTTTGGATGTAACACAAAAGGCATTTATTATAACACCACAATTGAAAACCACAGCAACCTGTTGTCTGGCTGCTGCCATTGTATGGCCAACTCTTTATGTTATGGTTGATGGAAACTCCAACTTAAAAAAAACGTTTAGCAAGCCTTTCAGTTTAATGCACATTAGACATTCTGACTGGGCCATTTTAATTGCCAATCTTATCCATCCAGAGATATATCCAGCCATTTGGGTCTATTCAATACAACAATTCTTAAAAAGTAGGCACCAAAATTTATAAAAACAAAAAGCAATACTTTGTCTTGAGAAAAAAAAAAAGTTAGCAAAATTGGAGCATACCTGTGCATATTCCGACCCCAAATCGACATTTTCGGGGGTGGCTAGGGGTGCATGCCCATACCCAGCTTTACTTAATTTCGATACAGTTGTTTCTTTACCTCCCAGATTCATTTTAGCTATTGCATCCGTTACAACAGAAAACTCTTTCAAATTTAATTTCCCCGGTTGCTGAAAAAGAAATCAAAAACGTGTCAAACTTGCTTATTGATTGAAAGGAGCCAAATGGCCAAGTATCTCGTCTGAAGGGAAGCACATAGCTACTACACGTGATCGGACAAAGCAGCAACAAATACAATATTGACTACTTACAGATGTGATCCAATTAACTTGCATCGTGTTCGATCCGTCACAAGTGAATCGGAGAGTCGATGTTATTGTAATATTGTTATTGGTTAATATTATTTGTTTAATAACTTACATGCATAGTATAGTTAAATTATTATTTAAAATATTACAAGAGGTTTTGTTAAATGTTGCAGTAATTCTGCAATACAAATCAAAGTGAATTAACAGAAGCAAATGAACAGTGAGTGAGTCATTAGATTGCATTTGCATTAGTGCTATGTGGTACGTATTCATGCACATGGCACAAGGTCAAGAGATAAGTAGGCCTAGTTAATTAGGCAAAACCACATCAATGTAGTGTATTAACAGCATCACTGCTGCATCAAAGCGTTAGTAGAGCGAATGCTAAGAAGAAAGAAAACAGGAAGAGGAAACAACACATGCATGGCTATTCATAGGAAATCACAATCGCAATCACCAGTTAATTATATACTAAAGTTATCTAAACAGGAAGGTTAGATGCCTTTCTCTTCCTTCTTTGTTAGCCACAAGCTCAGCTGGCAGCTTCTCCCATGTACTCATGTTTGTCAGACTTAACTAAAGACACTTAATCAAATCACAAATTGTAACCCGGGAACAAGCGAGAGGGGCCTTGTACGTATATATATATTCACTTGCCAGATTACACTCACTACAATTGAGATCTTTCTATTTCTGTCACATCTTTCACCACTGCTTGATGTTATCACTTCAGAGGGGGAAATACAAAAGGTCAGTAACCAAAGATATGTTCTAACAACTAATCTAATCTTTGTCAATTAATTCCGTCACTGAGTGTTCCAGTCTAACAAAGAGTTGGTCATGAATGCAACAAGGAACATGAAGCATAGTCACACACTAAGACTAAACCACACTACCTCAAGATAAGACTTTGGTTCATCAGTAGAGATGTCTAAAAACTGTTGTTTTTAGTTAAAAGAGAGAAACAAAATAGATGGTTTTGTGATGAAAGAATAGCTTTCATTTTTTCATTTTGCATGAAGTCCCAACAACCAATTTCACAAAGTCTAGGATGATTTACATTCCATTGATTTAAACAAAGAAAGAAGCACATTATTTTTTACATTCGCTGCTAGTTTCAGTGAGATAAAAATGTCGCGGTATAATTCGTATTTTAAGATGTAATTAGTTACTAATTTTGTGGCTAGTTCATGGGTTCAACAACAAAAACGCAGAAATACCCAAAAATAATTTCCCATTCAATCAAAATTTAGGTGAGTGCAAACTTAATTTGAAGGGATTAGTGCAACTTAAAAAGAAATTTGCAAATTTTGTTGTCACCATTTTTGTGCATCTCCATTAATTTGTCATCACTCTTTAGTCATCACACATACCGGCAAACATGTATAGTACGCTGAAGTACATAGCTATCTTTTCAGACATACATATTCTACCCAATGAAGAGTACTGTACATCCCAAAGGAAGACGGTGAATTACCTATAAAATTGTAACATGCACTGTACAGATGAAGATATTCATGAAAGCGGTACCGATTTATGTGGGCCTCGTGCCCTTCTTTTCTGCTTGCCACACGAACGTTATTCGCTTCCAAGGCTTGGATAACCTTCACTTGTAGTGTTGTAACCGTATTCAATATTAATAGATGATCTTTATACACAAATAAACTAGGCTAAAATCTTGAGCTACATTGTTTCGTATGATTATAATTTTAACGAGAATAACGAAACGATGTAGGCCTAAACCAATAGACTGAAGGGACAGGTCTGGAAGTGGGCCGCCTACCTTTAGCGTCTGACTGCCACCCTTGGGCCTAGTCTTGGTGAGACCAGTGGTCACGTGGTTGTGCCGCCGGCCGGTTGTGAACGCGTGTTGGCGATAGCTTGACATCCACTTGCCGTCGTCGCCTCGATCTAACAGACAAGCAGCCTTTAAATCAACACCGTCGGTCGTATCTGCATCGTTGAGATGTACTTGTGCCTGGGTCAGCAGATCTACTCATGCCACTGCACTAGTGCCACTGCACTAGTGGCATGAGAACCCCCAAAACTCTATTTAGTATTTATTTAGCCATCACCATTGCAAGATTTTATTTAAAAGAAAGCATTAATGTTACGACGGCAACAGCTGTTTTTTTAATGGCCGCAAGATGTTAGTTCCATTCGTAAGAATGCAAACTGAATTAGACTGGTAATCAACCTAGTAATTGAATCATAATGCTCTTACTGGTATCTCCATCTCTAACATACAAAGCACAGTACCTGGACAATTCTTGAATTAAGGTGGCAAAACATGTCTGTATTGTTACATGGATGGACATCATATTCTATCTAAAATGTGTTAGCTATGTTTACATTATACTGTGTACATACTGTATTATATTCACTCATAAACACAATGGCAAACTTTCTAGTGACTAGGCACAGTAGATGATTATTGTTATAAGAAGAAAAAGAAAAACCAGTCTTAAAATTAGATCATATTATAACATTAAATAAAATCATCAGCCAAATCAAGATTAACTTTAATTCACAGGTTAATACCAGAAGCAAACCTATTGACAGAATAAAAGTAGATAAATTAATGGTTACATTTGAAGTATAAGAGAAAATACGACACATTTTCCAGGTATCTCACGGGAAGCAATTAATTTGTAGGCTTATAGTTATGCATGTGTCAAAAAAAAGAAGAAGAACACTCCTCTAGTTGTAGAAGTTGTAGATAACAATAGATGACTTCGGAAACTCATGGCGCACTCATGGCATGTATTTGAACTAACGGCCACCTCGAAAGTGTTCCGCCCCGGGCGATTGCCATTGGTTTGCACTATACATTTGCCGGGCGTTTCTAGTTGTGTGTCCGACTAACGTCAATTCCCAGCAAACATGTCTTCACCGGCCCGGCACCAAATTAGTACTGTATGGCCGGAACCAACAGTGTGGGGTGTCACGCTGATTGGAAAACATGTATGTATAAGTAATATATTGAAGGTTATTTATTTACTATGGGTGGCGCAAAACATATCAGGGTTTAGTTAAAAAATGATCCACATTTGGTTATTGGGGTATTATTTCCCACGCGGAGGTACGAGCCTGGGTCAATTACTCAAAAACTGTTGGGTGTCACGCAGTTTGGTAATAACATTTGCATAGGTAATATATTGCAGATTAATTATTTACTATGGGTGACGCAAAACATATATCAGGGTTTAGTTAAAAAATGGTCCATATTTGCCATTTGGTTATTGGGGTATTATTTCCTGCGCGGAGTTACGAACCTGGGTCAATTACTCAAAAACTGTGGGGTGTCACGCAGTTTGGAAACTATATTTATATTTTTAATGCATTGGAAATTAATAATCTATTATACATGGCGCGAAACATGTCGGGGTTTAGTTGAAAAATGATGCACAGTTAGTTAATGGGGTATTATTTTCCGCGCGGAGGTACGAACCTGGGTCAATTACTCAATAACTGTGTGTTGTCACGCAGTTTGGAAATAACATTTGCATAGGTAATATATTGCAGATTTAATATTTACCATGGGTGGCACGAAACATATCAGGGTTTAGTTGAAAAATGATGCAGATTTGGTTACTGGGGTATTATTTCCCGCGAGGAGGTACGAACCTGGGTCAATTACTCAAAAACTGTGGGGTGTCATGTAGTTTGGAAACCATATTTATATTTTTAATGCATTGGAGATTAATAATCTATTATACATGGTGCAATACATGTCAGGATTTAGTTCAAAAATGATGCACAGTTAGTTAATGGGGTATTATTTCCCGCGCGGAGGTACGAACCTGGGTCAATTACTCAAAAACTGTGGGGTGTCACGCAGTTTGGAAATAACATTTGCATAGGTAATATAGAGCAGATTTAATATTTACTATGGGTGGTGCGAAACATATCAGGGTTTAGTTGGAAAATGATGCAAATTTGATAATTTGGGTAATATTTCCCGCACGGAGGTACGAGCCTGTGTCAATTACCTAAGGGTTTAGTTAGGAAATGGATAGGTAGTATATTATACACATAAAACGTTATAGAAAACGTTGTAGTGCTTGCTTAGCGGGATATTTAATGATACACATTTGGTTAATCGGGTAGGCCTATTGTTCCCCTCACGGAGGTACGAATGTATAGTGGTATTCACTATATTGGGTTTCGTTCTCTACGTGATCATATATGTATTGCATTGTTCTTGGATACATATTATATGCCATCACTTTCTTAGCGGATTTTCTACATCAAGTCTGTATGTTGACAACACGGGCGGCGGTCATTTTCGACTTTGAGATATCGTCGCCAAAGTCACGACAGTCTTGGCTTGGACTTGGAGGTTAGAATGGCACTGACAGTGACAGCTTCAGCAACTTCATTTATGCACTTTTCTTCCTGCTATCTAGGCCTAAACATGGGCCTTGTAGTAAAAAAGATACACAGCAATTACAACGTACTCAAATACGTTTTGGCTTTATGTGTAGTAACAGGCAAGCTTCAGCTGCAAACTTACAAACCTGGAGCACCTAGCCCTACGCCACCACAAGCGATACCTTACACGCGCGTAGGGATCGCCTCAGGCGGAACACAATCGGCCATGATGGATTTGTGGCTCGCACATGCGCCATGAGTTTCCGAAGTCGTCTACTATTGTAGATTAGCAAGAAGAAAATATGAAGCAATGTTTTTATTTTTTATAAAATCTAAAATTGCCAAAATCAATAGTTTTCAATACATATTGGCTTTAAGCATTTTTTATTTATTTATTTATGAATGCCACATACAGATTGATTGATTGATATGTGGGTTTAACGTCTCATATTTTTGCAACTTTGCTAATCGAGACGAAAAAGCCACATACAGCATTTTATGCCATTTTACAGTGACCAGTATAACAAAGATGATTAAGACCATAGATTTCAATTCTCATTTCTGTGTCCACGAGAACTTTGCAAAGTTTTGGACACACGTGCTCTCAGTCAGATGTGTAAAATGGTAATTTGCACAAAAGACAGCTTCCATGGCCTAAGCAAGCAGTTTGTTTTAAAAACATGTTTACGGCTAGTGTTGTCCACGGGGCTCTTTGTAGAAGACTCCTGTACAACTAGATACTGTAATTAGTTGGCCATGCAAAAGAAGGAACACAATGAAGGGCATGTATACTAGTGTCTGGGTTAGTTCAAAGAGATTTCATAGAAGCCATTATTAGCATTACCAATCTAATTTTATGAGGGTGATTGAGAGAAAGGAAAGAATTTGTCACCTGAATCTCGAGTGGCCAACGATTCCCGTGAACCACTCATGTCAGCTAAATTAACAAGAACAATACATTGTATTACTTAAGACACAGACTATTAGACGGACATACAGAGTTTTAGACCTATATTTTCATAAACTAGCTAACTATTCTTAAGTTATATTAGGCTACAAAAAAACTAGAACTAACATTGAATAGGTCTGCTAACCAAGGTAATATTGTCATCTGTTCTAAGGGGAAAGAGAAGTACATGGATGCAGGATTCTGTGTCATTCATTAGTATAAGCAACACGCAAACCCAAGCGGAACAATCACGTCTGGCCAACATTAGGCGACATTAGAGACATTGGACTTCCCAAGACCACCGTGTAAATTATAACCGTGCGCCTTCTCTTGAGGGCACCAACAATTTGTAAAACTATTTGCTGGTTTTAAATATTTCCAGGCATTGTTTAAAAGCTGAATTTTAGGAATCCACCAATTACAACCCGTTGCTTTTTAAGTAATTAGTCGGCCACCATCGAAGTTCCATAAATGGAATTTGGGAGACAACCAACCATTTGAATTCAACAAAAAAAAGCACCACATTACTGCATCGCTGTAACACCGATGACCAGCCAAAACGACCACGTTCTGCTTGGGAGCATGAAATATCGATACATTTTTAATGTTTCAAGGCCCAACCACAATTGTTGGATCGCAATTGTACATTTTCTCACCCTAAATCATTACGACATTACGATCTGGTTGTGAACAGCGCCAGTTAGTTTATTCTTTCACAATTGTTGGATTACGATTACAATCACAATGCCGACAATTGTGGTTGGGGCTTTACATTGACTGTGATACTAGGGCATGTCACAGGGGGTACACATTATAGGAGGAGGCCAAGGCATAATATAGTATTCCTGTTATCAATTTTAAGTAACTTATATCAACAGAATCTATTCCGCTGTCAAGAATTAAAGAGAACTTATTTACAGGCCTAAAATCAATAACAGTATAGCGCTACCCTAATCCTAATACTAACTAGCAAATGATATTGCCCATCCCTAGTTAATAACAAAGACATAAATTGATTCAGTACAATGGAATATAAGTTAATTATGTTGCATATCTCATGACTTCAAGCATTAACTCTATTTTCCATGTCCTACTTGGAATAGAGAAGTTGCAACAACATACACAATAAGCAGCAATGCACCATGGGGTATTATTAGCTCAGGCATCTCAATTAATACACATTCAAGAATGTAACAGCACATTAAAATGTAGGAAGAAATTAAAACAACTAGCCTAATAACGTCTTATATAAGGCTGTGCGGGCACGGTATTCAGTTTTGAAATTTAAACAATTTCTTAAAGATAGGCCTACAAAATTATTTTTTTCTTAATTTTGATTATACCGGTACCATCGATATTGCTAGATTTACGCCGCTTCGCCCAGAAATTAACATTTGTGATGGCCAATTTTTATTGTAGTTAACGTACACACTTTGTTCTAGGAGTTAAGGTATTTTCAGTTTGTTATCTGTCTTGGTATTTGTGTTATGATTTTTCTCATCAGAAAAAATCATTACAGTAAACCCTCGTTAATACGAACATCAAGGGACCCAGAAATTGTCAGTTCGTAATATAAAAATTCGTAATATCGCAAAAACGTCGAAATTCAATAGTAGCAGCCAAAATAAACGTATCTACAAACAATCAATGTTTTTCCAATGGATAGTAGCGTGCGGGTATGATGTTTAGTGCGCGCATAGTAGGCGGACTAAGCGGGCACCTTGCAGTGAGCAAGCCACGCCCCTCAACAGCTGTAAGGGCTTGCGCGCGCATCCGATCGCGCCTGCGGGCGGTGGAGGGGGAAGGGAAAACCAAGCACCAACAAAACAAGTAGCTGCCAGCGACGACGTACACTCGGCGGACAAAAATCTTGATACCTACGCCTACTCTGCGAGTTGAACTCTCGGACACATTATTTTGTTTGTGCAGGTTCAAAATTATTAGTTCGTATTAAACAACAAACATTATGTATAAGTACCATCCAGGGGATAAATAATTAGTTCGTATTACGTATTATGCGAAATTTGTTATATTCGTTTTATTTAACATTGAGTGTCCTATTTACGAGGGCTGGGTCTTGCTTACTATTCGCATTATCTGAGAATTCGCACTAGCCGAGTTCGTTTTACCGAGGGTTTACTGTACTATATTCCATAACTCCTAGAACAAGTATGTACGTTAACTACTGTACAATACAAAATGGCTATCACAAATGTTTATTTCTGGGCGAAGTTATGTTCTGGGCAATGCGGAGTGAACCTAGCAATAACGATAGCACCAGTACAACCAAAATTAAGACGAAAATAATTTTGTAACTTTCAGAAGTAATAATTTCAATTACAAAGCTTACATTTTGTATGTTCATATTTTATATAACTGAAAACCGTGCCCGCACAGCCTTAACCACTTAAATGTCGAACGATGCGGAAATTTGAAAAAAAAAAAGGCAGCCAAGGTTGTACATGAACTTGTGCAGAGTCTGAAAGTACAGACAGATGGCTAAACATGTGAAGCTAGTGAGCAAGCATGCATCAAGAAGAGTAACATCAATTACATGTGATCTCATCTAGGCTGGTATGAGAGCCGAGCGGTTGTTGAGAGTTCTTCATCAAACAGCGAGGGAGATCGGGGGGTGCTGGCTCAGGGGGGGTGGTAGGTTGGGGGTAAACCTGAAAGCCTGGCCACCAACAATTAGAGTTAGTAACCATGTCATAACAAGATCCTAAAACACATCACAAACAAATGTAGCGGCCTATGTGTCACCCTAGAATAGAACAATCGTCCAGCTGGAAGTCAAAACTTGAAGGCACACAGAAACAACACTACGTGGCATCCAAGCCATTAATGTTAATTTATTTCACCCATGGACTACAGACTCTGGACTTGATGACTATCACTGCTCAAAAGTAAGGTGTCTAGGCTAAACAGAATACATTCGACCTTTAGGGCTAAGTGTTTTCTGCTCAGGAAGAACCCAACTCATGAAAGTGTCCATGGTTATAGTTAAAATATAAACTAAGGTGGACCACGGGCTACACTGTGATTAAACAATTGGAAAATCTTCTTTGCTTGCCACCAGATTACATCTACTTATATATTTTGAGTGGTCTATAGGCACTGGCTACCACCACAGTGAGGGGCAATTACCTGGATGAAGTTTACGTCCAGTTTTGATATCGCTTGGCTTGACCAATAGCTCGTTGTCTTGGTTAAACACGTCAACGTGAGAGTATATGTCGCTGTCATCGCTCCTGCTTATCATACCATCATCCGGTTCGTTGGGGTCGTCGGTTGGCAGGCGTTCGTAGATCTCCGATCCACTCCTGCAACCACGCACATACATTTGTTACGAGGCCATAACGTTATCAAACAAACCAATATACATATGTACATATAAAATACTTCAGGTCAGTAATTGATTGACAGAAGACCAATGAAAATTGACATTCATTTCAGTGCCCACTGCCCAATCAAGATTGTTAGTATTATCATTAGTAATCACTAATCCGATCCCAACAGACTGCGTGGATAGATTTGATGGGTTCGTTACCAGACAGGCCTTATGAAGAGTTATGAGTAGAGACCAGATTAAAATTCCTTAAAAACCACTTTAATATGCCTATATACATTCAGTTAAACACAAGCAAATATTCGATAGACCCCCAAAATATTGCTTTGTATTAGGCCTAGGCATACTTCTTATTAGAGTTGTGACCAAATTAAATTTATTTCCTAATAATAGGCCTACATGTACGTAATAACTTAGTTACAAATTACTTTCTTTTACATTTGTGCATCATATTATAGCTTACATGTATTACTTTTGATTTATTTGCTTCACATGGAAAGTTACAATCTTAGCAAAAACGTAAATACCTTCACTGCCGAGCAGAAAAGGAGAAGAAAGGTTAATACCAATTAAGAGCGATAAATAGGAAGCCTAGTTGAAATTGCATATAATTAATTACTGCAGGGTCACTTCTTGCAGTAACTGACCAAATACTATTGAATTTCGCTCTTACATTTTTGTTCCATAGCGATCTACTCCCAATAGCCTATCGTGAGGTGAGACTAAATTGATGTCGAAGTTAAACCTCCATTTACTCACAATATCGATATACTGTAGTATAAAATAATCAATATCGTTGCACATCACTACTACAGTATTTACAGAGGGCAATTAATACCCATATTAAATTACAATGAAATAAAGCTACAAACAAGCAACCCAATAGGCTAGAAAGAAATGAAGCAAGCTGTGTGTGTTAGCCAATATCTGACTTGTTTCGTAAGAGAAACTTGAGCCCATAGTTGCAAGTAAAACATTGTTAACTCCTTCTCAATATGAGTGCATGATAATTCTGTCACAGCACCTTTACCACTAGACTCGATGTCCTGTGTGTGTTAGCCAATATCTGACTTGTTTCGTAAGAGAAACTTGAGCCCATAGTTGCAAGTAAAACATTGTTAACTCCTTCTCAATATGAGTGCATGATAATTCTGTCACAGCACCTTTACCACTAGACTCGATGTCCTGTGTGTGTTAGCCAATATCTGACTTGTTTCGTAAGAGAAACTTGAGCCCATAGTTGCAAGTAAAACATTGTTAACTCCTTCTCAATATGAGTGCATGATAATTCTGTCACAGCACCTTTACCACTAGACTCGATGTCACACAAACATTCAGTTAACAAGAGATATCAGCATTAATAAACCAAAATGTGCAACAGCCTACAATGGATAGAATTTATAAAAATGTAATGATAACAATGTAATGATAACTAATAAATTTGGCTTTTTTAGTGAAGTATTTTAAGATACCAAATGACATCAGTTTATTTTAAGCGGAAATTTCAAAATAACGAGTAGAAAAACCAATGCTGCAGTATTAAATTGATCAATAAAAGTGTGCAAAGATTTTTTTACACGATGCCGATATGATCAGAAATTGTTAATCACTTAATTTTACTACTTTTCCACTGCCAAGGTCATTAATCTTGTTGTCAGTGACAAGTGTATAGTAGCCATTATGCAAGCTACTATTTTGTAATAAAAATGTTCTATCACCGAATTTAGAACAATTTGAGCTATTAGCAAATACGTAGATATATAACCTTTGAATAGGTAGTGTGCCTCTTGAGACGGTATAATGGTACTCATTCTCCAGTATTAAGCACTAAGTTAGCACTATTTTAGTGGACATAGTTGTTAATGCTTTACAACCTACAGCTATGTAGGCTTCTATACTCAAAATACAAATTGTCAGCGATTTCTAAATACCTTGTCAGGCTGACGTGATCCAGATAGTCATTGTAAGCAAAGGAAGTTAGCTTTGGGTGTCAACTTCACTGACAACAGCACCAAACACTGAAATACTAATAATTCATTGGTGCCTGTGCAGTACGCTTATGTGACATGGAGTCTAGTAATTTATTGGCAAATTAGGGAATCTGCATGTATTACTTTAAGTATTGTTGAACCATAATGAAGCCACATGGTGTACGAAATGCAAGGAAATGCAAGACATGAGAAATGGCGCAAACATCCATGCCCTAGCCGGGATTTGAGCCCGGGAACTCCATTGACCTGGAGATCTTAACTGTTTGGCCATGAGGGTGACAAATGGTTAGTTAAAAGTGATTGTAAGTAAAGTAGGTAATAGTAATAGGTAATTAAATCTTGCAGAATAATTACAAGATAGATGTCACGTAGAGATGTGCAGATACCACTTTTTTCCGATACCGCTGAAACCACCGATAACCGCTACCCTCCACCGAATCCCGAAACCCGATACCATTTCCTGTTACATTTGCCTGAAATATTCTGCGAGGAATGCAATAGCAATTGTTAAAAACACAACAAATAAAGTGAAACAAATGTTATATGAGAAAAATAGAAATTAACAAAATGCTTCTAAAAATAACATTTAGTAAGTAAACAAATCTCCTGCATTAGGCCTACGGGTATCTGCAGACAAGTTTTGAAGTTACAAAACAAGAAAATAAAATAATCCATTAAAAAAAGGAAAGCAGAAGCAGCCAATCTTTGAATGTTTCATAATAACTGCAGCAATTTGTTCCTGAGGCAAAGTTGAAATCACCATATTGGCCCGAATATACATGTCCTTATATAACACAACCCCCATTTTTAACGATTTCAAGAAAAATGACTAATTCTATTGCAAACTCAACAATTTGTAAGATTATGGTTAGTGATGACATCGTACCCGGAAACCGGTTCCAATTTTTTAATCCGGTTCCGCTGAATGCCGAACAGTTGCTTCCAAAAAGCACTCGTCGTAACGCTAGCTACTGGCACCAAGTACAACATTTAGGGCCTAGGCTCGTCTATTCTGTTTACACAATCGTCAATCATCTACTATCAGGCCTATGCGTTTTACATAGAGCCCATTTTGTAGGTTCGCGAGATTGTTCAAAGAATGTTCCCTAGATACATTTTTGACCTGCTGAATGGAAGCTGCTAATGACTGCAGATTTAACAAAAATTATGACAAAAAAACGGTTCCAAACCGGGTCCAAAGTGGAGAAACCAGTTCAAGCTTTTCGGACCCGATGTCATCACTAATAATTAGGGATGTGCGGGTACCCGAAAAACGGGTATTTTTCGGGTAACAAAATTTACCCGAGGTCGGGTCGGGCCGTAAATTCTGCCCGAAAAAACCGGGTCGGGTAGCCTAGGTCTAGTACAACATAATTTCGAGGTTATGATTGGTCGAAATTGTGAATTTCAATATGAAGCTGCAAGACGAGGAAGCTTGGGAGGAACTGATATTTATATGAGGATGCCTTACCTTCTATCTTACTTTATTATTATTTCATGAATATAGTGTAACCTAGGTGAATAACAATATTTCACCATGATTTCACGATGTATTTGACATTTGACCATGATCTAAACAAAGATGGCGACCATATGCCAGAACTCCCCACCGCCTTTTTGGCGGAAATAGCGTGAAATACGGCGGGAAATTCAAATTTTCAAATAATTAGAAAATTCGAATGTGTTGAAGTAGATTCGGATCGTAGATTCGTACACAACTACATTTTATGTAACGTATTTTCTATTGATTGATACATTTTTATTAATTATTACTAAAAACTTTACTTATAATATATTTGACTGATCTATACGTGTGTATTAATTTTAGCACTACCCGACCCGACCCGATCCGAGTTAAAAAATCACTACCCGCACATCCCTACTAATAATTATGGTGTCTACAGATATCGGTTATCCTTGACCACATTTTCCTTGAATGTAACGGGGTGGGAAACCATAATGATTGCTGCAGATCATACTTTGAGAAACACTGGATTCAAGCTTTCGTTGAAGAGAATGTCTCAGCCGCAAAAAGTAGGGGTCTCCAAATCGCAAGTCTACTCACTTCCCGGAGTGAAAACAATAGAATACAAGATACGAATAACATTTCAAGATCTTGGGAGTGATGGAATGAGTTGACAAAACATTATGGTTGATATCTGAACTAAGATTCCCCAAGAGAAACCCAATTTTTAATATTTTCAAAAATGTATATGAATTTGACATAGGCCTATTGATTGCACGGTCTCAATTATAGATCACGATTTTCATATCGAACGGCATCCCTACTTAAATTAGATGCAAACAGAAAAAACAAATTGTGGAGTGATACAGATTCACAAGCAACATCAATCATGGTATTTATTACTGGCTTAAAGTGACTTAACATTTAAAATGCATATCTGACTTCAAATATCCGTTCACGGTTTCTAACAACATTTTTTTCGAACTACGATGAAGTTACGAACCACGGCACGCACGCAGAACATTATGCTTGGCAGTTCTACTATACACACTCACCCCTCATTCGAGCCAGCTGTGATGTGATAGCTCTCGTGACGGGGTGGGGGCAAAGGCCCCCGGGCTCGCTCTAGCCCTCCCTCCTCGCAATCACTTAACTGTAAAGGTTCCTCCATATGAAATGCTTGCTCAATCTCTGGTTTCTTCTCCCATACTTCTTTGAAAAAGGGCGTGTAAAAAGCAGCTGAAAAGAAAACATACAAAATAAAAATGTATATCCTTAAGATTGGGCTAGTTAACCGAGAAAAATCAAATATTAATCCCTGTGACTAGACCTAAGAAAAGATTACTAACGTATGAATATAGTGGTAGTGCAGTAGTCCCTCATTAATTCAAACTCTGTTAAATCTAATATATGTTTAATTCAAACTAGTGATCAAGTCCTAATAGAAAGTGGGTAGGCCTACATTGAGTCTTAATGTTCTTTTAATTAAAACTTTGAACTTATGCAATCCAAATTAATTAGGGTATTTTAGGGTCTATTGAAATTTGAATTAAAGGGGGACTACCAGTAATGTAGCTTTCATCCGATTGATTCTCGATAAAACACACCCTCCCCACCTTCAATTCATGATGATTTGCACATGAAAATCCAAATCCAAACTGAAAATCCGGCATTTTAAGTCTGAAGCCAATCAGGTAGTCATAATTTTTTGGCGATTTTGCATTATATGACGCATTTCCAACCTGGCAACAAAATCACTAAACAAAATCAAAATCACGTCTGCATTTAAGATAGGTTTTAATTACGATTTTTTAATTTTGTTATTGTATATTAGTGTGATAAATGCTGATTTTGACATTGAATGCGATGAAATTGAATAATTAATGCTTTTTCCCTATCTCTAATTATGAGTGACAAGATGGTAGTCGACACTACTTCTCACAGCCAAATTTGCCAAAAATTACTTACTTTTCTGTTGGCAGGAAGAAGTTGAGGTCATGAAATGAGCTTGCAGACGGTCTGCAGTGGCATTTCCTTCCGTTATAAGAAGGTGACTCAAGTCACTGCTGAAGAATGCATTTGCTCCACCACTATCTGTTACGGCCAATATCTGTATCGGCAAGTTAGGAATATTCATGGAGAATGCGCTAGAAAAAGAGAAATCATTTTAGCGACAAGCATTCAAGAGGTGAAACTGACATTCAAAGTAGTTAACCTAATTTTTTAGGTCAGTTTAGGTAGTTTATTAGGTCAGATATATCCATAGCCTAGGTTACACATAAAAGTACATTGCACACCTTATTAAATTATTGTCAGCTTACTTGAGCGTGGCGAGGGAGGCTTTTCTTTTCGTTGAATACACAAGGATAAAGCCGTGCACTAGTTCTTCTCGGAATGCATTGGCTCCGTGGAAAGAAGATATGATCACCTCCACTTTGCGTTTTGAATCTCCAAGAAATGTTTCCAGGATAATGGACCGATCCCCACTTAGAAAGCAACACTGATGACTGAGTAGTGGGCCCAAGATATTCTCAACAGAGTATGGGTCGCCGCAGAACATGCACATTATGATCCTGAAAAACAAACAAGAACCCATAGGGTTATGATCAGAGTAGTTTAGTAATTCTAATTCTAATATTGAAACTGACTGAAATTAACGTTTGCGCATTAAAGTTGTGGAAATATTTTAAGGTGACAATGATGTCGCTTAAAAACTCTTCACTTTTGCACATTTTCTATTTACATAGACCTATGCAATTATATTAATCAACGTACACAAATCAACATACTGGGTAACAACACTAATAACAATACAAACATATCTGTGGCAAGAGTTAAAAGCGAGGTGGTTTAGGTAGGCCTACCTAATGTCAGGCTCCGAGCATTCCATGACGGAGTGTTGATAGACGTTTACGAAGCCCGCTCGATGGTGAATACTCTGCAGCAGTTGATGCAGAGCCTCGTGAATCAGTCCAGCATTGAAGCGCTGCCCAGCGGAGATGTCTTCCAGCAGTGAAACGTCCATGAACGGGCATTGAAGGCTGTGCAAAATTGAATTTTTTGTTTTATAACCGACTAGTAGGCCTATACAATAAGAATGGTCAAAGATTGCATAAATAAATCTCGTTGTGTGTGTGTGTGCGTCAAAGGACAGACCATACGTGTGTAGGTGACCGTACCGTAGTATTAGCCGGGTTACCCTCTGTCCTGGCGTCCCTGACTTTTTGAAAAGCACTGTAATGTCCCGGAATTCCGAATAGCTTATCAAGTCCCGGATTGTATCGACTTGCAATCAAAGTGTTGTAATATAATAAACAACACAATTTGCAAGATTATTATAGATTGTTTACAAGATTATTACCTATTATTAATAATACCGATGATAACGAAGACTGTACGACCTACGGTTGTACGTACAATGACTTCGGTTTCACCTCTCCTCTCTGCCGTTCAGTCCTTGGGTCTCTCATGATGTCTTATTATACGTAAAAAATAATTGTTCGAATTGCTAAGTCAGGAAATACTCCCGTAACATATTCTAAAACACTTAAAACCAGGTCAAAAACACATATTTTTAAAAAATATCGCTTGAGGGCACTGTTGGTTTCCCCACTGTTTTTTTCGGTAGTTTGTCCCGGATTTTCAGATTTAAATATGGTCACCTTACAAAGGACAAGAATCTTGAATATAATGCACAATAAAAACCAAAAACATCTCCAGAGGATAATCTCTTATCGATGTATCACTTTTCAGGTTGAATGAATACATAGGCTACGTCTGCTAGTTTCAGTTTTTCCTGGTTCTTACCTGTCGGCCAAACTTTGCCCCTCTTCGCGTAGATGCAACATCTCTTTTTCCTCCAGGGTAGGATCAGCCACAAACATAATAACGATAGGCAAACCTTGAAATGGCAGACGATCTTCCTGTTCCAAATTTGACAACAGGGTTTTTTCCACACTTTCTCTCACATATTCAAACGACTCGGGGTGAGAATACACACAGAAGCAACCTGAAAGTTAACATACGGCCATGTGAATTGGTAGTAAATTTCATTTGGGTTACCAAAATGTGAATCAGATTGAACTAATTTTAACTAATTTCTGGCAGGAAAGATAATATAATAGAACAGACTAAACAAAAGTACAAAATAATATAAACAAACAAACAAACAAATAATATAAAGAAAACAAACACCTCTAATCATCACAGTCATATCAGACTGACCTAAAGTATCTGGATGGAAGAGAATTTCTCAGTATATCAAACTACATAGCACATTCCTAGCTTGTGTAAGGCATAAAAACAATCACCTACGTACAAGCAAAATCATAACTAAATATGAAGGCAAGATTTATTTACCATTAGGCAAAAATTTGGACGTTTTGAAAGAATTTTGTGGCAAACTGACATCACCGTCAATGATTCGATAATCTAAACTGTACAAGCGGCAGTCAATTTCGTATTCGTCATCGTCGCACTGAACCTGAAAGAATAATGTACATGAGATAATGTTGTATTGTTGCCTAGTAATAATAGATTGTAGTAGGAAACTCTTGATGACTACTTACACGAATTTCTGTTGCCAATTCATTGGCTAATCCACCTATTCCTAATATGACCAAGTTTAACTGATTATTGTCAGAATTAAGAAGCCATTGATTACTATGATTCCAAGAAGAAGGTCTGAAAGTAAAAACATTCATTTGATGAGTAAAACAACATTCCAATTTAAACTTTGAACTAATGCCACACCTATATACCTACTAACCTACCCACCATATACCTACCTATGAGCTTTGGTGCCTAAGATGCGTTCAATCAACGCATCCATGCAGTTAGGAAAAGCAGGGCAATGTTCACGAATAGGACAGTGAACAAAACCTAGGTGTTTGAATAACATCAGCTTTCTATCTTGGTCTAAGCGATCTAAAGACTTGTACCTAAAAGAAGAAAAAACATGATAATCCCTGCAACAGTATATTGGCATGATATTTTACTATTCACGTAAAACATATTCCAATTACCTAAAATCATCTTGCAAAGCGTCTGTTATTTCCTTAATATCATCTTGAGAGATAGTGCCTGTTGGTGCAATGCTTTTAAAGTGGTAAAAGAGATCAGCATGCTCTAAAAGCAGCTCCTGAAAATTATGTTTTGCCTTTTCGACAATATCCTTCTGGTGTTGATCGTAGATGTGTTGACAGTCGGCCTCCGTCAGCGCTTCGAAACACTCTCGACCCATGAACAGGACTCGAACTTCGGACAAGAACTTGCCGGGTGTGACATAGCCAGTGTCCTGTAGTAACTGTTTGAACTGCTTCTTCCATCTAACCACACACAGAATCCAGACCTGTATTAGAAATTGCTTTTCTACTCGACTTGCCCAGTGCTTTTCAAACGTAAATGTCTCTTAAAGAATCATAACGATAAGAAAATTAGTACTCAAGTGAAACCAGTTGCAAAACAAACATTATTTTGTATTTTCTTAGCCAATGAATAAAATGAGAATATAAAGGTACAGGAACGTGCAATGATTTTATGTGAAGCCTATCTGTTCTATTTTGTAATGGTACAATTAGTGAGCTTGAGAGGCATACTCATGTTCATACAAAGTAGGCATCAACAGGAATGTGAACAGAATTTGAAACAATCCCAGATATCTAAATATGTACTAGTTGTTTACTTACATAATACGGTTAAATAAAACTGCAAAATAAGAAATTACAAGTGTTGTTTGAAAAGCTTATCCATTAATATTATAAAAAATTGACACAGAAACGTAAGCTTCTCTCATCAGGAAATACTGCCAGCTGGATTACAATCTCATTATAAAATGTGGTTAATTGAGTGATACATTGGTGCCTTACTAGGATTTAAATACATAAAACATAGTACCCAGTCAAAACTACTTAATATTTAAAAGCATCTAAACAAGCAGTATTTATATAATCACATTGGCTATTAAATCTAAAATACTCTTCTTAGAAAAAACTTTGAAAACTTTGAAGTACACTTTATGGACAGATAGAAGATCGCCATTTCATTAGAGATAATTAAGGGGTAACACTCTACATCTTACGTTTTAGATGTTCTTTTTTAATCCACTATGCTCATATAATTAAATTTACAGGGTCAACGTGTACAGACCACACAGTGAAGGTAAAAATCTGCCTTAACAAAAACTTATAAGAACCCTATGTAAGCACGCTAACTAGCATGACGAGTTTACCTTCTATGAGAAGCATTATTTTCAAGTACTGGACCTAGATATTTTAGTTGAAAGCATGGAATTTAAACTATGCTTAAATACTACATGTATAAAAAATAGCTTCATGAATGTTTGAAAACCACCAGACAAGTCATCCATGTAACACACACAACACATGAAACAAGTTACAACACAACACAACACAACACAACACAGAACACGGAACACAGAACATAACCATTCAAAAGATTGAATGCTCTCCACAGCAACACAGACAATGACATGAGTCTTGGATAAATACTCAAGTTACTTTTTCCGATATAATGGCATTACTTTACTCCACCTATTGCTACCCTAGAAAATAAAAATCTCCTTTACTTATTATTAGTTATTACTTTTTCTTGTAATGTAGGTACTATGTATACTTGCTATTTTTTCCGACAGCAATAGAATGACACTGTAAACTTTTCCATTTGAAAAATAATTCAATCTTTCATAACAATGCTAACTTTACCTACGGATAATTTTTACCAATGATTAGTTTTTAGTACGGAGGTATGGTGATATTATTACTGTACATCACTGACAAACCCGAACAGTATTGTCAATTAAATGCACATGCATTTGAAGCAAAAGTTAAAAATTTCCAGAAAAGAGTGGTTGGAAAAAGAATCCCTGTTAAATATAGGCATAAATTATTTTAAAAAAATCAGCAGTGATAATACCCAATTACATAAAAGTAAACTTGTAGAACTGATGATATGTAGTTAAATGCAAATACTTCAAAATCCACTAAATGTATAAAGATTTAATGGTATTTTGAAATACTGTAGTAATTTCGTTATGGGCCATATCAGGTTTTACCTAGGTACCCAAGACTGCCCAGTAATCAGAAAATTAAAGGCAATACATTGGATATGTCAATAAAATAAGATTGAAACAAATATGCGCGTATATGGCATATGCCGTGATATTGTCAAATAATTCCAAGTACGTAATGCCATTAATATATACTATATATTGAGTTTTTGGCACAAGTAGGCCTATTATTATGAAACAAAAACTCCTCAATGCATGCACGGGTTTTAAGGATTCTGTATTGAATGTGTTGCGATGGTTTGCATGCCAATGGTCAACCGAATGAAAATGAATAATTAAATTTAAAAAAATATTAGAACTTAAAAGGTTGAGTTAAATTAGAAAAAATGTTGACCAATGTATTATTTTAAGCTTAAAGATATGTATCATAGGAGGCCTAGGAAAGCAAAGCATAGATTATGCCAATTGTCATTCGATATGCTTCAAATCAAAATGGGTTTGAAGAATATGCAAACAGGCTACAATAGGATCGAATGATAGGTTTACTATTTGTATTTACTCATTGAGAATGAGAGTGAAAATTTGTCTCTGAAACAAGACGTGAATGTAGTCTTGGGCCTAATCCGTCCGTATTCATCATAAAAAGAAAGTAATTCCATCAGCTATAAATTTAAAATTATTATGTGTAGGCCTATATGAATTAACTTAATTGGATAACAATATACCGGTAGGCCTACTACCTGCATATAGTTTAAGATTAAAAGGAAAGAAGAAAATAATATATATTGAAGAGAAAAAAGAGGGCATACAATAAAATAAGTAGGTATTTTTTAAACGTAAATTATTATCACAAGACCACCCTTTATACAAGTCTACATACCGCTTTGGTAGTCTGCAGCATAACAACAAACAACACATGTAACATAATATTGTAATTATCATAGCTTGTTTAAGTCTAAGCATGGCAAAGAACAGATAAATTGCACAACCACAAGTATATTGTCAATTAAGGCGAGTGATCTTGACCACAAACACCCTATAAACTCTCGGATTGAACATATTCACATTCCCCTGAAGATATTTTAACAGCATCGACATTTAACTAACTAAACCCAACATAATGATTTTTAGTTAAAACAAGACCACCATTTTTAAGTAAGTAGGTATGCACGCTTATCTACGAAGAGACTTGAAGGACTTGAAACACTTCAATTGTCTGGTTCATGTTGGGAATTAATTGAATACATTTTTTATGTGAAAGCAGTGTTGCTTGTAACATGAAAAGCCTCCGTCTTTGTCTCACAGAGTATCGGCATGGGGGGTTAGGGTCAATGTAAAAAACTGGAAATAAGATGAAAAGTGGCATTCAATTTCCAATGCCAAATGCCAAATGCCAAATGCTACACAAAAGTACTGAATCTTAATTTGCAGTTGTAACACTTTGGTACCTCTACTCCTAAACTGCATTTTATGTCATATCCATGTACTGTATAGGTCTCTCACAGCAAGCAAGAAGTAAGATAGTATCCGGACCGCCCACATTTAGTTTCCAACTTAACAAGCGCGAATCACTAACGTTTTTCCCGATTATCTAGTACAATTTGATTGCGGTAAGTTTTTTGATGGTAACATACAAGAAAACGTGCAAGCAGGTTTCCGTCAAAAAACTTAACGCAACCAAATTCTACTAAATAATCGGGAAAAGGTGATTCGCACTTGTTGGAAACTAATAGTGGGCGGTCCTGACTCCCCTGACACTATCTTACTTCTTGGTGTGAGAGACCTTCAGTACATAGTATACTAGGGGTGGGCACAAGCATTTAGCAGACCTAAGCATTAATCACATACTAAATTACACACGTAAATGTATAATTGTGTGTGTGTGTTTGGGGGGGGGGGGGGGGGGGGGGTAAATTTGGTAACGTGTTTTTAAAATGAACATGTTTGTTTTAGGCTACCTACATAGAAATATCATTTATACTGCTCTAGCACATCTATAAATGTGATTGAGTGATTTTAATTTGGCAGTAGGGCTACTATGATCAGTTGATTGAAATGTGTGTTTGAGGTGGTCAATGAGTAACAATGTGAAACTGACTATGTTTTGCATGATAAGTTTATGACATCCTCATTGATGTAGTAGTTTAAGCTTTTTCTAGTGATGGAAGGTTAAATATCTACTTAGAATTATGGCCGTTAAAGTCACTTTAAACCCTAGATACATTTTTAAATGTTTACACACATTAGCCGAAACACATAGGTATGTATGTCTTCAGAAAGAAACGTGTATGCCTAGCATAGCTAAAACTATTTACATTATGTATCGAGATTTACAGTGCCAATGGTTCATGGGTATACTTATATCGAGTGTTGGAAGATAACTGTAGCCTGTTTAGAGTTTCAATGAAAGTTCAAACTAGCGCCAACAATATATTTATTTATAAAATAACATCAGATTGTGCTTGACTTGATGATAGCAAGGATAATGAAGTGACAATAGAAATGCATCAGATACCATATTATCCTCAGGAAAATCCTACACTATTGTGCATGGTTTTAAAATACAAAATAAAGGCAGGTACCCTACCTCATAATCTTTAAATGCTTCCGAGAGGCTACTGGCCATACTGTATTCACATCCCTCTGCTCTAGCTACAATATGGCAATTACCTTCGAACTAGGGATGTCAACGGGTACCCGTTACCCTCCCGGTACACACGGGTACGGTTCCAACTTTTCAATACCCGTTCCCTTCTTCTGTTCAAAACGAAATCAATTCAACACTGCAATATTTCCCTACTGGCGTCTTTGTGCGTGCGTAAGAGCCGCGCTTTTCAATTTGCTGGCATTTAACTTGACACCCCCCCCCCCCTCGACGAATTAGTCATCGTCGCAAAAAAAATGAGACGTAAAGCCCAATTAGTATCATCTTCTGTAGGCCTTTGGAAGAATGCTGCTGAACGGTTGCGAGTCCGAGGGAGCGCACCCGCCCGTCGTAGCTTGACCGCACTCATGTTCTCGTGTTCGAGCTCGAACTATGACGTCATCGCTTTGACGCAGCCGACCACCGCCTACCGTAGCGGAGACGCAAGCTTTGAAGCTTTGTTGAATACTTCCGCAATCGTTTTGCATCGAAGACAATGCAACCTGATACCGTTTAACAATATTATGTCTCTTTCCACAACTTTGCGAATAATTTGAAACCTATGACGATAAAACGCATATTTAGTATTATTTACTACCCGGGTAGTCCGGTTACGGCGCGAGGGTACCCGAGTACAACTATTTCCGGGTATTGACATCCTTACTTCGAACCTTCTCCAAAAGGATTAAATTAAAAAATTATTCAGCAACCTGCATCAAACAAATCTGCCATACTTAAAATTATTGCAAACAACGTGATCTCTTTAATATCTATGCCCTACCAATGCAAACTGTGAATTCTTATTCAATTTCTAACCCCTTTTGTACATAAGTTTGTTCAGCAGCCAAATGAAATTAATTTAAATTATACTGAGTGTGGTCCATAACATCACACAATTAATTAATTTGTACATGTTGAACCAAGTAGGCCTACATATAGTCTAGCAACGGTCATACCCCGTGAATATGATTACTGAACGTGAGCCACCTCTAGAACCCAAGGTAGCCTACGTGCAATCTTACTCCGACGAGGAATGGTGGAACCAACGACTTATCAAACAGGCTGTTTTCTGTTGTAATGATAACAATGTTCAAATGTACAGTATAACCTGAGAAAATACATTTACATTCTTGGTATAAATAGAGCATCGATGACTACCCTAGCTACATGTAAAGCTAGCACCAATTATTCATTTCTTATGGATATCTAAGTAGCAAATTTGGTGCACAATTACATGGACACAATAAATTAGTTGTCTGTCAATAACGGAGATTTATTAGCTACTCTTCAGACAAAATATGGGCCAAGCAAGAGTGCCAGTATGTATTGTACTTACTCTAATCGCTTCTGTTCTTGTTGTAAAGCATTCACATGGTTTTTATACACAGTCTCTGCCTCACTTGTGTCCAGCACTTCGAATGGAATACGAGTTTCGTTGAGATCAGCAAAGTCATACTCGGTCCATGGAATGTCTTCTGGACACTCAAAGAAATACTGATTGAATTCAGTATGATCCTTCATGTGCTGTTGAACAGTTGGCCAATCCCTGCAGCAAAACAATTTTTCCATAGATAACCAGCCTTAGCTCTATGAACACAGACATGTGAAATACAGCTTACAAAAATTAAGTTCCACTAGACTCTTTTTGACCTATGATATGAAATACTACCATCTCAATAACAATACTTCTATGTACAGGTCTGATGGTATAGCAGCTAAATAGGTCCAAGCTTACAGAAATGAGATTCAGTTTTAAAAGGGTTCGTGAATCATAATACTGACGCCAAAATATAAAAAGAATTCATTTTTAATATGAAGTCCTAGTAATTGAATATCTTTTAAGTTTTCAAGTGACTGGAGCTAAACATCAGAAAGGTCTTCCATTAACGAATTTCTCAAGCAAGAAAAGCCATACGTACTTATCTCGAAGAGTTGAGAGGTCAGGCACCATTTCTTGAAGTATATCAGGTAACAAATCCATGAAGCCTTGGACTTTTTTAGCCAGATGTTCGTCTTTTAATTTTTTGACATGTCTTCGGAACAATCGCTGTGAGCTGTCCATTCCAAAGAGTTCCACGAACATCATAAACTCGTCATGTTGTGCCAGTTTCTTAGACGTGTAGCTCCACAGGGCTCGATAATCTGTGACTTGAGAGCGAATCAACCTTTGGAAAGATTCTGTTGCATGTTCCAATACTTCTTTCCTTGTTCTAGCAGCTTCAATAAATGGTAGTACCTTTGTTCTACCTTTTGTACGATCAATTAATTGTGCTAAGGCGATAAAAGCAAAATCTACATTGATATTTTCGTGAGCGGATGTTTCTACTAATAAAATTGCCCCTTTATATTCCTTACGTGCTACGATTTTTTCAGCTTCTTTAACATACAATTCATTGGCATCATCATTTTTTGTGGTAACGAGGACAACGGGCTTTTTAGTTTTTATCAAATTATTTAAAATTGTCGTAACACTTTCTACTTGCTTGTCAACTGTCCGATTGGGCACAACACTTACATCAAACACACATACAAAACCATCGATACCAATTTTACCATCTGGTAACATTTTCTGCTCGTATTCTTTTTCAATACCTGTAAAACAAAACAAAAAAATACAATACGATACAATAGAATTACTAATGCAGAAATATAGGAAAGCGTGTAGATAACAAGCAAATTATAATGTAATTCTTTTTGCTGTTTGCTAGTTTATATATAAATTGTATTAAGTGTAATTTATTTCTATTATTGTTTTGATATAAATTATATGTTATTCTGTGTCTTATGGCAACAACACTGGCTGCAGAGACCGAATAAAGGTTGTTTTTATTATTAAATGCATGCTTGAATGTAGGAACCTATTAGTACATCCTTAAGATTGCAAAAACTACAACGTAGCTGCACCAATAACAACTTCCTACAGTGAACGATAAATGAAAGTACTTACCTAACTGATTTTTACAAATGTACATTAATTTTTCAGCCGAAGTTAACTTAGTTGCAGAACATCTTTTCACATATGGCTCCATCTTGCCACCTGTAACATGAATAACACTAATATTAGGGGTGTGCAAATCCAACTTTTTGATCTAGAATCCGAATCTCGAATCCTGAGCAAGAATATCCTCGAATCTGAATCCGAATCTAAATATTTGTTAATCCACCAAGCAAAATTAATTATAATAGATTAATTAGATTTATATATGGGTCATTCCCAAAAAAGTTGCCACTTTCATGATTTCACATTTGTCAAAAAAAAAATTAAAAAAACATGTTTTTTATTGTAGAGTTCAATAACCATACCCTTTGTGAATCTCGCTATGAAAGGGTTTGCCTTTAAATTTAGTATTCTGGCCGTAATATCACATTGTCTAGCATAATGTGTCATAGAAGGTCATGAGTGTTACTGGGAATAGGTAGTAAATTTACAAGTAAATTTGACATTTATAGTAGAAATTATCCATTTGAATTTTATAGTGTGCATGCATTTTATATATTCAAATGCAAAAAAATACAAGTTTAGGATAACTTAATTTACTTTTAACATAATTTTGTCATGAGTGTTACCCATTTTGACAGAAGTAGTATTAAACTTCAAGTTTTTTTTTGTAAATATAAGAGAAAATTGAAAATAGTTATTACTGTAATGAAACATACCTGCCAGTGAAATATTAATACATAAAAACAGTATTTCTCTAAACAAAGGTCAAAGTTAGAGGGAAAAGTGTTGGTAACACTCATGACACTCGAGTAACACTCGAGTAACACTCATGACCTAAATATTACTATTGGCACAATTTATTAATGATTAAATCTTAAAACACTATTTTTTCGCAAAGACGTCGACCTTTGACGGAAACTCGTACATAAATCCTCTATTATTAGTATATTAGGGATACTAATCAACCTTTTCTACATGATTTGTAGGCATAGGCCTATTTAATAAGTAGGACTTTTATTCATGGCCACATGAAGGTTATATGAAAAGTGCAGCCTAGGCCTTCATGCCTGAGTTTTCAATGCATGGTATTATTCACACAATCCCCATTTATGAGCGATAAATCATGAGTGTTACTGCAATACAGTAACACTCATGACGAGTAACACTCATGACATTTTAACAATAAAAATAAAGTTTGGAAGCATGGTTCATATTATGAATAGTAAAGTTAGGGTTCACAGAAAGGGTAACCAATTCAGTTAAAATTGAATAACTATTGATACAAAATATTTAAATATTAATGAAATATATCAGGTAACACTCATGAGGTTGAATTAAAATACTTATAACATTATTTTCTTAGTTCATGGATAAACTTCAGGTTCTTGGCTTAAAACTGACAGGAGCTGATAAATGCTAATTGCCACCTTCAAAGCACTCACCAGGATTGTATCACGGCCTTCTTGATCATATTTCAAATTGTTTAGGCGGGTAAAATGTTTCAGTAACACTCATGACGAAAAAGGCAGGGACAAAGTTTGTCGGTATTGAAAGTTGGTAAAATAAATATAATTTTCAATTATCATACTTGTGTTATGTACTTTGTATCATATAGTTCATGCTACTGATAAATATTATGTAAATCAAAATTTATTTCTATCATAGATAATGGATTATAGAGCTCATTCTGGAAAAAGGGACATCCAGTTTTCAGCACTTTCAGTGCCACCATAGCAATTTATATCTAAACTTTCCTTAATATAACAACTTCTATGCTTGAAAGTTTCTCTTAATTGAATTCTTGATGTGATTTTATAAAATAAAATACACAAAATACATTGCATGCATGTTATAAAAAATAGTCAAGGGCAGGACGCAAAAGTGGCAACTTTTTTGGGAATGACCCATATCAACGAAACGAATAACAAGACGTAGTTTTCGTGACATAGTGACTAAAGTTTGTGGCCATGTTAGTTACGTGACAGTTCGGTAATCGGCGAGTACATAGGTCTATATAATAGCGAGTTTCTTGGTTGAAGACTTTTTTGGCGCCAGATTCGAATTAGTTCAAATACAAATACTTCTGAATGTTATTTTGGATTTGAGCGACGAATAGAATTCTAATATTAAAAGATTTGATCCGGATTCGATAGTTTCCGCACACCCCTTTAAACTAATACATGTATAGCACACGGGTAAGAATCTAGTTACAACAGCTCTATGGCAGAACCTTTGATAGATAAAGTGGTTAAATAAAATAACTTTATAACATTAATTAAAAATCATTCAATTTCATTTGCAATATTATTTCCACATTTTACATTCGGTATTGAGCTATTTATACACATTGTAAAAAGTAATTCACTGGCCTTCTTTAGCACTAACTTTTAACAGGTCAATTCTATAGTAGGGCCTAACTACTTAAAACATGTTCTATATTAATACATATAATAGACGTGACTGTCCCAAGAAGTACACATTACAATCACATGCCTTGAATAGCAAGAGGGGAGGAATAGGCCTATTATAATTACCCACATAATTTCAAGTTGACACTATGTTCAACACTACATTAGTAATGGAGTTAAAGGTAGGGTTACTTCTATCTGCAATTCAAATTCACTTCAACTTATACATCACATAATTAGATTTGAATGGAATTGAATTAATTTATTCACACACATACAAACAAACACATGTATAAAAACTTAAGCAAGTTGTCTCTAAAACTAATTTGAGATTAGTCTGATAGTCCCAAAAACCTACCTTTGAATGGTTGAAATGATGCATCATCTATGAATTCAGTCTGTTCAATGACTTGGAATAAGAATTCAATTCCTTCCTCAGAATATTTTGAGATTTCACCCCAATACAAGAAGTGATCGTTATTGACTACCCGGCCACTGAAGTCGGTCTGTAAAAAGCAAAATAAATGTTAACATAGGCTTATAGAAATACATAATCTAGCCAAGAGTCTACTATGACTTCTAAGGTCTAAGTTCACCACACTCTTACCTGACTAAGAACGGAGATGTGATCAACACTGTAATCATCAGCTAAAGACCTCATGAATCTATTGCACAGACACGATTTACCAACTCCTGCTTGACCTTTTTCCTTCTCTGTGCCCGAGAGTCCAACGACAGCAATGTTGAAACCTCGCAGAGCCTCATTCTTTCGTGCCATGCTAACTCTTGTTGCCTAGCTTAATGAAGAATATCTAAACTTTTAACCTATTACATCTTCCGCGTCATTTTCGGCCATGATTACTTTATAGAAGAATTGCATATTATTCCACCCCAGTTGACTGGATCTCTTGTTATAATTACCAAACCTGCAAAAAAAGAGAAAATCATATACCTACATGTGCACCTCATAATATGCAAAATTAACGTTCCGTTCTGGGTCTGGGATTAGTCTATTTTCCATGTTCAACATTAACAATAATAGTCAAATAATTTGAAGTAGGGCCTACAGTAATTTGCTATTAAATGGTGTAGTTTGGAGAAACTAAATAGCTCGAGCAGATCATGAACTACCGGCATTGTGAAATCTGTGGGCAGGGAGTATGTTTTAGTATAGGCCTATATGTATCCTGTGTATTTAGCTTTTACTTATTTCTCAACACTATATTATTTTGCCCGTAATACCGCTCTGTAAGTAACTATTGCCTCTGTTTTTTGTTAATATCTGTCCACGCTTACCGAATTGTCAACATCTTGGTTATTTGCACTTTGCTATATTGATATTTTCAAATTTACCGCTGCTAGCAGTGTTTTTTTATTGTTGAAGCCATTCTTCTATTTAAAAAACATTTAGGCCTACATTTTCCACTAATCTAGAACACAACGAATGTATGTAACCAACATTCAAACATTTGAACAGTAGTTTCTAGGTAACTACAAAGATAGTCTCAATAAGTAATTGTTTTACATTATTGTGTTGATATTTGTTTGTATCGATCGATGGTCATAGCTAGAGGCCCATAAAATTACCATTATTTTTGTTTTGTTTTAGCATTTATTCTCAAAAATTTAGCATTAATTAGTTTTAAAAAGGCAAAATTTTAATAATAATTAGTTTTTATCTGAAATCGGGTTTTAGCAACAAAATTGTAGTTGGGGACGAAAAATTGTGATAAAAAAATGATTCTTTATTGATTGAGACTGTTCATTGACACTAGGATAAAATTAAAACTAAAATAGACCTAGTAACTAAATGGAAATAGAGGAATGGAATGGTCAGGAAATTGACAAAAATGTATTATTTCCGCATTTTTTTGAATTGTTGCTTAAACTCGAGAAAATTCATGGTAATTAGCGTGAATTTGTATATTTTGAACTTATTTCATGAAATTGAGTTTTCCACTTGAACTCATAAAGCCCGCCATACACGGTACAACTTGCATGACAAGCCTGGCTTGTCATGCAAGTTGTCAAGTAAATCTGAAGGTCTCAAGTCACCCACTCACACATCCAGTCGGTGATCCAACACTCTCAAGTAAAATACTTTTCCATAACCTCAAATATTGTTCTACCTTTGAAAAGTCCTATACAGTATACAATGCAGCTGTTTCATCAAAATATGTCAAGACACTTGGTGCTACTGCAATTATTGCAAGCTGGTGTTGAAGTCAAGATAAATGCCAGAAGAAGAGAAGAAAATGGACCAAAAAGTGGCTATATTGCAACGAAAGACATTCTCCCATATAAACCTGTTGAAGGAATTGGATCCAGATGATTTTCGTAATTATTTACGGATGGATGATGCCTCATATATTTATTTGCTTCAAATAGTAATTAACTCCTCTAATAGTCTGATACTAACATGCACTTAACCTCAAAACACAAATGTCACAACAACGCTCACGCCGCGCAGGTGATTACCGTGACGTCAGGTTTAACCACGTGACTTCAACTCGGCTTGTGATTGGATGTAAGCCCTTCCAACTTTTTGGCATGATGCAAAATATCTGACGAGGACAGAAAACCGTCAAGCCAAACGATTTGCAGTTCAAGCCATCCAATTTCGACCACTAACGATGCAACTTACTTGAATGTTGGCATGATCAAGCCGGGCTTGTCATGCAAGTTGTACCGTGTATGGCGGGCTTAAGAAAAAGAGCTAAATTAGGTACATAACCCTACCTAAGTTCAAAAAATAAAAAGTAATAAAATAAATTAAATAATGAAAACTAAACTAGGCCAAAGCTAAGTAAATAATTTAAAATTTGAGTCTTGGCTACGTGCAATGCATAGGGCTACACTAAATTTAACATCAAAATCATGTAGGCCTATTACAATGTGTTATTTTCAATAGGCCCTAGATAGTTCCACTGCCTGATTGTGATCATTTAATTACAAACCCACACTGAACATAATAGCCTAATAGTTAAGTGATATTTTTCTTAGATTCAGGTAGACTATTAGGTGGCAATCGACAAGTCACCCGAAAAAAAAAAACCCAACCTAAGATCAATTACTACTAAATAAATTAATAATTCTTATATTTGAACACACACACACACAGAATAAAAATCCTATTGTAAAAACCTAGGACTAGAAACCTAGACAGCCACTTTTCCCGGTTGTCTTATTTTGACCTAGGCCTAGGGTAGGTCAAAATAAAAATCCTAGTGTAAAAGCCTAGGACTAGAAACCTAGACAGCCACTTTTCCAAGTTGTCTTATTTAGACCTAGGCCTAGACCTTGGCTAGACCTAATAGTGTGTTGCAACTAACAATAGGCCTACCAAGTCATTGAGTTTGAAGTAAAAGTGGGACTAGGCCTAGGTAGACCTGTCTGCCTCAGATTTACTTGACATTTAATTTAACCTTCGACCTAGCCCCCCCCCCCTTGTAGTAGGCAGGCCTATGCCTGTGCATATATGTACAAACATGTTTGACATGCATTTACCTAGGTCTACATGCATGCATACTACTTCCTGAAACCAGAAATCGTGCATTTAATAAAATCTTGTTTTCTTGGTACTGACCTAGGTAGGCCCTACGCCTAGGGAGGCTAGGCCTACAACACTCCAGCCATTTAACAACCCTGCCCTGGGGCCTACCTAGCCTAGGCCTACTAAAAAAAAACTTCTACACTAGCCTAGGCCTACCTATACCATTGGGTTTACCCTATATGGCAAAGTAATATGTCATGAGAGAATTTTTGACAGGTCGCATTTGTAAATACATGCTTGGCCCTAGCCTAGTCTAGGCCAGGCCTATAACAACTCTAGGCTGCGAGCGTCACAGGCTTAGGCCTAGTTCAAGAAACATTTCTTACTAAGGCATTTTACAATTTATAATTTCGAGCAAAATTAGAAGTATGTGCATAGTGGATTGCAAATAATATCCATAACCTAGGCTTAACTTAGGCCTCCTGGGCCTAGCCTAGGCATTCGGCTGGTGAAAAGTTGCGAGCTCTTAATGGGGTTAATCCTAGCCCAGGAAGAACGAGCGGTTTAGTTGTGCATTATTCAAATTATATTGCCACTGTGACCAAAGTAGGCCTACCCTTCTGACAGCATCCTACAAGCCACAAGCAGGGCTTGACGGGCGGCAGGTAAGCGCCGGTTTCCATGACAGATGAATGGAGGCTAGCATCCCAAAATTTATCAGTGTGCACCAAAACTGCGAGCAAAAATTTGACACCATCAGCTCATACAGTCATCGTTTGCAGTGCTTAAATTCATACTTTCGTTACTTGATAACATCGATAACACACGTTTATACGTTTCTTAATTAGAACCTGATCAAAAATGCCAATATAGAAAACATCCCACGGGTTGAGCACTTATAAAAGACGATAATAGTTTTTAAGGCTGAAGGAGCGCACGAAATATGACTCAGAACAACGATCCTGTGCGGGTGCTTACAGAAAATCCCGCAGAGAGAACGCCCCGATTATAGGATCACGTGACCATACCTGTTACCTCGTTTGCTCGTTTGCGTTCGGGAGAGCTGCTTAAAGTGCGCGAAGTTCAAGTATAGGTAATTCCTTTTAGTTGATTTGATTTGATTTTAGAAACGTATTTTTGTGAATGTGAAAAATGCAACAATTTCGTGAGTGAGTTTCTAGCTGGCAAAGCTGTTAGACCTGTATCGCGTATTTTCTAACTCGTTTTATTTCATCGTGAAAATAGGAACTAAAATTTAGTAAAATTATGAAAAAATTATTATTACATAATCCAAGATTTGTGCCCGGGTCGATGATTGACACTTCCTTACAATCATAGTTTCTGATTGTTCAATATCCATTTGACAGAAGAATATAATACAAAACTATCATCGAAAAGTCCCGTCTACCTATGACTTAAAAATTAACAAGAAACTTCGTTCACAGTGATGAATTATCTCTTTTATAGAATAGTAATCAGTTCAGAATAGTAATAGAAAAGTAATCAGTTAGAACGAGGAGTAGGGGTGGTTTGCAAGAGTGCTCGTCCATCTCTGGCAACACCTCAACACTGTAATGTTAATAATCTTTTTGGTGTGTTATCGACGTTTGATATCATTTTTACAGGGTAATTAATGATTCTGTTCGTTTCCGTAGTATTTTCTGTTGGTTTCGCATTTAACTGGTTTCCTAGTCTAACCTTTCCCATTCTATTGGTTTCCACAACTTTTCTGTTCGTTTCCATCAAAGATAACAAATTTGTAATCTTTGGTTTCCATCCGTTTCCGCAATATTTTCTGTTGGTTTCACATTCAAACCTAACCTAACCAATAGAATGTGAAACCAACAGAAAATACTGCGGAAACGAAGAAATATTAATTCCATCAAACGTCGATTACACACCCAATTAACATATAGTATTGCCATGAGGATGGACGAGCACTCTCGCAAACCATTCCCACTCCTCGTTCTAACCGATTACTTTTCAATTTGTTTCCGATTCTATTGCTTTCACATTCTATTCGTTTGCCCGACCCCGAACCAATGACCTCCCGACAGCAGCTTCGATCTACAGCTCGTCTCAATTTAAAATTTTGTTGGCAAAATGCGAACTAAAAGGAATTGTTTCTTATTGTTGGAGACAATGCTGTCAATCATCCCCATTATTTGGCAAACCACTTACCTTCTAACATGGCAAAGACAGCTCCAAACCACATGGATCTTCGACCATGAATATTCAGGATTAGCCATTCTCATAATGGGTTTGTAAGAAAAGTAGTAACATTCATCTTATTAGTATTTATTCCGGGTACCGTAGTTGGGTAGCTTCTAGCTGTGGTAATCTTTTAATGAAGGAGGTCTAGGGCGGAACCCCAGTGCAGCTTGATGCAAAAAAAAAAACATAAGAAATTCTCTTCTCAAGTGCCCGGAAAATGACAAGAGTAATTAATTATTCATCCAGAAGAATGTTTGTGAGTTGAATTATTACTTAACTAAAACCACAGATAATTATTACACTACCGGTATGTCTAAAACCATTTTAAAGATGAGGGGTGGGGGCATCTTATACCACTATATATGTATCAATACCGTGGACCATTGGTCGGACAATCATAGGCGATCGCCCCCCACCGCTACTGCCTTTGTACTAATAACTCAATGATTGTACCCAAGATGATTGTACCTTCACTTCATTATAATTACCAATAGATTTTAAAATGCAAATAAATTGTGTTATCCACTGTCATTGTGTATTTGAAATATAAAACAATCTTCAAACGTTTTTGTGAATGTAGATAGCTCAAAACTTTGTTAGTTGTAGACCTATAGCACAGAGTGAATTTGTTATCTGTGTCTAGTGGTTTTGCCAGATTATCCGTGGGCGAGGGGTGCTTCAGCCCGTCCTTAAGTGGGGGGAGGGGGTCAGAGAGTAGAGTCGTAGGGGTCAATTGCCCCCTTCCCCCTCCCCGTTGTTACGCGCCTGTTGTACGGTACTAAAAATATTATGTGAAATGCACAATACACAAGGCTCAATTAGGTATCCGAAAAGTGCATGGCAATGTATTAGGCCCATGCAATAAAATAATGTCTATTATCAATATTTTTATAAAAGTGTGAATTGACACGTTTTGGAGTTCAAAGTATCACAATCACTGTCATGATCGATACAAAATATGCAGTGAAGTCCCAAGGTAACCATTGCAAGAATAATTAATATAAAACATTCATCATATAAATATTAATAAACAAAACTGTTGCGTTGTCTCGTTGATTGTTCGTTTTTGTTTTTTGTTGTCTTGCTTTATGTTGTTTTGATTGTTTTTTGTATTGTTTAATCAATCACCATTCATTCCATTGTCCATTGTATTCAATGATTTAATTTTTAGCCTACAAAGTATTTTTTGTTGTTTTTAAATTAGATTGGCAATACGCAGATTTCTTAGTATCTTATTGGCAACCCTGTACAAGTGTAAAATGGCAGCGTTCATGGAGCGTTGATGTTGACGTTTGCTGTCAAAAGTGTATATTTCTAGGCTATGGTAGGGTTAAGCAAATACCTTACTGGTTAAGTCTTCATCAAAGTTATTGAAGTCATGACTTAGGCAGTTATGTTGTCAAAGGTAGGCCTACGTGTTATTTTTACCCAACATCGATATTTACTGAAGCAACTGAGCGTCTTAATTGTTGTAATACTGTTCCTTACATTACTTCTGCATCCACAACGGTTTGCATCCACATACAATTATATCAAGAAAAGTGATATTATCAACGAATTGGACTATTCTACAGCAGCGTTAAAGTTAGCTGCTGAGCGAAACGAACCCTTATGTCCTTTAATACCAAATGAACTAGATGATGGGCTGATGTACCCAGATACATCATCATTAAGCGAGTTTGATGTTGCTAGTATGGCTACGAACCTTGGCGTAAAACAGGGTGGAGCATGGCAACCAACGAATTGTGTGTCACAACACCAAGTTGCTATTGTTATTCCCTACCGTAATCGCTATGCACAGCTTAAAACGTTTTTAGCATATATGCATCCCTTTCTTCAGAAACAAATGTTAAATTACAGGATTATTGTTGTGGAACAAAGTTCCAAGGATGCATTTAACCGTGCAAAATTGTTCAACATTGGATATAAAGAAGCTTTAAAAATATTCCCATATCATTGCTTTATATTGCATGATGTAGACTTAATACCGCAGAAGCTAAGCAATATCTATGCATGCACGCATCAACCGCGGCACATGTCGTCCAGCCTCAATACCTTTCGATACAACTTACCGTACCGTGGATTGTTTGGTGGAGTTGTTGCTATACAACAAAAACAATTCGAATTAGTCAATGGGTTTTCAAATATCTTTTATGGGTGGGGTGGTGAGGACGATGATTTTCAAGAACGTGTGGCACATAAGGATATGCACATATGTCGTTTTGCACCTGAAGTGGCAAGATATATTATGATGGCACATCCTAAAGCTCTACCTAGTGAGAATCGGTTTGCTAATCTGGAGTCTGGTAGAGAACGTGCTGAAACTGATGGACTCAACAATCTACATTATACAGTAATTAAAATTGTATATGAACCACTTTATACATGGATTTTAGTTGATTTATAGGTCTATTAACATTGATGTAACGTTATCTAAGTATTTTTTGTCACCTGATTTATGCTTGCTTTGCAATTCACTGGTTCAATGTCATTTCATTGTGAATGTTGCGAATGTAAAACATATTACACTGTAGGCTTACCATAGGCTACCAACTGTATGTCAATTACCATATTTACCCGAATAGAAGATGACCTCGAATTTAAGATGACCCCCTATTTTCAAGAATTTTAACTGGAAAAAATCATATTGATATTCATAATCTTAGAACGTGAATTTAAGACGACCCACCAATATTTTAACTAGATAGCCTACAAAATGGAAATAATTATAGTCTTAGATTCAGGTAAATATGGTATATCAGCAAGGATTCGTTGCATAGACCTAAGTTGGTAAGATGAACTGCAGCTTTGTATCTATGGTTCTACCTAGGCAGTTCAAAATCATTTCAATCAATTTCAAGTCAAATTTATCTTGCCACTAAATTTCAGTGGTCTAAATGTGTCAGGTGTCATCAACTTGTGTATCTTGGCGATTGATTTGTCTTTACTATTCACCAAGTTTGTCAAGATGCATAACTTTGCTAGTGAGCTAAGTATATGGTAATTCTGAGAGGCTTTCTAATTAAAGAGTAAAGACCTTTACAAAAACAACACAATCGTACAACGAGTGGATTCAACGAATATGTATTGGAATTAAGCAGTCCTAGATTCCGTAAGCCTCTCAACCTTAACCGTGGCCATATTTTTAAAAGCCTGAACCCCATTTATCTGTACAAATACGGTATAGTTTTCTTCTTTGAAGCTGGATCCAATAGATAGACAGTGTTTGAAATATGTTAGAGCTGGTTCAGATAGTTCATTGTTGAAATAAACGGCAGCCCGATGTTGCTGACAACTCCTCAGGCTGGCAGTTTCACTTTCAAGGGCTTTCTGCGAGCTGTAGTTTCCCATACAATGTGAAGAAAACCTTTCTGGGAAAATAAAAGACAAATTTCTCCAAATAACAACAACTCCTCGGTTGAGTCAATTGCATGGGAAGTCGAGTATCAAGGCCATTCTAAGAGTTGTAGGTAGACTTTGAATCTGTGTGTAATCAAAACTGATGTATTTTTGTAACTACAAATGAAATCACTGACATCTCAATAGTAGCAGGTACGTTATTTTAAAAAGTCTGGATAATCAATTATTTACGGGCTGCCACCTAAAATTCTCAAATTTCGAGCGCTGCCGACTAATATGTTTCAGAATGACCCAGCCCTCAGAGCATAGAAAATCTCTTTTTACCAAATGTTGTAGATGAATGTTGCAGATTTTTTGTCTTTTGTTTAACTTTCTAAGTAGAAGGGTTATCTTCTTTGAAGTAATACTCTGCTTGTTTGTATTGCTATTTGTTAGCACAATGGTATGTGATGCAACTACATACAAGTTCATCTTAACTAAGTTGTTTTATAATGTAAGCAATCCAATATGTACTTGACAGGCTGAATCCAAGAGAGGCATAAGATTGCAGTCTCAATCATGTTACATATTATTTTAATATGTTCATTATGTTGTATTGTAGCCTACTGTTCTTTGTTGCTTTACACTGGTAATATGAATTCTAGAAGTGTAAGTTAGAAAAAGGAGGAACCAGTTAGGCTAGATGCAGCTCAAAACTTCGGGACCTTGTGGCTGGTATTACCTTGTTTGTCACCATAGCAACTACCAATCAAATGTTTAAAAATTATCTTTATTGCCTACGGTACTTATTTATTGATTGTAATACCTGACCAGCACTTATTTTAGTAAATTATTTAGTAATAAATATATTTGTTATTGTTAACTTGTCATTTTACCTAATCCAGTAGAATAGACACCTTTCAAAAAAAATTCCTGTCCTCTTTAATTATTCTATTCTTTCCTGTACTAATCAGTCATTCTATAAAAGTAAGCTCCGAAACTTTCATCACATTGTAATTTCATGATCCTATTCTTTTAACTTTTAAAAAATTGAGAGAAGATCAAAAGTTACTTTTAAACAAAAACAGTTCTTGCTGTTAACTCGAGTTTTCTCTCCCGTTATCTTCAAACGGTTGCTTTTTGATAAGGTTGTGCTATCTTATTGGTAGCCATCCTCAACAACTCGTACGGCTGAGGCAGACTTGAGCTGTGTGGAGCCAGAAGGTGTTCAAAGCCTGCAGCTTTTAACTTCATCTCATCCATTATCATGTGAAATCGTTTATAGACATCCATGGGTAGGCCTACATGTGTAGATAACAAGGGCGGAAGCTTTTACAACATAACATTGATCTATTTTTAACAAGAAATACAAGGAAAATGCATTGGGATGGAATTTCTTAAATTACATTACAGTACTCAGCTATGGTTCGAAACACTTTATTTTTTAAAACATTTAATTCTACACAGTCATGTTAATATTTTTCAATTTGTTTACATTTACATTGCCTAATACATTAATGTCTAGATCTTCGGCAGTCTAATATATAATCAATCTTTTTGATCAATAGGCAACTAACATTTTAGCCCTCACACTTCCAAGGAACCTTTTCAGTATTGATAATGCGGTGCCTGTAGAACACGAGTATGTACTGCAAAGAGCATACTGTCATATATTGTGGAACTGTTTGCTTTTGTTCACACTACTCTAAGTTTATCAAATAAAAAAAAAAAAATCAATGAAACCTACTTTATTTATATCAATACTGAGATTGTTTACGAACTACTGTAAAAACAATTAAAATCTATTTCCTTTACTAAACCTTAGCACTAGTGGTTATTTAATTATTAAAGTCTTTGATTAATGTCCATAGAAATGTTGGTAGATAGTAATATAATACATAATTACAATCAAAAATGTATAATACAAGTCTCACATAGAGTTATGCAGTACTACTAGATAACCTACCAGAATGACACATTTTTGTTGAGTTTAAAACAACTCTTGAGGAAATCAATATTTTGACAGCATTACAATAAATGCAATTAAAAATTCACCAACTCGGCAAGCAGATGGGATTTGAAACATTATTTCACTGCATGGAGGAGGGCCACATAAATACACATGACAGTAAACACTACCTACTAAGGTAATACTAGTACAGTACAGTATTAACACTTCAAAGCTGCTTTACATTTTCAGTGGTTACAGTCACTACTACATAGAAAGTTTTTGGAACAAATATTTCTTATACTTACATACTACCATGCATTACACTATTTTGGTCATTTAAAACAACATTATATCACCATGACCTTCAAGCCAACTAACACTAGTCCGAAGGGAAAAAATACTGATACAAATGTATGCGGACTTGATAACTTAGCGTAGGCCTACATAGTAATTAAATCCCCAGTCCCCCCTCTACTGTCAAAAACTAAATTAGGCAGAATGTTATTGCCTGATATGTTATAAAAAATGTAGAAGAAAGGAAAATATATACTTGTACACAGGGGTCGAAATTAACGCTCGCCCAAGGCTAGTGAAAATTGGCTCGGGCTAGTAAAAATCTCATATCACTAGCTCAACAGGCACTCGCTTGTCAGGTGTAGTACACACCTGTAGTTCAAGTCAATAATTAATATATTAATTTTCACACCTGTGTTTCCAGATACATCCCGACGACAAAATACATTCAACTAACCTTTCTCTTGCATTTGTTGTGATCAGTCAAGTGTATTAGTACCGTACATCACGGAAAAGGTAAGCTCTCACTAATTGAGAAAATTACAATCCTGACATTTAGCGGCAACTACCTGCCAAAAAACTTGGTTCTCTAAATTTAGACTATTTACACCATTGTGATAAATGCAGGAAGATTAATTGAATTTCAAGCTAATTTTAATGAAGTCCAAATAAGAATGGTGTTCACCACGTGAGGGGATTTCTTTCGTGATGAGGTGTTGAATTAACTGTTTCAACTATTAACATTTATTAACCCCCCCCATAATACATTAATTTTACAAATGTACAAAGAACCAAAGGTAATTAATGAATACCCCTTAGAACCGTGACAGTGTGAGCAGGTCAGATAGGAGTTCATTGGGCGGGCTCATTGGGTAGGTGGGTGGGCGACAATACCTTTCTGTAACTATAAATCTAGATAGATAATGGAACAATAGATCGGGATTTCATTAACTGACTGGACTGACTGGAACTAAGTATACACCTAGGTTGCGTTCCGTTACATGCTGGGACTGCTGGGACCCAGTGAGCGCCGGCGTGAGCCAGTAGGCTTAAGAAATGGAACGAGCATCCACCTGCAGAGCACTGAGCACAGTATGGAAGACGGCGCGAAAATAGTCGTAAGCTATAACTGTCAGCCTAGGCCTACACTAATTGCACCCTGCCAAGAGAAATATACGTCCAATAGCATATACAAAACATTCTAACCTTTCTCCAGACGCTCCTTTTCATTGTCGTTCACTACTAATTTCACTACTTCGTTTGTTTCTGGACAAACCAGCGATATTTCGTGCCACTGGTATGTTATAGTTTGGTGCGACGCCATGACAGTTCCAAGTTTTACTGGGGCTACTGCGTGAAAAAGGGCCAGTACTTCCAGTGCACTGGAGATGCTGGGATAGCAAGTAAGGGAACGCTCAGTAGTTGCTTGCAGCATGTTTCGGAATGCATCCAGTAAGCTGGCGCACTGGATCAGTACATCCAGCATGTAACGGAACGCAACCCTAGTTAGTTCCAGGTAAAAACAGGTAAAGTAAGTAGTAGCCTCCTTTCACTCACCGTATCGATATCAGTACACACCAATAGAATACCGGTACTTACCAGAACAGTTAGGGCTGTCGGTTATATGTATTTATATTAGTGTCGGTCTTCATGTTGATATAATGTTCCGATACTACCGATTCTGAAAATATTACTAAAGTTCTGTTATATTTAAGAACCGAAGGGAATGAGTGGAGAGTGGCTTCCGTTGTGGGTATTGTGAGCGCATCAAACATGTCAACTGGTAATGGGGTCCGAGCTGACACAACTCGTCCTGTACGGCAACTAACAAACATTGACCCTGGTCTATGGAATCGTGACCAGTCAATGTTTTGTTAGTTGCACTACAAGACGGGTTGTAGCGACTCGAAGCCTATTACCAGGTGACATGTTTGGCGCGCTTACAATATCCACAACCGAAGCCGCTCTCCATTCATTCCCTTCGGTTCTCAAATATAACAGCAGCACTTTAGTATCAGAATTTGATTATGCAAATTTAAGTACCATATTTACCCGAATAGAAGACGACCTCGAATTCAAGACGACCCCCATCTTCAAGAATTTTTAACTGGAAAAATCACATTCATGTTCATAATCCCAATACGCGAATTTAAGACGACTCCCGATATTTCAACTATATAAAATGGAAATAATTATGGTCTTCGATTCAGGTAAATACGGTATGTAGAAATAATAAAGACTGTAGCTTCTACATTATGCCTACAATAAGCATTTTCAGCAAATTCCTTTTTGAAATCGGCAATGTTATCCGAGGTTGGCTTGAAGGTACGTAATATGATTTCAATAAACCATAGTGAACAATTACTATTTTCATTCAAACATACATGCAAACGTTCCCGTCAAATTACACAACTTATGAGATACAATAGGAACCAGACAATTGATCTTTCATCACATCAGCCAACACTAGCTGACCAATACCTCATCCACAAGAGAACTAATAATAAATATTATATTTCTACATGATTCACTGAACAGGTTACAGTTTGTTTACACATTACGAAATGGAAGAAACATCGTTGTCCTACTACATTTTGTTCAGAAAGGAACTAGAAAACTAATAAGGAGAATGACTAGCTGCACTTTCTGCAGGCTGCAGACTGTGATAAGAGGATACTTTACTTAGATGTGGTATTGGTGTGTAGTGGGGTGCTGACCACCGTTGGTTCACCACTACTGCATCCGTGTTGGTACAACACCGGTTGTGGTCGGTCCGGCGTGGACGTTGTTCACGTTCCAATACTAGGCTCTTGCTCGCCTCTTCCGACAACATTGGCACAGCTGATAGTTCCAGGCTTCCAGTGCTGCCACCTAAGAAACACATTCACTTACTTTAGATACCAACAAAAACTACAACTAGAGTTATTGGAAGTTATGCAAATTAAACTAGTAATTCTACAAAATTTCTTTTGTCAAAACACTAGTTGTAATTTGTCCACAAATTCTGTAGCCTACACTCATTAATATGTTTATATTTTGACATAAATGCTACTGCTAATCTCACGTAATTCATGCTAGTCATCTTACTTAACAGTTTCCTCACATAAGTACATGCTGTCAAAATGTATCTGTTCATAAATTACCGATTATATTTAAATCAAGGTCATTGGCCAAGAGTAGATCGTTGCTACTTCGTTTTGCCGAGTCTCCCGTGCCGCTGTCCTTTCCACTCGAATGCTCGGAGTTGGTGTCGAGGTACAGTTGTGGCAAGGATCCTTTCAAGTCCACATCCAAACTAGGCAACAATGTCGTGCCCGCATATCTCGGACAACGATCCTGTCCCACGTCTCGCAAGCCCACACCCAGACCTCGTTTTCGAGTCTGATAGATGATGACTACCCAAACAATGGATGTTCCGACAGCACAACAGACGACAGTGATGATGATAATCCCGGTCATGTCGCTTTCATTCATACCACTTCCGGATGCTAATAAACAATACAAACTATTAACATTTACTTAATTATTATTATCTTAAATATTATTATTATTATTATTATTATTATTATTATTATTATTATTATTAAATTTATCATGTAATACACACGATTAAACAACTTTTCAATGTGGTATTTTGGGCTTCATAAACATGAAAGAAGGCTGTTTGTCTGTTTTCCAAACAGGGCTCGAATTGAACGCTCGCCCGAGGCAAGTAAATTGTTACACTCACCCAATGGGGGTGACTTTTGTTCAAATAAATATTTATCATTACAAATTACGAGACACTATCACAAACTACAAAATACTGGCGGTGATGGTGATATCAATTATTCCCCATGATTATGGCAACTAGGTCAAACTAGTGTTCTTTAACTTGACAACCATGCTAGCAAAGAAAGGCCTAGAAAGAGTACCTACTGCTGATACAAAATAGATGAAGCTGGGAAACGGTAAGACTAATGTTCTTCTTTTCCGACCAATAAATTAGAAACCGCTAAATACTTAAAAGTTCGAGCTCTCATTTCAAAGCATATCTCAAAGAATTCAATTTTAAGTTTTCCAAACTAAATTTAGAACATTTAACAGAAAGTTATCTTGCCGTGTATTACCTGGTACAACCGAAAGGTGTGAATAGCCTCTCTCTGACCCTAGAGGGTTTGTCATGGTGCATTCGTATGTCCCTCCGTCGGACACTGCGGTATCCACGATGATTAGCAACTGGTCGTCTGCCGTAAAGAAGTGCCGCTCGGTGGTGAGCAAAGAGCCCCCGTCTTTCATCCAAGTAAGCTTGGGCTTCGGAGATCCAGAAGCCATACATTCCAAAACGATTGGTTCGCCAGCTGTTATCTCTTTATCTTCCATGGCTTTCACAAAAGCAGGAGGCTCTGTAAGAACAAAACAAAACACAACATATTAGGGACATAAATATGGGTATCTGAAAGCACTAGGGTTGGGTAGAATAGAAAACCTAGCAATATAGTTATGTGAGTAAAAAGATATTTTTTAAGTAGTAGGGATTGTACTGTGAGAAAAATAAGATATTCATATTTCATAGGCCTAGTACCTACTAATACTATACATACCTATTAGATTCAATTTGTTTTCAAATGCTTATATTTACTAAGGTACATTATACTCCCAGGGTTAGGGCCTACATTTAATGTCAAACAAAGGCCTAACAACATCTCTCTCACATCACAGGTAGGTTGTGTAGTGGTGAAGTTCCTTTTTGTTTTGCAGTAGATGTAAATGTATTATCAATTATAAGTTGATTATAAGAAGATATTTTTTATATTTATTATATTATAGAATATATATATAAATAAGAAGACTATTTTATACACTTACTAAATTTGGTTTCAATTTATTTTAGAACTTTTTTCATTTAATGGAAAAAATATACATGATCTGTCTGATACATTGAGGAATTAGTTCGGTAAATTGTATCCAATAGGCAATAGTCTTTGCTCGTAACAGATACCCATATGCACAACAGCACAATCAATGCACCATAGCATCAAATCAATTATAAACTTAAATAAGTCCACATAAGAGGTTGCTTTTGCGACTGCATAGGAAATCGGAACTTTAGATGTACACTTTTCAGATTCTCATACAAAAATGTGTTGAATAGTGGATGACATGTGTAAAATTGCACGGGTGGCTAAGGCGATTTCTTGGAACCTCTATCTAAAAGGTAAGAGCGCTCCGAGGCAATAAGTGTACTGCATGACATGTAAGGAAGGCTTGTATTTACACAGTGCTTCACTTTATCAGTCGCATATCCGCTACCTACCGATAAAGCTAGGTGAACCTGAACGCCGCTGCCTGTGCTCTCTGCTGTTCCGTGTTCGGCTCATACTACTTGTGGTTCAGCTTGTATGATGGCATGGCCAGCTTTGTGACGACTACAACTATTTCCACTCACCTATGACGGTCAAGGAAGCATTCGCTACGATGACTCCTGCCAAGTTTTGTGCCGTACAACTGTAGACTCCCATATCCGAAGCTCTAACATTGATGATGAAGAATACGTCGTCGGCTGGCATGAAGTGCATGCGTCGTTGTCTTGCAGCAGGGAAGTCGTTCCCTCCGTCCTTCTGCCATGCGATCTGTGGGTGTGGTTGGCCACGGGCAGCACATTCCAAGCGAGCAGTGCTACCACTCTTCACAGTTACATTGACAGGTATCTTTGCAAAACTAGGAAAAACTGAAACAAACATATTTTGTTAATGGCCAGTCAAGATTCTATGAACTTGTACAGTACCTATACTACAGTAATTAGTAATTAATAAATAGGGGTGCCATCTACTACTTTTAAGCAATTTCATTGAATATTTATTTTCCCATCTTTAAAAGGGAAAGAGTAGTTCTAACACTAAAACCACACAAAAGTTTTTTATTTCAATAATGCTACTCACTATTAAATCAATTTTGCCTCATACAAACTAAAGAATAAGTATTTTTAAATTATTGTTATCAGCACAAATTAATTAAATTATTAATTTTAATCCAATGTAAATATCTCCAAAAATAAAAACTCGAATGAATCCAATACAGTATTATGTTTTGTATAATAGTATCTTGAGTTCTTACAATATGAAAGGGATATCGCTATTCACTTTTTTACTGTTAAGCGTAATGTTCTTGACATGATAACCGAGACGTTTTGGCCAACTCAGTGGAAACCGATATACTAACACACTTAAAACTTGGTTTACTAATAGAATGCCGGTGCTGTCAAAGGTGGGTGGAAACAGAGTGGGTGTGTTACCTACAGCTCTCTTAGCTCCAATTGCCACCTGCTGTTATCAGGCAGCACCTTGATGACTACTAGTGAGTCTTTCAATGGTCAACAGCATGCTGAGCTACTGGTTGACACTGGCTGATGGCCTGTCATGTGCATTCTCAAGTCATTGTAGGTTAGGCCTCATAATCTTCCAGACACCAACGTGAAATCCAACTGTTATACAACACAGGACGTTAGTCAGTTGTGGTGTTAAAAGGGTATGATTTACTACCAGATAGAAAGGTTTGTTTGACTAGGCCTTGCGTTGGTTGGGTCTTAGCTTACATGACCAGTGAGTAGCCTACGGTGACTATCCATCTGGCAAAACCAGAATTGTCCCCGATTTCTGCCCTAGTTAGCCATTTAAACACGATTAGTTTATGGGTTTAAACATTTAGGAAAATAGCTGGTTTTTCTCATCCAATTAACCTCCATTTTCTCATGACATCAATGTCATTGAGCCTGCATCAGTTACATCACTAAAACAATCCCATGAATTGTATGCCATAGAGTATAGATCAGATCTCAATTAACAGTTTGTAAAGGTACGTATACGTCTTCGAAGAAAACAAGTGGTCCACAATTTATGAAACTGACAATATTTAATGTGGCAGTGGTTTTGGGGATCTGAAGAATTCACTCTTTTCTAAACTGTCCTTTCATGCACACATTTTGCTGCACATGATACATTCAGTTAAAAGCAGTTATAAGCATACTGCATGGATGAGTGACCGTAGGGATGTCATAGGGTACCCGGTTTACCCGGATACAGAAATTACCCGAATCCATTTTTAGGATTTGGATCCTTATCGGGTAGTATTATTTGTAGGGATGTCAACGATTACGATTAAATCGATTCGATTAATCGATTATAAATCGAAAACGATTAATCGATTATTAAAAAAATAATCGATTTTAAATTTTCGTGCTTTTTTAAATTTAGTTCTCAAGATCTGCCGCCTATTCGAGCGCCAGCGCTAGCGCCAGCGCTAGCGCCAGCGCTAGCGCTAGCATCGCTATTGCTCAGTTTCATTTACAGTAGGCCTAGGCCTAGCAACAGCATAACTTTGCGTCATAATTTGAGCCGAATTTCCAGTCATATTTTGAATAGCTGTGTCTAGTCGCCTACCCTAGACCCAGCATTCGACGCCTACGATCTATAAAAATACGAGTTGTTATGTTTGTTCACAAATAACAAGAGAAGTAAGGTTAGAAAAGTCGCTACGATTTTTAGTTCACATCACGTAAATTTTAATTACGCTGCACATGAAAATAATAATATTACGACGCATATTCAGCATACTTAATTACTTATTGGTTAAAAAAAAACGGGAAGTGAATAACTATAGCCCTTCAGGCCTAACTAGGACAGAAATTATCGTCGAAATCTTGGACAGAACATAACAAAAATACTCCGTGACGTAAAATATATCGATAGTCGAAAAGAAGTCGAATTGCGAACTCGTGGCTTGCGCGGGCAATTCAAACTAACCGAAACCAGACCGAAGTTTGGAAGAAACTTGCTACTATACCGACATTTAACAAAACGATTAAAATCGATTAATAATCGATTATGGAGGTGAAAGTGAATTCGATTATCGATTATAATAATTTAATCGTTTGACATCCCTAATTATTTGTAAAAAAAAAAAAAAAAAAAAAAAAAATACGCGGCGGTATTTTTGCGACTACTATCCTTGAGCTACAGTGAATTCCTGCTTGTGGTGGGCGTGGCCAGCTGGTCGCTGGTTAGTACGCGCTGTCATTACTGCGGGCGAGTTCTGTGATGCCATATACACTCCCCTCCCACCCCCCTTCGGCCTTTCCCGCGCGCAGCAACCACACAGAGCCCAACCCACACACAGCGGCCGGCAACTGACACGGGCAGAGAACGACCTTCAACCACGTGGTTTCGGGGGGGGGGGGGGGGGGGGTGTAACCAAGATAAGATGACATAATTGAGGCTTTCAGGATTCGGGTAACCTGGTTCTTGGAAGGTCTGGAACCGGATCCGAATTTTCCTACCCTATGACATCCCTAGTAGGTCGTGTTCATTTTCAGCTCGGTGAACTACAACAATTTGTTTGGAGGTCCAGTCCGCCAGGTGCCATAGTTGTGGTCTGCCTATTGGCCAGGCCGGGCCTACACCCTAACTCAACTGATTTATTACAATAATGTGTTGTCTTGTTACTCTAGAACTTAATGAACATATTTCTTACTATTTCTTTACTTGCCAATAGAAAGCTCAGTTTGGTCCAATTTGACTTATCCAAACTAATCATGCTATTGCTCACACACTCACACATAGATCATCAGAAGCTAACACACACTTCTCTTGGGAAGAAAAACCGGCCCGTGGATATACTAAAAAAAAAACAAAAAAAACAAAAAACGACACGGTTACTGACATTGCTGTTGATGTACTCACTTAAAACAGTTATTTTTGCCTTTGACGAGTACGTTGTCCCAAAGTTATTCGATACTACACATTGATATTTGCCAGCATCATTGTGGGTGATGTTAGCGAGGGTCAACTGCGAGGTTTGTTCAGCTCCTTTGCCACCCGGGCTCCGAGCAAACTGCTTAACGTTGGTATTCACCAGGTCAATATTATCTCGTTTCCACTGGAACGACATGGGAACTTCCGTAGAAGAAGATGCTTTGCACTGGAGTGTCACATTGGCACCTTTTAATGCAATTTGTGTTTGAGGATCTTCAATGAGTTGAGGTATTGGGAAGTCATCTGAAAACATGGCAGATATTTAGTCAGCAATCTGTATTGTAAACAGCAATCTAAACAGCTATCAAATAGTTGACAAGTGTCTGACTGAAAATTATAAACAAGAAATATAGGCATTTATTTAGTATGGTGTTCCAGATCTATCAAAATCTATCAACTTTTCCAATCAAAATCATAGTAAAATAATTAGCTTTAAAATATCATTTAATATCAATATCATATCATATCAATATCATTATCATCAATAAATATCATTCAACATTAGAAAAACTTCACAAGTAGAATTGCTATAATTTACCAAAGTGCAAGTTTCTCTATGTAAATTTGGACCAGACCATTCCATGATGCCCTATGGAACAGGAACACTCGGTACATTTTCTCCTTATGCCAACAAGAAAACTGTACTGGGTGAATTAGATTGACACATTGTAAGTCGCCATCTGGACACACGTACTAGCCAATATCCAACATAGAATACAGGCTACTTCTTACGAATGTGCAACCGAAGGCACCTGAACATGTTCACTTATAAAAACTATAGGAGATCAATAATAATAATACTACAGGCTCGATCAATTTTCAAGTTCTTGGGTAGGCCTAGTCCTGGGACTGGATTCACAAGATATCCTAAGTCTTTTTGCTGGTCTTAACTCCAAGACCGACCTAATGTTGGACCTTGTGTAAAACTAGACCCAGATCACATGAAGAAGTTACTAATTAGGAGCAAGAACACAATAAACTTTCTAATAATATGTTTTTAAGTCTGTTTTCAGATATTTACCTGGATTCACAAGATGTCCAAAGCTGGAGGCCGGTTTTAGAGATAAGACCAAAAAAGGACTAAGGACCTCTTGTGAATCTGGGCCCATGTACACAAATGCTGGGTATTGAAATCCCTAGTACATTGATAGATTTAGTCAATTCCAGAAATGTTTATTTTAAACATTGCAGGCTTACTTACCACAAGTTAGATTGGTTGTTGACACAAGGTTAATTGCTTTGCCTTTCAGCCACTCTGGGTAAGCACAAACTGCACTTACAGTCCCTGGAAAGCTAGTCTTATTCAACCATAATGGAAACCACTTGACATTGCAATCACATAACAAGCTTGTTGTATTTATCAACAATTCTTGCAATTGAAACATAGCTGCAAATGCATTTTCTTGTACAGAGTTAATACTGTTATTACTAAGATCCATTTTCTTCAGTCTTTCCAAACCTAAAAATGCCTTTTTATTAATTGATTTTATGTGATTTGAAGCAAGGCCAAACTTCATGAGACGATTTAAACCTAGGAAAGCGCCATTCATGTCTTCGATTGTCCATGAAATACGATTGCCATTCAGTTCCCTTAAAAGAAAACCACATTATAGTTAAAACACTGAGAAGATGACACAAACAGTGAACAGTGAAGCAGAGCAAACCTAGTCTAGTAACATTACTTACAGAATTTCCAATGATGGTGTGTTGTTAAATGCACCATCAGCAATATAGGCAATTTTATTAGCATCCAATCGTAGCCTTTGTAATTTGCCAAGATGTTCAAATGTTCCCTTATCAATAGAATGAAGTTTATTGTTCGATAGATCAAGCTCAGTTAACTGTGGGCAGAATTCCCAACCATCCTTTTCAATGTAATCAATACGGTTATTACTCAGTGTGAGTTGATGTAACGAAGCCAAACCATAGAGCCATCCTTTGGTGATGCTTGACATGTTGTTATGATCCAATTGACTAAAACAAAAATGAGGAATTGGTAAGAGCCGGTTGCAACAAATGATAACATGTATTTGAAACAGCATGCAGATTGTGGTATGAAATAATTAATTGAATTAAACTTTCAATCTACTTACAGAACGGTCATATTCTGCAGGCCCCAGAAGGCTCCGTCAAGGAGTGTACGAATAGAATTACGCCGTAATTTCAGAATCATTAGGCCATCTAATCCATTAAATGACAACCCTTCAATTTCCACAAAGCGATTTCTGTTGAGTTCCAAAATCTTGACATGTTTGAGTTCCCTAAATAATTCCTTGCTAAATTTTGATAAATGATTATGATTCAATTTAAGTTCAGTTAAATTGCTCAAACTGTCCAAACTATCCTTTGCGATAGTAACGATTCTGTTGTTGTTCAAGTTCCTTAAAAATAAAATAAAACACAATTATTTAAATTATCATAACCTCTTGACCACTGAAAGTTTTCACCTTCTCAGGCCTCGTACATTAACAAAACAAAAAATCGGATTTTTCAATTTTCTTTGTAATAATTTATTAACAAAGGTCAAGTCGGCACTAAAGAATCATAAGTCCATGACTTTTCAATTTATTTTGGTTAGACATAGACTTAACTTGGCATCTGTCAAACCTAGGACTCTCTTACTTTCTTACTAAATAATCACTATTACTGTGAATCAATTTCTCAATATTACATAAAAGAGTATATTTAGAGTATTTAAAAACAAGTTACTTTCTTTGTTAAGAATTTCATTACTTGAATTTCCTTTAGAAGTCTCCATTTGTTATGCATATGTGTATAAAAAAAAGGCATGGCATAATTTGGTGTTGGGGAAAGAAATACGTCAATTCAACAAAGCGATTTCTGTTTAGTTCCAAAATCTTGGCATGTTTGAGTTCCCTAAATAATTTTTCGTGTTTAATTTTGATAAATGATTATGATTAGAGCCCCGTAAAATTCGCAGTCGCGAAATCATATGTTTGTTGTGAATATTGCTTAATTTGATAATATGTCGGCGGTTAATAGTGAGAGTTCGAAAATATAAAAAATAAAAAAGCGAAATTGGCATTACAACACCGCAAATAGCAAAATCTCCTGTTTTAAGCGAAACAACAAAAAAGAAATCTCCCAAAACTGCCATCTGAGTTCCCATTTAACAGTGAACTTTTACCCGAAACTTGCACAAAAAGTCGTGTACTCTTAAAATTAATAAATTTTGTCTGAAATCAAATAAACTTTGGACCATTTTTCCATAGCGGGGATAAGAATATTTATTTTGCTAACACGTTTTACTTTGCGCGAACGTGTGAAAGTAGGCCTAGCGCGAGTAGTTCGTAGATTGTGCATAGTATATTTTATTGTTCTACACAGTTAAAGATAATAACACTGTTAAACACCAAAATCATCGATTTTTACAACTAAATTTGGAAAAAATAAACTCCCTTTCAGAGGGCTCTAATTATGATTCAATTTGAATACAGTTAAATTGTTAAAACTTGTAGGCTTTCGGAGCCCAAGTCACAATTATTAATTCTTGGCTGTCAAGTGTCGCCGCGTCCACTGTTAATTAAAACCTGACGTTTCGAACTAATTGCATAGTTCACCTTCAGAGTTCAAGAGACAGTCACAGAGTCATCTGTCAGAAACAGTCGCTGGGTAGAGCTGGATCGAGTAGGTTCTCCCAGTGACCGTCTCTTCAACTCTGAAGTTGAACTAGGTATGCAATTAGTTCGAAATGTCAGGTTTTAATTAACAATGGACGCGGCGGCACCTGACAGCTAAGAATTAATACCTAATAATACCTAATAATAATGTATTTTGAGTGTCGAAATATCTTATCTGTCAAATATCCCGCCTTCAATAAAGACCATTATCCATCTATCTATCTATCTCATTCGTCTAAATTTGTTTTAGTCAAGTTCATTTAAGGTCATACTGGTTGAAATCACAAAACAAAACTTTGTACATAGTTGAAATACGAGTAAAAGGAAAAAAGGTTAAAGCTCCTACTTTAACACAACAAAATGTAAATAACTTACAGACTACGAATGGCTGAAAAGTGTGGGAAACTAGTTTCTGTAATTTCATGCACACGGTTATTGCTTAGGTCCAAGGTTTGTAGGCTAGGGAGATTTTCAATTGCCTCATGATAGAGAATGTTGATCTTGTTGTGAGACCTGGAATAGAAAACATATTTAAGTCAGTTAAAAATAACAAAATACCTGAAGAAACTTGCAATATTTTTTGTTTTACTTTTACTTTTACAAGGAGTTAAGAGAGCTTTGTTGCATAGAAGATAGACCTGCTTATGACAGAAGGGTACTTACAAACTGAGGTATGCCAAACTCTCCATGTTGCTCAGTACTGGCATTTCTTCAAGGATATTACTACTTAACTTCCTGCAAACAAAATATAACAGAGTTACAATGTAACTGATAAACTATTTGTAACTAGGCCTACCTACAGAAAAACATGAGGATGTCACAACTCTAGGTTTGAGGGATCCGTAACACAACTCTTGAAAATTATCCTAATAATGTAGGCCTACTTGCATCGTCATTACCTACCACACACACTGGCAAGGCACTTGCATATATACAAAGGGACCAAGCACGGGAGGTATGTGGGGGGGGGGGGGGGGGGGGGGAGCCAAAAATGTTGAAAATCAGGTTTCTGGAGTACATATGGTGTGTTTTAAAAATACAGCTTGCTGAAAGACAATTTGCACAAATATGGTCATTTTTGAAATGTAGAAAACCACAAAAGTTTACTATCAGGTGATAGTCCAAGAGCCAGCAACATAAAAGCTCCCCTCATAAGGTACATATGTTTTGACTATTGGAATAGGAGCGGAAAAACTACTCTACTAACAAAACGCGCGTCTTACTCCTCAACGTGGGGGCTTTTAGGCCCCACAGGGGGCCAAAAAAGCCGAAAAAAGGCCCAAGGTTCCCCTCATAAGGTACATGGATGGAGTAAACGCCATTTTGTAGAGATAAGTGTCCCAAATAGGAATTCGAAGAGTAAGACGGGATATTAGGGGGCGTTTACCGATCAGACGCCATTTTACCTAAAAAGGGCCATTTTTTATTTTCGCACATGCATGCGCTTAAATACTCAAATCGTATCCGGAAATGTCTCGAGACGTAGAAAGACATACATTTTAAAGAAATTTTGGGTTATTGTCCTCGCCAGACGCCCTCAAAAGCGGCCCAAAAAGGCCAAGGTTCCCCTCATAAGGTACATGGATGGAGTAAACGCTATTTTGTAGAGATAAGTGTCCCAAATAGGAATTCGAAGAGTAAGACGGGATATTAGGGGGCGTTTACCGATCAGACGCCATTTAGTCCAAAAAGGGCCACTTTTTATTTTCACACGTGCACGCGCTTTAACACCCAAAACATATCCTTAAATGCCCCTAGAGGTGAATACATTTCAAAGATATTGTGTGATGTCCTCGCCAGCCCCCCCCCCCCCACAGCCTCGATCCGGATGCGATAGTTTTGAAGCTCCGCCCACCCCTAACTTTAATATACCAGTATTTATTATTATTAATGTCAGGATTTAAGGATATGTTTTGGGTGTTAAGCGCGTGCATGTGTGAAAATAAAAAGTAGACCTTTTTTAATAAAATGGCGTCTGATCGGTAAACGCCCCCTAATATCCCGTCTTACTCTTCGAATTCCTATTTGGGACACTTATCTCTACCAAATGGCGTTTACTCCATCCATGTACGTTATGAGGGGAACCTTGGCCTTTTAGGGCCCCTTTTGAGGGCGTCTGGTGAGGACATCACACAATATCTTTGAAATGTATTCACCTCTCGGGTCATTTAAGGATATGTTTTGGGTGTTAAAGCGCGTGCACGTGTGAAAATAAAAAGCGGCCCTTTTTGGACAAAATGGCGTCTGAGCGGTAAACGCCCCCTAATATCCCGTCTTACTCTTCAAATTCCTATTTGGGACACTTATCTCTACAAAATGGCGTTTACTCCATTCATGTACCTTATGAGGGGAACCTTGGCCTTTTTGGGCCCCTTTTGAGGGCGTCTGGCGAGGACAATAACCCAAAATTTCTTTAAAATGTATGTTTTTCTACGTCTCGAGACATTTCCGGATATGTTTTGAGTGTTTAAGCGCATGCATGTGCGAAAATAAAAAATGGCCCTTTTTGGGTAAAATGGCGTCTGATCGGTAAACGCCCTCTAATATCCCGTCTTACTCTTCGAATTCCTATTTGGGACACTTATCTCTACAAAATGGCGTTTACTCCATCCATGTACCTTTTGAGGGGAACCTTGGGCCTTTTTTCGGCCTTTTTGGCCCCCTGTGGGGCCTAAAAGCCCCCACGTTGAGGAGTAAGACGCGCGTTTTGTGAGTAGAGTAGTTTTTCCGCTCCTATTTCAAAAGTCAAAACATATGTACCTTATGAGGGGAGCTTTTATGTTGCTGGCTCTCCGTCTATGAGATTAGATAGGCAAGCAGCAAGCTTGCCGTTGACTGTCTTACGCTGTGAACAGTTCAATCATGACTACATATCACGCAAGTTTAATGTGCATTGGATGAAGGCGCCATGGTTCCAATCGGTTGCAGAGTGTGGTACACACGTTGAATTTACCTCAAGGCCTCTTCGATCCAATACACCTTGGCAAGCGAAATGGAGGATAGAATTTGCTTCGATTTAAGTGATATAAACGTCAAAGCGGCTCCGCGATGCACGCGCTGTCATGGCCTGTGATGTGACTGGCTGAATTCTCAGTCGGTTTGGATGAGGGCACTTCAGATTGACGTGATAAAGGAGTGGATACCACACTCTGCAACCGATTCGAACCAAGGCGCTTTCATCCAATGTGCATTAAACTTGCGTGATATACATAGTCATTGTTACATTCAAACAGGCTGGACAGACAGGCACGGAGAAGAACACTCATTTTCCCCTCACAACTCAAAAGTTGGGGGGGTGGCCTCCGATCGCGTCCGTATGAAGTAAGTGCTTCAATCTACATTATTTGGATACTGCTACATACACGTGCCCCCTGGTTTTGCTAAACGATCGGAGAAAAGATGCCTATCTCAGCGAGTAGAGACACAACGCAAAAGAGAGAGCCAACATGTCCTTCTAAGGGCAAAGTAAATTTTATGTTCTGGAACGCGGGTGGAATATCCCTAGACAAATATACAGAATTTAAGAAGATGATTTTCATAAATGATATCGACGCATTCGCTATAACCGAAGCAGGAACTATTACCGATAATGACAACCTAGTAAAAGCAGACGTGACAGGATATAACATATATTGCCTTCCACGAGCCAGACAAATCTCCTCAGGTATAATCGTTGGGGTTAAGAAGGAACTAACCACAAAATTTAAGATTATCCATGAGATGCAAGATGATGACAAGATAGAAGTGGCACAACTTGAATTGTGGAAAAACAGGACTAAAACAAAATACATCATAGCATACAACCCACCACTGAACGAAACCAAAGTATTAGACCTTATAGTGCTGGATAAGAACACAATAGTGGTGGGGGATTTCAATGCTCCTAATAAGCTTTGGAACTACAAGGAAACAAACAAGGTTGGAAGCATTATAGAAGATTTTTTGGATAGCAACCCTGTAATGCTACTGGAGGGAACGCCATCACCTTACACATTCCTCTCATATAGAGGCTTTCAATCAAGACCAGACCTGGCTTTTTGCCACTCAAACATCTATGACAGTGTCAAACAAGAAAATCTGGAATCCCCATCTGGGGCTGGACACAAAGTGGTATTAATCACCAGAGAGAAAGCTATGTGGGAAGAGAAGGATGTAAGAGTTCGGTGGAACTTTAAGAAAGCAAAGTGGGCAGAATACAGAAGTTACACTGAAGAAAGGTTTAGTAATAGAGCAATGGCAGAGGAAATAAACCAAGAGAGTAAGGAGATCAACGAAATAATGCAAGAAGCTGCGGAAAAGTATATTCCAAGAGGAAAGGTAAAGAAATATAAACCATTCTGGAATGAAAACCTACAGAGAAAGAAGAAGGCAAGAGATAATGCTAGAAAAATAGCTGAAATGACAGGAGACATGCAGGATATGATAAAACTGAGGAAGGCACAAGCAGTGTTTAAAAAGGAAGTAATCAAAAGCAAACGAAAGACTTTCCATGAGTTCGCAGAGAAAATAGACTACAGAAAGGACGGGGCTAAGGCACATAATTTTTTCTCGACAATGTGTAACAAAGACAAGAAACCCGAACGAAACGAACCTATTGAATATAAAAATAGCCAGCTAGTTACAGACACGGACAAAGCAGAAGCCTTCTGTAAACACCTAGCAAAGGAGAGTAACATGAATCAGAAACATACAAGAGTGGTAAACCAAAAATACAAGGATGATAGGCTCAATCCCTACAATGGCCCCTTCCTTTTGTATGAACTTGATGCTGCCTTAAGTCGGCTTAAATATAAAAAATCCCCTGGAATAGACCTAATACACCCGGAATTTCTGAAGAATCTTGGGAGACATGGAAATTGGAAAGGAAACAATCTTGAGGCTTTGTAATGAAACATGGGAAGGAAATATACCTGACAGCTGGAGAAAAGCAGAAGTGATCCCCATACTGAAGAAGGGTAAGGACAGTAGCAAGATTGAAAGTTACAGACCCATTTCACTTACTAGCATGACTGCAAAAGTAATGGAACATATGGTAAACTTCAGATTGAACAACTATCTGGAATCTAAGGAGTTGCTGTCACCACACCAAGCTGGATTCCGTAACAATCGCAGCACTGTCGACCAGATAGCCTATCTAATGCAGGATGTGAAGGAAGGTTTTAATAAAACATTATCAACCCTGGCAGTACTGGTGGACTTCAAAGCATTATTTGACAAAGTATGGCGAGGCAAACTACTACAGAAAATGTATAACATACAAATACCAGAAAATATATATAGATGGACAAAGAACTTCATAAGCCAACGATTTATTAGGGTCAGGTACAACAACAAGAGATCAAAGTTCAGACAAACAAGGGCAGGAGTCCCTCAAGGTGCAGTATTGAGCCCAATCCTCTTCAATATACTAATAAATGACCTGGCAGAGTATATTCAAACAAGAAGTAAAGTGAAGGTGAAAATATATGCGGACGATGTTCTAATGTGGTACTGTGGAAGAGACGAGGATGAAATTGAGAAAGAGATGAACAAAGCACTGAAGGCATTGGAAGAATGGTCAACAATCAACGGAATGGTAGTGAATGAACAGAAGACAGTGTACGACTACTACACAACTAGGCATTCGATCCCCAATTTTCAACTTAAATATGCAGAAACAACACTTAAAAAGGAAGACAATCCTACATACTTGGGAATGACATTAGATCAAAAAATGAAAGGGACAAATCAAATAGAAAAGATGTGTGCTGCAGGTAAAAGAAAGCTGAATTTAATCAAGAGAGTGGCAGGAGTGAAATGGGGAGCAAATGAGGAGACACTAAAAACCACGTATAAGACATACGTTAGACCACTCCTGGAATATGGTAGTTCACTACTTATTACAGCTTCAAAAGGAGCAAAGGAGAAACTGGACAGGGTACAAAACCAAGCCCTACGGATAATCACAGTGGTGTGAAGACAACCCCAATTGCAGCAATGGAAGCAAAAACAAACATCCCACCTCTGGAGGCAAGGCGAAACAGAGCGGCAGTACACCTACACGAGAAGCTAATACGGATGGACAGCACAGTATGGGACAGGGAACCTTATGAACATCTAAAAACTCAAAAAACATTCATCACAGTTGTGGAAGAGGTAAAGAAGGACCTACTTGGACACTTACAGCACACAACTAGAGAGAATATCCCACTACCCAACATAAATATCGCCATACTAGATGTCCCCCATGAACTGACTGTGGTAGGATTGGACAAGACAAAGGTAGCATACACAGGGGAGGAAATGAGAAGATTGGCGACAATGCATATCCATAAATACTACCCAGAGAACGAGTGGCTACATGTCTATACAGATGGTTCGGCAACACCAGGGGAAGGTCAGGCAGGTGCTGGAATATATTGCAGAGAGTTCGAAGAGTCCCATCCTGCTGGAGAGAATGGTAGTAATTATGATGGCGAGCTGACGGCAATAGGTAAAGCCCTACACAAAGTAAAAGACTGTAGCTACGATAGGATTGTCATACTAACGGACTCAAAAGCAGCTATACAAGCCATAGCCAGCAAGAAAGAAGTGGACTCTGAGGTAAAACATTGTAAACTACAAATTCTAAGACTACAAAATCAAAACAAACTGATAACTTTACAATGGATACCATCACACTGCAGCATATATGGAAACGATAAGGCCGACTATCTGGCCAAACGAGGAGCCAGAATGCCGCAACTGCCAAAACCTTTAACCCTCGAGTCTATGAAAGCACATGTAAATGTTGCATCCACTAAGAAGATCAGGCAGGACTGGGTAGAGAAAGGTAGAAACAAGCCATGGCAGGAATATACCATGAGTTCAAAAAGGCCCACCAACCATCTTCCACGGCAAATTGAAACGGCCCAGTTCAGGCTAAAAACGCAGCACGATCTTCTAGGGAAGCATCTCCACCGAATAGGGGTGTTTGAGACGAGTACCTGCAAGCTGTGTGGAAATGGGGAGCAGGATAGGAGCCACCTGTTTGTATGTCCAAAACTGGCATGTGAACGTAACGCAATGCCGAGCGGCATGAAGAGGGTGGAGAAAGAAGCGTGTCTCTACTGGTTGACCAGATCCAGCATGATGGCATAATAGCCAAATGTGGGCATTTGAGAAGAAGAAGAAGACTCAAAAGTGGTGCCCAATGTTCACACTTGACTTTTCGGTTTAATACATTCAATTCAAAAGACTATTAATATGTTGATGTACTCATAAGTAGACCTACAGGAGTTTTACTTGCAAAATGCAAGCTTGTGCAAGGAAGGGAGTTGATGCTGCCAAAAATTCACACACTACTTTCAATGGCGAGTGCACAAAAAGTTGCCTTTTCCTTTAATATGTTGATTTAACTCCTGTGGAACTCAATAATAGAGATCCAGTACCTCCAGCTTAAAGCTACACATAGAAGATCATAAAATACGTACAGTTCAGAGAGTAAAGGTAGTTTTCTCAAGACATCTGTTGCATTGTGTCGTAACTGATTGGAGCTCAAATCTCTGTAATCAAAAAATGTTTAAAAATTAAAAGTACAATCTAGCCTATGTTGGTAGTAGTCCTAGGCCTACTTGATAATTTGATGAGTGTGGATGAAAATAGAAATTGAAACATCCATTAGGGAGACACAACTGTAATCATTTCAATCTTTCAATTTCAATCTTGGAGGGGGAGGGGTGGTTTTCTGAGTCACAGCATGGGTTTAGGGGGGGGGGGGGGGGGGTTCCATACGAAACTCAATTGGCAGGGTTGGTACAAGACATTGGTGAGGCATTGGATGAGGGTGAGGAGGTGGATGCGATGTTTTTGGATTTTGAGAAGGCTTTCGACAAGGTGGATCATGAACTATTGATGGGAAAGGTGGATGAGGGGGTGAAGGATAAAGGGGTGGTGAGATGGATTGGGGACTTTTTAAGGAATAGGGTATAATTTGTGAGAGTGGGGAACAGCCATTCGGAAAGTATTAAAGTCACCTCAGGGGTGCCACAGGGGTCAGTTTTGGGGCCGTTGTTGTTTATAATTTTCATAAATAATATTGGGGGGGGGGAGGGGGGCAAGTTACATCAAAGTTAAGAATGTTGGCTGACAACTGCGTGGTGTACTGTTTACAGGGTGGTTAGGAGACTTGAGGATGTTAAGGAGTTACAGGTGGATTTGGAACGGATTGAGGATTGGATTGGGGAGAAGAGAATGGGATTGAATGTGGGAAAGTGAAATGTGGTCGGGTTTTCACGGAGGGTGAAGAGGGAGTATACTATCATGGGAGAGAGGTTGGAAGGGGTAAGGAAATATAAGTACCTTGGGGTGATGCTATCGGAGGGTATGGGGTGGGGGGAGCAGATTTAGGAAGTGGTGAGAAAGGGAAATAGGGCCTTGAATTTTGTGATGAGAAGTTTGAAGGGAGCGAGGAGGGAAGTTAAGGATTAGGCCTACAAGACTGTGGTGCGGCCGGTGCTGGAGTACGGTAGCGCTTCATGGGACCCGTATAGAAAGGGGGAGGTCACTGAGGTGTAGAAGGTACAGCAGAGAGCGGCAAGGATGGTAATGGGAAGGAGGAGGTGGAGGTGGCAGAATGGGGAAGGGGGGGTAGGGTTTACGAAAGCGTTACAGAAATGATGAGGGAGCTGGGGTGGGAATCATTGGAGGAGAGAAGGAGGTAGGAGAGGTTATGCAGCTTGAACCGGGCATCAAGGGGAATGAGAGGTTGGAAGGAAATCCAAGGCAGAATGGAGAGGGGTGGGTACTGTGCAAGACGCGACCACAAGTGGAAATTTCAAAGGGTGGAGAGGAGAACAGATGTGGGGAAGTATTCATTTGTTGATAGGACAGTAAGGGAATGGAATGGATTGTTAGGTGAGGTGGTTACTCAGCGGACATTGAAGGGGTTTAAAGAGAAACTAAGGGTGGGCGGTGGGGGTTAGGGGGTTGAGGTAGGGCCGGGGCAATGGGTATAGGCAGTAGGGATGTCAACGGGTACCCGTTACCCGCCCCGTACACACGGGTACGGTTCCAACTTTTCAATACCCGTTACCCGGTACTACCCGTTCCCTTCTTCTGTTCAAAACGAAATCAATTCAACATTGCGATATTTTCCCCTACTGACCTCTTTGTGCGAGCGTACGAGCCGCGCTTTTCAATTTGCCGGCTGACACCCCCCCCCCCTCGTCAAGATTACTCATCGTCGCAAAAAAATGAGACGTAAAGCCTAGTTAGTATCATCTTCTTTAGGCCTATGGAAGAATGCTACGGAACGGTTGCGAGTCCGAGGGAGTGCACCCGCCCGTCGTAGCTTTACCACAATCATGTTCTCGTGTTCGAGCTCGGACTACGACGTCATCGCTTTGACGCGGCCGACCAGCGAATTCATAGCTTTGTTGAATATTTCCGCGATCGTTTTGCATCGAAGACAATGCAACCTGATACCGTTTAACAATATAATGTCTCTTTCCACAACTTTGCGAATCATTTGACACCCATGACGATAAAACGCATTTATTTAGTATTATTTACTACCCGGGTAGTCCGGGTACGGCGCGAGGGTACCCGGGTACAACTATTTCCGGGTATTGGAATAGGCAGCCACATACATAAGTACCTGACAAGTGGGGCTCATCCCGGTGACACTTTAGTAGGTACCTGAGGGGGGGGGGGGACAATCCCATGCTTAAGTACCTGACTAGTAGTAACACAATTGTACCTGACTTGTATAGTGGCTGGCTGTGGGGGTCATGGCTCTCAGCATTTTAAATATCTAAGTGAATTCACGTTTGTTGATTTTTACTTTTTACTGTTATGGACTCACAAGTTTCAAGGGGTATAATGTAGTATGGGGTGGGAAGGACCACTGTATGTAGGCCTACTTTTAATCTCAGTAAGCAATGCTCTCTTATCAAATCTTGACGCACGGCTATGGCCGGAAGTGGGTGGGAGGGGGAAATCTCTGCCACTGGCGAGGTGCGCCACCGCAGAGTAGGAGCATCAAGTATCAATTATCAAGTATCTTTAATTTGAATGGTTGAAATAATTAGATTGGTCTAGAAAGTTATAGTAGTAGCATAGTTATAGATAGGCACAAGATTTCCTAGAATTTTAAGTCTTTTAGCATATGTTTGCTAGCGTTGACGCCATTTCTCGTCAATACTTTTAATTTTTTTTTTTACCTAGGGCCAAGGCCTATGCGGTTTCGGGGTGTACGTATGGTCTTACAACGTATGTCTTTCAAAATAACATCAGTAGGCTTAGGCTTATCATGGATAGGCCCTAGCCTACTAAGAGTTGGTTGGCTAGGCCTAAGCCTACGTCGTACTCCAACCTAACAGCCTAGGCCTAGGCCTAGACTATAAGATGGTCTAGACCCAAGGCCTACTAGGCCCCTAGGCCCTAGGTAAGAAAAGTCCCAAGTCCTAGGCCTTAGTCTAGGCCTAGGCTAAGACTAGGCATACGCCTAAGTCTAGCCTAGGCCTAGCTACTCCTCGGCTTAGCCTACCACTGGGGCCTAAGCCACAATGCCTAAGCCTATGAACATTTCGAGTCTAAAATAGGCTATCCTAGCCTACATGCAAATAAAACTCATAAAGCCTAGGCCTAGGTCTCGGATAATTGACTTACAAGTTTTCTGCCCAAATTGGAATGTCCTTTGGCACTTGAACAAGATCTTGTTTACTGCAATCCACGAACACTCCAAGGCAGGAGCAAGACGATGAGCACTCCAGGTTTTCAATGTTAATGGTTTTGACAAATGTCAACATATACATTAAACATACAAACAATGATAATGTTCGTATCACAATAGAATTTGCCATTTTGGACGCCCCCACCCTTTCAAGAACAATTAGCCAGGCAAGCCTAGCCTAGGCCCTAGTCAAGGTAGGGGTAGGCTAGCTAGACAATTCCATTTCCAGTATAACAAAGTCCGCAACACACAATAACACTTATAAAACACTAAACAGTATTCTTATTCAAAGAGTGAAGACAAACCCATGCGGGAACTTAAGATCCGTTATTTGCATTATGATAAGATAACTTCTCAACAGACTGGCAAAGAGCCTTTATTAAGATGAAAACAAGAACTAACAAAAAAAGTGGAGTAGGAGCAGTGTTGCCAACTGTTGTGGCAACATGCCCGCTAAAAGTTTCTAAATATCCGCCAGATTTCACCTTCATACCGCTAGATTTTCAAAATGTCATCAAAGCAACAAAAAACATACAATATTCTCCACACAGGGGTGAAATATTGTTTTAAACGATTTTATAAAACCTTAAATTCGAAGAAAGTAAATATATTTTGATCACACGTTATTCAAAAAAATTGCAGTCTTCTTGAAGTTCTTGTGCAGGAAAAAAATGTATTAATATTATCACAATAATAAAAAAAATAAATAAAACAGTTATTTTTAAATAAATTGTTAAAATGATATTAATATCATTCTCGTCTGCTGCAATCAGCTGCTTCGTCGTCGGTTTTGGAGGTTGATGGGTGGGCGTATGATTGGCCTTTTTTTTACATTTATGAGGTAAAATTGAGTTTTACCTTCAATTCGGCCAATTCCGCTACTTTTGTTTTAACCGCCAGTTCGCAAATCACACACCTCCAGGTTTTGCCGCTAGCCGCGATTTTTATTTTTGACCGCGAATTGAATCTCAAAACCTCCAGATCTAGCGGCGAAACCGCTAAATTGGCAACACTGAGTAGGAGGCTAGCCTGATAAAAAATTGATAGGCCTACTGGGTATCGACTAGTCGAAGTCGAACAAGTTATATCTGAGATCCTCACTTTTCTGGACCAAAAATCAATCGGAAGAATTACAACAAACACAACAGCGGCAGGAAACGAGCTTCGTAGGGTACGGTCCGAAACCTGTTGAAAACACTTTTAGTTTTAGCGTGCTTGGGCTGGTCCGTTGAAAATGATAGCGGTCCGAAACTCGAATCTTGAGCGTTGCAAGCACGCTCCAGATGCCCGAGGTTTTCGTGCGAGCATCTTCAGCATTTGGATTTAAAGGGCGACGTTTTGAAACAGAATGGCGTCATTTGAAGTTTTGCTGAAGACAACACCGAAGTTATAAGTCTGTTTGATCCGACTACCGGGGAAAATATTGTTGTGAGAGTGCCACAAGAACAGGCAACCAAGATTAACAATGGTCAGTGTAATTTATTATCTTATAACCATTCGCATACAAAATATGAATCCGACCCTAACCTAAAAGCTATAAATTTCGCGCGCATTTCGTGCTGGAGGTGGTCCGAAACTAGTCGTGCTCGATATGCTCGAGAGTGCTTTCTTAACGCTACCTTCAAAGCATTCTCAGCAGGTTTCGGACCGTACCCGTAGTAGCAATGATTTGTAATCTTTGGTAGTAGTAGCATTGATTAAACAGGTAGTAGCATTGATTGGTAGTAGATCTTTATTTTAGCAGAAAGAAATGAATGAATGTGAAAACAAATTTGAAGAACACTGGGAAGAACACTGAACAGATTTTAAAAAATGCCCAAGTTCTGTGCATACGCGGGTGTGTCCAGCATTTAAAATGCTACTTGCACCCAAGTTGTTTTCACCCTAGCTGGGTGTGTCCAACATTAAAAATGCTATTTGCACCCAAGTTGTTTTCACCCAAAGCCGCTTTCGTTTACCTCGCCAGAGCAATCTGTCAGTCCGCAAACCAAACCCGATCAGTAGCAGGTTACTCTGGTGCGTTCGGCAACTATGCCAGAGTAACCCGGTTTTCTGACCCGCTACACAGCTCAGTGGACAAGAAACCGGGAGTTTTAAATCTTAGTTGGAGAACACATCTGTACTAGTAATCATTCTCAAATGCAACCAAACGTTGTATTTTCGACGGGACTGGCATTTTTTCGTCGTGCAACGCTCACTTATAAATTATGTAGTGATGGAAGCAAGTCTCGGACCTTAACAGGGTATTTTTATACATATAAACGAAAGAACATTTAAAAATATTATGATAGAAAAAAAAAATCGAAAAAGGATAGTTTTTGCTACATTTTCAGTGGATTGTCCCCTTAAATCAAGCCAACCATGGCAACTCTAGCCGTAGCCAACTTTGACTAGTGACTAACGATTAGCGACTAAGCGAGCGAAGCCACGAGCTTCTTTCATTGGCTACGGTATCGAATACTGCTCTCCGATTGGCTGTGACTAAGGTTTGTCTTGACTTGACTAAGAAGTTGAACATAGCTCAACTCCTTGGTCAAGTCCTTAGTCACGGCCAATCAGCACGCAGTATTCCCACTGTCGGCCAATGAGAAAAGCCTGTTGCGGCTAGTCAGTTTCATGAACGCGCTCTTAGTCGCTAGTCGTTAGTCACTAGTCAGTTATGTAAACCCGCCATAATGGCGGGTTTACATAACTGACTAGTGACTAACAATTAGCGACTAAGCGAGCCCGTGACTAAGCCACGAGCCTCTTTCATTGGCTAGGAATGAGAATACTGCTCTCCGATTGGCTGTGACTAAGGTTTGTCTTGACTTGACTAAGAACGGAACGCAACCCTAATCACCAGAAAAGTGACCTGCCTCGGGAGCAGGGTAAGTTAGGTTTGGGCGGAAAATTCAAAATGTTATGATTTTGATGGTGTTGTTAAAAGTGGCTGTGGATGATGCATGTGGATATTTGGGGGCAAAACCGTGTTTTTGAGTAGGCTTTTAATGAATTTCACGTAGAAAGTAAGTACATCAGGCATTACAAAAAATTCAAAACAATTTGAAGGTTAGGTTTAGCTATGCAAGCGCACGGCATCCATTTGCAAACAAACCCTACTCCGAAACGCTTTCGGGTTGAAAACTCTAACCCAGTGACGTAAAGTCACGTGACATTACTAATCGGACGGGTTACTCTGGCGGCTCAAGTTGGGTGTGTCCATTGGTGTGTCCAACATTAAAAATGCTATTTGCACCAAAGTTGTTTCCCGCTAAGTTGGTTGTACCCAACATTTAATATGCTATTTGCACCCAAGTCGTTTTCACCAATGTTTTCACCCAAGTTGGGTGTGTCCCAACATTATATAGCATATTAAATGTTGAGACACCCAGCTTGGGTGAAAACAACTTGGGTGAAAATAGCCACTCCAAAGATACACTAGATTAAATGCTGGAGGCACCCAGCTTGGGTGAAGACAACTTGGGTGCAAATAGCATATTACATGTTAGGTGCAAATAGCCACTCCGCTCTAAATTCCATACGGTGTGATGAGTTCACAGCTGGCCGCAAATTAGTAATCACAGGGCCGAGGCTACTCCTCCTTCATCAATTTTTGCCTCAACCTGTGTTTTATCTCAGTTCAATCATTTTATTGTGAAACGAGGTTAGGAAAGGGCTAGGTAGTCGTATCTCAACGTAGGTAAACCTATAGTTAAATCATGTTTTAAGTATTTGTTGGTTAGTATGCAAACAATAGGCGTTGTCCTATTCATTTACCTATTTCACGTAATAGTCTTTGGGTGAGTGAAGGCTAGCTAGGGCTATGGTCCATAGAAGCATGTGGGAAGCTATTTACAGTTTGCAAGACCCTCATTTGGTCGCAAGAATTCAGAAATATTATGGTGTAAAAGTGCGTAAACCAGGATCTAGGGCTAGACTTAGTCAGAATACAACCCAATTTTCGAAGAATAGACAATCTAACAACTCTTTCGCGTATGACAGAAATAACGTTGTGTTAGGGAATTGTAAAGATGAAGTTAATGTTACTAAGAAATGCATTAGCAACGGAGTGAAAGTAATTAGACCTACCAAAGAAGAGGATGAATACGACCCAGTTTCATCAGAATCGGAAGCCGACTCCCATTCTTATGTTATCACCAATCACTGGTGGTACTATACTTTCCTCGTGGGTACAGCCCTTGGAGATGAAATCTTTTATGCCTCATTTATACCTTTTTGGTTTTGGAACATTGATGGAGCAGTGGGAAGAAGGGTTGTCTTGGTGTGGGCTACAATCATGTACATAGGTGAGTTGTAGGTGGTTGTGCCCTCTCCTTCCTCCCTCTTCCCTAGTTTCCCTTTTTAACCTTCCACTCCACAATTTGGCTGGGGCTTGACACTAATAGACCCATTGAGCATTTATCGTTAGGCCTACCTTTTCTAAGATGCTGTGTTTGCTTCAGGTCAAGGTATCAAGGACATTGTTCGGTGGCCAAGGCCAGCATGTCCACCCGTTGTGCGTCTGCAGAAGAAGTGGGCATTAGAATATGGCATGCCCTCAACCCATGCCATGGTGGGAGTTTCTATTCCATTCTCTGTGATTCTATACACCATGAACCGTTACCAGGTACAAACTTGCCACTAACTCTAGTCGTGTTTAAAAGTTTATTTTTTCTTGAATATATCCAATTATATGTAGGCCCTATATTGGCTTGTATGTGTGTAGACCTATATGATGATTGATTAGATTTTTATTTTTCTGCATGCATAGGGCTATTATGTCGGTATGAAAGTACGGTAGGCTATCTTTAATCATGCATTTTTTGTTTTCGGCATATAACAAATATTATTCCTAGCCTTGCTGCTCATGGAGACTATCATTATTATCTTTATTGGATACCGGTACATTTCTATTACACAGTCCAAAGACAAGAAAAAAAGGAATTGGCAAATAAGTGGCAGCAGCATCTAATCCCAATACGATTCTTAAATCTTGAAAAAGTCTAATCCTAAACATTACTTACTTACTATAGGTCTAATGCATCTATCTATGACCTGTTCCAGTACTCTGTTCCACTGGGGTTGGTGGTTGCTCTTGCTTGGTGCACCGTTATCTGCGTTAGTCGGTTGTACCTTGGAATGCATACCGTGCTGGTGAGTGTTGTTGTTGTTGTTACTGCTCTGCTGTTGGTCACTATGAACCGGTGGCAGGTTTCCATTCCATTTCTTCCTTCCTTTCCTTTTTCTTCCTTCACTCCTTCCACTTCCTTCGCTCCAGTCCCCTTCCTCTTCCTATTCCTCTTCGTAACTCCTTGGCTTCTCACCATCTAGAGTATGTGGCGGCAGTATGGGACTCGCATAAAAGTAAGGATAGGGAGGTGTTGGAGGGAGTGCAGAGGAAAGCGGCAAGGAAAGTACTTGGGAGGGGAAAGAGATGGGAGGAGGTTGAAGTAGGTGAGGGAGGAAAGGAAAGGGTTTATGAGAGTGTGACAGAAATGGTGAGGGAACTGGGGTGGGAGAAGCTGGAGGATAGGAGAGCAAGGGACAGGTTGGGTAGGATGTATAAGGTGACGAGAAATATGGAGGGATGGGGGGAGTTACATAAAAACACTATACCCGCAGTTTACATGGGTCGAGGGGATGAAATGAATGGAAGTTGGAAAGAATGACCTGGAGGACGGACCTCGGGAAGTTTTCCTTCCTGGGCAGGACGGTCGTGGAATGGAATGGGCTGGGGGAAGAGGTGGTGAGCCAGGAGAAGGCTAAGGGGTTTATGGAAAGGCTGAAGGCAGAATGGGAAGGGGAGGTGAGAGGAGGAGATGAAATGAAGAAGAAATGATGGTGAGAAGCCAAGGAGTTACGAAGAGGAATAAGGAAGAGGAAGGGGACTGGAGCAAAGAAAGTGGAAGGAGTGAAGGAAGAAAAAGGAAAGGAAGGAAGAAATGGAATGGAAACCTGCCACCGGTATGATGGTGAACATATGTGACTATGTGCAGGATTGCATTGTCGTGTTTTATGACATGTAGGCCTACCTAGGCTAGAGAGAGGCCTATCTCATAAATCGCTAATTTAAAGTAAAATCTGAAAATCAAATAAAATTGTTAAAGCAATGAAGCTTCTCAATGAAGGTTGATAAACCTATTCGTTTTCAACGATTCCTTTTTGTTTCATTTTAACTTAAATAGCCTATATGAAATTGGCATATCAAAAGAAAAATACAATATTAGGTAGGCCCTATATCGATTAATTGATAATAATAATTAGCCTACCATTCAGCTATCAATATATATATATATTTGATTTTGATGTCCATTAGTCCCTGCTTATATGCCTACCATATCTGTTTCAGGACATAGTAGTAGGCCTGGGTCTTGCCTTGATTCTGATGGTGCCAGTAGTTCCATTGGTAGATATACTGGATCACCACTTGCTGACCAATCACTGGGCACCAGCTGTGATGACGCTTGTGGCAGTTCTACTTGTCTGGTTTTACCCAGCCAGTGATCGCTGGACACCCACACGGTAAGAATTCAGACTTATTGAAGAAGTGAATTTATGTAATAAGGCCGTGTCCCAAAGCTGCGAAGTGTACTCACAGTTATACTTAATTAGCAGACGTGACGTCAGAAGTATACGCCTAAAGCTTGAAGTAGTCGAAAATTTAGTCTGTAGGAGGTAGGAACCGAAAGTGTAGACTTGATCGCTCCAAGTAGACTAACAATGGCCGACAACCGCAATAAAGCTGTTCCAGAGATGTCAATTAAATGTAATACAAATAATATGGCGAACAATTGAACGTATTTGGAGTTCAATTAAACTAATGTTATTACTTTCATATGTATAAAATCAGTTTCTAACACTTAAAAACTTGAGCTAACCATAACCTCTAAGTGTTGCCAAAGTGTAGTCAAAGTGTAACAACAACTGGGAGGTATCTCAGCCTGCTTTACATAAGGAATGTTAGTCACGCTGGCAGTGCCGTAATGTGTTCTACTTCTAGTACAGATGTCCAAAGCTCAGGTAGGTAGTCTTTAGGAGGCCACTTAGTTAGTTACAAACATTAGTCTATACTAGCAGCTTTGGGACGCAGCCTAAATAACTTTTTAAACTGAATTGTCTTTTTATGTTTCATGAAAAAAAACATAGGCTAATGCCAGAATGCCAGTGAAAAAAAATCCAAAATTGTGCCACATCAGATTTTGTATGCTATTTTGCTATTTTGGCTACTGTTATTTTGTAGGGTTTTCATAGGGCTACCTGTTTATTTTACTTCAATATTTTGATTCCACATTAGTATCTAATATCTATAGGGATTTCTGAAAATTACCTTATTTAGTTCTTTATAGTTTCAGTAGGCCCTAGTCTTAGTCCATAGGCCTAGTTATTGATTTGTTATACAATGCTAAAATGTAGGTGAAATATTGAAATATTTATCTTGTGTTTCCAGCACAGACACTACAATGGTGGTCAGTGTTTGTGTGGGTGTGCATGTGGGTGCATGGACAAACTACCAACTGGGCAACCTAACAATGTCCGAGGAAGAGCCTCCCTATCACATCATCTGGCCGTCTTATAGCATGTTGGGTCTGACAGTTTTCCGTACCGCCCTAGGTTTTTGCTGTATCATAGCCACACGAGCCTTCTGTAAGTCCGCATCTTACGGTACGGTATGTGCGTTACTCAGGCTTGACCCACGGCAGCTCAAGGAATCTCGACATAGCATGGAGAACAAAATCAAGGCTACTGTAGAGATAACTTACACATTCATCACTTACCTCCTGTTGGGCTTTAACACGGCCTGTCTTTTACCCAACACATTTAGACTGCTAGGTATTGAGCGCCCTACGTTTTATACAGAAATATGATGCAGTTGGTCCGTCGCTAACCCAATAGCTTCTTAATGCATAAAACTTTGGTTTGTGCAATACGAATAGGCTGCACATTATTGTCAATATCGAGAAAGATCACCATTGTAGATCACAATTGCATCATATCATACAGTACAGATGGACCCATCCATACCATTGTTTACTACGTAATACTTTTGCCAATATACATTTTTACTACACGTTTACTACTTTAGAATAATGATCTATTCAATAGAACTGTGATAAACTGCAAATTAACAAATTCAAACTGGTAGCATTGTCAATGTGGCCCTGGATTATAATCATGGTCAAATGTTGATAGTCTAGTATGATAACCTTTGCCAATATAGACAGTTCCTTTATTTTATTTGTACCAGTGTTTCTAAATATATCTAAGAATCCAATTGGTTGTTTTGCATTTTTTTTATAGCTATTTAGGCTGAGTTTACACACCAATAGCAGGTTGTATTCACAGATTGGATTACCAATTACATTTCAATTGTCTGCTAGCCTACGGACTACGTACTAGTACCTAGTTGGTTTTTTGCAAGCTTTGGCTTGTTGGAATTTACCAGACATTTTAGTTGCCACAAATGCCCACCTTTATATATTTGTTTTTTCTTTGGTGATACGCACTGCACTACCTACTTAGTTATAGAGTAGTGAAATCCTGGTCAAATTTTGATAGTCTTAGGCATTTACTGTTGTCAATATAGGTAGTTTCTAGTTTCTATAGTTTACTTGCCAACTTCTATAGCTATTTAGTGTGAGTACACACATAGTACATCCACACAAAACATTTCAATTGTCTGCTTGGCTGCGAACTAGCAGTACGGAGTAGTTTTTTTTTGAAGCTTCAACTCCACTGCCATTGCAATTTACCAGACATGTTCGTGCCACAAATGTGCATCATGATATATTTGCTTCTTCTTTGACTACTACTTGCATACTAGTACTAAGTTATAGAGTATTGACTACCAATCAATACGTTTTTCAAACTAGAATATGTCCAACACGTGAATTGTCAAAAGAAAAGCTAGAAGTGTGGGCCTAATTATGACAGTAACTATACTGCGTGTGTAGTCACCGTATGTACGGAAGCCTGTCTGTCTGAAATACAACCTAACTTGTTGCTGCATTTCTATGACAGGCTTATTGAACAGTGATAGACATAATACACTGGCTGATGATGACAGAGTGATCGGGTATCTGCACATTTCAACTTATCGTGTTCAATGTTGGACTACGTATTGTCATAATTCCTGTTATTCATATTTGTAGCTAAACTTAAGACTGTTAGTTTATTCAGATTGTTGTCTAGCTGAACAGAGTTTATGAATAGTTGTTGTGTTGAGTTTATGTATAGTTTGTTAGGCCTATAGTACCGGTAGCTAATTTTATTTGAATACCACTCAATTAGATTGTAAGCAACTCTTGCACTGTACACAAATGGGGACCATCATGGGGTGGGTGATAAATCTGTACTCTAAAACATATCAATATCATGTAGGCTACATACAGCAAAAGTACAATTACTTGCCAGTATTATGTAGTGTACCAACATGTTTTAATCTGAGAGGTACATTATCTTTGAACTGTACAGAGCTCTCACTGGCAGACTTAATGATGTCCCCCATTGTTTCATTGTTGTCAAACTGAAACTATAGAAGGCTACATGTTAGTGTCAACACTAGGACAATATCTTCAAGCAAAGAGTTCTGTGTATATCTTGAATTCCTAAAACTTCATTCGTATTTTAAAATGAAGTGGACCGTGATAAAATAAATGATGTCAATGAGAGAATAGAAGATGTTGTCCCGCGTTAATAAAATACCGTGGCGAAAGCCATAATCATTTATTATTTTAATTGTAATTTAACATTCTGAGGTGAGTCATCACATAAGTCATTAGTGTAGTCTACAGCAAACTCTCCACCGTCTCTGTTTAAAGTATGTGTCAAGTGAACACACTAGTATTTTAACAGAAAATTAGCATTAATATTTATTTACTCACCTGTTGTCAACATTGTATGCTAGGTTGTCACCCTATCAATATTACTCTGATAAATATCAAGATGAATTTTTCTATTATGAACATCCATTTCAAATCTAGAGAGATGAGTTTTGTCAGTTCTTTTACCTCCTATTCATAATTTGTTTGTGTTGTATTTCCATTCCTTGGCTATTGAATGCCATCCTTACAAATACTACTAACTATTGCCAGAGTTAGCAGCATGCTGGATATGAGTCAGTATTCTGTGGTTGAAAGTGTGTGTGGCTACTTTGCATTTAGAATTTGAGATTGCAACCAAGGATGTTCATGCAAACTTGATCCAACCAATCCACTCGCTAACAAATACCTGCCTGACCCGAGGTCACGCAAGCAGATCATTAACCTCTCTTTTGGCAGTAAATTGAATGATGCAGTGTTAACCATACTCTAGTGGTATATGATTCTTCAATGACAACCACGAAAAACAGTTAGGAATTAAAACTATCCGAATATTTTAGAACCAGATAATGATGCAAGCATTGCAACCATGTTTTATTTCAGTAGGCCTAATGACACTAGTTATTGGTGAGTAGACATATTGCTTGTTTTTCTCATGTCTAGACATAAACGTGGAATGTTTGGAGGATTTGTTAGATCTGTGTGACAGATAGCGATCTGCACTGATCTGGATCAGCTTTGCATAAGCATCCTAAGATATGTTCTCGTCCAGTCAGATGACCATTGTCAGAGAGGATGCAGATGGTCACTGTTGGTTGCAAGCAATAAAATAGTAGTGGTATTGGTGGTATATACTATATATGTAGGTATTTGAAAACCTCTAGTTAGGATTATATTCAATGGTATCCATGTACTGTTAGTACCAATATCTTACCAAAATATATATACTTACTTGTAAATCTCTACAAATGGTGATTGGAAGAGAGAATAAATTGTATGCATTTAATTTTTATCATTCTATGATAAAAACAAGAATTAGTCTACGTAAATACTCTTTGTCATCTTTGGAGTTAGTTTACAGTTAAAGGTTTGCTTATAGTCAGAGGCAGGAGTTTATGGTGAAAATGTTTTGAATATTTCGTTTTTAAGATTTAAAAAGGTGGTGAATTGGTGTTGAATATTTTGGATAAAATCGTTTTTATAGCGGTGTTAATTTTTTTCTATTTTTGGCTACTTTGGGACCGTGGAAAATGCATAGGCTTAAAATTAGAACACAAATATGTATCAACCTGCATTTATTAGGTACATAGCACAACTATAAACACATTAATTAATCAACAAATCACTGAGTATGCCTACGTAAACCAGTGAACTGTAGGCCTACTCACACTTAATCTATGTCTCTAAATTACAGTGCGTTGCCGAGGACACCGCGCGGCCGTGACGTGACTGTCACTAAAACGTAAAAATTGGTCGGTAAATCGCAAATTTGTCATTAATTTATTTTATTCCAACGTTATTCGTGAGTAATGAGTAGAATCGCTCAAATCGCGGCTATACTTAAAAATCGCGAAAATTCGCGCGAAAAAAAATGTCATTTCCAGCACCACAAGTACCTAAAACGTCCACATCTGTAGTTATAAAACAATTTCTAAGAAAATCGCGTTTATCGTTAATACCATAAACTCCTGCCTCTGCTTATAGTATAAACAAACCAGTATAGTATAGTAGTACCAGTACCAGTAGTATTGTGATATAAATGAATGTGTTCTAGTACTAATTTTAGACTTAAGTCTGTTGAGTAGTGTCCATGACTTTGTTCTCTTGTCTGTAAATCACGAATGCATCACAATACATGTATACCTGTATGCGGAATAAAGACTGTATATTTTAGACAGCTGGCCCTGGTAGGCCTATTACATGTGGGCTGTAAGGCCGGCACCTCAGTGCATGTTTGTTCCAATGTTAAAACATTATCGTTAAATAAAGTTGCCTTCTACAATATCATTTGGTTCTTTGAAACTTCCCCTCTTTTGTTGTATTTTCTTATAGGCTAATAATGAAAGTGAAATTGATTCAAAATCAAATAAATTTGTTGTAAAGAAAAAAACTATGTATTCTGTTGAAGATTGAAACATAAAATTGAAATGTCTATAATAATATCCATTAAATTTATTTAGATTGACATTGGACATTACTATCTTGAAAACAACTTGGGTGATGCGATAGCAAATAATTAATCCCTTATAATTTGATTTGAAATTCTAATATGTACTAGGTACTAGGTAGGCATATTCAAAATGAGATAGATAGTTGCTTTTTGGATACATTTTTTAAACCTTGATACAATAAAAAGCAAACTGTTTTGTTTATTGTATACATACATTAATTCTTTTACTCATTATAGTAATTTTATAAGTATATTTGTAAAATTGATGGGTTTTGTGGAAGGAATAAATTTAAAAATGAATCAAATTAACTCAAATACCACATAATTTGGGGTTTGCTTTTCTTTACATCACATGGATTTTGTTTGTTTTTATGACTTGTTTTATCTATCTAAATCAGTATGAAATAATAACAAGTATGTTTGTAGGCCTATGTAGTGCAAATCTATTATATTTAGGAAAAGATAAAAATTGTAAGTCCACCCAAGGCATGTATGAGTGTTCAGTGGGAGTGCAGGGAAGATGTCTGCATGGTGCCAGGTTATGCCCCGTTTCGCTCTAGGACTAACGGTTTAGAAGATAAGTGCGAAAACCAAAGCTACCCAAGGTAACCATAAGTGTTCAGTCGAGGGTGATGTGAGTGATAATGTTCTTCTTGTTTGCAAATTCGATACCTATCGACATCGTACATCTATTTATAAAACTAATAAAAAAGTATGTCAAGGCTACAAAAACTTCAAAACAGGGCTATGAGAGCAATATTGAAAGGCAACCAGTAAACAAAGATACAAGATATGCTTGATACCTTAAACTGGCTGTCAATAGAACAAAATGGTCTCCTTTAATACGCTTACATGTATACACTAAATAATAAGAGGTGAACTACCAGAATACCTACAGAAACACATCTCTTTTGGCACAGAAGTGCATAAATATAATACCAGAAAAGCTCACGATCTTTGTGTAGCGGGTACAAATAGGTCAATGTCGCAGCGGTCTATTTTCTATGGTGGTATAAGATTGTATAATAAGATTGATGATAGAATGAAGCGGATGATAGGCCGTAGCTTTCGACAGGAATGCGTAAAATTTGTAAAACTGGAAATTGTCTTGGAGAGGTGAAGAGATTTCTTGTTAAAAATTTTAGTAATTAGGTGTAATTGTTGCTGTGTGATAATGTATGAAACATGTGATAATAGCGGGAAGCTAAATAAAATGAATGAATTGAATTGAATCGAGCACACCATATAGTTGTTGGCTCGGGCGAGCATTAAATTTTATCCGTGTATACAAGTCATAATTTACTGACAAAAATAATTTAAATATTCATGTTTATGTCTAATATAGTGACAATATTGATGAGTGATGATAGAAATATGAAGATAATGTCAGCAATGAAATAAATAACGTGTACATAAAACTGTTAGAATATAAGATTTTGCCTACAGTGTACGTAGGTTATCAAGGTCTATGGAGTTTGTGTGGTTATTATTTTTCGTCTTTGTCTTCGGACAATTACCGTAGCAGCAAGTTCAATATCTGTTGATTGCAGAGAGGGGGGGGGGGGGGGGAATGTTTGGATGTTTTGCTTGAAGCCCACTGTAGTGGAAGGTGCATGGTATAGATAGGCCTACATAGGAGGAACAAGAAACTAATGATCCCCCACCAACCATTATACTAGTTTATTACAGGTAGCAACAAAACTTGTAAATACTGACTGCAGTGCATACACCTTTATTAACTAGGCATATGTAATTAAGAAACTCACATTGAATGGTGATGAACAATATTTCGTTTATTACATATGTACAGTTTTGAATATATATAATATAGAAAATTATAATTTAAGCCAAATATTCCATGTTCTCTCATAATTAACAAGCAAATACTGTAAACCCTTGAAGAGGAAACACACATCTAACAGTGGACTCACTATTGTGGCACAGCATCTTCTGTAGGGAATATTATTTCCTTTAGCCCTGACAGTGTGAATGCAAAAGCAACTAAAGGAATTACTATCTTTATGATACTTTTTATGCAATCCAGCACTCCGATCTTCTTTTCCTTTTCACTAAAAAAAAAACAAAAAAAAACACTTCAATCAATAGTGGTACACCCGTATGCTGTAATACTTAACTCCACTGTAACTTAGTAGTAGAACCTTAATTAACAATATAGGTCTCTGCAGCCAAAGCTGTTGCCAATCAACACACACAGTTAATAATACGAAATATACAAATACGAAAATAAAAATGAAACAAATTACACTAAATATATATAAAAAACAAAATTAAGAATACAAATGGTCCCTAAAAATAAAAACAGACTAACATAAAACGTATATAACATTGCCGATACCTTATGATTATTCAAATGTGGTGTCGTGTATTGTATGGTAGGCCTACATCTAGTCACAGCTTTCCAAGTAGCTAAACTACCCGTATTTGTAAATCTCCGATAATACTCAAAAGGATGCCCCTGAACATGCAGGTCTTTAAACTTGTCAAAGCCTAAATATTACTAGGCACTGCACTTACATTCCATAAAAAACACTTACAAAAATTGCTGTTTTTAGGCATTTAAAAATGTAAGGAACCTATTCTGATTACAGGATAACCTGTTAAAGAAAAGCCACTCACCAACATCCCTACTAGAGAAATTTGTTAATGATAAACATATTATCATGCTCAATAACTATCAAATTGAATGTACTAATAGGCATTAGTCATTAAACAAAAAATACAACATTTAATTTACTTGTTAGTTGTTATAGGCTACATATAAGTGACAACTGCCAACTACAGTAGATACCAAATAGCACTGTTTATGTAAGTCAACTTGTTGGCTTTCCATTATGACTGTAATAATAATGCAATGTTGTACAGTAAGTTAAATAGAGGAAGCTTTACTTACTCATCTCCATCAATCCTCAGAGGTGGGATCTCACCAGTGATGCCACTAGTCACAGGTGGAGTTGTAGCATGGTCCTGAAAAAAAGTTTATAAAATATAGTAAATAATCACACTAGTGACTAGTCTACTTAACCAACACTAATTGATGCAACTATTGCAATAGATAGAGATACGTCTTTTTAGCAAAAATTTTCTCTAAATTTAGCATTAATTATTTTAAATTTAGCATTTTGTAGCATTTATATTTTTCTTTTTGTTAAACCTTGTATATCAGGGAGTTTCTTACACTTCTAATGAAAAATTATGTGCAGGTTCTAGTTAAAATCAATTCAGTTGTAACTTTTAACTTCTTGGTTTTAAAATGCAGATCTTTACTAAATCTCAATAGGAATGGGAACACATTATTTTTTCTAAAATTAGCATTTTGTAGCGTTTTCAAAAATAAAACCAATAAATAAATGACCAATTTTAGCATCTAAAACCTAAAACGCTAAAATAACGTATCCCTAGCAATAGAGTTGATTTAGTTTACCAAGATTTAAATGCCATAGTGCATACTACAGTCCCTTGTTGCAACAAAAAAAAACTTGGAACAATGCAAAACTAAATAATACTATACACACCATAACACGAGACTACCATAATAAGAAAATAACACAACAAAACCCATCATGTAAAACTTTTTAGCACACCCAATACTGGTAATATTTAGAAACATAACCAACATATATCTCTCTAAACACAAAATTAAAAGTATCTCCTAAAAAAGGCATTCACCTACTACTTGACTACCCGACCGATGAATACTTGGGTGATAAACACTTTTCCAAACACTCGTATCCTTCCTAAACACTCAAATCCAGGGTTTAGTTACCAATAAAAAGGTACCTAGACCTAATAATCAAAGTTAAATAAGCAATTAAGCATACACAAGATGAAAATAATTGGGCTTCACATCTCACATTTTGGCAATCATGCTAATCAAGATTATGAGAAGAAGAAATGCAGGAACTATGGCCATCGCAGTCACATCACAGCTACCTACTTAAATAGTTTTGATGCATTATTAAAGATGATCATAAACTTTATTTAATTTATTTATTTTCAGTGTTATTTCTTACACATTATTAATATTATATGTATCTTCCGGACAGTTAGTGAATGCTTAGCAGTTAGCAGGTAGCACCGACTTGTTCCAGATATGGAATCATGGGCATTGACACTGATCTTCAGCAAAGTTTCCTTAGGCTTTGAAGAGTCCTTTTTTAATGAATATAGAAAAAACGGGCAAAATAGTGTTCCGATTAATAGTTGTGGGGACACCGGGAAAGGTTTCTACGAGACTGGATGAATGGACACCCTACATATGATATGAGTATGACTGCCCGGGAAGATCTACAATATGATTTGTCCACAGAAGAGTCGTATCAATGACCCGCTCCCATCATTTCCTATGCTAAATAATTTGCTTGTACCATATTCATTTAAATTTTCTTGCTACAATTTGTTGTGATTCATTGATCAAGTGTAAACCAACAGTTTTGTGGGCACACTTACCGATCGCGGCGTCTCGTCGAGTTCATTCGTGTCCGAGATTGATAGTTGGATGAGTTGGTATACCTGGGAGGTAATCACGTGAACCCCTTGTAATGTTAACAGTAGGTCTGTAAGGTGGGTAATAGCGGTCAGTCCTTGTTCGGGTGCTCTCGTTCCATCAACAAGCTCCGCTGCTCCATCTTGCAACGATATTACTCCGCTCTCCACTGACACGATGGTGGCACAGAGATCCTGCACATACATGGAAGGTTTTAACTAAACTTTAAATTTTAGTGCAGATAATCTAGGCCAAAAATGTCTAGTACATTTTAATTCTTGTGACCAATTCGAGACAACCGGATGTCCTGAAAGATTTTTCCAGGACACAGTGATGAGAGGAAAAATCCGGGTTGTTCAAGTCAGGCTATTATAAAAAATCCTACTTACTTTCATCATTTGTTGCTTTCTTTTAGAAATGTTTAAGTCCTCGCCATGGTTAATAAGTTTTGCCTCTTTAAGGAGGTGTTCTATTTTTTTGAACCAATTCGCGGTGTCGTCGATGGCTTGCACGTACTCATTGTTCTGAAATGGTGAGAAAGATGGTAGCAATACCTAGGTTTACAAGCTGACTTTTTTAATATCCTTTTAATGATTAGTACACAACACAAGTATGCATCATTAGTCTAACAAAAATGAATATGTATGTAAGGTAAGGTTAGTTTTATTTGCCTGTCGATTAATGCACTGAGCTACAATAGCACAAGACTCGACTCCCAAAATAGCCATGTTGCCGTGTTTTGTTTCGGACAAACATGGAATGTGCACCAATTAAAGAAAGATACTGCAATGCAGTTGCCTAGCAACACGTTGTTTGTCCGCCTGTGATGTCCTTCTCAATTGAGTATTGTGCTATTATAAATATCTTACACAATATATGCAAATATGGAATCCAGTCTAATGATGAGTAGACAACAATGCTACTAGGGTGTCATAACTAAAATGTGTGAATCATATCACCTTCTGTGAGTACTGACTTCAAACGTACATTCAGTACAGCTGTTACTGAAAGTATTAGTAACAGATGAAACACTTCTTTGGGTGAAGAGGTTTACGTCGTATGTTGAACAGGCGTCTTAGCCACCCAAACCCTCATGAATGCCACAGTAGCCTACCTTTGAACATGCTAAAACCTTAATGGTTGCAAGTGACATACTATTGTATGGAAAGTGTGTGTAAAGCCTGATACCAAAATACCAAATGGCTGGCCCAAGTGGTCTAGTGATAAAAGATGTCTGGCTGGTAATTGTCAAAAGTTACCATAGTGGAGGTGTGTGAAACATTGTGAGGCTAGGAGACTGCTGGGATAGAAACCTTGGTGATGTATTTGTATTTCTATTATTTTAATTATTTAATTATTTATTATTATTTTTACTAGGTGAATAGGGTTTGTATTCGGTTGTGTTAAGAGGGGTATAATGGTGCTCCGGCTTTGTAATAATTTTATTGGGTGGATAGACATTTGTGTTGCTTTTTGTTTGGTGGTGTAGATGTTGTCTGAGTATCTTTGGGGTTGGATTAAAAACATCAGGTGTTGGCGTATCAGGTAGAACCAATATTGTGTTTCTAGCAGATTATAGACCTACATACCAACATATCATCTAGATATTATCAATACCTACCCAGTTTATTAAGGTTTCTGTATTACCCTTAAGTTTTATTATTATTATTTATTTATTTATCCAACAACAGAATTAACAATTCCAGGCACAATTGGATATAATATACTAAATTGATAGGTTCTCATTAATACATATGTTCCAATAAATAAACATACACTCACTATTAAAATGACTCATTTAAAAATAAAATAAAAATACACCAACTAAGGTAAGTGGTAGCTATAATAATTAACCCCACTTTTGTCATGAACATAAAATGTTAAAACACTTTGACTTTATTGACCTCACATTGTCATTAAAAACATCAATATGGCTAAAAGGTGAACTATTTAACATGTTAACAGTGCGTGTCAAAAATGAGTATTTAAAAATATCCAATCTAGATTTAGGGGGTTTAAATAAAAGTGTGTTGCGAGAGCGTCTTATAGGAACATTTAAAGAAATTGTTTCTAACAAATCAGGGCAATCAAGCTCACCCGATAAAATCTTTTTAAAAGTGATATGTATATGTACACCTTACTTATATAAGAAACTTTGAAAGTGACAATGTGCACTATATAGTTCTCTATACCCTAGATCTGCAAGTGAAAGAAGACAACTTGACTTACCCTTCGTTCCGCTAACTGGAGTGCATAATCCCAGCGAATAGCTCCAATAGCAGCACGTTGCCAGGGCGAACTTCTTAGCTGAAACAGCTGCTCCAAGACTTCCAGGTAATTTTCTTCATTGCTTGCATCCATGTCAGTTTTCTCAGTATGTCACTCACAAATCTTTGATCAAATGTTTCAGTTATTAGCTAATGTTATGTATGTATGTATGTATGTTTATTGCTTCCAATGGACATATACATAGTATATATATAGGATTATTTGGTAGGTCTATTTCTATTTTTAATATTAAATTATTAGAGATATGTTTTCTTTTTTACATTAATCAGGATTTATAAATGAATGCATGACAACGTTTATTTTAATAAAAAACTATGCTGTCACTTTTTGTTTTATTGAAAATTACGCACCAGCTTGCATCGTATTTATGTAAAATTGATCTTTTTAAATATTTTTGTACAATAAGACTAGAAATGTCAATTACCATGGAGAATAAGCAAAAAAAACTTCTCACAGAAGAAATTAGTAAAAGCTTCCTATTTTAGCATTAACAAACAAAAATGAAAACGATTTTACTAAAAAAGCAAATCTCTAATAAATCAGGTTATGAAAGTAGGTGCCAATCGGCTGGAATGGTATATAATGTGAGGAAAGGATCCAACAGCTTACCTTCGTGTAGTAAGATGACGGATTTGCAAGTTTGAAGTACACATAAAAAACATAATACAAATATAACGAGACGTTTCGACCGAGGTCTTGCTCACTCGAGAGAAGAGTATTATGTTTTTTATGTGTACTTCAAACTTGCAAATCCGTCATCTTACTACACGAAGGTAAGCTGTTCGATCCTTTCCTCACATTATGTACCATCTCTAATAAATCAGATTATCAGTCAATAAGGGAACAGTATCTTTATGATTTTGTTTTCTTATTGGTTATTTATTCATTATCAACACGTTGTAAACATCTTATTACATCACATGCTGAGAGCACAAGCTTACGACAGTGAGGAAGACTTTGGACATCAGTTCACTGTTCCTGTGGTGACATTATAGTGAATAGTGGTACGGTACATGATCGAATCGAGACCCAGATCACGATGAAACAAGCTCATCCGTAGTGGAAAGCTTGTGAGTAAAAAGGAAAAGCCCATGTGTTAGGCCATGCACAAGGGCTCAGCAGAAGTGAAGTCCACATTGATATCTTTGGTCACAACTGGTGAATATTAATATTAACGCCTACTTCACTGGAGGCATTCATTGTGATTTATGTAGGGTCCTATATTAAGACACATGCATAATTAAACCAATTCTTTACAATGTTATGGCTATATAACACTGAAGGTAGCTCCAGCAATATCAGTTCTAAAAACATCGATGGTTAATTCACAAAACTTGCGAATGTTTGTAAATATTGGTGTAAAATTATTTACTTTTCAATAATAGTCTATGTTTTGCCATATAAAAAAGTATGAATAATTGATACAATTTTTTTTTAATATGAAGTTATAAAAAATGATTTAACAGGCAAAGCAACTAACCCAAAAATGATACGTTTGCAAATGCCACGGATCGAGTTAATCAATCACATGATTGTGATGAATCCAGATAACTCGAGAGAGTAGCTTGGATCAGGTTTGCGTAATGATCTCTTATAGTTCGGATTTCATTCAATGCACATACTTTATTAGGCATTTTTTTTTTTAATTAGTCTTAGGGCTATTCCTATGCTTTAGGAATGAACATTAAATAGGCAAATGCATTCAGTTTGTTTGAAGACGGGAGGTCTTGTGACATGTACAAAATGTATGTACAAAATACGCTTTAAGTTGTGTTACCCGGGAGGGATAACACAATTTAAAGCGTATTTTGTAGATTGAGCGGAACACCCATGATCATCTCCCTTGTAGCTCTAGGCCTACTGCTGTCCGCGCCATGCGGCAGAGTGAACAAGACTGCCATAGCCCATCCTGCAGTCCATACACCTACCTTTGTATTTCCTGACTTTCTAGGGCACAGTAAATTTTTTACTTTTTTTGTCTCTTAGTATTTAAGAATATATTTTTACTTTTCAGTTGACTGTTTGCAAATTAATTATTTATTGTTTTTAAATTTAGAAGCATTGGGATAGGACAAATTTTGAAAAACTTCTGCTCTAATCAGACCTAGCAATAAGAACATCTCCCGTGGCTGGTATACTCTGTCCCAGATGTGTGGTTGACTAGGCCGAAGGGGCTAGACCTAGGCCTATCATATGCTGTTTTCGTTTTCGTTTTCGAATAAGGGTTAATGTTATCATAGGCACCGAGTTTAGATTTTCCTTGGAGGGGCTCAACCTACGATCAACAGTATCTGCGTGGGAAGTCTGGGGGCGAAGCCCCAGCCATCGAAATGGCCTTAGAAGCGATCTGAGGTATTATTTTGAATGGGAAGATTAAAATACCTAGTACCGTTATTTTATTCTCATATTTTAACCTTTCACCAACATTGTTTGGTAGTTTTAACCTATTATGTAAATTAATTTTGTAATTGTCTATTACAAACACTTCCTGGCTAGGAGTAGGCCTATATGTGTAAAATGATGCATTATATTTTATTAACACTACGAGATCCTATAAATATGTGGTCTGACTAAACGAAATGTTTTGCAACCCACGCATTGATAGGGTGATTTTACAAAAAAGGGGTTGGACTTTTCAAGAAGTAGAAGTTTCTTCACCCATGTTGACATTGAACATTGAACATCCTAGCTCTTGTCAGGTGAAATCCTATAATTATAGGCTCCTTCATAAGTGCACTGCTCTCTATTGATAGTTTTTCTCCGAAAATATCGTTAGGAAACTAATTTTTTCCACTGGGGGCCGAGCGAGATGGAGTGTCAAAGAACCAAGACACACTACCTATATAAAAAGAAAGAAGGCCCTCATATACAATACATGATATGAGAAAGATACACAATTTGTCGATGTGCATTAATTCTAAGGGCCCTTTAGCAAAAAAACAAAACTGGTAACTGTTTGAAGAAGCAACTCCTGTTAGCTCCTCAGGGGGAGCTCGAGCCCCGTCGCCTCCCCGTACTCGGCGCCTAGGCCTAGGCCTAGGCCTATGAATGTTAATGTGCAGCTTTCGCTCGTTATGGCAATTTACAAACTAAGTAGTACCTAGACTGGCTCAAAATTTAAATGTTAGATGATTTCAAAGTAGGCATAGTGATCAGATCTGTTTTTAAAAAGAAGGTTTCTGAACAAATGCAGAATTAGCCTAGAGCTAGGCCTAGGCCTAGGCCCGAGGCCTGGCTAAAGCTTTGCAGAGCGCCCTTGTTTGAATCACCTTTTTTAAACAGTATATACACAAATATTGTGTATTCAAATGACAATATTATTACAATTATTTTGTAATCTACAAATACTTAACATAATTTTGCAATGAATGAATGAAATTATTAATGAACTCTGCTAATAACTTTAAAAAACGTGCAGTATACTCACATGAAATCTCTTACAAAATGGTTTGCGTGCGTAGTGTAAAAAGCGGAACCGGAAACACATTTTTGTCGAGTGCTTTCTGAAATGGCTTTTTGCGCTAGCCAGCTAACGTAGCACATTCATTCGTCGGAGTAACGTCTTAATGTGTTCGCGATGGAATGCATTCACGGTTTGAGGTGATGGTGACGCCCGGACATTGTTGGCGGATGGCGGCCATAAGTAAGTAAGTAAGTAAGTATTTATTAGTCCGGTAGATTCATACAGGGTACAAATATGGATGTCGTCAAAAGTGGGTGCATATTCCCGTACATACCCATAAGATAAGATCAGACCAGATCACGTCAGGAAAAATATGATCATTTATTTTCCAATAGACGTGCACATAATACAAATATTGGTACACTCATCATGAAGTGGCCAGAACATGGTAAGTTGAGATCTTAGCAAGTTTTACCCTATAAACCATTCTGGCCGATTTTATAATAGGCCTAGGCCTATGGGAAATGGTTTTGGTTATTCAGTGGCGGATCAAGACTTCAGTCATTTGATGGCGACAGGCGCGGACTGGCTAGGGATGCCGCGATGCGAACGCATCCCGGGCCCCTGGGCAAATCCGGGCCCTTTGGCAGTCCGGGCCCCCTGGCTGCACCAGAAAGTTCCTATGATGTAAATACTTCTCTGTATATTGCTAAAAAAAATCTTAACCCCACTCTATAACTATTAATTTGAAATTATAATTGAATTTATTGTTACATTTATTGTAAATATTCAATGTAATTAATTGAATATAATGGAAATTATTTTACTACTGGTCGGGTGGCCTTAATCGTGCCCTAAAATCCTATTTAAAGCCATACAATTCAATGCAAACCCCAAAAAGTGTTTACACCTTCGGCGTATTTGCCTCCGCCGGCTGGGGCTTTGCCCCAGACCCCAGCTGCGCCACGCCGCCACGTGCGGACCCCCCCGACACCCAGCAACACGGGCCTTTTAATCCCAGTCCGCCCCTGTCGTAGAGGGAAACAAGGCTTATTCTGACATCACACAAGCACCCTCACTAGACTCCCATTGCACACTAGAAGCTGCCTTCGGATCCATTTTGAATTGCATTTTACAGCTAAACCGTGCATGGTAGAGTGAAACAGGGCTTATTCTGGCATCACAAAGGCACCCTCACTAGACTCCCATACAACACTAGTAGCTGCCTTGGGATCCATTTTTAATTGCATTTTACAGCTAAACCGTGCATCGTAGAGAGAAACATATGATTGGATGCAATAAGTCCCAAGGTTGCAAATGTTTAGCCTTAAAGAGAACTGACAATATAAAATACTTAGGTATATTAATTGATTGTCATCTAAAGTGGAATTTTCATGTTGCAAATTTAGTCAATAAACTAAGGCATGCTATGGCACTATTCTACAATCTGAGAAATATATTATCGGTACGGCATCTTAAATTGGTGTACTTTGCTACAGTACAATCAATTCTCAATTATGGTATTATAGGCTGGGGAGGAGCATATGGCTCCCATTTTTTAAAACTTGTGACAGCACAAAATATTATATTGAGAATCATGTTGAAAAAACCTTTCAGATATTCTTCAAAATTTTTATATACTGAAACGGAAGTCCTTCAAGTTCGAAAATTATACCTTTTAGCAATACTCAAGTCCATTTACTCTAATAAAATAACCTCCCGTCGGGTCTCCCAAATTCACCATCACTTCACCAGAAATAGTAGATTTAATTGCGTACAAGAACTGCGCGTTGTCAAAGGATTAACACAGAGGCACCCGATATTTCTTGGTCCTAAACTATATAACTTACTTCCGTCTCACATCTCACTACTCAAATCAAAATATTGCTTCATGAAAGATAAGATAAGATAAGATAAGATAAGTTTTTATTCAGTCTTTTTTTTTTTTTTTTTTTTTTTTTTTTTGTACATAAATAAGATAGTATTTAATATAATAATATTAAATTTGTTATAATTTGAGTATACATGTACTATATGCTTAAGTAATTAGTAAAGATAAAGTAAAGTAAAGTAATAATAAAGTAAAGATATTGACAGTATAAAGATCTGAAAACCCACATAGGTGCGTGTGCACGTGTGCGTGGGAAAGGAGGTAGTTTACAGTTTAATGAGGGAATGACGGGGGATATCGAGACTTGTGTTCTGTGTGATTACTGATTATGGTTGTTCTGATTTTAAAACTATTTATTATTTCTTTTTATAGGAATTTCTTAATTATGATGGTTTTGGTCCTAAATCTAATTCTTCTTTCTTTCTTGTTTTTTTTTTTTTTTTTTTTTTTTTTTTTTTTTTTTTTTTTTTTTTTTCTGATTAGATGGCATTTTAAATTTTAAATTTTGCTAGTGAGTTAGTTTAATTAAGTTAGTGCAGAAATAGCAGTCTTTTGCTATTAGCCATTTGTGGAGATTTCTTTTAAATTTATTTAAGTTATTAGATGCTTTAATATAATCTGGTAGTGAGTTATAGACCCTGGGACCTAGGTAGCTATATTGCCTGAGTCCAAACGATGTATTTTTCCTGGGTAATATTAATTTGTTCTGTGTTGCCGATCTAGTCGTGTGTATATTTGATGTTATCGTGGATTTGTTTGTATTTTTATGTTGGTGAATCGATGTGAAACAATGTAGTATGTGGTTACAAAATCTCAGTATAGAGAAAGTTAATTATATTGTAAACTGTTACCCTGGTATCTAAAGAATGGTCGAAAATTGGTTGTTATCAGTGTTTATATACTGTTTTATATAAAGAAAATAAAACAAACATTAGTTAGTAGGCCAAAAGTTTTCTTTAGATTATGAACTTCTCTCTCATATTTATACTAAGTAATTATTAATATTGTAACTACTAGCATCTACTCTTGTTTTTTATTATTATTATCTTAGTGTATAAGTTCCTAATTCATATGTATAATTTTTGTTCTATAAATGGCCACACCTCAGGAGATTGTTTTCCTACTGTGGCCAAAAATAAACAATGTATGTAACATATTATCTGAATTATTCAATAAACATTCTATTCTATTCTATTCTATTCAAAACAGGGCTTATTCTGGCATCACACAGGCACCCTCACTAGACTCCCATACAACACTAGTGTCTGCCTTGGGATACATTTTGTATTGCATTTTACAGCTAAACAGTGCATCGTGGAGGGAAACGGGGCTTATTCTGGCATCACACAGCCACCCTTACTAGACTCCCATATAACACTAGTGGCTGCCTAGGGATCAATTTATAATTGCATTTTACAGCTAAACCGTGCATCGTGGAGGGAAACGGGGCTTATTCTGGCATCACACAGGCACCCTCACAAGACTACCATACAACACTAGTGGCTGCCTTGGGATCAATTTTTAAGCGAGCGAAGCGAGCGTTTCCACTTGACTCTTATGGCACTTCGTTCTGTTTTTTTGTTTGTTTTTTTTTTTTTTTTTTTTTTATGTCCGTCGATAGCGGTCGAAGGGAAAGTCCGATCAACTTGAAATTTGGACCATCCACAAGCCTCGATGTGGATTGAAGGTGTATAGTTTTGAGGCAAAATCGTTCGAAAAGTTACAAAGTTACACCATAGTTACTGCAAAATAGTTTTCTGAAACAAAATGGCGGCAAAATGTGAGATAGCCAGATTTTTCTACAGATTTTTCCGGTCACGAATATGTTAATTTAATGGCGATCTGATAAATATTGGCAAAGTTACACGAAAGTTACTCGAAAATATTTTTCTAAAACGCAGTAACGGCAAAATGTGAGGAGGCTATCTTATAGTAAATTTTTCTCCGGTCACGAATATACTAATGTAAACGCGATCAAATACGTATTAGAGGCAGAAATTACATTTCTATTGCTGTCAATAAGTGTTAGTAACGGTGGCGGACCGTGTTGAAAACATGACCACGAAAATTCTTAGCAACGCACATTGCACTGCATACAACAATGTCGGAAAGTATAATAGCCATGGAAATAAGACCAATTTTTGCAATGCGCATTCTTGAATTGTTGTTAATTGTTGTTTGTATTTGCATTAAAATCTTTTCACCAGAAAGTTCGTAGATATTGACGCGCTCGCTTATCAACGCGTCAAACAGAGCGTTTTCCTAGTTTATTGCATTTTACAGCTAAACCGTGCATCGTAGAGGGAAACGGGGCTTATTCTGGCATCACACAGGCACCCTCACAAGACTCCCATACAACACTAGTGGCTGCCTTGGGATCAATTTTTAAATGCATTTTAGAGCTAAACCGTGCATCGTAGAGAGAAACGGGGCTTATTCTGGCATCACACGGGCACCCTCACCAGACTCCCATACAACACTAGTGGCTGCCTTGGGATCAATTTATAATTGCATTTTACAGCTAAACTGTGCATCGTGGAGGGAAACGGGGCTTATTCTGGCATCACACGGGCACCCTCACTAGACTCCCATACAACACTAGTGGCTGCCTTGGGATCAATTTATAATTGCATTTTACAGCTAAACCGTGCATCGTGGAGGGAAACGGGGCTTATTCTGGCATCACACAGACACCCTCACTAGACTCCCATCGGAGCTGATGGGGGGTCGGGTAGCTGTGGAGGGGATATGGAGGGGGTCGTCATTCTTACAGTTTCTCAGCTTTATAGTTAGTAGTTACATATTGATAATGTTTCAATCCAGCCAAAGTGCCACTGCTGATTGTTACAATTGGTTTTCAAGGAAGAAAAGCCAGCTTTTTGTAATCATTTTCTACAGATCACTTAAGATGGTTAATAACTAAGCCAGAAAACCTATAAGTGGTGGTGCAATCATCTTGATATCCTTAATGTAATACACGTTCCCAGTGGCTTGTTCCTACTTGCTTGATATTTCAAAGTCGAAAAGGTCTTACAAGAAAGTGAAAATCATCTGAAATCGTCTTCCCCAGACTACAAAGAAGAGGAGGGTGGTGCCGTGATCCTTCGCTGTCTATAGTAAGGGCCCTGGATGGTTCAGCCCTAGACTGAGACACCCCACTCGCTCCTACTGAGCACCAACACACACCATTGTAGCCGGTGCTACCTCCCTTTTTATTATCACCTCAGCCCTTTGGCTAACGCATTTTACCTCTTTATTCCTTCATCTGCATTAAAGGGCCCAGGCTGGTAGAGCTTTACAGCAAAATCCAATGCTGAACTAATGTATCTCGTAAGTAGACTAATTGAAAATCATTTCTGAGGATTCTTTACACTAACATAACAGAAACTATGGTAAAATGCAACTTGCATCCTTCATTAATGTATGTGACAAGGGGTCTTCTCAACAATACAATTTTCACACTTTGTGACTAACTTTTGTAACTCTGAAAATAGAAAATGAAAAATTCAGACCGTTATGCAACCAAGGGTATTATTTTCTCAAATTTTCCGTACCGCTTGTCTGTAAAAAAATAATGAACATTCTACCCAAATATTGTTATTGTAATTGTAAGGCCAAATATGGATGGATTTACGAACTGATGGTCTCACAGGATGCAAAAAGTATCAAAGAATGTGATCTGATAATAAAAACTGCAAAAATTGCAAAAAAATATTGAAGTGGTTTTTTTCTAAGTCCAAAAAATGAGTTTCAACACCTTGTCTTTTTAAAATCGCATTTCAAAGATATTGACCCCGTGATCGCGAGACCGTAAACGGTTTTAGGCGGAACCGTACCGTTTGTCTGTAAAAAAAATGATGAATATTCTACCCAAATATTGTTATTGTAATTGTAAGGCCAAATATAGATGGATTTACGAACTGATGGTCTCACAGGATGCAAAAAGTATTAAAGAATGCGATCTGATCATAAAAACTGCAAAAATTGCAAAAAAATATTTTTAGCCGTTTTGCAACCAAGGCTATATATACCCTTCTAATATTTTCAATTTTCACACTTTGTCTTTTTATGGTCGCATTCGATTGGTCTTGATCACGTGAATGCTAAATCGTAAACCGTTTTTTGCGGAAACGAACCGTTTGGCTGTAAAAATTAATCTTTATTCAACTCGATTCTTTCAAATTGTAATTGTAAGGCCAAATATGGATGGATTTTTGAACTGAGGGGCTCTTTGGATTCAAAAAATATCCAAAAATATTACCCGATGATAAAAAATTTGAAAAAAAAATTGTCGTTTTTTTTCTAAGTCCTAAAAATGAGTTTTAACACCTTTTTTTTTAAATCGAATTTTATAGATCTTGACCACGTGATCACGAAACCGTAAACGGTTTATAGCTATAACATAGCTATAACAACTAGAACAATTTTTGCAATGCGCCTTCTATTGTTGTTAATTGTTGTTTTTATTAACTTTGAAAAATGTTCGCCAAAAAGTTCGTAGATATGTAAGCGCATATCGCTTATCAACGCGTCACACAAGAGCGTTTTCCTAGTTTATACACATTTCTATTGTGTTATGACTTGTGAGCAAGACGCTACTAAATAAGATTTTACAATGTAATGCCTTATTAATTCTGCTAAAATAAAAGCACACCTATCCTAATGGGGGGCCAACTGCTCCCCCCTTGCCCCTCTGCGCACGCCAATGCTATTGTGGTAAAAATTGACTTCTTCGTGCGTCCATTAGGAACGACGTCATAGTGACACATCATGAATTGGTTACTCTTACTTAATCTTGTGTTTAAAACACATTTTCTATGACAAGAACAACATTCAATTGAGATCATCAATAATTAAAAATTCACTATATAATCCTAAACATGTAAATATATTATTTTAGCAACATGTGTTCAAATATCAATATTCTAGACATTGACATCGAGTATGATTTGTAACTAACCGCGTTTTCGGCTGTACAGGACCGCAGTAAGTTCGCCTTTAACAATTTACAACAATACAATTGGCTCACTCATGCAGTACAGCCCATTGGAAAACGCAATTAAAAATAATTTGCAAAAGCTGTCAACCAAAAGTGACGTTACATTTTAGTTTATTAAGCGTTCACTGTGTCTACTCAATTGTGGCCATATTTTATTGAACTGGGACATTTAATTGAAGATAGTATTACGTAGGACTTGCGTGCGCCCCCAGGGATCAGGGGCGTTGTCCCAGCTGCCGGAAGCAAAAATTTGATCGTTTAATTGTATCCTCAAGACAACCTTTAGTTATATTATACCATGCAATCACGCTCATTACAGGGGGGGGGGGGGGCCTGTAATGAGCGTGATTTCCATGATCGAACATTTATTTTTAAATATTAAAATATATTTTTGAATTCTGAAAAACATATTCTAGGGCGTTGCCTGTTACATCTGCATAGCCATTGGGTTTGAATCTGGTTATGTTTTATCTTGTTGGTTCGTTACCGCGTTGTGTAGAGAGCGACACTGTCGGATCGGAATGTTTACGCGCTATCGCAGCCCTCCACTCTTGATCCCGCCTTCGAGCAGAGCAGTTGATCATCTACAGCCATGGTAAGACACATGCTCCATATTCTAAATTAGTGATAGAATTTAGTTTTACATTCAATTATTTTCTTATTGACTTTTTCCTTTAATACTATGATACCTAATGATTAATGAGTGTGAGTTATTCACAATTCACAATTATTCATTAATATTTGCAAATAGGCTACAATGTAATTATTATTCACAATCGAATCGCTAACGGTTTTTTTCATTTATCAATTTACGTTGAGTATTTATATTCATATATTATTAGTATCGTCAGAGTTGAGTAGTAACTTTTTGAAAGTAACGCGTTACTTGTAACGCGTTACTTTTTCGGTAACTTTTAGGATAACTAGTTACTTTTTCCTCGACAGTAACTTTTAACGTTGAAAGTTACTATTGATAAGGAACTTTAAAAAAAAATGAAAAGTTACTTTTGAAACAGCCTATGGTTTTTTAAATGTACCAACAGCAAAACACTCGTATTGCGGCTGTTTCAGGTCAAAAATCTTCGACCCCCCCCCCCCCCCCCCCATTCCTAGAATTCATACATAACTGTATCCTTTGGAAACCATTCCAGCAGCAGCCGGCTAAATAGGTTGAATGGGAACTGACTGACAACCAATAAACAAAAGTGGATGTTATTTCTTTGTGGTGTGAGCAACACTGCTTTGCTAGTACCTCACACTATTATCGAAGGTGGCCGGCAGACGTTATAGTTCATAGTAGTATTTGGGAAATGGATTAGTGGATGTATTATTGTAATAAACGTAGCATGCTGAATGTTCGATGGCCGTGAAAACTTAAACGCGCTTAGGAGGTCCATCCATACCTTCGGCTCTTTTGTTGACATGTCCAATTTTGACTTCCTATTTACTGTTAGTCTTTACAAAACTCAGACTGCTGTTCTAATGATTTCCGACATACTCCGCCCGGCGCCCGCCAGCAAGGATTAGCGGGTTGAATGAAACTTGAAAGCAATATTATCAAAATTTCCCATCAAAATTTCCTAAAAGTAACTTTTAAAGTAACTTTTAAAGTAACTTTTAATTTTCAAAGTAACTTTTAGTTACTTTTTCCAACAAGGAACTTTTAACGTTTAAAAGTTACTTTTAAAGGCAAGTAACTTAACTTTTTAAAAGTTCCTTTTTAAAAGTAACTTACGCAACTCTGAGTATCGTTGTAAATTGTTTCGTTGTATTTATTGTCTTTATATTCAGTTATTAATTAGCTGAATAGGAGATTCATTAAATAAAACAATGTTAAAATCTCTGCACGAATAATCTTTGCTGAGCGCCCTAAATCTATAATCGTTTAAGTCTAGACGAGATGTTATTAATTGCGTAAATATTCTATAACTATTTCCCGTTTCTCTAAATAATGCCCGGTTAGCTTTTACTGCTTTTACTATTTGGTATGTCGAGGAAAATTCCTTGCAAGGTCACTTTATGATGAGTTGGTCGACTGGGCGAGCCGAGGTCACAACAACGCCCTTGCCAGCGTCCGTCGTAAAACCGCAAATAATGAATACATTTTATGAAAATCTGTATACTCTGTAGTCTCGAAGCAGAGCATTCTCAAAATAATTGGAAAATAGTATTTAGTGTCGTCTCGATTACCGCCGTAACATAATCAAAACGTAAGTATAACTGATAATACTACCTTACGTTAGTGACGCAGGCAATAATATTCTTTCGAGCAGGTTTTTGGTGAAACTATTTTCACATACCAGAATCGTACAGAAACTTAAAATTGACTATTCGTAAATTTATTTTGTTTTCAGAATTCGTTGTAGTCGCGCGAATAGCCTCTTTGTGAAAGCGCCCTAAATCCGTAATCTAATCTTGTTTAATTATTTAGCCATGAATGAAAATAATTACTGCACCGCCCAGAATGAAACTTAACAAAAAGCTTAAGCTAAACGTGACAAGTTCATCTAAAGAAATAATTGATTAGCTGATACTCTGATTGTGCTAGGTAATTTCTTTGTTGCAAGGTCATTGTGTTGGACCAAGGTAAAATAAGAACGTCTATGCAGGGGTTCAAAGATAAATTATATACTTTATAAAGAAACAAAATTCAATCAATCCATTCATTTTGAAAGAAAGCTGCGTGGGGCATGATGGCATAGCAACAGGTGTGATGACGTAGATTGTACTTGTGACCGTTATCAGTGGTTTGTTTCGCCTGCAGATGTGGCCACGTCATCGCCTGCTGGGTGACTCGCCTGGCGCTGTGGCTGACTCGCCCCATCCCGCGCAACAACACAGCTTCTACGTACCTGACAGGTAAGCTATCTATTTTAGTTATTTATTTAATTCCAGCATCTTTCACAACGTAATAATTAAAACATTAATTTCATAATTTTTGTTATAATTGTGTATGGGAATACATTTTTCCCAGTTAATTTTTGGGATGGGCACATCTGAAGGCAAATAATTATTTTTTAGTCAAAAGCAGTGCCATCACATCTATTAGCCTATATATACACTTTGCATATTTATTTTAACAATACATTGAAATAATATTATTTTCTAGAGCTTTATCTAGTTATAGTTCACAAATTTAACTTACAATTATATGCTACACGAGGTTATTCAGTTTCCAATGCAAAGGCCAGAGTTCGATTCGTGGTTCAGGTTGTTTTCAAGATTATTGTACACAGATAACTGAATTTTGAATGGCGGGATTCAATTTGCAACAACTTGTATGCTGCGTGGGGCATGATAGCATAGTAACAGATGTGACGTAGATACTTGTTCTTATGAGTGTTTTGTTCCATCTGCAGATGTGTCCGCATCATCGCCTGCTGCTGCTGACTGGCTTGGGTGACACGACGCAAACACAGCCTCGTCTACAACCTGCCTGCCTGACAGCTAAGCTAATCTAGTTCAGTTATATATTTAATTTTAGCATCTATCAAATGTAATACGTAATTAAAATGTACATTTATTTATTTATTTAATAATTCTTATTGTGTTTTGGTAGAACACATTTTTCCCAGTAAATTTTCTAACCGGTAGATCTGAAGGCAAATAATTTTCTAGTCAAGACAAGCATAGTGCCATAAAGTCTATTGCAGTAGCCTACACATTGCATATTTTATTTGAACTATGAAATGAAATGAGAATTTTTTAGAGCTTGATTTGATTCTAGTCCTAATTGTTTCTAGTTGAGAACGCTATCAATAGAATAGAATTGAGTACTGTATTAACTTGATGTGGTTTTATTCTTTACAGACTAAGGAGTAAGACTCGAAGCAGAGGTCGGGACTACCTTCGTCTGCCTCTTATCGTCGCCGTCGGGAAGACGATTCTGGTCGGACTCTTGACAGCGCAGAGTAGCGGCATCCAGCTTACCTCGAGAATCAGTTCAGCATTCCAACGTAGCCAACATCATGCGCTTAGGCAAGTTAACCCTTTTTGTACTGACGGGACTTCAAAGTCCCGCCTTGGTTAAACGCCCATAAGACCGAATGTATCGCGTGAAACCTGACGGGACCTACAAGTCCCTGTTTATACCAGTGTCTTTGATCACCGCTAGATCGCAGCAGGTCTTAGCGCATTACATCATCAGTGTATTACCAACAGAGCAGTATGAAGAGCGACCAGCACACACTTCTTACACAACATTGAAGCAATGCATCAGTGAATTTGTTTATTTTTGTAGTCTACCTCACACGTAAGTATTATATATTTTTGTATTCCTCATACAATAGTTGATTAACAATATAAGTATTATAGTTAAGGAAAAATATGATAATTTTACATTATATTTACATAAACATAACTAGGGACTGAGATACATAACAAAATCTTTTCCCCACAAATTAAGTTAAATTATTGCTTTTTGTTGTTTTTCAGTGAGGTGACGCAAGAAGACGGACCAAGATGACGTGGAGGCGTACTTACTGGATATCCCTTCTGATGTGGATACACCCTTGGAGGATTCTAGTGATGATTAAACGTCAACCAAAAGAGAACTAACTGTTTTTATTATAATCATGCATATATTTAAACTGTATTGTATTGTTATGTGTGTATTCCTTTGTATTATTAATTATTATGCTTATTTGAGTTCTTACGTATTGAAAAATAAATTATCTCCTGGAACTAGAACCCATGATAACATAGTTTGTGTCCTGGAGAGCAAATAATAAGTCAGTTTAGTTATGTTTACAAACATCCCTTACAACAACCATAAAAAATCCTTCAAATGAATCAATTCCATTATGAATTTTGTAGTGCATTTGTAGATCTAGATCCCTGGCAGGACTTCTAAGTCCCATGATTAAAATGTATTGTTGCATAACAACGACATACATTTTTATTAATTTTTATGTAAGTAGTTACAACTTAAACATAGAAAACACCTACAAATTAATGTTTCTACAAAAACTGTTAAGTTAGTATTTCAATGGTTAACTTACATTACACTACACATGGGTTTGATTGAAACCAGGGTTCGATTCCCGATTTGGCTAGGGTTTTTAAGTTAGGAAATTAACTTATATAGCCATCATAGCAACAAAGCACAGAATAATTGGTATTAAATCTTCCATGAAAATTAGTTATTGTAATTGAGTGGATAAACAATGTATACAAAGAAATTTGATTTATAGTTTCATGATATTGATTAAAATTACCAACCCAAACAGCTGATGAGATGAATTATTAGCAACAACTTGGTTAGAAGAAGGTATACGAAGGGTTTTCTTACTTATTCGTTAAGCACACATTTCCAAATTTCATCAATTTTGTACAAAATTAAATACACTGTAAATAAGGCTTTAATTGAAAAAAATGTAGATTCTATCAAATAATTTAGAGATAAGAAATCCCCAAAGACAATCAGTTCTTCTAACTTTAGTGGACAGACGTAAACCATAGTTAATTCTATTTACTTAGCATAATATACCAAATGTATTACTAATGGAAATGATGCATTTCAGAATGTAGAATCAATCAAATAAACAAACCTATCAAAAGGTTCTAACATTTTCAATACATATACATTTCACTGGGGTTCAGTTAAACTGTAACCATCCTAATGAGCTGAGCATAGTTACGAGTTGTGACAGATATAAATTGTAGAATTTATTTTTGCCTACCAGTATAGCCAATACAATATTTATGCTCAATGCTCATGTCATTTCTTGAAAGATTGAAGAAAACTGTAGTTGTATGATAGAAGATCCTGCTTCCAAGGGAGAAGGTCTTGTGTTTGATTCCAAGCCCAAGATAGTTCTCCATTCTTAGTAGACTTGACACTCTTAAAAGATTATGGGGAATAGAAAAGTATAACAAAGAGGGTAGAAGATTAGGTTTTCTAAATTTCGTAGTAGAGGCTTGTCAAACTCACATGTCAGGTTGTTGCAACCACTTCCAGTGATAGAATCACGTGTTATTCCAATTTCATAAGGGAAAAATCTTATGGATTTGTCAAAACAAAAAAGGCTCAAGAATATTTAAAACATAATCTGTTAAAGATTTCTTTTTCATTTGATCAATACATTAAAATTCATTATTGTGGGAGTTGTTTTATTTAAATACTGTGCTATTTATTGTGAAATTCATAATGGAAATTTCTAAATTTTAATGGCATAGCGTGCACGCTGCTAGTAGAGATTTAGGTTTGTAATCATAGTCAGTTTAGTTACTGAGTGGGTAGACTCTAAATGTGAATTTATTTATTTTATTTATTTATAGTCGACATTGATTGGGATTTTTTTAATTTATGTGGCAAATAGCAAACTTGGGCTTTCAATGGCTGTGGGTCAACTAGGAATCAAGGGTCCTTAGCCCACAGCTATTATATGTGATCGATCAAAGTGTGCTCAAGGCATTCTTTTATTGGCTCTAAGCATCGTAGATGCTTTTACTACCTTGCAAAGTACGACCACACTAAATGTCTTACATTATTACATATTATCAAAAATTATTATCATCATACATTGTCACATTATCATTATTATTTGCATACATTGTAATAAGATGTACGAGTCGTAAACCTGACATAAAGCTTGGTAGCATCTAACTAAAGTATGGTCAACCTTCGTACAAACACATCAAATAATATAAAAATGAAATTGAATACTTTCAGTACCGGTAATATTCATGTTCAGTTAATCTAAAAACAATGGTTGTCGCGGTTATTGATGAAAACTTAGCATAGAGTGGAATTTTGTTCTTTAATTCGTATATCAGTCTGGAAATCTATCATGTGATGGAGCATACTCTGGAAGATATTCAGATCTAATAAAAGCAACACACCAATATATTATTTAAAACATAGAATTTGTGATTAAGATAGTTCAAATATTTAAAACCAAACCATGCACATTTCAAAGAGCAATTAATGTCTTTTTACTTGTGATCTACAAACTGAATTGATTATCTTCTAACAAGTTTTAAATTCTTTATGACAAACTCAATAAATATTTTCACAAAGTAAAAAATAAATAGGTTTTGAATTTAGATAATTTTATGGTCGATAGTAGGTCGTGAATTTACCAAATAGCTCAATAAAGGGTTCATCTTCAATGAAGCTCTTTGTTTTAGGCTTTATGTGAACCATTAACCTTAATCACAAAACCTTAGTAACAAATTCCAAGTTTTAAATAATCTATGTAGCTGGGCCTTGGTGACATTGCACTGTCTTATATCTGTTTATCTGTTCCCTGTTCTCAGCCAAGCTACAACACTGCGGAGGCACCGGCCACCAAACATGGCTTCACATCGCTTGCGTTGTCCAACTAACTACATGACTGAACCCATCTCGCACGGACATTTCTAACACAGCATCAAGCTATCCTACAATATCTCGTGGTGAGTTTTACTAAAGCCTGTCCGCTCATAGTAGAAACGAAACGTTTAGAGCTAATGGCCCATGTTTGTGTATTGAACCATGTTTGTGTATTGAACCATTATAATCGGCTTGGTAACCAAGATTTACTAGAAAAACACTGTTGCCAATTTTATAACAAGTGCAGTCGAAACAATGTCACCCTTTCAAAGAAAAAGAATTGCAATAAAATGACAACACCTTTTGGCCCTTTCAACCCTATTTCACGATCTATTAGACAAACATCTAAACGTTTCGTTTCTACTATGTGCGCACAGACTTTAACTGAATTGCCGGCATCACAATTAATAACATCAATCTAGTACTACTGATTAGATCTCTTGGTTTTACAGTTCAATTATTTATAAAATATTTGAATACTCACACCATTTGTATATGTCCAAATCCCAACCGAACTTCCAACATTTTGGTTCCACCAATCTTGAGGAACTACTAGGCCCTATTACATTAATAGACAAATTATTTTCTTGCTTTGTTTATAGTAGCCTAAGGACGCGACCCATAAAATAAGAAACTATGTAAAATCGATAACGAACATAATGAAAAAGAAAGACTAGAAGTATTTTTCGCAAGGCGCTATAAAACGAAATGTGTTATTTGATGCGCTATGTTTTTGTTTCACATATCTCCACATACTACGCCAATAAGAGTTCAAATCAAATCGCAAAATATAATGAATTCTGCAAGTAAAGCTAATGTTGGGGTTTTACGTGAAATTGGAACATGAGTCCAAAACATAAAATAACAACCATTTTGGCCTACTTATAATACTCAAAAGGGAAACTCCCGCTAAATTTTGTATTTAAATTTAAATATATAAACAAAATTCCAAACTTAAATGAAGTTCAATGTCTGGTAATTTGCTATTTACAATTTGTAGCTATAGGCATCAAGCAAGACAGTTTTATATGACAGTACTATTACATATTACTGTACTGATTATTTCCTTGTTGAATGAATGCTGAATGCAAGGGGAAAATTCAAACATATTATAATACCATTTTTGCAATTTTTTTAAATGAAATTTAGGAAAAAGTAAATCCATTTTCAAACATCTCTAATCATGATACATAGTATGGCATATTTATGGGTAGATAATCGAATTGATGAATCAAAATAATATCAAGAAGGCTCAAATAGGCACTTGAGATGGAATAATGACTTGTTTTGTGAAAGCTTACAAACTGGGGTTAATTTAGGCAAGTTAACAATCTAGGCAAGTTAACCCTTTTTGTACTGACGGGACTTCAAAGTCCCGCCTTGGTAAAACGCCCATAAGACCGAATGTATCGCGTGAAACCTGACGGGACCTACAAGTCCCTGTTTATACCAGTGTCTTTGATTACCGCTAGATCGCAGCAGGTCCTAGCGCGTTACATCAGCTGTGTATTACCAATGGAGCTGTATGAAGAGCGACCAGCACACACTTCTTACACAACATTAAAGCAACGCAAAAGTGAATTTGTTTATTTTTGTAGTCTACCACACACGTAAGTATTGTATATATTTGTATTCCTCATACAATAGTTGATTAACAACATAAGTAAGTTACATATTATAGTTAAGCAAAAATATGATAATTTTACATAATATTTACATAAACATAACTAGGGACTGAGATACCCAACAAAATCTTTTCCCCACAAATTAAGTTGAATTATTGCTTTTTATTGTTTTTCAGCGAGGTGACACAAGAAGATGGACCAAGATGACGTGGAGGCGTACTTACTGGATATCCCTTCTGATGTGGATACACCCTTGGAGGATTCTAGTGATGATTCAATGTCAGTGTCAACCAAAAGAGAACTAACTGTTTTTATCATCATCATGCATATATTTAAACTGTATTGTTATGTGTGTAGTGTATGCCTTTGTATTATTAATTATTATGCTTATTTGAGAATTGTTACGTGTTGAAAAATAAACTATCTGCTGGACATAGAACCCATGATAAACATGGTTTGTGTCCTGGAGAGCAAATAATAAGTCAGTTAAGTTCTGTTTACAAACATCCCTTACAAAAACCATAAAAAATCCTTCAGATGAATCAATTCCATTACGAATTTTTTAGTGCATTTGTAGATCTAGATCCCTGGTGAAACTTCTAAGTCCCATGATTAAAATGTATTGTTGCATAATGACATACATTTTTACTAATTTTTATGTTAGTACGTATAGTTGCAACCTTAACTTAGAAAACACCTACAAACTAATGTTTTTACAAAAACTATTAAGTTAGTATATTTTAACAAAGTATAAAATAAAAAGGTTTTGAATTTCGATTATTTTATGGTCGATAGAAGGTCGTGCATGTAGCTAATAGCTCAATCAAGTGTTCATCTTCAATGAAGCTCTTTTTTTTAGGCTTTATGTGAACCATCATCCTTAATCACTAAACCTTAGTAACAAATTCCAAGTTTTAAATCTATGTAGCTGGACCTTGTTGACATTGCACTGTCTAATATCTGTTAATCTGTTCCCCGTTTTCAGCCAAGCTTCAACACTGTAGAGGCACCGCCCACCAAACATCGCTACACATCGCTTGCGTCGTCTAACTTCATGACTGAACCCATCTCGCACCGACAACTCTAACACAGCATCAAGCTATCCTATAATATCTCATGGTGAGTTTTACTAACTGAATTGCCGGCATTACCGTAACATCAATTTAGTACTACTGATTAGATCTCTTGATTTACAGTTCAATTATTTATAGAATATTTGAATACTCGCACCATTTGTATATGTCCATATCCCAACCGCACTTCTAACATTTTTATTCCAACAATCTTGAGGAACTACTAGGCCGTATTACATTAACAGACAAACTATTTTGTTGCTTTGTTATAGACTAAAGACGCGACCAATAAAACAAGAAACGGTATAAAATCGATAACGAACATACTGAAAAAACAAAGAATAAGTATACAATATATATAGCTATAAATAAAAACTATACATCCATCCGCCAGTGTTTTCTATGCGGTCCGCCACCATGGTAGACGACCTAATGTACATAAGCTATACGTCGGCCTGTACTCGAGTACTTTCGGCGAACTACTTAGTTATTACGGCGGTCTCGCATAGTAGAATGTACTAGTGCAAAATTCCCCACTGCTAACAACATACTTCGTATGTATATAGGATAATTTTGTTACTCATATCACTGAGGTGGCCAAGAGGTTTGTTGACTGGGTTAGTGTACGAGGGGAGGGTCCGGGGTTTGAGTCCCACGGGTTACTACTATTTTATAGGGCTGCCCAACGATATCGATAATATAAAAATAATTCGATATCGATATAGAATTAAAATATCGTACGTTTCGCGATATCGATCAAGTGTCAACTATCGTAAAAAAAAAAAAATGTTTGGCGGTGTTATGGTTCTGCATCTTTGTGATACATACATACACTGCAACATTCGCGTTGGTTCCTACTCGCCGGCGGTTGATGCCTCATCGCCCGCCGGCCGGAAGTCTGTTGCGCCCGCGCTCGTTCTGTCAGTCTGTCACACTCACGTCACGTCACGCGGCAATCACAACATCGCTGTTTTGTGGATACATTTTTAATAATACAACACACAAATTGATGCATATAGTAAAACATTTCGATGTTAAATCATTCACATTAAATTGTTTATAATGAATGGCCTCTGGCTGGTTTGAAAAAAAAATTACGATATCGGTGATATCGATACCGAGTTTAAAAATTCGAAATCGCGATACGATATCGATAATTACATCCGCAATATCGATATGAATTTTTTTATCGTTGGGCAGCCCTACTATTTTACATGTCCGTACTCGTATACAAAATTGTTTTCATTGTTTGATACATAAATAATTTTGCTATTGAGGTGTAGTTTGTCGGATTTGATGTCAAAATAGCATTGTTAGACATATAAAAATGTTTTAGTGAAGAAATTAAATTAAAAACAGTGGCGAACCTCTTCGAAAAACACTGGTAGACATATAGTCTGGGTTGCCTACGATGCCCGCCAATGGTGGCAGACCGCGTAGATTGTAGAAAACACCCCATGCCCTGGCAGATGTATAGACCTGACCTATTTTTGCCCCCCCCTCCCCCAAGTACTATTAGCCTATTTCATATTGACTTTATAGAGTACAGTCGATGAAGTAATAAATGTTGCGTTTAGTATACATCACGTTAGAGGTAGGGATGTGCGAGTACTCGAAAATTCAAGTCGAGTCGAGTAGTTGCCACTTGACTCGAGTGTTCGAGTATTTTTTACGAAAGTCAAGTCGAGTAGTAGTAGTTGTCGACGGAGCCGCCGAATCCGAAAGGTTTAACTTTCTGCCAACAGGTAGCGCTACCAACAAATCGCGCAAGAATCGATTGTAAAATCGATGTTTTAGGCCTTCTAGGTCTACGTGTCGAGCATGCGAGCCCGGTCAGCTTATTTTTGTCGTCATAAACATGACTGTAACCATTGTGGATATTGGTTTCAATTTATTTTAACGCAATATCCGAATGTAGAGGCTTATTCAAGTCTTTTTTCATGAATCCCTTTTTGATTACGTGCTGAGTAGTGAACTGTCAACAGGCGGCCGCTTCCATTGCACTCGCCTGCGTTTATCGCGATCTCGCTTCCACTCGCGCGTCCTGCGACTAGTGCTTTCTCTCTCTCTCTCACGGCGGCCGATAGCAGCCGACACGGCGAACTACTTCGTCGCGTCTCGCTCAGACCATTGTTCTCTCGCTCTTTCTCGTTCGGCCGCATCTGTTCTGTTCTCACTTGCCGAGTGCCGGACTGAAGTCTGAACCAAGGGATGGCTCGTGCAAAGTACGCGCGATCTGCAAATATTGGAGGGGGAGGGGGGGGGGGGGGGGGGTGGCGCTTGAGAGTGTGCGGTATCCTTTGATACGGGTCAGTTTGGACTAAAAGCGGCCGTGGACGAATATTTAAGCAAGCAGCAAGCAAGCATAGTTGAAAGTTCCCATTTAACATTATATTTTTAATCAGTTTTTTTAATTTAACCAGTTACGAAAATTAACTGGTTAACCAATATTGTAGAAGTTAATAGAAGAGTAGAGCCCCTCACTCATATACGCTACCTATTATGGGTAGATCAAAGTAGGTGGCATACTGCAGTCTAATTTATGCAGTACTGTGTAAGAATGAAGGTCTGCAAATTAATTTTCTAATATGAAAAGGATGGATGGAGACTCGACTCGATACTCGTGAGTATTTAAAACTCGACTCGATACTCGTGAGTATTTAAAACTCGACTCGATACTCGTGAGTATTTAAAACTCGACTCGATACTCGACTCGAAGTCAAAAAGCACTACTCGCACATCCCTAGTTAGAGGGTTTAATGTCAATATACCAGCATAGTAATGCATCCACGCACTCGCTTCATATGTATCGCCATTTTGTTTTCAGTTGCGTCGAGTTGTCAAGATCGTACAGTTATCTGTGTGTCAAGTTTTACTCGTGCGCTCGAGACAAAAGTTCCATCTAGTCCGTTATTTTGCAATGTCGTTCCGTCTACCTTCTTGTTCACAATTAAAATATCACATGGTTGTGTGCAACTTGCCTAGCAGTAGTCCCCAAGATTGTTTCTCTCGTTTTTCGAAGATTCTTCCAAGAGCTTACAAATCCTATTTTTCCTTATGCCTTAAAATAGCATTGAAAATTTCCAGATCTGGGTAAATTAATTTCAAAAGTAATGAAATTACTTGTTAGTTACTGGAGCCAAAATTTAATAAAATTACCAAGAAGTTACTTTTTCAAAAAGCTTTTTAAATTACGTTTAAATTTATGAAAAAAGTAGTGAAATTACTTCAAAATTGCAAAAACGCATTACTTCCGTTATGTTACTATCGAGCTCTAAAAATTCCTATAAAGTGAAACACAATGTAGTAGTTGGTGTTGGTTCAAATCTTATACCTGTTTTACATAACTGACATATTATGTGGGTAGGTGAAAGCTACACTGGTATAAAATCTAACTAAAGTATATCTACCCAAGTTAGATTTCGTACCAGCGTAACTTTCAAACGTTAACACACAGAAATTAACAACGTGATTCCATCTACCTGCGTAATATGTCAGTAATGTAAACCAGGACTAAGGAATCTAGGGGTATGGGTTCGAATCCCACACCAGGCAACGACTTTTGTACCGGAAATGACCATCTCGATCCATTGTCAACAGACTCACTCCATTGTCCTTAGTAGAACACTCAGTATCTCCCCACATTGGTGCGAGTATCTAAAATAGATCGATGAATCATTATCTCCAAATATCATGGAAACCATTGTGTATTTTTAAAAGTAAACGATTCTATATGTTTCATTATATGTAGTGAAATTATCTGACGTCAAACTTTTGTGTCAATACTGCAAAGATTAATAACTGAATTTAACATAAACAAATTAATTCATTGTAGCTTATCTCTTCTGAGTTCATCACATTTCCACGATTTTATTAATCTATATTAACATCCTGTAATTATTTTGCTTATGGTGTTAATTTATGATAGAAGTCAATTAATATTCAAGAAACAAGTTTGATTTTTTAAGTACTTCAAGTACTAGTCACATTTTTCTTAAAGTTTAATTTACATCCACTTGTGTTTGTTAATACATGGAAGCAAAGTACATAAATTCAAGAAATTTAGATAGCAGTAGTCAATTTAAAAATATAATTTAGCACTAACTGTAATTGAAAAACAGTTTCAATTTGAGAAAGTATATGTTTTAAGTACCCTAGTGACAAAACGTTTTTGGCATTGGATTGGAAGCCATGTTTGTTCAGCACATGTGCTTATTAAAAATTCCACTAAGTTTAATCAACTGAACTTTGTTTAGCGCTTCGCTTAGTGTACAAAGCGTGAATTTGTCAAATTTAAATTCTTCTTATGAATTGTACAGGCTCAACTTGTGCAGAAATTACCCCAAATTACCCATTTGGTCATTTAAGCTAATGCGCTACATTAAGGGGATGTAAATAAGGTCTTGAATGAAATAATGGATAAAATAAAAGATGTATTTTTTTAATTGACAGTGTGACAGGTTATTTCATTTGTGATTCATAACTTTGACATCATATATTTTTGCTATTGTTTCATCAACATAATTATGTACAATAATTTTCTTAAATATGGAAATAAAAACTTTGTATTATCCAAATTTATTGCACATGTTTTAGACTAGCTCTACTTGAATGCCAATCCTTGACAAGAAATATAAGCAGCTAGTATTGAATTGAGAGAAATCATTGATCACTCAAAGTTCCTAGCAAAACTTTCTACTTTTCAATTTAACGTCTCCTGCTCAAACACAATTAGTAATTTCTATGGAGGATGATTAAGGCCCGGTTTCACTAAAGTATTTACATTGGGGATTAGCTTGATCGGCACTGTCACCAACTTTTCACTAACAAATAATTGTACATGTATTGAAAACATTGCATGTGGCTGTATTCCAAAATTGAGTAATTAATTGGTGTCAGCATTAGAGTATACCTAGCTATAAAATATCACACTGTTATCGCTGGTATTTACACCAATTTTCATGAAAAATGGGAAAATATAATCAGTAAGTCACCAACAAGAGTTCTTTCAGATTGGCAATAAAATGTCTAACACATGTTTAGTCATTTGTTGTGCATTATTGGATCCTTTAATAAAATGCATACAGAAGGCCATAACCAAAGTTTATTATCTAAAAAAAAATCCATGCTCTGTCTTCTGATCAGTACAACAATGAATATTCGATCTACCTGTTGAGTCTTTGTTTTGATTTCATGTTTATTTACAAAAACCAAGGAACGTTTCAACAAAATAACAATAAGTAGCAAACTTTAGAATATAAATCTTTATATGAATTAGGAACGTATTTCATAGTTGAGTGTAAATACCTATCATAATGGTAGGATATTTTATAATTACTCTAAAACTGATGCTTATTAATCACTCAATTCTGAAATATAACAATATACAATATTTCCACTGGATGAAGATTATTTTTTTATGATAAGTTGGTGATGGCACCGATCAAGTTAATTTCCGATTTAATTACGTTTGTGAAACCGGGCCTAAAACAATGATAATGAGAAGAATACAAAAACAGCTATCATGTATAACAAAAGACTGAAAATTGCAAAGAAAAACTCAATTTTGATAAGAATTTAAAAATAGATTCTAGTATAATAGGAAGTTGTGCATTCACGGAAACAAGTCTTAAATTTCTTTAAACAAATGAAAAGTAGTTACAAAATTTTGGTTATAACCCCATTTTCTATTTAAAATCATAGAATTTCAATATGATTCAGTTTAAAAACAAATTCTAACTTGCATAATTAGGGTGGTAGAGAAAATACGAGCCCACAACTAGCCAGTGTTGTTAAAGCTACTTTCTAAAAGTAGCACTGTTACAGCTACAGCTACTTGATCTTTGAAAGTAACTAAGCAAATTTTCAGCTAATGTAATTTGTAAGTAGCTTGCTACTAGTACAGCTACTCAAAAAAAGTAGTGACGCTATACTTTACAGCTACTTTAATTTGTCATAAAGAACCAGGAGTACCTACTATTTAATTATTTCTTTAAAAATCTAGGCTTTCGTACCAATGATCATTTTTATGTTTATGAAAATAATGTTATCAACAACTTAGAGCCACAAATATGTCTATAAGAGGTTTTATATTTTATATTGCATTGCAAAATTGCAAAAATAGAGTAGCGGCAAATTTTCGCTATATAGTAGCTTGCTACTCGCTACTTTACCGCATTTTCAAATATAGCGCGCTACCAGTCTTGCTACCAAAAAAAGTAACTTGCTACAAGTAGCACGCTACTTCTAGCGTGCTACTTAACAACACTGCAACTAGCTTACTTTGCACAAGTTGATGGGAGCTCTTGAAGTAGAAAAAAATGCATGATACATTCCGTGTGTGCGTTTGCTAATACGAGAGCTCTAGTCGGCGTGGACATTTGTACGTTGTTTCTAGCGGTATCGCATCCATTAATATGTCTTGTTCTTTGTTCCAGGCCAATGGAAGGGTTCATACCCTTTACAAACACATCTTGCCAAACTTCTACTACTACATCTCTTCCGACTACGTGCATCTCTCGCTCCAACGTCATATGACAAGTCTCCAACGCCGATCCCGGGCACTTGCCAGCCATTCTCAAGACCATGGAACCTACTTGCTGTTGTGAATATTTACACTGTACTAATCTTCTCAATATATGCCATTTAACTCAAGCTGTTGTGTTCATTTATTGCACTAACACCCTGCTTCTCATTTCCATCATTGTTCTTGCTCTGTTCACTATACAATATGACTGTTCAATAAATCTTGTTCAACAAATGCTGTTTGTTGTATACACCGATTTGTACTTTGCACCCTGCTTCCAGTCTCACCTCCCTTCCCAGCAGTAACCTTTTCACGGCAAACTCCCGGCAATGAAAGGGTTGTGACCTAGTTCAAAACCTTCAAAACTAAGTGAAAATGTGAAGTTTTGAACGTCATCTAGAGGTTGCGACCTAGTTTTGGACTTGGCATTTTCTGTGAATGTGATCTAGAGCTTGTGACCTAGTTTAGAACGTCATCAAAGGGTTGTGACCTAGTTTTGGGACTTGGCGTTTTCTTTGAAAGTCACCAAAGGGTTGTGAAAATGTCATCAAAGGGTTGTGACCTAGTTTTGAAGGTTGCCTTGAGGTTGTGACCTAGTTTTGGGACTTGGTGTTTTCTTTGAAAGTCATCAAAGGGTTGTGACCTAGTTTTGAAGGTTGCCTAGAGGTTGTGACCTAGTGAAGGAACGGTTTTGGATGTGATTTCATGAAAAAATTTTCTTGAAAGTCACTTAGAGGTTACGACCTAGTTCTGAAGGTTGCCTTGAGGTCGTGGCCTAGTGAAGGAACAGTTGTGGATGGGATTTTATGAAAAAATTTTCTTGAAAGTCACCTAGAGGTTACGACCTAGTTTTGAAGGTTGCCTTGAGGTTGTGACCTAGTGAAGGAGCTGTTGTGAATGAGATTTTATGAAAAAATTTTCTTGAAAGTCATCTAGAGGTTGCGACCTAGTTTGAAGGTCACAAAAACTAGGTCACAACCGCTGGGGTATAGCAGTTGTGACCTAGTTTCTGGACTTACGTTTTAAAGTTTTGAACATCTAGAGCTTGCGACTTAGGAGATTTCTGGACTTTTTCAAGGTTATTCAAAAACAATTATTTACAAATATTATTTGTTTATTTATAATAAATAATATATATTCAACACACAACATTTCAACATCGATAGTCAAACGTAACAATATATATAGAAAAGGAACATGACAATATGCAGACGATTATTCGATCTAGTTTGAAGTTACACTAGTACCCAAACTTTCCTGTTCATTTATTTATTTAATGTCTATCCTATTCAGTTATAAAAACTGATTTATAACTAGGCTATGCAAACAATTAATAATAATATCATAAATAACAATAACAACAAATCAGAACAAACTACTGTAGTACAAAAAACATTTTTTCATTTACATTTTTACACATCTCAAAATCAGTGGACATCGACTGCTCCTTTGTTACATTGCTGGCACACTGTAAATGTCTGGTTGGGACTCCAGTTGACTTGACGTGTTGAAGCTTCAGTCGACTTGGTGTGTTCCCATCTGCAACACAACAAGGAAACAAATTAGCATTGACAACTATGTCTGTACGTTGTATGCCTGCCAGTCAGTGGTCATTTAAATGTTGGGTTTTCAACAAAATGAATAATATTGTCTTTTTCAAAGTTTTTAAAACTGAATTAATTTATGTATTGATGTTTTCATGGTTTTAAAAATAATAATAACACATGACATTATAAAACTCATTTTATCAAATGGTTAGTGGGGAAAAATAAAACCATTTTCTACTTCCTGTACCTATGCGTCTACTGACACCTACTGGATTGGTCAATCAGAGCTGTCAAGGTCAACTTGATCTCCTCTCTTAAGCTCCGATTGACCCATCAAGCAGGCTCTGGCCTTGAGCTGGTACTACGGTGGTCCTGCCTACGTTAAGCTTTGTGTGCAAAGCCCAAATAGGTGTCAGCATAGTCGGGGTTCGTGTGTCAAAACAAATTGGGAAACTCACCTGCAGAGTCACAAGACGATGCCGCTTATATCGTAGTCCCCTGTGATGCTGTAGGTCAGGGAACCCGGAGCGATGCCTTGACTTGACCCGCACGTCTTGTCAGTGGAGTGAAGGTGGCCGGGCCATCTTCGCAGGGGTGTCCACTGAAACAAAAAGATCCCAGAGTTTAGGCCGGTGTTCTATGGGATACGGGATGTGTACAACACATGCTTGCCTTACGGAGCTGAAAGCTGTGCTGCCAGTATTGAAGCATTTGCAGCCAGTGCTTTAATATTACTTGAAAAAGAAAAAAAATAACCATCTGGACCAAAGAGTTAAACTAGTTAATCTTGTTACCCACTTACTATTCTATTTGTTAAAAGCTTTTTGAATCGAATAGCCAGCGACTGTTTCCACATGTTTCTGGGAGACGGGTGAAGACGGTATTATAGATTGGCCCCGGACAACCAAGCAAGACATGGATTTGGAAAACTGTGGCAACTGGAAGACTTAAAATGAAAGTGGTTGGCAAAGTAGGTGGAATGGCTAAAACAGAAGAAATTAAGTAGTTCTGACGATTGCTTACCTAGTCTTCCTCTTCAATGTGCCGTGTGTTCGATATGAGACCCAAGATGAGGCGATCATCCCTCGAAGTTCTCTTACTCTTGTATTGGTGTCTTTGTGAGAATCATAAGCTGCCTTTTCCTTTTGCCTGTCTGTTTTTACAGCTGTCTTCTCTTGTGAGGGGTACTGGAATCATAAGCTCTCCCCTCCCCTTGTGCCTGTCTTTAGTTCTACAGCTGTCTTCTCTTGTGAGCGGTGCTGGAATCATAAGCTGCCTTCCCCTTGTGCATGTCTTTAGTTCTACAGCTGTCTTCTCTTGTGAGCAGTGCTGGAATCATAAGCTGCCCATCCCTTGTGCCTGTCTTTAGTTCTACAGCTGTCTTCTCTTGTAAGTGGTGCTGGAATCATAAGCTGCCCCTCCCTTGTGCCTGTCTTTAGTTCTAAAGCTGTCTTGTAAGCGGTGCTGGAATCATAAGCTGCCCTTCCCTTGTGCCTGTCTTTAGTTCTACAGCTGTCTTCTCTTGTGAGCAGTGCTGGCATCATAAGCTCTCCCCTTCTCTTGTGCCTGTCTTTACTTCTACAGCTGTCTTCTCTTGTGAGCAGTGCTGGAATCATAAGCTGCCTTCCCCTTGTGCCTGTCTTTAGTTCTACAGCTGTCTTCTCTTTTGAGGGGTACTGGAATCATAAGCTGCCTTACCCTTGTGCCTGTTTTTAGTTCTACAGCTGTCGTCTCTTGTGAGCAGTGCTGGAATCATAAGCTCTCCCCTTCTCTTGTGCCTGTCTTTACTTCTACAGCTGTCTTCACTTGTGAGCGGTGCTGGCATCATAAGCTCTCCCCTTCCCCTTGTGCCTGTCTTTACTTCTACAGCTGCCTTTTTCTTTTGCCTGTCTGTTTTTACAGCTGTCTTCTCTTGTGAGGGGTACTGGAATCATAAGCTCTCCCCTCCCCTTGTGCCTGTCTTTACTTCTACAGCTGTCTTCTCTTGTGAGCGGTGCTGGAATCATAAGCTGCCTTCCCCTTGTGCCTGTCTTTAGTTCTACAGCTGTCTTCTCTTGTGAGCGGTGCTGGAATCATAAGCTGCCTTCCCCTTGTGCATGTCTTTAGTTCTACAGCTGTCTTCTCTTGTGAGCAGTGCTGGAATCATAAGCTCTCCCCTTCCCCTTGTGCCTGTCTTTACTTCTACAGCTGTCTTCTCTTGTGAGGGGTACTAGAATCATAAGCTCTCCCCTCCCCTTGTGCCTGTCTTTACTTCTACAGCTGTCTTCTCTTGTGAGCGGTGCTGGAATCATAAGCTGCCTTCCCCTTGTGCCTGTCTTTAGTTCTACAGCTGTCTTCTCTTTTGAGGGGTACTGGAATCATAAGCTGCCTTCCCCTTGTGCCTGTCTTTAGTTCTACAGCTGTCTTCTCTTGTGAGCGGTGCTGAAATCATAAGCTGCCTTCCCCTTGTGCATGTCTTTAGTTCTACAGCTGTCTTCTCTTGTGAGCAGTGCTGGCATCATAAGCTCTCCCCTTCCCCTTGTGCCTGTCTTTACTTCTACAGCTGTCTTCACTTGTGAGCGGTGCTGGCATCATAAGCTCTCCCCTTCCCCTTGTACCTGTCTTTACTTCTACAGCTTTCTTCTCTTGTGAGCAGTGCTGGAATCATAAGCTGCCTTCCCCTTGTGCCTGTCTTTACTTCTACAGCTGCCTTCCCCTTGTGCCTGTCTTTAGTTCTACAGCTGTCTTCTCTTGTGAGCGGTGCTGGAATCATAAGCTGCCTTCCCCTTGTGCCTGTCTTTAGTTCTACAGCTGTCTTCTCTTGTGAGCGGTGCTGGAATCATAAGCTGCCTTCCCCTTGTGCATGTCTTTAGTTCTACAGCTGTCTTCTCTTGTGAGCAGTGCTGGAATCATAAGCTGCCCATCCCTTGTGCCTGTCTTTAGTTCTACAGCTGTCTTCTCTTGTAAGTGGTGCTGGAATCATAAGCTGCCCCTCCCTTGTGCCTGTCTTTAGTTCTAAAGCTGTCTTGTAAGCGGTGCTGGAATCATAAGCTGCCCTTCCCTTGTGCCTGTCTTTAGTTCTACAGCTGTCTTCTCTTGTGAGCAGTGCTGGAATCATAAGCTCTCCCCTTCTCTTGTGCCTGTCTTTAGTTCTACAGCTGTCTTCTCTTGTGAGCAGTGCTGGCATCATAAGCTCTCCCCTTCTCTTGTGCCTGTCTTTACTTCTACAGCTGTCTTCTCTTGTGAGCAGTGCTGGAATCATAAGCTGCCTTCCCCTTGTGCCTGTCTTTAGTTCTACAGCTGTCTTCTCTTTTGAGGGGTACTGGAATCATAAGCTGCCTTACCCTTGTGCCTGTTTTTAGTTCTACAGCTGTCGTCTCTTGTGAGCAGTGCTGGAATCATAAGCTCTCCCCTTCTCTTGTGCCTGTCTTTACTTCTACAGCTGTCTTCTCTTGTGAGCGGTGCTGGCATAAGCTCTCCCCTTCCCCTTGTGCCTGTCTTTACTTTTACAGCTGTCTTCTCTTGTAAGCGGTGCTGGAATCATAAGCTGCCCCTCCCTTGTGCCTGTCTTTTGTTCTAAAGCTGTCTTCTCTTGTAAGCGGTGCTGGAATCATAAGCTGCCCTTCCCTTGTGCCTGTCTTTAGTTCTACAGCTGTCTTCTCTTGTGAGCAGTGCTGGAATCATAAGCTCTCCCCTTCTCTTGTGCCTGTCTTTAGTTCTACAGCTGTCTTCTCTTGTGAGCAGTGCTGGCATCATAAGCTCTCCCCTTCTCTTGTGCCTGTCTTTACTTCTACAGCTGTCTTCTCTTGTGAGCAGTGCTGGAATCATAAGCTGCCTTCCCCTTGTGCCTGTCTTTAGTTCTACAGCTGTCTTCTCTTTTGAGGGGTACTGGAATCATAAGCTGCCTTACCCTTGTGCCTGTTTTTAGTTCTACAGCTGTCGTCTCTTGTGAGCAGTGCTGGAATCATAAGCTCTCCCCTTCTCTTGTGCCTGTCTTTACTTCTACAGCTGTCTTCTCTTGTGAGCGGTGCTGGCATCATAAGCTCTCCCCTTCCCCTTGTGCCTTTCTTTACATCTACAGCTGTCTTCTCTTGTAAGCGGTGCTGGAATCATAAGCTGCCCTTCCCTTGTGCCTGTCTTTAGTTCTACAGCTGTCTTCTCTTGTGAGCAGTGCTGGCATCATAAGCTCTCCCCTTCTCTTGTGCCTGTCTTTACTTCTACAGCTGTCTTCTCTTGTGAGCAGTGCTGGAATCATAAGCTGCCTTCCCCTTGTGCCTGTCTTTAGTTCTACAGCTGTCTTCTCTTTTGAGGGGTACTGGAATCATAAGCTGCCTTACCCTTGTGCCTGTTTTTAGTTCTACAGCTGTCGTCTCTTGTGAGCAGTGCTGGAATCATAAGCTCTCCCCTTCTCTTGTGCCTGTCTTTACTTCTACAGCTGTCTTCTCTTGTGAGCGGTGCTGGCATCATAAGCTCTCCCCTTCCCCTTGTGCCTGTCTTTACATCTACAGCTGTCTTCTCTTGTAAGCGGTGCTGGAATCATAAGCTGCCCTTCCCTTGTGCCTGTCTTTAGTTCTACAGCTGTCTTCTCTTGTGAGAAGTGCTGGAATCATAAGCTCTCCCCTTCTCTTGTGCCTGTCTTTAGTTCTACAGCTTCTTCTCTTGTGAGCAGTGCTGGAATCATAAGCTGCCTTCCCCTTGTGCATGTCTTTAGTTCTACAGCTGTCTTCTCTTGTGAGCAGTGCTGGAATCATAAGCTGCCTTCCCCTTGTACCTGTCTTTACTTCTACAGCTGTCTTCTCTTGTGAGCGGTGCTGGAATCATAAGCTGCCTTCCCCTTGTGCCTGCAATCATGTTAAATTTTAAAAATAAAGCTATACATGATTGATTGATTGGTAATACTGTTAAATGCTATATTTTTCCGTATATGTGTATGTATTTAAATTTAAAAACATATCTTCTATCCAGTATCTCTGTATCTTTATCTACAGATCCCCCCTTGGAGATATACCATCCTTTCTAACCAGACTGGAAGATGTATTAATCCTAGTACTACCAAGCTGCACCCCTCAGCAGAAATCGTTGTGTGCGGGGATCACAATATAGACCTTCTCACACCCTCCGCCCCCAGCTAAACTCTTAGATTTATTCCACTCCTTCAACTTATATTATATTGTTTTATCTTAAGTGTATTTCATTTATAGCCACTCTATTTTACTATCATGTCGGTATTTTACCATTTGTGCACATTATTGTATGCCCGCTCTCATTTACAATCATGTTAGATTTATACCTTGTGTGCAGTCTTGTGTATAGCCTCTCACTCTTATTCTCATGCTAGAATTACACCATAGGCTATACCATTTCACCTGACCTGGTGACCATCATATTAAACCAATTCATTGTAGCCCTATAGCTAGGGTTGCCAACTCTCCCGTATTTCCCGGGAAATCCCGTTTTCCACTGTGATTTCCCGCTTCTCGTATAAAATCTACACGGGAATCAGTTTTCCCGTATTTTCACAATTTGTTTTAAAACACACATTTCCTAAACTTCCGCCTCCTAACGCAGTACACAGTTTTCAGCATTTGAGCATTTTGAACCTAAAGTCTAATGTCGAGACAATCATTTCATTATTAATGGTACATACAATAATTGTTAGGCAATATTAGAAACAGATCACCCAGCTGAGTTACAAGTTGTTGGTATTTATTCTCAATTTCGCGTCAAAAATTTTATAATTGTTTAAAACGGGATATAAAGATTCTACATGATGCAAAATAACTTGACAAAATGTAGAAGGTAACCATACTAATTCAGTTTACCCTCCCAAATTAAACATTAATTGAATTACACCTGCAAAGTAAATATTAAATCCCTAAACTCATTTTCTGGGACCTAACGTCTATTATAGGAAAACATTTTTTGCGCCTGCGACGATTTGGCCTTCGGCAACTGGGACATCGCCGTCCTCTTTCCCTCTACATTTCACATCAATTTTAAAATTCCCGTTTTTTCATATTCAATAGCTGGCAACCCTACCTATAGCTGGTTCTTTTTATAATCCTGTTTTGATATTATCCAGTATGCGCATATTATTGTAACCGCTCTCTTTAATAATCATGTTAGCATTATACCATTGTGCATCTCTTTGTATAGCCGCTATCTTTTATAATTATGCTTGTATTATACCGTTTGTGCATTTCATGGTACAACCTGCCCTTATTATGATTATGTTAGCATTTTATTTTATTCTACTTTATTTTATTGCACTAATTTTACTGTACTCTTACCATAAATTGCATTATTGTATATGTGTTAGCCAATAGAGTATCTGGCACCCTGTATCAGCCAGCTGTTTATAAAATTGTAAATATCTGTAAAATAATCTGACGAAACCAATATTTGTACCATGTACAGGTCTGACGGTGAATAAAAATCTTATCTTATCTACATTATAAGTGTCCTGTACAACATCATCAGCTTACCTGGCTATGCTTGCAGGTGTACCACTCGCGTGTGGGAGACACTTCACGGGGTGAGGTGGACGGCAGTACCACTCGCGTGTGGGAGACACTTCACGGGGTGAGGTGGACGGCAGTACCACTCGCGTGTGGGAGACACTTCACGGGGTGAGGTGGACGTCAGTACCACTCGCGTGTGGGAGACACTTCACGGGGTGAGGTGGACGGCAGTACCACTCGCGTGTGGGAGACACTTCACGGGGTGAGGTGGACGGCAGTACCACTCGCGTGTGGGAGACACTTCACGGGGTGAGGTGGACGGCAGTACCACTCGCGTGTGGGAGACACTTCACGGGGTGAGGTGGACGTCAGTACCACTCGCGTGTGGGAGACACTTCACGGGGTGAGGTGGACGGCAGTACCACTCGCGTGTGGGAGACACTTCACGGGGTGAGGTGGACGGCAGTACCACTCGCGTGTGGGAGACACTTCACGGGGTGAGGTGGACGTCAGTACCACTCGCGTGTGGGAGACACTTCACGGGGTGAGGTGGACGGCAGTACCACTCGCGTGTGGGAGACACTTCACGGGGTGAGGTGGACGGCAGTACCACTCGCGTGTGGGAGACACTTCACGGGGTGAGGTGGACGGCAGTACCACTCGCGTGTGGGAGACACTTCACGGGGTGAGGTGGACGGCAGTACCACTCGCGTGTGGGAGACACTTCACGGGGTGAGGTGGACGGCAGTACCACTCGCGTGTGGGAGACACTTCACGGGGTGAGGTGGACGGCAGTACCACTCGCGTGTGGGAGACACTTCACGGGGTGAGGTGGACGGCAGTACCACTCGCGTGTGGGAGACACTTCACGGGGTGAGGTGGACGGCAGTACCACTCGCGTGTGGGAGACACTTCACGGGGTGAGGTGGACGGCAGTACCACTCGCGTGTGGGAGACACTTCACGGGGTGAGGTGGACGGCAGTACCACTCGCGTGTGGGAGACACTTCACGGGGTGAGGTGGACGGCAGTACCACTCGCGTGTGGGAGACACTTCACGGGGTGAGGTGGACGGCAGTACCACTCGCGTGTGGGAGACACTTCACGGGGTGAGGTGGACGGCAGTACCACTCGCGTGTGGGAGACACTTCACGGGGTGAGGTGGACGGCAGTACCACTCGCGTGTGGGAGACACTTCACGGGGTGAGGTGGACGGCAGTACCACTCGCGTGTGGGAGACACTTCACGGGGTGAGGTGGACGGCAGTACCACTCGCGTGTGGGAGACACTTCACGGGGTGAGGTGGACGGCAGTACCACTCGCGTGTGGGAGACACTTCACGGGGTGAGGTGGACGTCAGTACCACTCGCGTGTGGGAGACACTTCACGGGGTGAGGTGGACGGCAGTACCACTCGCGTGTGGGAGACACTTCACGGGGTGAGGTGGACGTCAGTACCGCTGCTGCAGTAGCCTCGAAGTCTGCGACTTCTCTGTCAATAGAGGAGAAATATTAGTGTTTTGACTTCTTTTAAGTTGAGCACAACACCAGGAACCATAAATATGCTTGATTGCTTGTGTCTGCTCATGTGTTTTAGACTAAATACAATATGTACCTTCACCTGCCTGCCACCATCCTGTTAGTTCTTCCCAGAGGAGAAAGCGGGAACAGGAACCCGATTGTAGCTCGGGCGCGCGGGCATCAAGTACATTGTACCCAAGGTAAATACTAATAACTGTAAAATATTACTGTTTAATTTGGTACTAATACTAACATAATACAAACAAATGTATTACTTACTTGGATATAGATGTGGTGATACTGGGTAAACTATTGAAATTATACTATTGTGGCTAAAGTGAATATGATGCATAGCATCTCACATCCGCCTGCAAGGCAAGCCCACGGAAGAGTGCTGGAGTGGCTCAGCCTCCCCTAGATAAGATAAGATAAGATAAGATAAGATTTTTATTCACCGTCAGACCTGTACATGGTACAAATATTGGTTTCGTCAGATTATTTTACAGCTATCCTAGCATCACTGACTCTCAGCCTTAGGGGATGAGATCACTCTATCGCGATCGCAAAACTTCGATACGCTCCTAGCGGATAAAATTATCCCTAAGCTAACGGGTCTAGCTCTCTAACTGTCTGCGGATTCTCGCACAAACCACGCGGTACTTATCTCGTTCTAGCTCTTATACTACAGGGGCGGTTACAGGGGGGGGGGGGGCGGGGGGGGGGGGCGACCGTCCCCCCCATGACCAGTGGTGTATTCCTGAAATATAAGGTGCCTTGGGCGGTCGAAAATACGTACGGGGGGGGGGGGGGTGTTATTTAAGTGGGTGGAAAACGATGTTACAGAAATTGAACGGGGTTAAAGAACTTGAGGGGACGTTTTTGAGCAAAAATTCAGAGGCCATATACATGTATTTAGAATTCTCTTTTGAATTTATCGATGTTAACTAGCCCCATAGTGTAGTCTGTCAGATAGAACAATGAAATCGTCGTTTTTAATTATCCACAAGGAGTCATAACAACTATCAAATTTGATACCTGCAACAAAAACCTGTTTCTTCTGTCCATCGTTTTGAAGCTAAGTATATTTGGTCATGTGTATTTTTGCTGCTTCAATTATAGAAAACGTTTTTAATTACGCCTGGTTGTTCTTTGTTTTGCAATGTAGGACTTCGTGCATGTATTGTAATGGTATAATAGGGGCTGTTGGCTGTTAAAAAGCACCTGGGCTAGCCCAGCCTCCAAATAAAAGTGCCCAGGCGGCGCCCAGGCCCGCCCAGGCTCGAAACCACCACTGCCCATGACCCCGAAAAAATGGAAAGTTTGAATAAATATTATTTTGGAGTCGTTACCGAACTTTAGTTGCCATGCTTTGTGTAACTAATCGAGCCTGTATCCGCCCCTGCCGACGTATGCGCATGCCATACTCATGAGGTTCTCTTACAAATCGCTACTTTGTGTCAAATTAAGTGATTTTCAAATGATAGCCCGTTAAACTTACGTAATTATCTCAAAATCTGTAGTATGTCACGCAGGTATGTTTATATGTGATTAAACAAGATCTAATTGAGATTAATTGGCAAGAATCAAATTAAATGAATATTCTCTGGTTCTCTTACAAATCGCTACTGTGTGTGACATTAGGTAATTTTCCACAGACAGCCCGTTTAACTTCTGTAATTATCTCAAAATCTGTGGTATGTCACGCACGTTTGTTTGTATACCCTTAGAGTAGATGTAAATGAGATTATTTTAAAAGGAATCAAATTGAATGCATATTCTCAGGTTCACTTACAAATCGATATTTAGTGTGAAATTACGTTATTTCCGAATGACACCCCTGAAACTTCCGTAATTATCTCAAAATCAAAAAAAAATATGACGTGTGTTGTTCGTTTATACGTCAACATTAGTGACAACTATGTTATTGCTTCACCCAAAATGTGACAATGTCAGTATTGATTGACTGAAGTAAAGTATGTTTTGAAAATGTGATTGATCAAAAAAAACATAATGTACATTACTCCCCAAAACTTGTATATAAAGCATGCACTTAAGCCCCCCCCCCCCCCCCTATAATAATTGGCAATCGCCTTCCATGAAACCACCCCCCCCCATAAATCAAGGCTAGATCCGCCCCTGTTATACTATTCATTTTGGAGGAAAAACTTATGGGAAAGCGGATTAAGTTTACATGCCAATAGTCATCATAAAGGTTATTTCAAAATTATAGACCCAGTAGTTTACTTGTTATAACAATTCACGCAAAAAATCGGAAAATTAGCAAAATTTCTTATTGTTCTCTCAACTTAAATTGTTGAAAAACTGATCATCGGATTTTGACGAGAGTTCCTTTGGAACATGTACCAACAATGTAAGAAAATTAACAAATAAACTTTCTAGATAGAAAGTGCCCCGAACGAAAATTCATAGCATGCACTAACATGCAGGGTGCAGCGGTTGGACTTCAAAAGCAGCGGTTTTGGCCGTGAAACTACGCACCCTGCATGTTAGTGCATGCTATGAATTTTCGTTCGGGGCACTTTCTATCTAGAAAGTTTATTTGTTTATTTTCTTACATTGTTGGTTCATGTTCCAAAGGAACTCTCGTCAAAATCCGATGGTTAGTTTTTCAACAATTTAAGTTGAGAGAACAATAAGAAATTTTGCTAATTTTCCGATTTTTTGCGTGAATTGTTATAACAAGTAAACATACTGGGTCTATAATTTTGAAATAACATTTATGATGACTATTGGCATGTAAACTTAATCCGCTTTCCTATAAGTTTTTCCTCCCAAATGAATAGTATAACAGCTAGAAGGAGATAAGTGATCAACGTTCCAGCGATACCGCCAATGTCACACAGAGAAGTTAACCCGGCACGGCCGCCACATTGGCCAGTGACGTCACTTTCAAACGTCCTTGAGATCGCGAAATATTGGCTTGTTTTCTGTTTACTGAATAACAGTATTTATGTTATTATATTTGATCTATTCGTGCCATGACAGATGTTCTTTTTCTGTTACATAAGAAACTGCTGATATGATTTGAACAAAAATGAATCATCTGCTTATGATCGTGCTACAAATGCATATTACCCACTAAGCTGTAATATAGTGTTTGAATCTTTGGTTATCTTATCATGTATACCTTTATGTATTTTCGTTTTGAAAAGAAGGTATCTTTCATACAGCATCTTTTGGTATCTTCATCTACAAATTATGTGTCCTGTACAACAGCATCAGCTTACCTGGTTCTGCTTGTGGGAGTAGGCCCTACCGCTTGCTGGTGGGAGAACTTCACGGGGTGAGGTGGTTCCTTGGTCTTCAACGGACTCCAGCGGTCCCAAAATCACATGAAAAGCAGACATTAGTGACATAATTTCTTTTGGTCTTGTTTAATATATTTACATTTATTTTTTCTTTATTTATATTCAATTTAATTTTGGGTATTGCATCACATTGTTATGTACAGAGTTAAAGAGCAGAAAATATAGATATTATTTGTCTACATTTTGTGCGCAGTTTTGTGAAAAATAAAACAGCCTTTCACACGACCAAATTGTTGAGCCCTATTCCGCAAAAAATAAAAATACACGGAAACAAACCAGTTATTTAAACTAATGGGGTGTAAGAGAGGGGGGGGGGCATACTGATTGTAATATGTCACAGCGGGCTGCGTTCCCAAATGTTTTTATGTGTTTTAGTATTCTTAACAGATGATTAAACTATGTTCTTGATGATTAGGCCCTAAAGAGCGGGTAAACGGTAAGTTTTGATGCCTTGATAGTTGGACTGCGCAGCGGTGTCACAGTGTATACAATGTATATTTGGAGTATATGACGTGTACTGCGTACAGCCGAATTGGCATTAGTCAGCTGACTGCGAGGTCAATACGGAGTCATCCCTGATTTATGATCCAAGTGCGTTGACTAATTACAATTACTTATTACAATACGTGGTGATTATTAGAAGCAATCTGACAGTGCATTGAGTGTTTGATGAATTACTTGGTATATGCATGAGGAAATCAAAATGCCCTATGAACAACACGGACATAACTGATTATTTAACGAAGTTTGTTTAAAATTAATTACACTAATTCATAATGATATAAATACATCTACGAAAGCAGTTTCAAAACTTTTAAAATGCCACCACTTGCAATGAAAAACAAAAAGTTCTGGGTTAATTGGGCGGTTTTACAAATCCCGCTAAAAATGCTTGTTACATCTACACATTTGGAAAATGTTTTATATATTAAGGTGGATAAAATATGACTTGAAGTGCACGTTTTCGTAAGAAAACCAATTGGCGGCGAAAGTAGATTTTAAAGGTAATGCTATTGAGTTGTCGACAGGGTGTGGATCACAGGATTTGGAAATTGTATCGCCCCTCCCTGGCATCCCCCCAGAAGCCCCATTAAAAATGCACTTTTCCCTGGAAAGAGCGTATACCCCATTTAGTATATGACACCACTGGGACTGTCTACTCGTCTGTTAATTAATGAAAAGAGCAGGTAAGTAAGTATTCTGGTAAAGCGAAGTCTTACCTGGATATGAGAAGTGCAGCAACACAACCGGCCCTTACGAAGCGCTCAGCGGGACTGGCTGACTGAGTCATCCCTCGCGTGTGACGTAGTCTGCCCCGTGTGACAGCAAGGCGGGAGATAACCGCATACACTGTATATTCAAATTTGAATTATGTTTAGTAAATGCTGAAAATACAAGAATAGAACTAATGTGAGAAACAAACAACACCTAGTTATTTTCGAAGTCCCGTTAAAAAATAAACCGTGTCTAAACCGTCTCCATGCACATTGATGTATAGACTAGGATTTGAACACAAACACAAACTACAATCCTACACCGGTACCCACCAAACTCAAAATTGAGTGATTTATACGTGTAGGTAGACCCTATGCGTCTCTCGCGCCTAAGTAAGACGTTTATAAATATAAGATCAGTAGAGAAAAGGAAACAATTTCTTGTCAGCTGTCTAATGTACATCAGGTAACCACAAGGATTAATTACATAATATAAAAATACATACTACCGAAATGATGTATTTCTAAACTTAAGACAAGACACTTAAAAATAACCAAAATGTAAACATTTGAAACATACACTAGTCGACACATAATATAATATATAATCTAGGGGACGTTCGATTATTAATGAGTTTTGACACCTTGTCTTTTTAAAATTGAATTTAATAGATCTTGACCACGTGATCACGAAACCGTCAACGGTTTTTGGCGGAACCGTACCGTTTGTCTGTAAAAAAAATAATGAATATTCTACCCAAATATTGTTATTGTAATTGTAAGGCCAAATATAGATGGATTTACGAACTGATGGTCTCACAGGATGCAAAAAGTATCAAAGAATGCGATCTGATCATTAAAATTGCAAAAATGGCAAAAAAATATTTTTAGCCGTTTTGCAACCAGGCTCCTTCTCATATTTTCAATTTTCACACTTTGTCTTTTTATGATCGCATTCGATAGGTCTTGATCACGTGAATGCTCAATCGTAAACCGTTTTTTGCGGAAACGAACCGTTTGGCTGTAAAAAAAAATTAATCTTTATTCAACTCAATACATTCAAATTGTAATTGTAGGGCCAAATATGGATGGATTTTTGAACTGCGGGGCTCTTTGGAATAACAAAATATCCAAGAATACTATAAAATGATAACAAATTTGAAAATTGAAAAAGAAATTGAAGTCGTTTTTTTTCTAAGTCCTAAAAATGAGTTTTAGCACCTTGTCTTTTTAAAATTGCATTTCATAGATATTGACTATGTGATCGCGAAACCGTAAACAGTTTTTGGCCGTCAAAAATAAACCGTGTCTAAACCGGCTCCATGCACATTGGTGAATTGATATAAATGTGTCAATATGGTGAAAAAAAAAGTGGGAGTAATGGGTCTCGAACCCCAGACCTCCAGCTTGTTAAGCTCCGTCTTTACCGCAACGCCATGACGCCCAATGGTTGTAGTTGTGCCTACGGCATAGCTTGTTGTATTCAGATAGCTCATATAACAGTTTTGGGACTTTTAAGACTTAGTAAATTCACGTTGGGAACATCGCTGAACAGCCAACATTAAAACATGTTTCCTGGGCTAACCATGAATCATAGGCAAACCAAAACATGTTCAATAAATACACTGGGAATGGAAGATGCAGAAAGTGTAGACATTGTTGTTTTAACCCTTTAATCCGTGACGCTACGCAGTGTCAAAAACGTGCTAAAATACACTGCGTTTTTATTTTTTACAGCTATATTGTTTACTTAAGGGGTCTTAAAGTTAATTCCCGAGGTAGATCTGACAATTGTCTACTTTGAAAAAAATCATCGCTTTGCTATGTTTGTTGTGAACAACGTCAAGCGTCTTTGGAATTTCAAGGATTTTCTTGTCACGTTCCACTTTCGGTACCGATTGTGGATGAACGGTGGTACCTAGTTAGTCGTTGCGTCGAACTTAAGGTCAGTAATAATCCTTGGTGACGTAGTATGAGCGTCGGTAGCGTCGGTTTACACAGGTCGTGGTGAGGCGACGCCAACTTCAGGTAACCAAAATAGTAGATTTTTTGAGGTTTTTATTTTTTTACGGGAAAACAGTTTGAGATAGAATTTTTTGGTTGTCGATTCCTTCCTATTCATACCTCTCTTGATTTTATTCGTATTTAAAAAAAAATTTAAAACAAATAAAAATTTAAATATTCTCGGATTTTGATCGTCTGAGACAAAATCTGAAATTTTGGGTGCCTGTCTCTCTGTTAGTATGACCCCCAGCATATTTTCGTTCTCAGGATGTCTAGATAATTAACGCAAAAAAAATAAAAAAAATACAGAAACAAATTTGGACTACACGTTTGGTAGCTACGAGCGCTTAAAAAAAAAAATTCCCCTTAATAAACCCTTCTCAACTTTGCTGCTCTGAATATGGAAGAAAAAATGACTGGTGGAAGCGGGTCTCGAACCCCGGACCTCTAAAACACTAGTCCACGACGCTATCCGTACGCCATGACACACGATGGAAATTGCTTGCTTACACTGGTATATAACACACTGCTTAGTGCTTTCAATGTATGGTATAGCTTGATGTATTCAGATAGCTCAATAAACATTAAAACATGTTTCCTCGGCTAACCGTTAACGCAAGGCAAACATAAACATGTTTCATGTATAGACTAGGAATGTCCAATGGAAAAACTGTAATCATTATTTTCTTTTCCCTTTAACAAGAGACTACGCGACGTCAAAGACGTGCTCAAATACACTCTGTTGTTTAGAATTATATTTTTTACGGCTATATTGTTTATTTGGGGGATCTTAAAAGTTATTCCCGAGGTAGATCTGAAAATTGTCTACTTTGAAAAAAATTATTGCTTCGCTATGTTTGAATTGTGAACGACGAATCCGGATCAGGGATGTTGGAGGTGCAAAAACGTCTACTTCTCGTTTTTTTCGTCTTTTGTGACCATGGTGTAAGTAACGATAATAAATATAATTAATGACTAATTGAGCTGAATTCGTATCTGGTCAAGGTGGGTCTCTTCTCAAGGTGACCGGTGGCCGCAAAGCGGGCTCTCGTGCACATATTTTGTCTCATCTTGTAGCGCCTGATTCAAACCTAAGTCTTTGGATAGAATCTCTTTTTCAATATCTTGAAGCGAAGTCTCAAGAAGATAATTGCCACAACACATTGATTAACTAGAGTGTTGGGAAAAAAATTGTAGCAATAATTATCAAAGGTGAGAGATTTTCGGAAGAGCGAGAGGAAAGCTGAAAGTCTGGAGGGAAAGTAAAAGAGGGGAAAAAAGAAAGGAAGTAAAACGAAAGACGTTTTCGGGGTTATTGACATGGAGGATATGTGTGAAGAACAAGAAAAGAGGAAGGAGGACCCAGGAGGCAGAAAGAAAGTGCAGGAAATAGGAGTAAAGGTAATTTTTTGTGCTACTGTACAAAACACTGCTGAGAAACTTTAAATCATAAAGTTTATTGATGACTGTTTTGAGCAAGCACTGAATTTTGGCCAATACACTCTTTTAACAAGCCAGCAGTCATTTTTAACAAATCATCAATGTATTGAATTCCCAAAGTAATCTGGCTACACGTATTGTTCATAGTTAGTTTGGATTACGTTTTAAACAATTTTATCTCAAATATTCGCTCAGTAGTACATATTATACAACACAGATTTGTCAAAAATCTAAGAAACAAGCATCTTTGGTAATACTGTACATATTGATATATTTTCAAAGTATTACAACATGATATATTCATAGTGTTTCTATATACATAACAAAAGTGTTTTTGTCTAACAGTTTCTAACAACAATTTACAGTTACAATTCAACCAGTGTTTATACATAATACCTAGGAATGTTAGATACACATTATAGCAAACTACTTTTAAAAGAAGGCATTTCAACGAAGTAGCTTTGCACTTAACAAAGTTTAAATGCTCTCAAGTTTCCCATCATACAAGTCGACAGTATGTCGAATGAAATGTTCCAACAGTCGTCAATACTGTATGTATGAAAGCAAGTTTTTATGTGTTTTCACTGCATTCGTATCTGGGCAAAGGGGAATAGAAAAAAATAAGAAAAGCTATACAGAAAAATACTCTACAACACTTGGTCTTTGGTTGAATTTATAGTTCTACTCACAGTACATTATACTGTTTTCAAGTTACATACATCGAACCTGTACTAAGTTTATGGATCGACAGATATAAAGCAGGTTCATCCATCACAAATGATAGTTTTTTTTACCTGAAAATAATCCCTTATCAAAATTTGATAAAAAATGTCAAGTAAACATATGTTTTGTTACAATAAATTCTGATTGTAAATATATTTTCTTAAGACATACCATAACAAATTTGACAGTGATTGTTCCTAACCGGAAAGTGACCAACAGGGTTTAGGGGTGTGATGTTTGTATTGTCAACCACTTAACACTGATTCAACAAAGGTGCAGAGGATGAAGCAGCAGCATACATACATACATACATATTATCACAGGTTACAAATGAAAACTACATAGTTAACCACATGAGGAAAGGATGATCCTTCTACCTAGAGTGCATACATTATTTTTGATTTATGTTCACCTGAGTGTAAAAAGAAGATCATCTATCAAGACAGTATGATCTCACAATTTCATCTCCACATGGGGTGTTAACAAAGGCTAATTTCTCTTATTGCCACATGATTATGTGTTTGTTCTACGTCGATTGGTTCATTGTTTTAAGTTGATTATATCTGTGGTTATATTATTCTTTGGACAAGACTAGATAAGCAAGCACTTTTGGCTGATGCAGTGGCGGCTTTACCTAAGGCGCTATGATGCTGCACCACCACCCAAATTTGAGATCAACATCACTTACAGTACTATGTATTACCCAATTTAGAATAAATGGTTAATTAGAAAAACACTTTCATCTATATAGTATTTGTTTCTTTCAATTGTACTTTATTTGCATATAGTTCACCAGTATATGTATCTTCAGTGGCCGGCCGTTACGGTAGACTGTGTAAGACACCCACAGTTTTGACTACACTGCTACAAGCTGCCACTGCTGATAAGCTTCTTTTAAAGGAAAAGGTGAGCGTTTCTAAAAATAACATGCAAAATTAATGTATTTTAGTAATATTTTGAGAACGTTGCACGATACCAAAAAAGGGATAATGCACGAATTGTCGTTTAAGAAGTAAAAAAAGTGGATTAGTAAATTTGAAATATTTGTATTGTTACCGGCAACTGATAATTAATTGTAAATTATTTTACTTTACCATTAATAATTGTAATAATTAAAATATGTACTTTATTTTTTACCTAGGTTTTAGTTCTTACGAAACCACAATTCGCTCATTTTTTACTTTTTTAATACTGTGTAGCGTTCTCTAAATATTAAAAAAAAAACGTTTATTTCATGCGGTTTTTATAGTTCGACTACCCTTTACCGTTAAAGGAAGTATTCTTGGTAGGTAATAGAAATAAATAACAACTTGAAACTGATTAAAGAAACAACTGGCATAATAGATTGTGAACTGAGTCGGTAAATGAACAGTTAAATGTGAGCAGATCCACCCATGTGATGACTATCCAACATTTCTTACTTGAGTAGATGTACAGACAACTTCTTGTCAAGTAAGAAAACAAGTAATTCTGTAGTACTAAATTATTTACCTCATACTTAGTAACACAAGGTCACTTTGTGAATAAGAACCGGGTAGGTCTACCCGGTTTCTATTTTTCAACACCCAGGTATATAACATTTCTGTGTTAACGTTGAGTATACACAATTAACTACAGTAATAGCTTACTGCATTTGATTAATAAAATAACACATAACATAACAATAATAAAACTATAATAAAATACATTCAGGTAAGTGTCTCAAGTACTGTTGCAGATGTGGTCTGAAACATGGTCTCAAGAACCACTCAGAAGGGCCCCATGTTGGATCATGAGAGATAGCCACTGTTATATGAGATATATTCACAAAGATTAGTTGTATTCGGCATTAGGTCAGAATATGTAATCAATGTATGTTATTATATATACTGAAAATGAAAGCAAACAACCCTTGAAATACTCCTGAATGCACCCAATCAAAACAGTGAGATGAAGAGAATCAAGTTGTATACAACTATGTAACAAGTAGTTTGGAACAGTCCACTATCCCTGTTCCAAGGGAGACAGAGAAAAATAACAATAATATTCCTAATATGTAATTCTGGGTGAAATATATACTGAGGTATGAGTCACAATATTACAAAAATAACCACTATATCTTAAAGATAATAATAAATAAAGTTTTTCTGTAATCATACTTAGAAAATAGAAAGAAGGTACTAGCAACTATAGATTTTGCTTGTTTTTAGTACCTTTCCAATATTTTATGTTCAAGCCACTATCTGAGGCTTGAAATTACTATCGAGTATTGGATTATACAATTACACTTTTCTAAACGTTCATATATTTTTCAAACTCAAACCATTGCAAGATAATGGGTTACAAGTTTGGTTTAATGCAAAATAATTGCAATACCTACACATTGTAAACACAAAGATTATTTTTTAAAATACCAATCTGAATCCAGTAAAAATAAGGACAATTGTAAATAGCCACGTCATGTTTCAGAGAAGACAGTTGAAAAGCATACATGTCCCATGATTGAGGCTAGTCATGTGATGCTATCACTGTAAGCAATCTTGCACAAAAAGTGAACATTTCGTTAGCAATCCAACACTTTAAGCTTTTACTGATGACTTTCTCTCTTTAAAGTAAAACAAAATAACTCACAAAAAAGTTAGTTATTGGCTTGTGTATGCACGCTATCCATCAAGATATCCATAAATGTATTTTTCTTTTCACTACATTTTTATTACGGAAACGGAAATGAAGTCTGTTTGACCGACATTTGCTGCAAAACGGCCATGTCGTTCGAGATTGCCGGTCAAAACCTTTGCTCACTTGGTAGCCTTACTGGACTTACTCGACCAAAATCTAAAAGATTTGATTTCCGTTCCCTTTGCTGCACTTTAAGTGGGTAACATGTGTTCACATCCAGGGTATACAGTAGGCCACGCAAGCATCATCCATAATGGGAGAGGTGAACTGCAAGGATAGTCTAGTGAGGGGTCAGTGACGACGTGCATCGCCCTCCTGCATCTGGAGTCTTCGTTGCTCCTGGCCTGCGGCTAGGTACGAGAATACGCACAAGACTGCGTAGCAGATCTGGTCGGACTGAGACCAATAAACACGTTTCATTACCAACATGACACCACAATACATTAATGCAGTACATTATTAAAAAACTGTCAATTTCTAGCAAGCAAACGTGTAACTATCAGTACAAGCTACCCATATTAATAATAAAATCTGCATACACAATGTGGGAAAACACAAATCAACTTTCTACTACTGTTACAAGGATATAGCATGGGGTTGTGTAATCAGTAGATGGTAAAAATAAAGTATGTACAGTAGTACAAAACAGTGGGACAAACGATAATACAACAAGAAAGTAGAAGCTACGCTATGCTATGTAGATAATTAAATATCAGCAACATCCCCAGAGCAAAATCATAGATTTTAATGATCCATTACAAACTACTACTGTTTTCTTACTGAAAATAGTTCTATGTCGAAAAAATAAGTTAAAATGGCATGCAAATGAAATGAAAGTAAAATATCTTACAAACAAAGACATGCAACGCAACCATGGATCAGGCAGCGGTGCATTAACTGGTGGGCAACATTCACTGAGATCACGCGATGAATGGCTAGGATCAAGACGCCTGCATTCTAAAAATCAAAATAGACCATGCAAACAAAGTAAACCAAAGATAAATGGTAGCAGGCAGGTACATGTTCGGGTACTTACCATCGATGACTTGTATTTTCGTTGTATTACTTGGCGAGTTTTAGGATCTGGAGACAAATCAACATTTTAAACCCTTGCATTGTGTATCAAATAATATAACCTTGCAAAGCAATAGGAAATACTTACTATATTCTTCTAAGACAAATATACCCCCCTTCTGGGTGAAACATTTGCGTATATGGTCGAGCCTTACGAAAAACTGAAATCAAAGTATAAATCAAAGTAAATATTTGTCTGGTCAAACAAGCATTAAAAATTATCATATGGTCATGAAACATGATTTATAAATCAATGTGATATAATCAATAATCATATGATAGATGAAGTTAATGAAGATGAAAATCCTTCAAATTGTTTCAAATAAGCAATGCAAGCGATTTCAACATTTCATACACTTAGTTTATGTACAAAACAGCTATAATATGCTACACCAGATGAAAAACACAATACACTACAAGAAAGAAGCAACAATTCAGCAAATTAAATTAGAAACATAACCAAAATATTGGTTTGTTAATAGAGTTTTGTAAAATTAATCTTATATTATTACAAGAGTGACACAAAATCAATTTGAATTTGTGTTACAGCACATTGTGTTACAAACACAGTATTGTGTTTTACTAATAGACCTATTTATACCTGATTTTGAGGAGCAAGTTGAACACAGAAAAGTTTTAATAACATAGAAATAGAGATTCTTTTAAGGTAAGCATTATTATTTTTTTTTCCGTTCATGAGAAATCTTTTGATTTGTATGGAACTAGGAATTAAGCCAAATAGCTGTGAAAAACATCACAAACAACAGCATAGAGTTTACAATTTCTATTCTTCATCAAGCGAGCGAAGCGAGCGTCTCCACTAGACTCTTATGGCACTTCGTTCTGTTTTTTGTTTGTTTGTTTTTTTTGTGTGTTTTTATGTCTGTCGATAGCGGTCGAACAGAAAGTCCGATCAACTTGAAATTTGGACCATCCACAAGCCTCGATTTGGATTGAAGGTGTATAGTTTTGAGGCAAAATCGTTCGAAAAGTTACAAAGTTACACCATAGTTACTGCAAAATATTTTTCTGAAACAAAATGGCGGCAAAATGTGAGATAGCCAGATTTTTCGACAGATTTGTCCGGTTACGAATATGTTAATCTAATGGCGATCTAACAAGTATTGGCAAAGTTACACGAAAGTTACTCGAAAATATATTTCTGAAACACAGTAACAGCAAAATGTGAGGTGGCTATCTTATAAATTTTTGTCCGGTTACGAATATACTAATTTTAACGCGATCCGATACGTATTATGGGCAGAAATTACATTTCTATTGCTGTCAATAACTGTTAGTAACGGTGGCGGACCGCGGCGAAAACACTAGACAGAATGACAACGAAAATTCTTAGCAACGCACATTGCACTGCATTCAACAATATCGGGAAGTATAATAGCTATGGAAATATGTTTGTAATGCGCATTCTTGAACTGTTGTTAATTGTTGTTTTTATTAGCTTTGAGATCTTTTTGCCAAAACGTTCGTAGATATGGACGCGCTCGCTTATCAACGCGTCAAACAGAGCGTTTTCCTAGTTTATCATGCTTAGGATACTATTTGTTATCATTTAATCAAAAATCACAATGTGTTCACATTTGATTTTCAGATCTTGCAATGATATTTTAACTATCTGATGTTGACAGTAGGCCTATGTGATGACGAAATCTCCCAGGTTTACCATTACAAGTAGATAACCAAGAGAAAAGTGTAGCAGAGATGATGTCTATACTGAAAGCAAATTACAGTTAATTGCAATCAGCGTAATAAGGTATACATAATATTTGTTTTACCCATGGCAATGTATATTCTCCTAGAGACTAAGGAAATATAAACCACTAATTCATTTGACTAGTGCAATCAAGCTAGCAGACTGGAATAACGCTGAAAGAAAAGAATGTCACCATACTGTAGAAGTGAGTTATATGTCAAGATAGGAATCATAAGTGATGGAAATGATATACATCTTTAATCTTCATATAAGTGTAGCTTCATCCCACGTACTTAAGATAAATACAACTTTTCATTCCAATTTTGGTAACAAGTGGATTACAGGTTTTAAAGTTCAAAATATCAAACGAAAGAAAGTGAGAATTGCTACCGTTGCTTCAGATTATGATTTCAAGTAATCCAAGATATGTTAAAAATTGGCAATCATCACTAGTGTCATTCCATTGAAATTAATACTGTAATAAACGAGCATCATTTAAATTTACTATTTCCTTACAAGATGCCACAAATTTTACCCATTATGGAGTGGTGTGGTATGGGTTTAGATTTTAGAAATAATATTTAAATTGAACTCAATATGTATAGGATATTGTTGACACAGAGCTAGGAAAGTCAAATCCGGAAGGAGAAGGATGCTTTTACAATTCAACCGTTTATATCTAGTACTTTCGTAGATATATAGAAAATAACAAGCCATCAAAACTATTATATAAAGATATGCTATAATTGTAGAAGTAAGTTTTAGTCAGAAAGTGAGAATGTTGCTCCATATTGTTCCTTCTGCAGTGGAAACAATTCAAATCAAGCCAAGTGTTGAGTGTTGAGGTGAAAACACGCAATACTTGTTTGCTCGGACAACCCTAACTAATCATTGTACAACATTTACGGGAAAACAACAGCAAATCACAAATAAATAGCAGCTAGATCCAGTAGGCTAGCAGAATGTGTGTACCTGACATACAAATAGACAAAACATAATTTTATTAAATAACACCTTTAACCCTTATTCTTGAAATACTTATAAGAACAACAACAACAACAACAACAACAACAACAACAACAACAACAACAACAACAACAACAACAACAACAACAACAACAATGTGCAGTGGGACCAAGACATTTATACTACATGGTACACATCACCGGGATCAGGCAAGCACATAACTTGCCATGAAAAAACATTCTGCCACAACTAACCATGGAAGCTTTGCTGATACGTTGTTGGTATTACCGCCATGCAGGGGTCAGGTTTAGGTTTGTACATTTATGACTCATTTAATACAAATTTAGGCTAAATAAATACTGTAATGAACTGATTAGGAAGTTGCACATTGCCCTGTTAAGATGACTATAGTGGAATTGTGGACTATTTTCGGAGAGGAGATCATGTTTGACATGCAAGAATTTGTACGCCTTGGCACTTGTAATGGTACTCCGTAAACTAGCTTCTTATTTATTTGTATTTATTTATTTTTATTTATTTATAATTGCCATTTGAATTATTATATCAGCTTATGTCTTGGGTTCTTGGGTATCAAATACTTTCAAAACATAACCCAGCTAGTAACAGTATTCTTACTTAGTGCTGCAACATTTCTATTTTACATTTAACATAACAATTACAGGTTTCATCTCGCATGTGTTTTTGTAGCTAGGATGTAGGATTGTTTGTGTTCATCCGTAAAGGTAAACAACAATACATGGTCAAGACTATACAGGGTATCTATTTGACTCTGAAATGTTAGCTAAGACCAAGTTTTAGATCATTTTGTATACTAGGTAGTATTATTGTATTATTGTAGAAGCACGGTAACATTCCTAAATATAATCTCGGCTAATTTTATGTATGTTCTTCTCAATAAAATAAGATTTCAAATGAAGTTCAAGCTTTTGTCAAATACTTAACTTGACAGTGGATGATTACAGATATGCATTCATCAGGATCTAGAACTAGACTTAAAGGTTGCCTACACAATCTCACTCATAGATTCAGCTTCACTTGGGTAGGGAAAGTTCCCATGCAGTGAGTAGGGCCCCTACACAAAGGAAAAGAATCATCTATCTGGCCACAAATATTTTTTTTTTTAAATAAAGCCACTTAAACTAAGCTGTGGAATGAAGAATGTTTTTGAGTGCTGCATATAGTGAAGAGGTTCCTCCATATATCATGTAAAGGATGGAATAATGCTTTGGACAAGTGATTGTGATCTGTGTGCATAGCTTGGGTAGACAATATTTTATATAACACAACGTTTTAAGCTACTATCCGGCAAGTTTGACCACCACTAAAAACTGCCATGCAACACCTAGTAGACAGCCATGCGAATCAAGTGTATTCAACAGCCGCATACAAAGAAAATGCACTTTAGTCACAACACGTTTCAAGTTACATCAAGAGACGAAACTGCATAGGTAACTTAAGAGATGGTCTGACATTACAGTTATCATTGGTTTTAGGGTATATGACTGTTATATTAGTGCAGTTTTATAAAGGTTAGTGCCATGCTATTTGATTTAAAATGACTTCTTTAATAGTTAACATGGTGTTGTCAAACAGTGTAAAATCTAATTTGCTTTCTATTTAAATAAAAATTAGAAATAAACATCAATTACTACATAAAAAATAAATATTTGGTCATGACTACGGATAGCAACTAGAGGCAAACGTGAACGAACACAGGATTACGTGATTTTTAAAACATTAATATACCTCAAAATCCTGGCATCGCGAACGGATGCGTGGAAAGATGAGAAGACATGTTACAGAATGATAGAATAGTTTTTTACCCACCAAGAATGTTATCCTTTATTTTTCTTCTGAGTAAAAAACTGTTTTCTTTCAAGGACCATCTCAAAAGTTCCTAGGCTATTTTTGAGAGTTGAAAGAGTATGTTTCCCACTCACAAGATAGAGTAAAAAGGGCATACGACATTCAAAGAAATTATTCGAAAGAAAATAATAAAAGAAAAGAGAATTTATAAAAAGGAGTAGATATCTTTAATAAAATAGAGATAGAATAGGCATCATTTCCAAAGATTTGAGAAAAAACACGGAGCTTAAAAAAATAAAATAATGCATGCGAAATATTTGGAACAAAATACATCAAAAGAAGTTTTGGAAATGAACCTTTTTCAAGAACTGAAATAAATTATCAACTACTACCATTCCTTTTAACTAGGAATTGGTAAAAATGTTGTTTATGAAATCAAAATCACAATTCTAACTTTTTCCATGAAATCCAAAATAAAATCCAAAGAATAATTAATATAGGGGCAAATTAAAAAGAAGTTTCAAAAAGAATAATATACAAAATAAAAATTATTCTTGATAGTATATTATGTAGCAATAAGTAGCAGGAATATTTTGAGAGGTCCTTGCAAATTACGAAACATCCAATGATAACACGAGAAACAATACGCACGAACGAAGATAAGAAACAAGCGTCGGAAATCCCCCCACCTGATTTTCTAGTCATTGAAAGCCAACCACCCAAGATTCTACTTAAAATACACTTATCAAAAACTATGCTATTGTAGGTAAGATTAAAATGTTAATTTGAGATTGGCTTCTATTGAAAAGATTATAAGCAATCATTAGGTGTGCAGTAAGTACTTGTTGTAAATGGAAGATACACATACTGTTTTGCTATTGAACAGGTTTTCTGCTACTAAAACAGTTGGGTGGAACTTTTAAGCTTGAATTAAAATGTCTTATCAGATCAAATTTTTTTCTACTTGAATACAAATGCAGAGGCTTGTTACACACATTGTGATCAGATCTATAAATTGGCAAAATTTTGCCACCTCATGATTGAAAAATAATTATGGAAAACAAATTTAAAATTTGAATGTAAAAGACAAAAATAAAATTTGTTAACATTTTTTAATTCTTTTCCAAAATATTTGTTAAAAAAAACTTCAGATTGCAAATCTTTTCAAAGGGTTTTAATTGCTTTTAACTACATATAAAACCCCAAAGAGCACAAGATTGTCAGTGTACCTTGCTGTTTGCAAAGAGTAGACCTACTCCCTCCATGCAGACTTGAAGAAGGCCCCCTTCGCCCGTCTTCATATCTTGGACAGGGAACTCTCCGCCCAGTTCTACGCCCGCAAGTATACCGCTACCTCTAGCCGATGCCCTTTCCATGGACTCCTTAATGCAGTAATAGAGCTCCTTGCACTGTGGACCAGACAACATGCGCATATTGTATGGTCCGACCGAGCTTGGCTCACAAACAAAACTTATCCATTATACAATGGTTAATAGATAAAAGAAATAAATTTATTTTAAAAGTGTACGCCCACCTAATTGTGCATTTAATGTTTATCAATTCAGTTATGATTATTTATTTCCAGAGCGGGACATTACATTATTTATTATGCGCCTCGTTGCTATGATGACTCCCAAGTTACCATTTAAATGTACAACACTCTAATATATTGAGCCTGGACTGGAAATTGAATCCTGGACCTTCTGTATTGGAAACAAGAATAAACCCACACGATATGAAATATATTACACATCATGGGTTATATATATTCATATAAATTCCACTGCCAAAATCACTAGAATGTAAGTGAACATAGTATGCTCACAAATCTGCATTTTAAGGACACACATAGCTGCACTCAAGCACTCGAGCATTACATCCGGACTTCCTGAACGTGTGAGCAGTGTGTCAAGATACCTGAGCTAGCTTTACTAGTCATACCTTTTTGGTGTAGTACTTGTGCAACTGTGTCTGTCCACCATTCCGCCTCCAAAGACACAAGACTCTGTTCTTAGGACTGTAGGTCATATTGACGAGCCGTTCAAACCACCAACGTTCAACGATAGTTCCATTGACAGAGCGGAGGACAAGACCGTCTTCTCTGACCTCCATGAATAGGAGGTCGCCGGAAGAATCGATTCCCGCGTGAACGGTGAAACTCTGACGATGCATCTGTCTCGAACCGAGAGGTTTCAAATCTATGTCGTTGCCGTACTGAAAACCAAACGAGCGGGGTAACACAAAACCCTTCGCAGACTACTTTAATATTTACAGTTCATAAGTAAATTATATAAATTAGATAACAGGATAAAGTCATGGGTTACAATACTAGAGCAAATGAAGATTAGTTTACCAAGTTATTGATCTGGTCTAGAAGTTCGTTCACTTCTTGGCTATAGACCAGCCCGATATGACTCTTTCCCAACAGTCGGCGCACTTTTCTCTTCACTTCCATCTTGTTGATATTGAGCATCACCATGATTGCAACTAAGTTGTAAAGCATTGTGGACAGCAAACGATCCTCTTCGTGTTCAAGACGCTTGCGCTCGGTGTCGCTCAGAGAACTATACCTGTAACAACGCGAGACAGTTAGTAACCAACCGCTTCCAACGCTAGATGTTTCGGCCAGCTAGAGCAGATTCAGATTCAGATTCAGATGTATTTTATTTGTACTGTTGATGGTAATAAGTTTACAGACATAAATAGTTGAATACAGACAAGAAAACAGTAGGAAGCCTACAAAATCCCAAGGGATTTGTGCGTAGGCAGTTTTTATGTTAATTGTGCTGTAGGAGGCAGGACGATTAAATTGTGAAAATAAAAATACATACATAACGTACATACATCTAAGTATTTGAAGTACACAATACAAACTAACAACTACTAACTAAACTAGAACTAAAGCTAAAAGAGCCTATGAATTGGCTCAACTCAAAAATATAAGTACAATGATATAAAATAAAATATAATGCAACATATGAACTAGTATGGAATGATGACACAAAAAAGTAAGAAATAAGAATACAAAGAAAAAATAAGATATGTGATATGAAAAAATAGATATCGTAGCAGTTTTACCTCTCCATCATTTCACCCGGTCCCTGATCCATGCCGACCATATCTCTCTCCTGCGACACAGCGTCGAGGAAAGCATCTTCCCAGAACTGCATCTGGTCCCATATGGTGGATCGCTCTTTAGTTACCAACCCTGCAAACACGAGTCACGTTATTTCCGTGCGGGATACACAACACGTCTATTCGACTCGTCGTCTATTACCAACCTTCGAACAGGTAAGTCCTGCCAGTGTCGGGGCTCGGGGTGGTAGCCGTGTTGATCATACTCCCTCCGTGGTAGCGGAACCCGGTACTGAGACTGGACTTGCTGGACCAAACGCTGGGTGTCCGCTGTTTCTGTTGTCGAGGGAACTGAAACCAGCAAGTCGAGCCTTCAAGTGCAATGCCGTGGCCAAACATTGTCAATTAAGTGACACTAATAAACTGATGAAATACAGTTCTAGTATGGAAGTGGCCTTAACCTAAAGCAGCACAATCTTAGCTGTATTTCTGAATGATTGTTTTTAGCCTAACAACTTGAGAAGTCAAGATCACAAATTCATATGCAAATGATGAGGTTTTTATTTATTGTTCCATAGAACAATATATACATTGTAAGGGTCGAGTCTTCCTTTGTAAACATTTTATAACTGAATAGGATCAACATTAAATAAATAAAATGTCATATCTCTGGTCTGGTATATGTAAGCCAATGTTTAATAGATAAAATCTTCACAGATATATAGAAAACATTGGCTATGTCAATTATTGAGCATCATTAAAATATGAAATTGGAGAAGGAAATAAAATACCAATAATAAATTATATTGATACTGTTGCATTAGTAGAGTAAAAGCTGAGTGTAGGCAACCATATATTGTGAACCTATGATTGGCAAAACTCACAAACATGCAGATATAATACTGTCTACTTACCAAATTACGAAATTATGGGAAACTGATTAAATTTAAATGCTATTTCTTATGTTAAAAAGATTATGAACAATATTCTAGACCAGGTGTTATGAAACACTAGAACTCTACTAACTAATGTGATTGCCCATAGACTGGCAGTTGCCATAGTTTAGCTGCCCCCACTTTGTTTTTGAATGGTGTACCCAAAAGTGCGCCCGTTTGTTGGGTAGGCTCTTGCAACATTCCAATACCTGTCTCTAATTTCTACTTACTAGTATAGTCAGTGCAAACATACTTATTTTTCATTGGAAGCTAATAATTAACAGAACTTCTGACAAAATAAATACTGAAATACTAAAATGTTGTAGGCCTACTGGAACTTTTTACATACCGGTACTGGTACCCATCTGTTAATATTAGCATTCCTATATACTACATGCAATGTGTTTGATACATAGTATTTAAGGAATAATGAAAGAAATCTGTAAGAAGGCCTACACATGCAGTTAGTTTCAGTAGAACTATCCTGCTCCTACTAAATAAGACAGTTAAGCATGGAAATGCAAATCTCAACAGAGAAATACATATGATAAAAGTCACCTCATGAGGTGACCTTTAATATATATATTTCTTGTATGTATTGAAGTTCAAGGATCAATTATTGATCCTTGAACTTCAAAGGTAAGATTATCATGGTGCATATTATCTTGGCTTAAGCAATTCAATTGGATGTGTGTGAAGATTTCGCAGCAGTTAGGCATTTTCAACTCTTCCAAACACCAACTTCAATCGTTATTCTCTTTTCTCTACAATAATATGGGATTTATTTTTGTGCACGCATACTGTCTGAAATGACCTTATGACAATCCTCCTACAGTAAAGATTACACTATGACTGGTACTATTAGGGTGTACTACAATCGATTGAGATTTAATTCTAAGATTTCATTCTTTGAGTGTGGGAAAAAATAAAAAAACAGTTTAATCAAGTCTTGCAGAACCATAATGTAGTTACTGTAACATGCAGTAATTGGTATTGCAAGTGTACCTACTACGTACCCAATCATTAGGCCCAGATGGGATTATAATTTAATGCCTGGCAGAAGTGTCATCTTAAATTAACCTTAACTTAGTTGTTTGTAAACTAATAAACTTTGAGTATATTTGAAAATCTAGACCATTAAGTCAAGAATTTATTTTGTTAGTGTTTAAAAAATAGTATAAAACCCTATTGAAACATGAGAGCTTGTGGATAGAGGTGATGCTATTACTACACATGGATTACACAGTGCAGGCATGCAAGGCGGTGCATCTATGCTGGTAAGCACAACAGAGCATATTCTCGTGCTAACGAGTTCCAACGAGTTCAGCGAATACCTGCCTATATGAAACGTTACGACTACAGTTCTACTTGTAAGGGAGTCACGCTGTAGACTTACATTGCCTTGTTCAATTTCACTATCAGAAACTGTGCTTCTAAAGGACGCTTGATGGCCCGCTCTTTGTAAAGTAAACGCTGGGTTTGTGATGATGCTTCCTGCATCAGACGCATTGCAAGAGGAAATGCCCTCAGGCTCCGAACCACCGTGAGTTACATTACCGCCCTATAAAAACAAAACAAAATCAAAAACTTAAGAAAAGACATGTTTCGAGAATGACAAAAAAGCATTCCCAATACTGTAATCGCAACAAAATTTGGAAATTTGAAAACCAATCTATACATTGTATTTGCCAATCCAGCCTTATTTCCAAACATATGTTTGAATGATGAAGTAATAAGGAAAACATGTTAACATCGTGGTGTTGATACGATTGAAAACATGTTTCCATGTAACAAAACATTTTGAAGCAGCAACAGAAAATATAATTTTTACTGTTAGCTTCCAAGAGACAAAAAATAAATGTAAATAAATAAAAATTTTGTCACGAAGTATTGTTTTAAACTCTTAGAATTCATGCTCGCCAACAAATCTGGTAAAATAGTCATTATTTCCTCTTGAAATTGATTGTAACAGGGCTACTACACTATTACCCTCACAAAAATTGCACAAGTTAATGGAAAATGGCAATGCGTATCATCAATACAATAGTGAACTACTAAAGACTCAAACGTAAAGAACATACCACCAATATCGCAAGCCTCTAGCTATCTGGCGTTTGCCCTCAATTAACCAAATCAAGGCAATCTGTTAGTAAATCTGTATTGTTGGAGTGGATACTGCAAGTCTACCTCAAATATGCTCTGGTATATAACTATATCAGCAATAGTGGATATTTTAACTTTTCTTGAAATACTGATAATATCAAACATATCAGATTGAATATTTAATCATTTTATTAAAATACCTAATATATTGTACAAATCTGGTAGCAAATGGAACTAAAAGTCAAGAATAGTGATATTATCAACATAATAATCAAAATACCGACACTAGATTATAGCAAAAGAGCTGCAGATTTTACTTTTTAATTTCTTTTGTTCTCAATATGCTAACCAACCAAGCAAATATAATAACAATAATACTTGGCCATTGTATTTATTTATAACTCGTGACTTGAATGTTACATACTAAATATGCATGGGGAACAGTGATGCACTTGTTCACATAGATTGAGAGACAACACACAACAACATCGACAACAACAACACACAATGCATATCACACTCGACATGATAGGTTATTAACGCACCTCGGAATCAATCGAGGTAAGCTTGGAAAGCAGCAAGTTACGTTTCTGATTCAACAGGTCTCTTAGCATATCGCCGGCAGACTGGTTGTCAGAGTTATCGCCTTCTGCTCCTTGGATCAGCCTGAGTGTAGGCGGAGGCACGTCTGTAACCCAAACAGCTGTTAAGTATCCACACTGGCGTAAACCACTCGGCTAGATAACACTAACACGTGCTTCCTGTTCTCACCGGCTTGCGAAGACTTGCGTGAACTGCTCGTAGAGAAGTCTGCATGTGGAGGAAGAGGTGATCCTTGGGGACTCATAGGAGACTTCAAGTTCTCACGGCTACCGAAAGGACTTGACCCCTGCAACAGATACATACTAGGGATGACATCGGGTATCCGAGTTACCCGAATCCGTTTTAAGGATTCGAATCTTGTTCTGGTACATTTTTAGTCTAATTGTTGTATGCTTCAACAATGCACCAACAATGGTGATAACAAAATGACTTGTGTCCATTCCATAAAATACTTTCCCGCTCCGTTATGTACCCATTATCGGCTTGATTAAAAATAGACTAAGCCTATTTTATGTGGTGTGATTGCTGCGGGCGAGTTCTGGTATGCCTGTGCTCCCATTGGCTTTCGGCCTACCCCCACCCCTTCTCGACCGTCATCACTGGCTGACAGAACGCACGCTTGGCAGCTTCTGCCACAGGCGGTCAATGGCCTTCAAATAACATGTTGAGCGACGTGATTTACACTTCAAGGATTCGGGTTACCCGAATCCTTGAAGGGCTGGAATCGAATCCAGATTTTACTACCCGATATCATCCCTAATACATACTCAACATATTAACACAACATTTACATGATTGTGTGTCATTTGGGCAATTAGAAAAATGAGCACAGTTGGATTGGATTGGATTGGAAAGTAGCCTACTGTGCAGTTGTAAATAAGTAGAGTATTTGTTTTTTTAAAGATATTAAAGAAAAGGAGCGAGAACTGACAATTTTATCTTTCTTTCAAAATTAAAATAATATGTTTTTTTTTAATGTAACTCTAAGAGGTACTATTTTTATAGGTGTTACTATTAAGATATTTTTTTAAATTATGTACCAGTAATATGATTACTAAATTATAACTTTCAAATACAAAAATTGATTGATCGATTACTAATACTGAAGAGTAATTCTATATGTTAATGTAATTTTAGAATAAAATTGATTGCCATAATCTAAACCATTTCATATTTTATTATTTTTTCAGAAATAAAGTTAAAGAACTTGGGTGCATGTTAATTAATTCTGACGATCAATAAAATAATATGTCAAAGAGCAACTACAACCGACATGCTCAGAATAACTAGAGCCCATCAGCATCTTGTCACTTGGTTAGTTATAAAGTAATCTCCTTCAAACTAGTGGTTATCTAGCTTGTTATCTTACCTGTGACATTACAGAGGAAGCTCCACCCCCGATGTCTAGTCCTTGCGCCTCTGTCAAGTCTTTAGTCCAGTAATGTGTGTGAGCAATCTCCAGCACTTGGAAGACGGAGGCCATACCCCCAAGACCATGGTTGGCGTATGACTGCTCCAAGCCATAGACAACGGCTAACAGAGTCTTCAGCATTCCCTTCCACACGCTGCGGCCCACACACTGAAACATCCGCGTTTACAAACCACCTACTCCACGTACGCACCAATAACTCTTAGGACGTGTCCGAATACTACCAAAACAGAATTAATCCTAGTTCGTGTTCTCGATTTGACGTCACTAATCGTCGGTGACGCATCGCGCTATGTCCGAATACTCCTGTGCAACTTGACAGTGACATCGAGGCTAAGAACTAGAACCAGAATAAAAAGTGTACACTCGTTCTAGGTCTTAATCATGGCAGCTAGACCAAACCTGCATTGGCGCCTTGTCTTTATAACATCTTGAAACTTAGTTGTTGCTGGCAAATAATACCTAGATCTAGACATAGAACAAGAATTACCGTCTAGAATAATATTCGAACACATCCTTGGAAGTGGTTCTTACTTACCACGTCATCAATATGGTCATCAGGGCTAATCTTTCTCTCCAACGTCTTGTTTAGTTTACTGACGACCAAGTTCCGATAACTCTCGTCCTCCATCAGTTTCTTGAGCCGGTTTAGCTTCAGCCACCCAACCCCCTCCCCCTCCAACACTTGGTTCACAACGTCTTTGAGGAACGCTTGGTTCTCAGAGTTGGTGGTGGAACGTTCGGCAGACTGAATTCTCTGTAGCTCTTCTTGCCGTGTCTTGCTCGTCGTGTGGCGGATAAGGGAAGATTTTTCCACAAGACCTTTCCGGCCTGTACCAAAAGAGAAGCATGAGGTGACAGAGCCTAGGGACAACAATATTGCTAGGGAAATGTCATACTTAACACTTCACTCACTCAAGAAAACAAAACACTAGTAGATAATATGCAAACTAATGATGATTGCAACAAGTGAATGACTTCATCATAGTGAAGACTATTATGTGTATCTGTCACTAATGAGAACCTTCTTGAATGTAGGTTGTACAATTAAATATTTTTTAATCTGTAGAAAATTGAAAAATGTTATCTGAATATGTTAATTTTTGCTTATAAGGATGGCAAATACTGAACAGATATCTCGTACTTCACCAATGCTCTGACTCAAATTAATATCTTTCATAAAGTATTTTTGTAACTAGAATGTCATGTTTATTTCATCTGGCATAACAGAAATTGTATTGTTTATTTCTTAGAATAAGCAATAGACAAAAACCAAAAGTATAATAAATGTTGATATTGAAAACTTGCAATATGTACCTTTTGGGAAGGGTCCAAAGGGTTGCACTTTCTCTTTGGGCTTGGGTGGTGTAGGGGCACTCGAGCTGGGGCTAACACTGCGAGGACTATTATTGTTCTTGTTACCTAAGCAAGGAAAGCAATATGTACATTAATTGTTTATTGTCAAGCTGTGCGGCACTAAGTATTACACATAATGATAAGAACTGGTCCAGTTATAGGCCTAAGCATTCTGTGGAATGGTTCAAAAGCACCATAAACCTGGCACCAAGTGTTGAGAAAGCTTATACAATTACAGGATGTTATAGATAATATGAAGCAACATTTCTCCAGCACTTTTACACTCTAAGAATCCGGGCACTAATAACCACGTCGTTGTGTGCCCTTAAACACGACGAACTAATTAACTAACTAACTCTAAGAATATAAGCTAAAATAACGTACAAATAATACAAGTTTCTATTGTTAAGTAGTGAAAACGACGGACTTGTTAAACTTACCAAATATTCCACTAAACATGCTCGAAGTTTGTGCCGCGATGCCGTTTAGTTCCGAGCTGACGTTTGAGAAGAAATCTCTGCCCGCCTGTCGACTCATATCGGACTGTACCAGCGAAGTGCTGGGGGGAGGAGCTGGGGGTTGTTGCTGATGGGGACTGGGCGGAGATTCACGTTCTCGGGACTCCCCCAGACCCTACGCACAACAAACACATATTTCCCTCACTGAAAATCAGTTTCGTTACTGAGTGAGTAGACTCTAAATGTGAATTTATTTATTTAATTTATTTATTTAATTATCTAATTTAACTTTTGTAGTGTGTTGTTGCAACACACCTTTCACAATTTAACTAGGAAATTTGAAAATTGGAAATATTTATTGGAACAGAGGCACATTTATAAGGAAGAGCATTGAATTCTCTGGGGGATAGCATGTTTTGATCTAGTTTTGACAATTTTAAAGCATTTTAACTGACAAACTGGGAGTTTCGCAGAGGGCGGTCGCGATACTGCCTTAAGCTGGGGCAGCCATATGGATGTCTTAATTTGTGTTACCAAATAGTTAATTTGTCATCATCATCATCAAGAAAGAACAGAATGCCTCACCTTCAGCAGACCTTTCTTGTGTGCCGCTTCCTTAGCACTCTTGGTGAGATCACCGAAAGTGCTCTTGCCCACGTACGTGAGATCTTCAAACGTGTTCTTGCTGACTCCGGCAGCCGTCTTCGAGGCTTCCAGCGCACTCTTGGATGCTTCGTGCATGGACTTGGAAGCTTCTCCTGCAGCTTTCTTCGCGTGGATGGTGAGCTGCAAGATTCACATGGCTTCACGCTACTTGGACTATCTACTCTAATCTACTATTCTTATGGCTACAACTCGAGTAAGTTGATTGGATCAGTATTTTGGGCTTGCAACACATTTAGTAGCTAGATGTGTGCAATGGACGAACAAAACATATTATTTTGCTAAGTCTAACCTCAGGAATATGCACCACTACCTTTGAAAGAATCGATACAATGATAGATCCCAGTGTAAATGGAATATGTATTTGTTTTTATGTAAAATGTGTCTTGGATAATATCTACATAGACTACTTTCTACCACCAAATCCAGCATTTTGTGCACAGTTGTATTTTAGTTTGTTATGTACAGTTATGCTGAAGGAAACTAGTGTATGTATTTGCTTTTCCAATTCGAATTCGAATTTGTTTAGACCTACTCAATTTAACATTATACGTATTCCACATACAAGTTCGAATTCAGACATAATTTGTTTCATGATTCACAACAAAAATTTACAGAATGCCATGCTACAGCTAGCCATGAACAGAAAGAAATATGGCCGGTCCATAATGATATTACTAGAACACTGAAATGAGTTGCCACATCTGTATCAGTTGCTTATAAAGCCATTCTACATTCCTGTGTGGACAAGGTGTAACTATAGAAGACTAATGAATTACACACGGAATACTTGATAAGCTGTGATAGTACAGACATATGCATGGCTGGCAATACAGAAGAGGTGACAAAAAACAGATAACTGCATGGGGGATAGAAACGGGGAAGCAATACTTAATACAGGTTGCACATTGATTTGGAAATGTATGTTGATGAACAGAACCCGAAGACTTATTTGTTACAGTGCAACCTTCCTAATCACATCTTAAATCAGGATACAACCTCCGTTCGAGAAAAATACGGTATTACAAATCAGACAATATACTATAAACGTTTGAATTCAAATGGATTAGAGATGTGAGTGTGTGGTGGTGTCTGTAGCAGATGCAAAGCTATGTCTGAAAGCCACTAGCTGCTAATCTACCCTAGTCTAGCGAGCCGTCAGGGTATTAATTAGATAATAAATACAGTGTGCTGTTGGTATCTGTGAATTTCGTAAGTATTCATTATTTATTACAGCCAGTGTTTGGCATTGCACATGCTTATAATTTTGTATTGATAAGATGGTAGTGCCGGTGAAAGAAAGTCAGTTGTGTACCTGTTCTAACGGAGCGAACAAGTTCCCATCTTCATGGGTGGCTTCCGTGATTTTCTCCTTTGCTTGCAGTTTCAACTTGATATAAAGAAGAGAAGGACACAGATAAAGAAGAAGCAAGATACAAGCAAAGAATCGAGGGATGTTTGGTCACATCAATACAGAGCCACAGTACAATCAATAAACATCCAATTGTTATTTCTACACAAACAAATACTTACTCGGCTTGGTAATAACTTCATTTCCTATAGTAAATCCTACAAAAGTAGGAGAACGCTACATTTTTGCAGTTGTTAAGGACATATTTTAATGCAGTATTCTTCGGGTTTAGCAAAATCCAACGTGTGTTAGCCCTTTCTTGAAATATTCTTCTGATTACAGGTTTTAACTTTAAAGAAAAGCGTGCTTTGTAAGGGCTATATTATAGAATAAATAAACAACATGAAAGAGTGTTAATTGAAAGATATGATTGTGTACAATGGACGACTTGCGAAGTACCCGCCCCCTGACGTCACGCAGCAACATGGCGCCGCAAGTGAGTCAACATTCGCAAACAGTTACGGATTCTCGCGCATACCGCTCGACACTAATCTCGATCTAGCTGTTATGTTATTCATGTTTATGGTATAGCCCATATGAAAGCATATTAAGGCCGCATTTTAACAGGTTGTCATGTTGGTTTCAAAATAATAGACACAGTAGTTTACTAGTTATAAGAAATCACGTATCGAAAACGGAAAAGTTGACAATACGACTTTTTTTTATCCACTTCAATTGTAGAAAAACTTATCATCGGATTTTGATGGGAGTAATTTAAAAATACGCAGGCAACCTGTAGGACTAGAAATAAATAAACTTTCTAGATAGAAAGTGCACCGAACGAAAATTTGCAGCATGCACCAATATGCAAGGTGTGTAGTTTCAGGGTCCAAACGACGGTCTGACGAGCTATTAGGCCGTGAAAACGGCGCACCCTGCATATTGGTGCATGCTGTAAATTTTCGTTCGGGGCACTTTCTATCAAGAAAGTATATTTCTTTCGAGTCTAAAAGGTTGCCTTCGTATTTTAAAATAACTCTCGTCAAAATCCGATGATTAGTTTTCCGCTGATTGAAGTGGATAAGACAAAACTCGTAGTGTCGAATTCTGTCATGTTTGATGCGTGAATTCATATAACAGGTTAACGACTGTGTCTATAATTTTGAAACCATCATGACAAAAACCGTTAAAATGTCGCCTAATTCGCTTTCATATGGGTTTTATCTTCAAAATGAATAACATATCAGCTAGATCGAGATTAGTGTCGCGTGGTGTGCGTGAGAATGCGCGCAGAAAGTACGGACTTATCCTCACTTGTCCCTATTCAGCCAGTGCTCGCCGCAAGCTCCTCCCACCTGAAGTCGTCAATTGCAATGCAATGCATAGTAAGTTTTATATTGCTACTTTAAGGTGCCACTGGGAACTAACTTTATATTCCAATAAAATATAAATACAAATAATAAATATATTCTAATAAAAGGTGAGTGCAGAGAATATATATACAAAAATCAAACCCCACTTTGTTTTTTCTTCCAGAAGTAGCTATAGTAGCTACAATGTAATTTAACTTTACAATGGAAATTCAAAGTAATGCTCTACCTCGAGAAATTGTTTAAAATCTTTTTGAACATGTGACAAGACTATTTTCAGCTCCACTCTAAAAAAAATGTAACGGTTTTTATATTTAAGAAATCGAATTTGCTCCTGGTGGCATGGTGATTTAAGCAGAAAATCGATTAGGATTGTATTAATTTAGTTATATTTTGACGATTTGGATCCAACATTGTAACATTCATAATTTCTGTAAGTACAATGAAGTGCATAATGTCCAATATAGCAAAGACGGTTACTAACATACATGTTTACCAACAGTGAGTGGTAGAAGCGTTACTGACTGTGAAACTCTGCCTACAGGTCCCCTAGTTGGCAGTAACAATAAACCCACACAAGACATTGAGGCACTGAGAATATTTCAAAACAATACTGGAATACTGGATTGTAGCAGTTTAGATGATAAACTGTTGGATGCAAACAAAATGCGAGTTTCCATAAGCAATATAGGAAAAACTACTCATAAAAATACCTTAGACACAGTTTAAGTTCAGTATGTAAGGCTATGTTACACGCACAGCCCTATACCCACAGTGTAGGATCGGTGATGAAAAAAATTGTAAAACACATTATCGACAGTTTAGTGAGTGAATTGAATATATGTGTTGAACACGTCCTGTACAAAAGAGAGTTGGCTGTGCGATACCAAGTGTACAGTTTACCACTTAGGGGAGGGAGTGAGAATTCTAGAACACATCACAGAAGGGTACCCGAAAGGGCCCCGGTACTGCATTTACTGTGGCCAGTTGTTTGGGAATTCTGGACAACAAACTGAGAATGCATCGCAGCATGCAAGAAATTAATTGAACCAATTTAAAATTAAAGTTGAGGCCGAATTAGATTAACCAGACAACCAAATCACCGGGGCTCTACTGTACAAAACTAATGATGTTCTATATTTTAATGTTAACAATCTTAGGCTCAAATGCATAGTCGTTCCTTACATGCTCCTCAACTCAGCCTTTCCTCAGACTCACCCAACCACCAATCACAAAGCAGCATTGCCATGTGGACTGCTCTGTGATTGGTGGATGGGCGAGTCTTAGGAAAGGCTGAGTTGAGGAGCACGTGAGGAAGGACTATGCATTTGACCCTTAGTGTTTAATCAAACAATTTAATAAAGTTATATTCAGGGTCAGAAATATACTGTATGTAATTAATATTCACAATGTTTATAAAATCAAATCAACATGTTTGAATGAAACAATACACAAATAGCTACTGTACCAAGGCCAATGCACGTGTACATAAACATGTAAACGTCCGTACCTTATCCATGTGGGCAAGAAGTCCATCCTGACTGCTTTGCCTCGTGGTTTCCCGAACGAGCTCCTTGGCCGACGACGTAAACTGTTCAAACAGAGAAGTTTGACTTCCTTGTCGGGTAACTCCGGGTGGGCCCGAACCAGGGGTACCAAAGCTAGACGTTCGAGCGAGCACGTTACCAATGCTTGGCTGTCTTTGAGGCCCTGGGCTTGGTGGAGGAATCTGGAACAATACGTTTGTTCTACTCCATATCCATTCCTTAATTAATGTTGCTTGACTCTACACAACCACGATCGAGTTTAACACTTTGGGTGCTGGACGTTGTAGACAGGTCCTTCCCCTGGTGCTGGAGGTTTTTGCCACTTTTCTCGATATTGTACCGAAGAAAGTATCGAAGGTATGTATGTGGGAGTTATACCTAAAAAACTTGACTCTTGATCTTCAAAACGATTTTTTTTTTTTTTTTAATTTTCATATGAATAAGTCATAATTTTGTAAAAAAGTGACAATTTTGGATTTTAGAAAACAAAAGAAAAATTACAAAAAAAAAGGTTTTTTTTTATTTATTTTTTATTGACTTATTTTGAAGCTAGAACATTTTCACTCTGTACTGATAATAACAATAAAATAATAACAATAAAATAATAAAACGCCTACTAAAAGCCATTTGCACTATTCACGCAAACATCTAGAAATTTTGGCGCCAACAGAAAAAAAAGCGGCTGCCTATGCCATCTAACGGTAAACAACAGTACCAATGTTCTCGCAAAATCTGAGCGGCGTAGAAAATCGTCGGCAGTCACTAGAACGATTGATATATGCCCGATGTAATATTACGCCGCCCGCCAACCTGGCACGACATCGCGCGGCGTAATATTACGCTGGCCGCACGCTAAGTGTTAAAATGGTTCAATTTCACCTCCTCCTGAAACTGTGTACCAGTGATTTCCATACAAAAAATGCTGATGGTGTCATCATTCATGGTGGCAACACATTTTGTCAGATGGCACCATACACGGAAGTTAGTGAAGTAATAGTAAGTATAGTATACTTTAAAACATAAAATACATTGTTGCACACTAAAACAAGTCTGCTAGCGGCTATTACGACTGCAGCCTTAAATTGTATGCATTCAAATAACACGAAAGTGATCTCAATTTCGTTATCCAATTCCATGAGAAGTTGAGGCTAGCTGTATAAATGAGTTCTTACCGGCGTGATAGATCTCGCGAGTCTAGAGGCGGAGGGCCGACCGTCGGAACCCTCGCTGGCTAGACTGGGAGTGGGCGAGTGATGAGCCAGCGATTGGCTGCTGATCACAGTCTTTGGCGTTGTAGTCGTCGAATTGGAATCGGTCTCGCATCCAGGACTGAACAATTCTTCTTTGTCCTTCAGCGACGAGACAAATCATTAGTTAGTACACAATAAGATCAAATCTCACTGCCAGTCTAATAACATAGTAAACTGAGTAACATATGACGTAACCACAGATATTCCAGCTCCAAAGTAAGTAGTCGCATACCGACCTCAGATCCTTGTCTACTGCCCTTCTTATGCATGCTGATTCAACGAAAATAAACAGATTCTTGTTGTTCTTTCACACGTTTATAAATGTAGTCTTCAGGTTAGTAGAGTGCAGAAGCCACATTGGTAAGGCTCACTGCTCTAGGTAACCAATTGAAAGTCGTGAGTTATTCCCAATGGACCCATTTTAATTAGATGGTAATGGTTGGAACTAGAGAAGTAGAACATTAAGTTGGCTCCATTGGACACAAGCATGAGAATATGTACGTTGGGGCAAGTTTAGAAGCTAAAGCTAATTATATATTAAAAGAAAAACTGCAGTTTAAATGAGAGAAGTAGATTAACAAAACAGAAGGTAATATACATAATACACACTTACTATCGCATCTGTCTTCAAGGGAAACATCTCGTCTCTCAACCTCTCGGCAAATTCCATCTCCGAGCTGAGATCGCTGTGACTGGACGAGGTGGAGTGAGGTGAATCTGGTTGACTTGTCTCGGAGGGCAAGGTCGCGTTGCCGGGTAGTTGGAGTACGGAGGGCGGGTGGTAAACAGACCGAGCATCCAGACTGCTGCCCAAGGTCATCAAGTGGGGGACTATCGTAGCGGGGGCGTACTGCTCGTTTTGATAAGTCATTGCCAAGCCTACACAAACGATTACAACTGAATATTTTTGAATGGGTTTATTTATAACGTACTTTGTAAAATAAACATGAGAATAGATTCAAAACCAGAAAACTGTAAAATTGTATTACTGTCAAACACCAAAATTACTTTAAATTAAATATAACAAGAAAATTCATATCACTCATAGTTTTACATGACTATAGAAAGCAAAAATAATGGGAATATCTCATTAGAAAGGTGTACACATTTTGTTCCTTCGTAATGTATAAACGTGCCTTCAAGTAACGTCTCAAGTGTGATAGCTAAATCTCTGGTGTGTACAATATATGGTATCCGTATACCAATGACCAATGTTGGGTAGGAACGGATTTGTTAGTTCCGTTCCTAGGAACTAGTTCCTTTTCAATGAACTAAGGAACGCTTTAGTTCCTTTTTTCCAGCCAGGAACTGTGGAATGCCATAGTTCCTTTTTTCCAGCCAGGAACTGTGGAACGCCATAGTTCCATTTTTCCAGGAACTGTAACTTATTTTCATAAGCTCCTTTTATTTTTACTTGACTGTACAAGCTTCAAAGACAAAAGCGCCAAAACATATTTTACTTACAAGATGACAGAAACGAGAAATCTAAAACAACTTTTTTGTGATATTTTATTCTTGTTTACCCATCCCAACCCTCCACCTGCCACCTGCTACGCCACCCCCGCGTGGGGCCTCCAATTAGTCGCACACCGGCACAAGTCAAAGACCCGAAACCGGTGATTAATCCCAAATGGCTCATGCGTTATACAAGCGTGTCATGGCACTGACCAACCGTCCAGCCGGTGAAACAACATGACTCAGACTGTCATTCCAAAATCAAACGCTTGGCAATATCCAAAGAAAAATGGTTGTTTGCAAAAAGGAACTATTGAGGAACTTAGTTCCATTTTGAAAGGAACTAAGGAACGCCCCAGTTCCTTTTTTTGTTTAGAGGAACTTGGAACTGGAAAGAGTTCCTTTTTCCTTGCGTGGAACTGGAACTAGGTCCATTTTCCTTGCGTGGAACTGGAACTGGAACTAGGTCCATTTTTTAAGGAACTTACCCAACACTGCCCATGACACTACTTACGAAGGGTACTAGGCTACTACTATTATATGCTAATGTGCACATATTCACTCTTATTACAGGGACAGCATCCACATCACCAATGTTCATACTTACTTGGAGAGAGATCGGAAGAAACCATCTCCGATACGAAATCACTAAGAGACGAGTATGAAGAGCTCGTACTTTCCCCGCCTTCTGAATCGGATCCACTTTCATCTGAAAGCAATTTTCTCGTGATATTGGCTATGCACAGTATTTCACAATATATGATTGTGTACTCTGAAAAGTGGGACAGTTTGACATTCTTTACTCATATTTTTATGTATTATAATATGTATATATATTTTTTTTATAAAAAGTTTGGAATTATTCAGGACTAGAAATGTCAAGGTTTATAGATAATCTTAAAATTCAAAGGATGCATACTTTATTGCACTTTCATAGATCTGTAAATCTTTATACAATACCAAAATCTGCACTGCTGCACAATTCCAACATTTTGAGCTAAACTGTTGTTGTACAGATACGAGCAATGAATGTTAAATGCGCTCATACCTGTGGGCTGCTCCTGTGGATGCAGAGATCTCAACGCTCCGTTCAGTGAGCTGGAGTTGTCCCAAACAGTGAACCGAATGGGATCCAAGGTGTGAACGTACCACTTGGGCTTGTCTCCGATCTGAGTCGGATCAAACACCCCCGTGTGAACGCGAAGGAATGCAACATTGCTCGGGGTCAGAGACCATTCTGCGAGGAACTCCACCGCCTGAAACAAACCACCGGTCACAAACATCAGTCAGATATTCTGGGGGTATTGCCTACCTTGGTTTCAACTTTCAACACCCAATAACACCACAATTGAGTAAATATGGTACTGTACGTCTTTGTTATGTAGCTTACTCATGAGTTCAGTATGATGAATGGTCTCACCTGTGTTCTGGCAAACTTGTTGAGAAAATGAGAGGTTCGAGGTCTGGATCTGAGAAAACTGTTGATTTGGAAGGCAACCACTGGTCGCGGGTACAGTCTTAACGTACGGGTATGTTCCGTGAAGTTGGCCAAAAGATTTTGAGAGTTGAAAAAGCGTACCTAAAAGACACAAGCATATATTATAAATATATATATATATTAAATCTAGATAATGAGAACAAGAAATGTAGGTCCAAATAAAAATTGGAATTTTGTCCCTAGAAAGAGAGCTTGAAGAAAAGTGAAAAATACTAAAATAGGCATATTGCTACTAAATAAAAATTAAAGATGACGTAGTCAATATTATACTAGTGTAATGTGCCCATTTGAACCAGTAAATTATTTCTATGCTAGTAAACTATGATAGTTGTATGTATACGAACTACAATAAAATATATATATATATATATATGGTTTCTTATTTTTTTTGCAAAATGTAAAAATTGATGACATTTTACAGTTATACCACTCAAATATCGCTTACTTTTTTTAATTTGACTTTAACTTTTGTGTCTCTCTCTACCCTGTACTCAGAGACCCAAGGTTTGATTCTCTCTCAATATATTTGTAATGATACACTAGTAGTAAAACTCAGCAGGTCAATCCAGATCAAGAGTCGAAGTGGGGCGCCTGGCATTGTACTTACCATGGCAACCCGCGTAGCCACATCCACCGAGTCAACATCGTTCCCATATATGAAGGGGTTGAACCCCATTGATGGAGGCACTTGCTGATGCTGGCCTTGGATATGGCCGTGACTGGAGTGTGAGACATTGGACTCTCGCCTGCTGGCAGACATCTGAGGGGATCGAGATCCATGGAAGCCACCGATGCTTTCACGACGGAACTGACCAACGGACTCGGCCCCGAGACCTGTCGACCATTCCACTACTCTTACCAGTTCCGACTCGGTATACAGTCAATTATGAAACCAAAGCACTGACTTTGGAGATCTCATAACGAGCTGACACATAATAAAGTGTTGCCTACTGACAAGCAGCTCTTGCAATGTAACCAGAAGAATACACATTTATTGATTTATATTTTATCAATTTTGTTTAAGAAATACATGATTTCAGTGCTAAGCAGAGTTATTATTTTTGTTTATATATGTATAATGAATACAATTTACTGCCAATTGTAAGATAATTCCTTAGTTTGAGTTGTTTTGATGGAGGAAAATCAATTTGATTTAAAACAAAATTACCAGTAGTGAATTAATTATGAGCATAATTTCTGTACAAGTTAGGTATGAAATTGGCAATTTAGGAATATTTCGTGGTTAGTTCACATAAAATCAATGATTTTGGAGTTCTCGGTGTTGGGTGTTAATTTTGGCCTCATCTCGCCATGAAATATCAACATTTGTCCACCTATTAGGCTGTACGTACCTTGATGAGGATGAGTAGGATACCCCATATGCACCGGGGGTACGTGGGGTGAAGCAACGCTCTCCCGGCGAAACTGTGCAGAAGATTCCATCGGAGTAATGTTGCCATGTTGAACTGATGCAGCAGACATGCTGCTCAGTGCCTGGAAGTGAGTTGAGCTCATTGAATTACAAGCCACGTGGCAGTTGGCTAGCATGCATACTATCATACGCATACACTGTACTATCACTACGCAGATACTGGCAGTGCATGTATTACAGCTTATTGTAGCAAAGCTGTATCAACCAAGGCTTTTAATATATATACAAAAATAATCAAATTATAGCTATTTGAAAACTTTCAGGTTAAAAAAGGATGCATATTGGGTATTTTAGAAAAATACATATGACAATAAAACAGATGGACATTTTTTTTTTCAATAGGTTGGTACTGTAATTAAATATATTAAGGTTAAAAAGACTGTATGAAGTTACATTTCCAAGCCCCTCTAAAAAAAAATGCAGTGGCATTCTGAGTGAGAAGCAGACCAGAGGCCCCAAGCCCCTTTGGAGCCCTTTAAGAGGGCAGGAAGGACATCATTAATATATGGACAAACTGAAATTAAATGAAAAAATTGTAAAAAAAACTTTTTTCACATATTTTCATACATAGAAGACAGTTTTGTTGAATCCTGGGACCCTCCTAGGATATTCATACTTGTATGTTTCTTCTGTGCCCAAGTTGCTTCCAAAGGGTGGTTGGTTGTAGCAGATTAAAAGAGAGGCTTGCCCAAAGACCCTGGTAAACCCAGCATAGTGGGGGTGGTAACCTAATTACCTACCTAAAACCTACTGGGAGGGGAATGCAAACCTGTCATCAATATCAAACACGTCATTGTCACTTTCTAAATTGATATTTTTGTATTTGTTTCACTACCAGAAAAAAAGGAAACCAGCCCACTCCTCTTACTGGACTTCCATTTTAGTTCAAAATAAAATCAAGAGATTTTATCATCCTTCAACTGTCCTCAAATCATCTACTCGATGATGGGTGTAGTAATAACATCTCAGATTTTAACCTTTTACATTATGAGTAACAAGATAGACTTATGTATCAATTAAAGTAAAGAAAACATAGAAATACAAAGCATACAGAGCTTGCACTCCTTAGATATCACTCCTGAAGTTGACCTGGAAATTATGTAAGTCTTAAGACCGCATTTAGGTGGCACAAACTGTGGTTGCCTCCTTCGTTTGTGTTCCGTTGTGCTTTTACTTGTAAAGCATAATATGTACAGCTCTCAACCAGTGCACTGTTCACTGTTACTACATGCTAACATAGTGCTACACATCTACAAGCAATGTTCAATTGCGAGTACAGTAAATAAGTGCGTGGTAAGTGAGTTTTTTAATTAAATCAAAGCTCACGTAAACTTGTAAACTAATTCAATGCAAATTAGACTACATTTTTTTTCATAAAAAAGCAATGTGTGCAACAAATGTAACTATGTATTTGCTAACTAGAGTGTGGTGATAAAATAAGGGGAGTGAAATTGAGATAAAAATAGATTTAATGTACTGTTTACTTGGAACAGTTTTCTTTCTTATATTCCTATTAAGTAGGCTTTCTTTCAATAAATATTATATAATTTCCTTTATCACACAAGTACACATATACACTTATAAAACATTCAGATTTGCCAATTCAGTATAAGCAATACTGTAATAGATTGGAGCCATGATTCAGAAATATGTCAATAATGAAGAGTTACTAGACTTAAGAGATAAATTTGAAGATTGTTTCTAATGATCTAGCCTATAATATGTGCTGTAATTTTTTAAATTATCAAGTTTATTGCACAAAAGAGACATTAACAATGATAACCAGTATTCAGAATGGCCACATGTTCTCTTACAAAAAGTGAAGAAATAAATCTTCCAATAAAATTAAAAATATTATAAATGTAGCAGTATTAAGGTTGAATGAAATGTGACTAAAAGCAAACCATGCTAGAATGAAAATGTGCTACTAATAAAAGCGCGACTAATTCGTCAAGTGTAAGATGAAGAAGAAGAAGAAGAAAATAAATATTTACTCCTGCACCAACTTGGTCCATTAGTTGCATGGCCTTAGAATAGAAAGAGATGAAAGAGATTAATACAGTAGGAACACTTGTACTCATGTTTCACTTACAAGTTTCTTGCTACATTGTGATTAACTCAACCACGTTGCACATGGATTTTGCATGCAAGACATTAAAATGCAAGAATTGTGAAATAGGGTCGATGGTTGTTCAGTTTGGCATCTGAAAATTGAAAGTGCAACCTACACGAGTATTTTAGTTACCATGCTATGGAGACCATATTCAAATTGGAAGATGGCCACACGTTGATCTACCTCGGTGTTTTCTGTACTCGACACACCCTACACATATCAAATATTATCACTAATAATGAGGAAGAAACCCTTCTAGCACAGAGAATAAATTAACACATCTAGCTAACCTCAGATTTAAAATATTTCAAAATATGGGCTCGACACAATCAAAACTTTTGCTAAAAATAACAAGACTAACAGAATATATTAATATCAATTTATGATGTAAGTTCCTTCACCAGTCTAGGTGATGAGTATTTAAGTATGGAAGTAAAAACTGTGTAGAAATAAATTGATTTGCTATACAATCAAGAATAACATAATACTATGTTGCTAGCTGCCATATTTGTAAAATCTAACCAGAACCTCTTCATCAGGAACTCAAACATCCATGACCACTTCACCAGAAGCCACAGTGATATCTATGTGTTGGACCACAACCTCAAGCTCTTCAGCAGGGGACCATATTACTCTTTAACAACACTCTACAACAATTTGCCTACCCATTTAAAATCAGTTCAGAATCTCAATGCCTTTAAGTTCTCTTTAAAACAGTATCTGCTCACCCACCAATTCTACAGCCTGAACGAATATTTAAGCCTTTCTCACTGCTAGTATGACTATTTCCACACTATTACTTCTGATCCTAGTATAGATCTTGAGTAGACCTACCATTAATATTAGTTTAAACTGTGATATGTACACCTAACATTAGCTAGAAAAATGTAATTGTCCAGACTTCTGACATGTTAACATGTAAAGCATTATTATTATATTATTATTATATTACTATAAGTTCTTGACAAATCTGATATCAATGTATCGCATAGATCAATAGATGCTAATAAATACAATACAATACAATAGAACATTAGAACAGATTTGATCAACTGACAGTGTTTACATGATAAGTTTTAACTAAATTATTAAATTACCAGACAATGAAAGGTTGTTTAAAAACATTCCACTGGTTGGAAGTGACTCTCCAGACAAGGCAAGAAGTTAATTTAGTCACTTTCATTACACAAAACATGACGTAACTGGTGAGCTACAGAATCCAACGTTTGGCTTCAGAAAATGTCATTCTTCTTATGTTATTACCGTACCACCATTAAATATAATACCTAGTACAAACATCACAATGAACGATGGCATACAGAAAATAGGAACTTGTGACAACTGGCTTTTTCAACCGTGGGAAAATATACCTTAATGTAGAAAATTACATAGCCGTATATATGGATCATTTATAGTATTTTTCAGTGAACACATGATTTTTCCTTGTCACTGGTATGGCAAGACAGCTTGTGTCGGTGAAACGAAATATTATATGTAGCCCTACTCAGACAGTATGTGCTTTTAAAATAACCCTTATTCGAAACAAAACGAACCTTTTCAGTTATTTCCTCGCCATGTCACTGGCGTGAATGATTCAAATATATGGAATGGGTAAGAAGGCTGTTGCGGAAGAGGAAGAATGAAGATCCAACGAAGGAAATGGATGAAGACTTGCGTGAAGTAATCAACTAAAATCTAAGCAATTAATTTAAAAACTTTCAAAATATGTTTCGAAATTATTACGATTGTTATTTCTGTTCTTAATTAGGCTAGTAATTTATAATTGATGAATTACAGATACAGTATAACAATTGTAACAATTAAAATATTTGAAAGTTTATGAATTCAGTTGCTTAGATGATTCAAAATAAAATCTCGGGTACCTCACAATTTCAATATCTAAAAGCGTTCTCACGATATCAATAAAAAATGTTAATGTATCGAGTTTGGCCCCTCCTTTTTTTTCCTATGCAGAGATGGCTTCCCCAGCCATGCTTCTTCCTCGCTATCCAATATAAAATGGCTTCTTTTTCTGACCTGCCCATATCATTGGGCAGGGCGTCAATGTCACTCTGAAGTGCGGCACACCTAAAAAGATGTGCTCTGTCTTGGGGTTCAAAATTACATAATTTGCAGATTAATTACAAAATTGGCCCCCTTTACCCTAGGTTGAAGGTAACCCTGTATGTAAAATGTGGACCTTTTCTGAATGAGGCATGTGATGGTCCATATGGTAAGAGTTATCTGTACCTCCCATGGAGGTGAAGTCTTAGTCCACGTACTGTAAAACTCTCCGAGTACATCGTAAGCCTTGGAAACAATAGCATTACTGTAGTATTTTGACTAGAATCAAGTCTTACTTGTTTCAGATGGTTCTTAAGGATGGTTCCCTCTGGCTCCGGTAGGTTGGGGAGGTCTTCCATGATTCCCGTAGGAGGGGTTATCTTATTGGAGTCAAGGTCGACAAGCCAAATATCATCAGGCAACCTACAACAAATATATTATGTAATTGTGATTTTCAAGCTCTAACCATGGAAGATTATGGAAGATATCAACCATTTATAGCAAGTTGCTACCGCATTCAACTTTGGGATGAGTTGCAGTTACATGAGTGTAGTGTGTAGGTGGATTGCAATAAATATGTAGGTAGAGAAAATAATTTATAGCCTCAATTAAAATTAAAAAAAAACAGCATATGTAGAATTGATTTATTTTGCTACATAACTACATTATTTCTAAGAGCAAATTAGATAGATGTGCGAGTTGACAGTAATTAGTACAAGAAGCAATAAAGCACAAATGATACAAGCAGACTTACCTGAAATTCTTCTTGTACAAAAGAAAGCTGGCTGGGATCCCAATGACAAATGGCGTAGGAGCTAGCAACAATTGTTCGGCACAAGTCATGCACGTTGGTAGCAGAGGTATTACGGGAAACATGTATTCTAGGGGGTAGATCATAGTCACGAATGCCATCACCGACATAGAAAGAGCATTGTAGTCACGGGACTGCATCACCAACTGAAACATAATAATATCACAGTTAAGAAACACGTCGTGCCTAAGATAACTAGGTTAGATCATTGCCAGAGAACTTACCTTGTTTTCCAGTAGAATGAGTGTGAGAACTTTCAGGCATATATCCACCCCTAGCAGCTCTAAGGGTAGATGAAGTGGAAAGTCAACCATTGTGAATCGTGTGTGGTCTGGAAGTGCGAAGACCAAAGGCGGATGAAGACTTGGAGATAAGATGTCCACCTACAACAAAGACGTAAGCAAATAGAGTGAAGCCTCATGCCAGCCCGATATATGCTGTCAATAGAGTGTTGTGGTCAGCATGTAACTTACCTCCACCCTAGTTTTCCCTGGAACGGGCACGGGGGCACTTAGTAATCTTAAGATCCAGGTTTCAATTTCCCTGACGTCGTGAAGGACAATTGACGGCGTTCCGTCATAGGCTTTTCCAGTTATCACACTCCACACAGTGTCCCTGTGGGCAAGTGAACTCAATAAAACATCCATTTCCTCTACAATAAGATATTAAACCAAGTGTTGCAGGAATTTATACTTAAATACTGAGTTTTTGTACGGAGTCACTTCCATAAGAGACGCAAATGGTTCATATTTATGCTCAAGTATAGCCTAAGTACAGTAAGGTATGTCCATTTAGTCATTCAATTGCAGACCTGCAAATAATCTTAAAAGCACAAAGCTCTTTAGCTTTTACTATGTAATACCAATCCACGCACTATTTTAGTTTGGCACAGTAACAGACGCTGCTTACCTTGATATGAGCCTGGAAGCCCCAACACGTTTCGGCGACGTGTTTTCATTGCATGCGTCGATAAGTCTTTTCAAAATAAAGAGGCACTCTCGGAAGATGGTGAAGAATGGATGATGAGATAGGAGGCACAGTGACGTCAGTGAGTGATTACGCACTCGCTGAAAAAAATGATATTCTCGTATTAATAAAATTCTTTTGGAAAGTGGATAGTAGCCTACTCTTATGTTCTTAACATGAGTTGCTGTATAGCAGTAGTAGTAGTAGTAGTAGAAGTATTAGTACTACTAGTAGTACTAGTAGTACTAGTAGTACTAGTAGTAGTCTACTAGTAGTACTAGTGAAACTCCCGGTTTCTGTCGGTTAAAATTGCTTTAAAATGCTTTAAAATGGTCAAAACTAGACCACAATATGTTATCCACTAGGGAATTCAATGTTCTTTTTTATAAATGTGTCTCTGTTCCAATGAATATTTCCAATTTTCAAATAACCTAATTAAATTGTGAAAGGCATGTTGTAACAACACATTACAAATGTTAAATTAGTGATTTGATAAGCGGAAATATGTCTTGGGACAGAGACACATTTATAAGAAAGAGCATTGGATTCTCTAGGGGATGACATAATATTTTGGTCTAGTTTCGACAATTTTAAAGCAATATAAACTAACAGAAACCACGAGTTTTTCAGCGGGGGGGTCGAGCTACACCGTTAAGAGCCAACTGTTGAGACGACAACGAGCTCGGACTGACCTGTCTTCTCCGACTGGCTCTGGGTGACGGCGAATGAGATCCTCCGCTCTCGGAATCGTTCCCCGCTACTCCGAGCCGAGGCGTAGTGGTGGTCGTGGCTTCCGAGTCCCGTCTGCTGGGACAATCCCGATCCGAATCACTAGGAGCTACGATACTGCTGCGGTAGTCACTGTGCAATTAATCAAGAGATGCTTCATGCATTGCAATATTCATTACTGCACAAAGCTCTAGTGCTCATTCTAGCTACGGTACTCAAACCAAGGTCCCTTGGCTCTATCTTTCAACATTGTATACTGGCAAGTGGCTAGAGCCCTGGTATGTAGAGATACAGGATGGCCAACTATCACATTAACAACTAATAAACTTACTGTTGTTTTATTGACATTTCTGATTTACTTACTTTTCTAGTGAAGTGTTGGAGTGTTAGGTACCGCTACTAATACTAATTTGAAAAGCACCTAAAAGGGAAACTTTTAAGTACAATTTTGTCTCTTAAGACTGCTTTGTTTGTGTGTTACTGTGGCAGTTCTAACACCACATGATATTCTGGAATCTAGATATTAGTTTATTACAAATTTAGGATAATATTCAGGTTAAATCATTATTGTAATACAGTAATTATGCGTGTAAGAATAAGTATACAAATTCTACTTAAATACATTTATAACCCTTTATTGGTGATTTGTTGGACACTTTTCCTGTCATAATGAGGTGTGAAATTACCAATTAACTAGTATGAATAAAAATCTTTTCTAAAACTTCAAAAATTAACTTTTTTGTATTTTTTTTCTCTTTTGTATCAGAACAAAGTCTCTAATTTAGTAGGATACAAATCTAAAACAAGAAGTATTTCCCAATGTGGCAGTTGAAACAAGTGTTTGAGTACTTTGTTACAATACCAGAGCAGCTGTAATATTAGGCTACAGCTAGTTTGTTTCTCACTACTTTACCACTTTTCCAAATGTATTGTGCTAGACACCTCGCTACCCTATAAAGTAACATGCTACTCAGAGCGCACTACTTTAACAAATGTATTGTGCTAGACACCGGTCTCGCTACCCTATAAAGTAACATGCTACTCAGAGCGCACTACTTTAACAAATGTATTGTGCTAGACACCGGTCTCGCTACCCTATAAAGTAACATGCTACTCATAGCACACTACTTTAACAAATTTATTGTGCTAGACACCGGTCTCGCTACCCTATAAAGTAACATGCTACTCATAGCGCACTACTTTAACAAATGTATTGTGCTAGACACCGGTCTCGCTACCCTATAAAGTAACATGCTACTCATAGCGCACTACTTTAACAACACTATATGTGGTTCTAAGACACATGCATGAAGTACAGGGTTAATGATTAATAAGTTTAGTGAACACTGCGGTTTGTAACATCGCACTTCACTTCAGATAATGAGAGCCCTAAGTATTCTAAAAACCCAGCTGCAACAAACCTACAGAAGCTCTCACATGTCCGTGCATGCAAGCTTAATAACTTCTAGATGGTTGTGTACGAATCATTCCAGCCTCTGAACTAAGTAATGCAAATGTATGCTAATACAGATTAATATTCAAGTCTATTTTAGAGCAGATAGTCCATAATGTTTCTCTGTCTGCTAGAATGTCTTCGCAATTGCAAAGAAAGTCTTGTTGTTATGTTATTGCTTGATATGTTGTTGCTTTATTTTTATGCATATATTTTAATATGTTAATATTTCTTATCATCCATTAATTATGTTTTCACAAACAAACATACCTTGAGAAAGCAGAATCTGAACTCTTCTCCATACTCTTTCTCCATGACTCTCTGCGGAACGTGGAGGAATGACGTTCCCTGCGAGAGCTTCCCGAGCCACAGGTATTCACACGTTCCATTGGCCGGTAAAAGTTCACACAAATACCATACCGACTTTTACCTAGTGAATAAACATAAGAGAAAAAAACTTCAGTGATGCGTAGTTTTTTAAATGTCTTGCCTATGAGTATTATGCGCAACAATATCACAGCATTATAAGCAATCTGTTAATTTAGATATGTCCTACAGAAACATGACAAAATGTTAAATTTTGCTATGCCCCACCCAAGAATGATCTCAGGAAACATTGGATCTTGAATCTATGAGAAACTGTGTTTCAATTATAGGAGTATGGTCAAAATCCTACACAATCGTTTGAAGAGTTGTTTGTACCTGAATCTTTCTCCGTGAGGGTGAACACAAACGATGTGGCTTCTCTCAAGGCTGTTCTTCTGGGTCCAACTGATACGCAACCCTCCGGTTGGCAGAAGTATACCATGTCCAAAGGCATTGGGAAGTCCTTGTGATCTTCTGTTGGGTAACGTCGCAACAACTCGGGTGTTTGGACGGGGGGAGAGGAGCCCATTTTGCCGCCCACTTTTGAAGGGGGCTTAGCCCCCACTATCGCCAAGTAGTCCACCAAACGCGGGCACAAAAATTTCTTCTGTACGTCACACATAGTGTTGCTTTATGGGTAGTTGTGGTTATAGTTCGGTTACTACTTTAAACATTTCCTAACAGACTTGGACCCTCAGATCGGTTTTCAATTTGATGCCACTTTTTTAAGTTACTATTTCATGATTTTGGCATATTTTTATTGGGTGGTATTGCCTTTTGATTTCTAAGTTATATCATACGATATTTTGCTATTTTTTATCATGTTAGCTATTAATAATAATAATAAATTTTATCTTGAAATATTATTGCAGAAAATATAAAAATTGCTTTCATTTTCAAAGGAGGGTTTGTCACCGTAAAATATTTTCTTGCAGTGTTTTTGAATAACAGTAACTGTCCCATATTTTGCACCAGAATAATTTAACAAATGTTTGTTTTGTATCGAAATACCGTTTCATGACATTTGACATTGGTTAATAAATTTTAGTGATGGAAATGTTGGGCTTGAAAAACATGTTGATGAAGACCTTATTCATCTGCAAGAAAAGATAAAACAAAACAAATGTCAACATGGTTAATGCATCTGCTAACAAGGTGTAGGTGTGTGCATGATTATGCATATCATTTCACCTTGATATTCTGTTTGTTTTTTATTTAATAACACACAAGTACCACCATTCAAAGAAATATTAATTTCAGTAAACATGTTGACTTGCCGTCTGTACACCAGGTTATTTCAAGGTGAAATGTTACAATAGCAGATATGGCCCTGTAATTACATCATTATTGTTAGCAGAGTAGGAGGTGGTACGTTGGGTAAAACAGATAAGAGGAAGTAAAACAAAGATGTGCCAACGCGGCATTATCTAACGGTTCAAGCCTGTGGGTAAACTGGCCGGTTTGTCTAGTCGTCGATGCAGTGAAGCGCTCCGTAAATTCATTGGGTGAGACTGGGTCTCAACTGGTTACCCGGTTAGCCAAAGTTTTTGGCCGAGATAACCAGTCACCTTGTAGGTGGTACACACCCTGTATGTCACACTTGCATGAAGGCAATGTACGCGTATACAGTCTTGGGCAGTAATGTAACGGAAGACGCGTTACTGTAACGAAATTACTTTTTCAGTTACGAAAATGGTAACGCCGTTACAATAATTTATTACTAACGAGTAAAGTTATTTCATTACATTTGTACGTGACTTTTACGTTACAAACGCGTTACTTTTCGCTAGGTTACAGTTACAGTACTGCCATTGTGCCATACTTGGGGAAATTCGTTTTTAAAAGTAACTTTTAAAAGATTCAGTTATCAATCTTAAAAGGAACTTTTAAAAAGTTCTAGTTCCTTTTTATAACTTTATTCTTAAAAAAGATTAAGTTCCTCAAAAAAGGAACGATGTTCACGTTCAAAGTTCCTTTTAATTTGTATTGTTTTAAATTAAACATGCAGTCATTGATTTTGTAGGTTGCATTATTAATCGTATTGAAAGGGCTATATGAGTATTTACACGACGATGCTTAATTAATTAATTAATTAATTAATTAATTACAACACTATAAGAGAGGAAGAAAATTGCATAATTTAATATCAAATGTATAGTGTCAGCGAGTTACGACACGAGGAAATACTGCCCGTGCAGTCAGGTCCAAGTCTTAGAATCTGGCGGCGGGCGGCATAACCATTATTGTTAAAATCGAAACATACCAGACCGAAATATTTGAATGAGATATAATGCCGGCGAAGCAGAATTTGTTCATTTGTTAATGAAGCCAGAAGACTAATTAGGGGCGCTGAACGCAAAAATAAACGACTTTTCGTACAACGAATGTTTCAAAGAACGTATTAAAAAGTTCCCCGAAAATATGAACTTTCTCAAATAAAAGTTCCTTTGTCAAAAAAAGGATCGCGTTACTTGAAAAGTTCCCCAAAAAACGACCGTCTACCCTGACCACATATACAGCTGCAGTACCCGAGCAAGTTACTCCCGCAAGTTGTCAACTGATTTTCAGTGGAGGATATAACCATTTTATTTATACCTATGTGCTCTCTTACTAGGAGTCGTTTACACGTACTATACTAGAGTATCATATAGATGGACTGCACGAAGTCAAACTCTTAAGTTTAAAAAACCCCAACCTGAACCAGAAATCGAACCCTGGATCTTCTGTTTCGGAAGTACCTAGCAAGAAACCCCCAGAGCCCCAAGATCAACAAGACACAAAATCTATCTAGTTTGATCGAGGTCTAGAAACAACTTTAGATGAAGATGTCTTCTAACTTACTAGAAGCTAATGGGCGAAATATGGATGGATCCAAACATGAAGTAGCCTAAGAAAGAGAACACGTAGGCCCTACAAAGTTAAAACTTGCAAAAAGAATTTAATTTTGTCTTTCCATCGATTTCTATGAATCTGGTGTTGAGACAAAGCAATGAATGCCACAGTAACTTAGGATTGAGCTGCTGTATGTTAGGTGATATACGGTACCCATCCAGGAGGAAGAAGGCAACACCGGCGGCCAATGCATTCAATGAACATAGAAGCAAATCACAGAACTAGCGTGTTATCATGCCATGTCATGGGTAGTAAGTGCCAAGGGGTTCCAAGATTAGGTACCTACATCTTACCAAATTAGATTTAGATCGAAGGGTCACTCTGGTGTGAAATATTTAGAAAAAACGCTCTCCAAATCTCGAACCATGCATGAAAAACGAAGACGTAGAGAAGCCACGAAAAATATATTGAAACACCAACACACACCAAATGGTACATTCACCGATATTAAGACTAATTTTAAAGAAAGAATAGCCAATTACAACTGTTTCAGTACCGGTAACACCCCGTTGAAAACAAGCTGGTATAATCACGGAACATGCGTATTTAAAAAAGAAAAAACGAGAGGTTGAGGAAGCTGCCCTGAGACACTTACATCAACTGACCCCATACAGATGTGAACTCTTGCATTCGATATGGATATGTTCTACAGCGGCCAGAATACACTAAAAAGAAACCCACTCACGTGCAAAACACGTTCACTCACGTTTGACTCGTTCGGAAGACCAGCAGTGTTCCTGAACATGACCTAGTTCCAACCATTCTTCCCTCGTCAAGAAGCAGAAGCACCACAATGATGATTCATGTTATCGACTTGATGGGAGTCTAGGGCTCGGTCTCCGGGATCAATAAATCCGGGCTGGCATTGCTGCTGCGCCCGCACACATGTACAGTCGCCGACAACCACCAAAGACCTCCTACCTTACCAACACCGAGAAAGGAAACGTTGAAATAGCCCTCATATCAGTGTAGCATAACAGTCTTCCGGTGCGGTGCGATAGTAAACCATAAGCTGACCTATAGAGTAGTAGTGAACAAAGAAGTCCGGCGACCACCTACGTCATACAATATGTATTGATTTTCAATGTCAGTAATTGAAAGGCGATTATTTTGTTGAGACCCACCACTGTCAAGCTAGTCCTACGACTGATGAATGGTAATGAAATCACTATATGACACGGAAACAGCGCATTACTAATTAACTGATAACTGTTGGAGAAAGCTGTCGTAAGGCTTACGACAAATCGACAAACTGTTAATTAATACACAACTGTATATTCAAATCTGTTTGTCGTTGTTGGGAACGTTCCTGGGGTTGGGACAGATTACGTATCCATAACAAGTGAGACTGACAAGCGTGTCGGAAAACGTGATGTCAAGGAGAGGGTTGGGAGACTCGTGTACGTAGCAACACGTGATGTCAAGGAGAGGGTTGGGAGACTCGTATAGCACAACGTGATATCAAGGAGAGGGTTCGGAGACTCGTGTAGCACAACGTGATGTCAAGGAGAGGGTTGGGAGACTCGTGTAGCACAACGTGATGTCAAGGAGAGGGTTGGGAGACTCGTGTAGCACAACGCGATGTCAAGGAGAGGGTTGGGAGACTCGTATAGCACAACGTGATATCAAGGAGAGGGTTCGGAGACTCGTGTAGCACAACGTGATGTCAAGGAGAGGGTTGGGAGACTCGTGTAGCACAACGTGATGTCAAGGAGAGGGTTGGGAGACTCGTGTAGCACAACGCGATGTCAAGGAGAGGGTTGGGAGACTCGTGTAGCAACACGTGATCTCAAGGAGAGGGTTGGGAGACTCGTGTAGCACAACGTGATGTCAAGGAGAGGGTTGGGATACTCGTGTAGCACAACGTGATGTCAAGGAGAGGGTTGGGAGACTCGTGTTGCAACACGTGATGTCATGGAGAGGGTTGGGAGACTCGTGTAGCACAACGTGATGTCAAGGAGAGGGTTAGGAGACTCGTGTAGCACAACGTGATCTCAAGGAGAGGGTTGGGAGACTCGTGTAGCACAACGTGATGTCAAGGAGAGGGTTGGGAGACTCGTGTAGCACAACGTGATGTCAAGGAGAGGGTTAGGAGACTCGTGTAGCACAACGTGATCTCAAGGAGAGGGTTGGGAGACTCGTGTAGCAACACGTGATGTCAAGGAGAGGGTTGGGAGACTCGTGTAACACAACGTGATGTCAAGGAGAGGGTTGGGAGACTCGTGTTGCAACACTTGATGTCATGGAGAGGGTTGGGACTCGTGTAGCACAACGTGATGTCAAGGAGAGGGTTGGGAGACTCGTGTTGCAACACGTGATCTCAAGGAGAGGGTTGGGAGACTCGTGTAGCACAACGTGATGTCAAGGAGAGGGTTGGGAGACTCGTGTAACACAAAGTGATGTCAAGGAGAGGGTTGGGAGACTCGTGTAGCACAACGTGATGTCAAGGAGAGGGTTGGGAGACTCGTGTAGCACAACGTGATGTCAAGGAGAGGGTAAGTGGCCTCGTTAAGCGAGCAAAGCGAGCTTCTCCACTAGACTCTTATGGCACTTCGTTCTGATTTTTTTTTTTTTTTTTTTTTTTTTATGTCTGTCGATAGCGGTCGAACGGAAAGTCCGATCAACTTGAAATTTGGACCATCTACAAGCCTCGATGTGGATTGAAGGTGTATAGTTTTGAGGCAAAATCATTCGAAAAGTTACAAAGTGACACCATAATTACTGCAAAATATTTTTCTGAAACAAAATGGCGGCAAAATGTGAGATAGACAGATTTTTTTTACAGATTTTTACGGTTACGAATATTTTCGCTTTATTGCGATCTGATAAATATTGGAAAAGTTACACAAAAGTTACTCAAAAATATTTTTCTGGAACACAGAAACAGCAAAATGTGAGGTGGCTATCTTATAGTAAATTTTTGTCCGGTTACGAATATACTAATATAAACGCGATCTGATACGTATGTGAGGCAGGAATCACATTTCTATTGCTGTCAATAACTGTTAGTAACGGTGGCGGACCGTGTTGAAAACATGACGACGAAAATTCTTAGCAACGCACATTGCACTGCATCCAACAATGTCGGGAAGTAGGCCTATAATAGCTATGGAAATTAGGAAAAATAATGCAATGCGCATTCTTGAATTGTTGTGAATTGTTGTTTTTATTAGCTTTGAGAACTTTTCGCCACAAAGTTCGAAGATATGGACGCGCTCGCTTATCAACGCGTCAAACAGAGCGTTTACAAAGTGTAGCACAACGGGAATATGAGTGATTTACGAAGGCACAGAGGAAAAAATTTAAATGGATTTGTGGGCCACTATAGAACTATAGGCCCAATAAGGCGCGCGCCTCAAGAGCCACTGACTTCTTTACCTAACTCGAAGACCAGATGGAAAAAGTGGATCCACCTTTTTAACCGAGTTATGTGGAACAAAAAAATAGTGTTTACAAGTGTTATTCTAGGGAAAATTGAGTTTGACCCAAAACAAATAATTAGGGACAACAGTAGGTTTAATAGTATTATTTTCTTTTGAAAAATTAGCTCTATATAACATCAAAAGCCGCTAAATCCACATGGAGTAAGTTTATGAAAATTTACTATTTAAAGGGGACACTGTGTAATAAAAAAATGTAAAAAAATATGAACCGATCAAGCTAAAATTTAGTACATACACACACATACATACACCAACACCTTAATATTACATGGTGATTTTTTTGAAATTTTGCGAAAAATTTTTGACAATTTTTGAGCACATTCTGTTTTTTTAGTACAGTTTTACGGGGCTGCAAAGGGGCAGAAAGTGAACTATAAAAAAATATATGTTCAGTGTGATAATGATACAATTAGCATTTTCCTCCCCTTTAGTAAATAAATGTGGAACGAATGGAAACTGACCTAAAAAAAAAACCTGATGTAAAAGTGGGCGTATGTTTCAGAAAACCCCGTGAAAATAGTAGACCTTGCCCCATATGAAGCCAGCCAGGGCTAAGCTGTGAGTCGTAACATAACCTTACCGTGCTATACCACTGAAATACTGACGTATCGATTCACAGTAGCCAAATTAAGTTGTAACTAAAAAATACGCAATTCATTGATATACTGGAGTAAAAGCACTGAGCACCGACTTTGACATCCAGCAACGTGGGTTTATTTTGTTCCGGTTGTACAAACCAAAGATGCTAGTCGTACAGTTGTACAAACAAAACTATCGACTTGATCCGTGGTGCTATCTTCCTGTCGCTCACGAAGCATACAGCTCTCGCAGTTAGTAAGACATCTGGTAACAGGGCGGGGCTTCAATTTAAAATGCTTCATACAACCTCAATCCCTATTGTTGGAGAAAACTTAAGAGAATTTTCTTTATGTATGTATTTATTTATTATAGTTCAATACATATACATTTTTCATGGGCATGCGCATAGCACTGCTGAGATGTCTCCATGCACATATTATGGAAAATAACTCGCAGGAATCCCTGCTGCAGGAGGTACAAAATTTACCTGATGTGCCCTTCCTCAGGCAAGTATTTAGGGTATTCCAATAACCGACATAAATATCTCAGGGTTGTTAGCTAAACTACCATTCCCTGAATGAATTACGGTCAAGTTAAATGATCATTACCATATTAATTCATATACTCCAAGGATGCAGGGCATCAACACACCTTCTTTGAGTACAATCCGGCAGTTGCATCTTGCACCTTTACCATTTGCAAGGACATAGCGCCTTGCGGTGACCGAAACCCTACCACAATCTGTTTTTATCCTCTGGTATAAATCATATTTTAGTTTTACACATGCATAGTATTGTTTGTATTGTTGTGTGCATGATTTTAAATTAATTTGTATTTGCATGATAATAAAAACTGATGAAACCTATGCATCATGTAAACATCAATTAGTACATTAATTACTCTACTCTTTTCTTATCCTCTTCCTTCCTCTTGCTCTTATCTTACTTTTATGGAGCTTTGCAAGATATACAACATCTTTATGTTATTTGTATTATTTAGAAGACACATCTACAAATCCACGATAAGGTATTGGATGGCTACTTTTTTGAGCTTTAAATTTTACTTGAACCTCTGCTGTGCAACATCAAATGGCAATGCCGTCAACAATGTGTCATGTGCAGTGTTGTGACTAGATAATTTATTTTTTATCTAGATAAAGATAATTCCCCAAAAATTATCTAGATAAGATAAAAGATAAAGTGTAAAAAAATTATCTAGGTAATAGATAAAAGATTAAAATAATTATCTAGATAATTTTGAGAAGATAAAAGATAATAATGATATTATTGAGTTATTGACATGTTTCTTAAAAAGCAATATTTACTTATTTTTTTTCCATATCTATCATAATATGGATGGATTTTAATAACAAAAATTTAATAACAAAATGCCGCCATTTTCAAAAAAAGGAAAACCAGTAGAAGTATTTTTCATTTTGAAAAATGGTATATTTTATTATTATTTTGGTTAAACATTTTATAAATTTTTTTTATCTACAAGCTTAAAATTTTAAATAAGATAATCTGTATTTTTATCTAGATGAAAGAAAGATAACACCCAAAAAATTAGCTAGATAAAGATAATAGATAACAGATTTTATCTAGATACGTTATCTAGATAATTTTATCTAGATAAGTCACAACACTGGTCATGTGATATTATTCGACAAGAGTTGATACCAAGGGATGGCTTGAACATCAGAAACTTTAGGCATTACTTCGGAGGTCTTATCCTTTAGATTCATAGGCGTGCGCAGCGTCTAACATTAGACTCGGCACAAGGTGGCACGGTACAGCTGGGGTCTGGGGCGAAGCCCCAGCCGTCGGAGGCAATTTCGCCGTAGGGGAAACATTTTTCGGTTGATGCACTAACTTTTATGGCCTAAAACACGATTTTAAGATGCGACTCTTTCCGCTGCCATAGGATCTTGTGGCCCCTATATAGAGCTGTTTCGTTTCATATAATATAAAAGATAAATTAGAAATTATTTGCGTAGCGTCGGGTGAAGTGTGCCTTCGCGTAAAAACGCGCTACTGACAGTGCATTTTAATTTAAAGACTAATTTAAAGTTAGTTTAAAGTTAAACTGCTCTCGGCCCAGGCCAGGTCTAAAGAATTGGAGTCCAGCGCGGCCCGACCGCAAAGTTGACACATTAGGTTTGTTTCTTTGTCCTGCATATAATCGCGGTGTAAGTTGGCGGTGTAAACAGGAACTACGCGACAATGCAGGCTGTGCAAGCTACACTGCGTCGATACAAAGAAACGCATTTTTGCAAGTAGTGAAACACTTTCAAATTTATACGTGTTTAAAAGTACAAAAACATGTACTAGGCTTAGTGTACATTGTTGAGAACCATTTCCAATCACATTTAATGTCTATTTTATAATAACAAATCAACAGTAAACGCTTCTTTCATCGTAATTATGTGACGATATTTAAGCTTGGCGGTAACTTCCTTGCATTACAACGCTCCACCTGCTCGGGAGCTGGTGCTGCATATCCTGCATCGATGCAGCTACACCGGACAAAGAAACGACTAGCGGTGTAGCTCCATTGGGACAAAGAAACGCGAGAGTGCTACACTCCTTGCATACATGCAGAGAGTGCAGGACAAAGAAACGAACCTATTAGGTCTGGCTTGGGCCGGATAGGCCTGGGCCGTGCGCACGCCTATGTTCAGATTTATCATACCTAGTTGGCTGCCAGGGTCAACTCCTGCTGCAGCAGATGTGTGAGATTTTGGGGTCTCTTTCCTGTACCTGTTTGTTTCCCTACCTATTTGCTCGTGCTCGGTGTTAAGTTGTGAAAAATCATCTAGTAGATTCAAGATCAGGGTTTTTCAGATACTACCTCTGGATTATTTTAACGAACATGTGCATTATTAAATGCACAGAGTGATCTCTGTTATCGAAGCACCCTTAAATAACAATAAACCAAGCTTCTCCATAAAAAGAGTTAGACTATTGTTCCAATTGTTCACTCTCTGGTACTAACCTAAATAAAACTATGTTTAGCATTCTAAGGATTACTAAAATATGGGATTTAGGTGGTTTGATAAGACAAAAGTATGCAAATATTACAGTTCATTTAATCACAGTTAGATCAATTCCAGATCACAACATTTCCAATTTTTAATCTTAACAATAGAAGAAAAACTTACATTATATTAATTTTCTTCAATAGCTATTTCAAAACCAATAAATAACCAAATACAAAATCTATACAGAAATAAATTACATAGGTAACTGTAAGGAAAAATTGAGCTGTGTTCTAAAAATTATGTAATCATTTCTTTTATTTCGATAGCAACTTATAAATTAAAAGCCAGAGTAAAAATGTGTTCACTAGAGACAAGGTGTTAGGTTTACATTTTCCAGATTTCTTACAAGTAATGAAGTATGATCAAAAGGCATAAATTCATTTAGTTACATTTTGCCATTGCGGCTGCTAATTGTATACATCATTACGATTTGTTCAATTTATTTTATTTTTTATTTTGATATGCCTCAGCCTGTTTCTTTTTGCACGATGTTACTGAAGATGAACGATAATGCTATTTTTTGCAAGAAAAAAATGTTCAGGAAGTCAGTCGAAACACTTTCAAACTAAATAAACAAGATATCGACCACACTTTGTTACAAATTAACTATTTATACATCAAATCATAACCATAGAAACTTGAGCAACATTGTTTTCAAATGACTAACTGATGTTTAGCACTAAAGGTGCTTCCTGTTGCTAGGTACCTGTTTGTAAGCTCTCTTTGTTCACCCGTTGTTGTCAGAAGGGCTAGGATCCCAAACCCATGCAACAAGGCTTATCGATACGAATGTCATTGTGTTATAAGCAAGGCAGCTAAAACTCAGTAAACATCAGAATCTCAACTGACGGGAATAGGTTTCTTGCTCACGACCCATGCTGAAAACAAGAGCTTTCATTTTTTGAAATATTTCTAAATCTGGTCTTAAGCTGTAGGATATGACTTGGAGCTCAATTCACACATTACACATTCAGTAATGGCATATTTAAAAGTGCAAGTCTGATGGGGACTTGAACCTAACCTCCCGCATAACTGGACAAAGCCTTCCTTCCAAGAATTAACACAGAACACAGGCCTGCCAGCTGCATCAAAACTCACTTATAATCTGAACTTAGATATGAATATAAATAATATGCATGATGGAAATAAAAATGTAGCCTATGATATGACATTAATAAGCCTTTGCATGCTCTCTCTCTCTCTCTCTCTCTCTCTCTCTCTCTCTCTCTCTCTCTCTCTCTTTCTCTTCTCTGACATCAATTTTAGAGGGAGTGCAGGGGGGGAGGGGGGACAACCTGATAATGTAATTTAAGTACCTACGATATCAATAAATAGTTTTGAATTATTCAAACATTGAACAGCTAGTAAGGTTTTTATACCAATACAGTATTAGCTTCTAACATGTGATACAGAACTTGTTATTGACATATTGTAACTCACGCTAAATAGCATTATTCTGGCTATTGCAAAGGTATCTCATCTTTCCTCATTAAGAAAATATACAATTTGGTTTTTCTCCAACTGAAATCTAACATAAATCACAAAATAATACGCAGACAGGTTTCTAAAACTTAATACCATATTCATAATCTGTTAAAATCTCATCCCACATCTTAAGTTTGAATGATCTGACAAATGTTCACTTGTAAAGTTTATTTTGTTATTTAATAAAAAGTAAATTCATCAAGAAACTTGCATAGGTCACTTCAGATCATAAACAAATCGTTTGATTGGCCTTACTTTTTAAGTGATTAGATGTAACAAAACAGGCAAATAATGAGTTGTAAGCTGGCATCATAGGCACTTGAAGTAGCTTATCCAATACAAATTTACAACCAAACATTACTAATTATTATCATACATTACATACAGTTTCGTACCCAATTATTAAACAACTTTAAAATGTCATAAAATATATAAATAAGTAAAACTAATACCCATGCAAACTAAAAGAAATAAGGTGGTAGCCAATTATTTCACAGTAATCTTGTTCAACTATTCAACTAAAAGTGTCATGCCCAATTTAAGAATATAAACAGAAGTGCATAGTTTGAAGAAATAGCAGCAATTACAAATTGTTTCAACAGCTGTTTATTTTGAAACTACTGTAGGGTATTTATTTGTAATAATTTTTATCTGAAGTTGATTTTCACATATTGTAACATTTTTATGTGTCATTCTACAGAAGTGTTGCGTAAGCACAAGAATTAGTAATTAGTAATTGCAACAAAGTAGAACATGCATTAAAAACTAAATTGTAGAACTTATAATCATTTTATTTGGCTGTAGTCTTACTGTTATCATGCAAAATTAAATTTCAAACCCACATCTTCACACAAACTTTTCAATAAAAATCCATCAAAGGCAGAATAATGCCACCGAATAACAAGTGTGCGTATTCAAATTTGTCTGCATGACTCGTTGTATTATTAACATTAACAAGAGAAAAGCTAGATGAAAACGTGCTTGTATACCCTATGTCAAAACTCACTTTGCTGTAGCGAATCCCAGTGAAGGTGTAATAAGGCTTGAAATATGATATGTTTTATTGCAACATAACTTTTTCAGAGTTGTGTAGCATAAAAATCAAAATCAAAAATATTAAATTACAGACTAAAAAAATAATTGTGCAACCTCTGCGTGAAACCAGGTGGCATATACATTATGTTAAAATGTGTAATGCACTTAAAATGGCAATATTAGATAAATGAGCTAAAAACTACACTACAAAACATTAAAACATTTCTTGTGTATGAATACAAATTCATTTGGAATCCAGTACAAAACTATACTATAGATATTAAATGATTAGGAACATTTTTGGCCCAATTAGAGACAGATATACAAAACATGTATATCCCACGAATGGAATGCTAATGATAAACACATAGTATCAAACCATCAAGGCTAACAATAATTACAAGAAATTGCGAGTGCAAATAATGACTGAACGAATGATTTTGGTGGTGCCTAGGGTGGTCTTCATATCATTGTAGTGTCTTCAGCTTCTAAGAGAAAATGAGTTTCATCGTCGCTGGACTCGGATGATTCAGTCGTTTTTGAGGAGAGGGCACACTCGCTACTTTGTTGGGTCAATGCAATAACTGGGACAGTCGCTGCAATATAAACAACACATCACTAGAAACTCCCCCATCAAAAGGTTCAGGACTAAATCAAGCTATAAAGCTACATCACACAGTCGAGTTCATTTCCCATAGAATATAATCCCAGTTTCTCTTATGTCCACTCACACTAAACAATGTTTTAGACACGTTGGCAGAAACAGATCGGCTTTATGTTTTGCTGTGACCTACTTACTTTCTAAGGTAACCTGTCATCCGTCCAGAGTTTCTTCCCCCAGGGCATGTTTATTTACATTCTAAATTCCAATTTAGTCTACAATAAGTTTGATTTTAAAAATAAAAGTTAGTTTCTCTCCCCCAGCTTTCCTACAATCCAAGAGCAGACTAACACAGGAGATGCCAGCCCAATGCAATGAAGAGCCATTTCACTACACGCTAATTACATTAATGATTTTAGCATGAGTGATAAATGTCAAAGAGGGTCACATCTGTAGCTGTATGTGATGCTACTACACTCTTCGCACCTTTGCATGCAAGCATACAGTGTTGCCAATTTAGCGGTTTCGCTGCTAGATCTGGAGGTTTTGAGATTCAATTCGCGGTCAAAAATAAAAATTGCGGCTAGCGGCAAAACCTGAAGGTGTGTGATTTGCGAACTGGCGGTTAAAACAAAAGTAGCGGAATTGGCGGAATTGTAGGTAAAACTCAATTTTACCTAATAAATGTAAAAAAAAGGCCAATCATAAGCCCATCCATCAACCTCCAAAACAGACGACGAAGCAGATGATATTGCTGCAGATGACAATGATATGCTCGGGCAGTTGGAGAGTTGGAGTAGGCCCTAAGGTAGGAGACAGAATTAGAATGATTGTGTAATTTTTTAACAATTTATTTAAAAGTGTATTGTTTTATTATATTTTTTATTATTGTGATCTTGTTAAAACATTTTTTCCCCTGCATAAGAAGATTGCAATTATTTTGAATACCTAACGTGTGATCAAACTATATTTACTTTCTTTGAATTTAAGGTTTTACGAAGTTGTATGGAAATAAAATCGATAAAAACAATATTTCACCCCTGTGTGGAGAATATTGTATGTTTTTTGTTGCTTTGATGACATTTTGTAAATCTAGCGGTTTGAAGGTGAGATCTGGCGGATATTTAGAAACTTTTAGCGGGCACATTGCCACAACAGTTGGCAACACTGCAAGCATAGATCCTACATTTACTATTACACAGCATAGACATGTTAGGACTCACTGTCCCACTGAATAGTATGTATTACGGATGCCATTCGACTTTAACATTTGCCATCGATGTGTCCGACCAAAAGTTATAAAATCACATCATGATGTCGGACATATTTCGACGTAGACATATGATCGTTTTCGAAAACTATCGTGGCGAAATAAAGTACTCGTGTATATTATATACGTGTGTTATATAAGCGCAGAAAGCACGTGCGGACCAAAGTCTAGGGTTTCAAGCGCCAATGTTCGGCAATTGTATCACTCACGGGTAAAAGTGTAATAGGTATATCATTACACCTCCATCAGGGCCTGTATTCCTAAAAGTTGTCACATTGTGACATAACTCCCTTTATGTGATATCTAAGTAGCCTCACTTTACGTTACACTAAGTTATACGTAGATATCACTTAAAGGGTGTTATATCACAAAGCGACAACTTTCAGGAATAGGGGCCCAGGTAAATATTGTGCCCATTCACTTTGACACTGCATGTTACTGTTTTTTGTTCCAACAACCAGTTCAGTTATTCATCTTTGTCACTACTCGAGCCAATCGGCTCTTTATCTTACTGTGTTATGTTTCTTACCATGTCCCATCAAGGTTCCTATTTCTTGAAAGTTGTATACATGTTTGTGTTGACAATTTTATCTAAATATCATTTTAATGAGACTAGATACAAACATCTCGGTTTTCAGCACGGGTATATATGAACACGGGCACATAAAAACATAATATTTAAATTATGAGAATATAAAATGGTGTAATAACATCTATCAATAGAATCTTAAAACAGTTAAATGTGTTTACCTAAGATAAAGGGTGTCAAGAAAGTCTAGTCATTACTCCTAATGCAATTAAATAGGAATTACAGTACTTGAAAAGGCAATACGAAACCATTATGTGAATAAAAAATTGACTAAAGATGGCACCATATAAAGATCAGCCATGTCCATAACACTATGAACAGCTGCCTTGATAAGAGACAAATGGACTTGCTTACTTCATTCATATTGTTACACAATTATACATTACAAAATGTGATATCAGGAATCAAGATGTAAGAAAGAAAAGTAGAACAAATGCTCTACTTCTATTATCAATGGCACTTTACTTAACAGTCACATTCAAGTTTAATAGTCCCATGAACAATGAACTTGACTGCAATGGATCATAGTACTGGTACCAGCTACAAAAACATACCTAAATATTAGTTTCAGAGTGTCAACAGCACTGTTCTAAGAAATCAGACTTACTGAGTCTTAAATACAGCCAAATGACAACTTTTCTATGAAAATGTTACTTAAAAGATGTTTTCAAAAGCCTACACAATTCTTGGCAAAACACTCACCATATGTTTTTACATGCCCTTGTTCACTGAAATACCCCCCCCCCCCCCCCCCCCCCCTCCACCAAGTATTTTCTTTATGGAACATGTCTTTAGGAGTCAGACATCCCCATTGGTTTAAACATTGATGCCTTGCATGAAGTAATAACTAGGTATACTACAGAGTAAGTTAAAATCTTTCCAAGAATGAGACTGAACCATAAGAAATCAATTTCAAAGCAAAAATACCTACCATGCACTGCAACACAGCTTTATCATTCATAACCTACCTCTCAGTGAAGGACTGTTATCATGGTATGGTCACTTGAAGCTGTAGGATTATAATTAATGAATTATCCTAATTGAGAGAATAGAAGATGAAAAACACCACGGGCCTGAACTAAGTTGTTGTACGATAATTGGCTTCCGTTCTACAGATACCACTAGTGTCGGTCAGCCTCAAAATGTGACCCTGACGCTGCTAATGACTAATATGCTAATTGTTCTATAGCGAGTGTGACATAGCTAACTGTCTTGCAAGAAATACTTAGCACTGAGCTATGTAAAAAAGATGTTTGGATTGAAAACCAATCAAGTTTTGCCTTTGCAGCAGGACAAGGAACTTCTAAAATGGTTTTCCAGTCTTCTTATGTAAAGTGCTCTTAAGGTACCGGTACTAAACAATTAATTGTCTTCATATATAGTACCCATTGTCTCGTGTTGTTTTCTAACGAACTCAACTGTGTGTATACATTTTCAAATGGTAACCTTAGTCTTTCTTTATTCTCTACTGATCGAGAAAGACCACAAACTATGTACACGAAACATTCAAAAGCTCATTTATATATTTTTATTGTTACACCACCTATTTTCCCTACTGCGGCCACGGGGAAATATAACATTGACAAACAAAACTACTGTAGTTTTGGTCATTCAGCAAAGAGAAAGCTAATAAGAATGAGTTTACAACCAGAGTTTTCCGAGTCAATAAGCCGGATGCCAAGCAAACATGTAAATATTGAATAGGTATATTTTGATTGGGGTACCTACATCAATTATCAGTCAACTTGTTTCTGCATGAATGATATTCATTACCAAGGGAACCCTATACTGAGTTCTAGTAAGTACATTATTTTATTAGTATTGGCTCAAAACCCTGTGTATGTTGTGATAGATGCTCCCGAGGAGTAGGGCACACCGATACACTTCCCGAACACCACCACCAACACTCAAGCTAAGGCGTAACCAATAACCCGCCCACTGAACATGTATGTATCAGACTATCAGACATATGGAAATGTGCATAGTCACCAATAAGAGTGCACACAATAACAGTAAGTGAATAGCAATAAGAAAGAGCAATGCCAACATTAAATCCACACAAAATTACAGTTTTTAAACTTGTAATCACAAGAACACTCGTTGGAAAATAAGTAACAAACCCAGGTGGTTTCGTAAGAATTTGTCTGTTTGAAAAACACTTTTAATATTATATTCAGTAGCATTATTGTGTATTCACTCTGAAATAACATTAAAATAACAAGCCTAAATACAACAATACAAAGGTTTTATCATAGGTCCGAGGTTCTTACAAAACACATTCTACGGTTCTCTGTTTCAATGTTGTATAGCATTCTTGAAAAATTAGTCAACTTACTAAATAAAAAAATAAGGTAATTTTGTATGGTTTTAATATTGTAACTACTCTCTCTCATTCAAGAAAATTAAGTAGAAGCAAAGAAATAAAAGTGAAGAGGGAGAGGGGAGGAGGGTTACAGGATAGAAAGCTTAGCCTTTCCGTCACCTACCAGGCTTTACGGTATGTTCCTCTAAACCCTGCTGCATGTGTGGTTACTGGTAGTAGGATGTGGATTTGTGGTTCAAAGTAAAATCACCATAGTACCCACATTTTTTTGTTTATTCATCTATGACAGCACAGGAAATTAACCAACTCAGTTTGGATACCACAGTAAGCATACAAAAGATCAAAACATTTATAAGATTCATTGATTGCATTGAAGAAATTAAACTTCACTGATATGTCAGTGGTAACTGGGGACACATGAAATACTTTGAAATATGCATGTATCTGCAATTTGTTTATAAAAATTTGACAAACAGTAAATTGCTATAACATTATCCATTCTTATAAACTCTTTTCTGATTTAGCTATTCAACTCGATTGATGCAATATTTACATTTAATTAAAACATTATACCGCAGTTGTTACGGTATAAACGACACCACAAGTGTAGAACCAATACATCTATGTGGGAGATAGAAACAAGATATAGCAGTGAACCATGTCCCATTGCAGTGTCAGCCCTGCCCAAACCCAATGTGCTCAAGGCTCAAGTTAATGTGCATGTACACCAGATGGGTTAAGAGTGTTGTTAATAAAGAACAGCAGTAATGTTAAGAAGATTAGTTGCAGAAGACGCTTGCCTCACACGAGGCTACATCTACCACGGTGAACTGCACAGATGATTCAAGAATACCTGAATATGCTTGAGCAGATGGGAAACTTGTTTGGGCCGATACATTTATTATCAAGATTACTGTCACTGAAAGAATAACTGTCTAAAAATATTAACTGTACATACGAGAACATGAGCAAAGCAAACTTGTTAACACACTTGTAGTGTATCTAGTCTTTGGGAAACTTGCAATCTTGGTATAAAATACATTTTTAAACACTAAGCTTTCGAAACAACAATCGTATTTAACGCTTTAAGATTCTCTCTTTTGTCAGTCAAAAACATTCATAATTATGTAGTCTAAACATAGTATCTTTTCACCTATGGCACAATTCAACCTTAAGTAGGCTATTTAAGATTTACTATGGCAACTTATTAACATTACAGTTAACATGGGCCATTTTAATACTAGAGAGGCCAAAGAAAATACACGGTATGATTATTAGTGCGTTAATTATTTGGGCAGGTCTGGCTAGAAAGTTCTGACTACAATGTTTTAAATACACTAGATATTTACCAGTATCCATAGAGTGGTAATTGATGCAGCCAAAAAGCAGGCATTATTAAATAAAAAAAGGTGTTTAACACTCTCAATGTTATGGGTCAAGCCAACTGCATCAACATTATAGTTGCAAGCAGACAAAACTTGTAAAATACATACAAACAACAAGAACATTACTATGATATAAGAGTGAGAAAGGAACAGATAATGTCTAATGTGAAAAGAGTGCAAATAACCTTTGGAAATCCTATTATGTAGTTTCTATAAATATAATCGATGCACTTTTGTAAAGGAAATTCCATTCGGGTGAACATTTATGACGGACATTACGATATTCTACATCACATGACTATTCAATATTGAGCTGACGTAGTTGATCTCAAGAAATGACTTTTGACAGTGAAACAATAACATTTCAAGCAGCAATTAAACAAAGTCCCCAAAAATGTCAAATAGTATGCGACTACTCTTGACCAATGAAAAAATATAACCATAAAAATATGTGCAAAAATGAATATATGGGATTAAAAACAATCCATTATTCCTGATGCCTGATTGCACAAAACATTAACACTTCAGTTCAGGTTAGCGGAACACAACCAGCTTTACTTTTAGCATACGAAGCCTTGATCAAAGTAAATAGCGCATCCTAATGTTATTTGGTCTTGACCCAAACACCAAATAAAGAACGGGTTTCAACGTGTTTTGCCGTCACGCATTCCAAAGAAACCACATGGTCCAAAAACCCAACAATTTTTCTTGCAATTGTGCCCTATTCCTACAAACAAAACAAAAGAAAACAAGTTATGGTGAGAGTCCAAAAAATCCAATTCTATGGCATTTAAGTCAGATCGCCTGAGCAGTGGAATTGAACCACAGAAGTAGATAGAATCTTTGTTATTGGCAGAGAGTTGATTAACATACGTGCTCAGTAAACAGAGGATCTGCATTTCAATATCAACCCTTATATCAACCCTTTCAAGTAAAAACCCTCACTATTCATGATAAAACATGTTTTCATTGCTAGAACTAGTTTGCATGTTGCAACAGTATGCTTGGTTGATACTGCTGAACTAACTGGGTTACTTTACTAAGGAATTGATCCATAATTCTAAGAGGCACCATAACCACAAAAACATACATAAAATACATGTTGTATCCAACTTATAATCACGGTTATAGGTTGACCTACTATGAAACAACCTGCAGCAAACAGTCATACATTCCCCTTCAACATGCATTTCCCCCAATAAAAGTTTGCTTTCCTACAAACCAGAGAACTAAACGTACTTCTTCAGACTCCAACCACACTAAAAGATTTAGATCACGGGAAACTTTTCATACGTATGTTGCTTTTTCTTAACTTTCAATCCTCATCACTTTATGCAACTGCACCTTCATTTGGTACTTCAGTTGTGGAAATGGAAAGAAAATGGAGTTGGAAAAAGAGATTGCATGATAAGCTAGATGATACTGTTCTAACACGAGAAACAAGAAAGAAAACCCAAAATTTCAAGTCAAATCATGTTAGTGTGGACATCCAAATTACATTCCCTCCGTTATATCTTTAACAGATACTAACATGTCATGTTTAGACTAATTACTAGTTCATTTATCTTTCAGTATACTGTCATGGGGCCTGATGGGTCCTGTATTTACTTTCATAAGTCACAAATGCAGAAAAAACAGGAGCACAATTTTCAAAATTGTTTTATTTATGGCAAATAGTTTGTTCTCATGTAAGTTCTCATGGTGTAGTGACGGGTTAACAAGCACTTCCCACGGCACCACATAATGCCAGCCAATGACGTTTAACATATAGTAGTTTGTGTGTAGGCCTACAATGGATCTTAATTTGTGGGTGGTATTTATGGAAGCCAACTAAATTTTCTACCATGCAAGAGAAAAGTAGCAGTAAGACAAACCAATGGTGAATAACTCCTGACAATTTGTCAAATGATTCTTAAGATGTAGAGAAAAAAGAACAAAACAAATTGTGTGTTTTTATATCTATTTTTATGCAATTTAAAAAAATGTATTTATGCAATACATATTCTGAACTGAACTGAGCTGTAGATTTGCTGTTTGATGACTAGACTATGTATCAATATAACTAGCAGGAACATTGTTTAAAATAAACATAATTATTATTCACAGCGGCAAACTTCTCGCATAGACTCAAAACAAAATGTCTAAGGCCTTGTCTATGTAGACCAGTACACATATTGGAACACAGGTTATGTGCTCAGAAAATAGAGACTACTGGCAGATACTGTTCTGGGGGCATGATACGTATGTTTATAACTAATCAACTATGTACAAGCAATGATGGTGCTATATTATACATAAAACCTCTAGAATTAACTTATAGAAACAGCCTCAGTTACCTCCACTAAATTGTTTTTCTACTGGCCTGATTGGGCTACACAATTAGCCACAATGCACATTCATTGCAAGTTTAAAATATATCCTATTTGTATCTAGGGCTCAAATGAGGGATTTCTCACGAACATTGAAATGAGTAGTGCTATACTGTATCTTGATGTCATTCTTTGGCAGATTAATGAAAGAAATGTCACTACATTTAACTAGGGATGGAATTTGGTATTAACAGTACCAAGTAGGCTTGCACCTTTTCTAGGATCCCATCGGAATCGTTTCTCGACTCTATATTTAAACTTTCTTCAGTACAGAGAACATAATGTAGGTACAATGAATCTAACTAAGACTGTACAAGACTCGAAATTTCTAAAGAAGTTCAAGCAGAAATTTCATCTCGACACTCGCATTACAAAAGTTCCTAGATACTCTCGAACTACGCCTCAAAATTTGTAACAATGTCTGTTGAATGTTCTTGCTATTTCTAAGTAAAAGGGCCAAGTTCTTCGAGGTTTGGGCAGCAATTTACAGTTAATCGCGCCATAAGGGCAGTTTCATTTCAATTTAATTTCTATTGTAGGTTGTATTGTACAGTTACATTTTTATTGTAGGTATAATAAAAAAGGTGCGATAGTTTTTAGCAAGATCTGTTATCATGCTCCATTTCGTAAACCGCTTGAAGTTCAAGATAATCTTAAACTTGCACAGCTCTAAATCTAACATGAGAGCTTAGCAGTAATGTTACATCGAGCAATAGTAGTTAGGAGTGGGTAGGAGTAACTCGGCATGCAGCACGGACTCTAGCATGGACTAGGAGAGCACGCCGTGGTATGTGTTAGCTGAAATGCCTTCCTTTACTCTGGCACCCAATGATATCCCGAAATAAAACCACACAGAAAAGGGTATTAATACGCTTGCATAGATATTAAGGACATAACAGGAAAACAATACCTTCAAAAGGCAAGGCACAAATGTTAGATATGTGGGTTTTGTCGTCGTTAGGATCCCATAGATTTGCAAATCATGTGATAAGAATTGAATATTTGAGACAAATCGGAAATACCCAAAACAAATCACTGCATTGCACTGACATTTGTTAATCGGAACACTCTGAATTTACCACTAAATAACAATTATATGTTGAATTTCGTGTGTAAATTCAGAGATAAATTACAATTTACCTTACTTTGCAGAGAATCACACCTACGACAGTAAAAATGCTTTAATCCCTTCTTAAAATACTGCCAGCCTGAACCAGCCCACCTGCCTGCTTCATACAGTACGGACGTTTACGTGTTACTACTGAAAAAAAGTAAATTAAGAATAAAAGAAATGGTAGCTAGCATTGCATGCATCAAAATAATGGAGAGAACAGATAGCTACAAACATCAAGAGGTTGACTCTTTAGGTAAGTACTGTTACTAAAAATATGCTACTAACAAAACAGAACACACACAACTTTTACCTGTTGTAACTACGATTTGATCTGGAAACATATTTAACAGGCATGCCTATCAGCAAGTTGGATTCGAACTTCATCTAAAATAGTTTGGTGGTATGTTCTTGATTTTGTGGAAATCAAAACAGTGCCAATATTATTATAGCATATAAAAACTCATGCCATAATGTTGGTGAAAAATATAATATGAATATGATGAGTATGGAGATTCCAAAAAAAAAAAAAAAAACACTGACATACCTGAAAGGTTTGTATCATTAGGTTTGTACTGATAATAAAATAAATGTGTATGTTAATAATGGAAATGTGTTGTTAATACTTAATAGTCATTTCTAGATACATGTAACACATGTCCTTAAATGTTGGTTCGGTGTGTCACTTGTTTTTCATCAACTTGTACATTCAATTACAGAACACCACAAATGTCTTGCATCGAACTTATCACAGGGGGCAAATGCATATTTTTTTGTTTTTAATATGTGTGTGTGCGTGCATGACTACATCAATTGATATGAACCTATAGTGTTAATGTGTAGGCCTATCAAGTATGTTCAATGCAAACAGGATCAGCACAGTTCGGAGGAACTACAAGTTAGTTATATTCCGATATGGAAAGAAGGAAATACCCATAGAAGTAACATGCTCCAAGCTCTCACACATTGCTTGTACTTTCTTGTGATTTAAAATTAAGAAACTGTCCATGTACTTGGGTCAGTCTTTCAATTGTACTGGCTTGAGGTTGAATCACTGACTAGTATCATGTTTTGAGATACATATTGTCCAAGTCTAGGCAAAACTATTTACTTTAAAATTTAAAATAAATTTTCAATACATACACGAGTGATTAATGAGTTTGAACTAAATGCAAATGCTATCACACATTTAGAAATGACAACTACAATAGGAGGAACCAGATGTTAAGCACTGATGTAGGCTTAAGTTTTACACATTTATAGAAGGAAATACATTTAAAATAGACATCAATAAGGAAACAAGCAAAACCAATGTTTTTTTGGCAATGAATACCTTACAATCTCAGTTGTATGCAGAATAATATAGACCTATTGAACTCTAGCAAAATTAGCCACGTCGGTTCGTTATTATTATTAGCATTACCCGAGATGACGTTTTGCATCTTTTAGTTTAAGTATTTGAACCACCCTTGGAACGTTTAGCTACATTTAGAAACAAATTCAATTGATAATAATTCTATACCACACATAACTATCATGTTCTAAGAAAATGCACTAAACTTCAGTACACTCTAACTGCTATAATTTGCTTACCTTTTCAATGATTGGGTAATTTGTAATGACTAATGAAATACACTGTATTGTAGATTCTCCCAACCGTTTTTCCAACTACATTTTAGAAATATGTAGGCTATACCTTGATGCTGCATGATAAAAAATTGTTCTATTGTTACCAATTAAGAACCAGAAACTGTGAATATGTACTTAGTTATTTTAGAGAATGGCTTGGGAGGCATACCGAGTCGAATAGTCATGTGAAAGAAACTAGCATCCGCTGATGCTTTTCAACGTCTAAGTTAAAACAACAAGGCTTGTAAATAAGCATGTCTAATGCATGCGATGTTAGATGACCGGCCAAATCTGCGGCTACGGGACAATGGGCCCAGTGAACAATGTGCAAGGGTCAAATGGTTCAGTAACCAAAACATCCATGCTGCAATATGTTCCAGGACATTTGGTCCAATATTAAATGTCCAGGACAAAAGGCCAAATCCGAAATGTCTGACAGGTTTAGTCCAATATGAAATGTCGAGGATAAATAGAATAGGTCCATTTCACTGAATAATGTTGAATATCAAACATGATTATGTAAAATATCCCAAGTTCTTCATATGGTTTGAATTGTTCATCTGCCAGTGTGGTATTCTTGTATCCCCAGTGTTGCTAGGCGAGGTCTTTGTTCAAATAATGGAAATGGATCCCCTTTTCTATAATACTATTTCTGCCTTGACAGGGTATTAATGTTGCTGAGAGCATGTGTGAAGCGACAGCAGTTTAAGGTACCAGAACCTTAAGTAATAACTAAACTAAAAAACAACTATCGATAAAAATCAATAATGAAATCTGACAGGTATGAAAAACCAAACAACAATCAATTACAGGGAAAAATGTATTGTCTACCTGCTCAGGTACAGAAACTGATTTCCAATGAAGGCCATTACACCCTTTATTATGTGCTTTGTTGCTATGACGGCTCCATAGGCCTACGCCAGTACTACCGTACAACTAGGTAGGGGGTCCGATGCTTTGGAGGCAACAATGGTGATGATGAGGATGATGAAGAATTACGCTAGATTTAAGTTAATTTCGTTCCCAAGTTAAAACCCCAGTCTGAAATGGTAATCAAATCCTGGTCCTTCTGCATTGGAACCAGAAATAAACCTACAAGTGTTCACCCTGTCCATTGGGATGTTGCTGTATATACTAGGTTCCACCAGGCCTTGCGTCTTAGGCTTACATATAGGACTAAATATCATGGACGTTACATCGTGGACATTATGTATTTGACTAAACATCCTGGGCAATAGTAAACGTGGAACTTCTGAACTGGGCCCACTGTTTGCTAACCAAATCTGCTGTCTTAGGGATCTCCTTAATTATAAACTATTCATACATTGACTCATCATCACAAGAATAAATATTTGGCATTTTAGTTCTTCACCGAGTACGTAGGGTAAAGAGTAGAACACAGTAGCATAAAACGTATCCATAGTGCATGCATGACATGCTCTTGACACAGCACAAGTACTATCTAGGCCTACCAGTAAAGGGACAATCCAACTTACATTCCAACAATTTATAACATTTTACATAAGAGTCATTTGTTAATGTCAGTACAACCAGGCTTTACACCTTTTACTTTGGCTTATACATACAAATTTATGTGCCCGTCATCAACTGTGCCATAAGCATAACTTTCTTTTATTTTACGAGTAGGGTTATACATATATGTTTCCATTACTAACTGAGCAAGAGAGTACTGTACTTTATATTGCATGTTTTAAATAATTTTATAGCAGGCTTAGATGGCTAAATTGCAATATAGCCAACTACGGTCTTGCTACCAATGTAAAATATAATGCTCCATATGATTATTATTAACTCTCAGAATGTATGTTCCTTTGAATTATTTAAAATATATACAATTTCTGACCTGGATACTTAGATCGACTTTCTTTGAAGCCATCTTAAAATCAAGTACGTAATGTAAATATGAAATAATTGTTGACAACTAAAAGCTACTGTTGTAACTTCATCCATCATCATACAATACAATAGCTAATAATAAATCGATTGCAGTGGATCTTTCAATTAAATACGAGTGTGTATAACACAAAGATGCGTATCAGACACACACAATGCTATAGGGGGTGCACATTCAAAAATAAAAATTGCATTATAAATTTGTGGTTACAGAAAAGGTTACAATAAAAAATAGAGAATGCTGGGTCCCACACTGAAGATGTAAAATAGCAGTGCAACATAGGTACTACCAAAATGTAGGTGTTTGTACAGTCACTTAATAATCAGTTTCTTTCAATGACAATTTTACTATTCACTTTAATTTTGAACTGGAAAACTTAATTCACGAGAGGTCTTTCATAAGTTTACCTTGTGTTACTAACTGACATGAAGTCTAATAATCTGTAGGTCAACAATTATTACTAAACTAAAATGAAACATTTTGTGAACATGCACACGCATGCATGTGCGTGTGTGTGTGTGTGTGTGTGTGTGTGTGTGTGTGTGTGTGTGTGTGTGTGTGTGTGTGTGTGTGTGTGTGTGTGCGTGCGTGCGTGTGTGTGTGTTAATGTGTTAGGTGCAAGTGTGGGTGTGTGTGTGTCTGCAAACATGCAGCCTGCCATAAAATCGCACTGATATTTTCAATGGAATTTCATCAAAGGTTTCTAACTAAAATATATGTAGTGTTATAAAAAATGGCTTTAAAATTAAATAACATCATTGGTACCAACTAAATTAATTCAATAACAAGTACATTTAAACACAATAAATAATATTGAAGAGAATGAATGACAACAGCATTTTAGAGTTACAAACTGGTACTATTGTATCACAATTGTCACTAAACAAGAAGTGATATAAATCATATAGAGGTAAACTCTTTAAGCTAAACAATAAAAGCAAAAAAAACAACAACATCAAGCAGATGAATTGTTTGTATTTCTATTTAAATTACCACCAAGGCTATATCAAAAGACCAATCACTCACATCAAAAACATCTTTAGTCAAAATGATGAATAAAGAAAATTTGGAATTGGATTGAGAAAAGTTAAAATTGTCCCATCTCTTAGTATAGTATAACAATAAATACACATTGCCAGAAAGTGTAACACGTAACATTCCACAAAAAGTTACTGGAAATAAATAGAGTGAGTGGGAGAGAGAGAGAGAGTGAGAAAGAGAGAGAATAAAGAGGTGACCAGATACCTACAGTAGGACCTCAACACTTAACACTTCCATTCCCATTGATAAGAAAACAAATGGTGCAACAAATTGGTACAGTATTTACATTCAACAGAGCTCCGCTGGCAGGCAATATGTGGCAAATGTATAATGTTTCGCCGACATCTTAAGACGATATTTCCATCACTAGATATCCACTAGAGTTGCCTCTTGTTGTACATAATGCCCTATATCAAACTACTACACTGCAATACACGTGTGTATCGTTCTAATGATCACAAGAAATATGACGTATTGTATACGCATTCTATTTTTACCACTTGGAACACAACATGAATCTGCAAATGTTGAAACGAAGTACACTACATATCACTGGTCGGTAGGTCTAGGATCAAGCTACACCATTTGTATGGAATCATTTTATAAACCATCTGATTTGATGATGATCTCATGCATAACAGTGATAATTAAAACCTGTGTCTATTAGTATTACCAAAGAAAGCTCTGGCACCAATCTACAAGGACACGTCACACGTCTTTTATTATACTACAATGGGATTTAAGTGCACACGTCACTGTAAAGGATTGCGTATGCCAGTAATAGAGACAGAATGATCTACAATGGCCATTATTACAGATGAAGAAAAGACAAACACTTCACCTATTCTTATACTGACAATGTGTGGATGTGTGTGCATAGTGGCCAGGCCTCAACCACAGGTGAATGTGATAAAATGAAATGTGTCCAAAGTTCTAGCACTAGCCTACTTTAAATTATAATGGATCCATTCTATCGCTTCAGTTCAATATTATTCTTTAAATTACAGCAAAACGTATAATGGTGGAAATCATTATGTAACAATCGTTGGACCTACGATATCTTTGATTTGGTGGGCCTAGTATCAGGACAAATGTGGGTCTTGACAAGACAATTAACCACAGTATCAATCTAATTGTTCCCAAGCAATTTGATTAAGAATGATAGTATCGGAATGTGAAAAGTAGTCGGATTTAGATAATGCAAGCTATGTATTAAGATTGCCCATTGATTTAAAATGGCAATACTAACATCGACGGCAAAAATTTGAAAATAAATTGTGATGTCAAAACTTTACCAACATTATATAGTGAACATAAAAACTGAAAATTGTGTTTAATAATAACAAGATATTACGTCTATGACATATCGGTAAAACAAATCACTTGTCTAGTTGTTCCTATAAGAATTTGACTATTCCATTTAATATTAATAGAATAATTTTAAAAAGGGATACATGTAGCATAGGCTATATATAAAAAATTTCGGTGATAGCAAAAACTCATCGACGTTGGAAATTGAGTCGGACGTTAGACGTTGATGGCCAACCTTATTGGTAAGAAAACAATACCTGCTAAACACAGCTACCACAAGAGACAACTCTAATCTCATCTAGGGTGTTTCTCAACACATATACAGTAATGCACATAATGCACAAACCTTAATATCTTCCCAAATAACAAACAGAAATACACACAACATTCGTTACGTCTTGTACATTGTGTGCACAGCTAGCTTATCAATTAGCTCCACTACAGCTTCCTTGCTTTAGGCCTTTAACTAACAATAGATAAGAGCACCCACTTGCATCATATTCCTGCTTTAAAAACGGGTTGGATTCTCTGGTTCCAGTGCACATCGAGCCCTTTCAGTATACTAGTAGAACCTTACTCAGTTATAACCTAATCAGACTGGTCATAAAGAATGATGAATGGACGAACAAATATCAAAACAAAGCAGATATACACCAAGAAAATAGGCAGTCGTCCATTCATGCATTAAAAAGATTTGTAGACATTTATTTTACTTTTCGAGTTTCTATGTTTATGTTGTAAATTTCTAGAAATAGTCGTACCGTTCTTATCGGTGGTGCTGGGGATGTGGAACAGCCGGATCTTGAGATGTTCGCAGATCTCTTGACAGACTTGGTAGGAATAACGAATCAGGTCGAACGTAACCCATGCCTAACAAGAGAACAAACATCTGTTATACTGTCGGTAGACCTACACATCACACAATATAATATTACAACCTAATTGCTAATTGAAACCTACCTACTTGTCACATTTGTTGTAATTGAGAACATTGAATTATGTCCACTTAATGCACTCTAATCTTAGTGCAGGCATAGGCATTTCAAGTCTAGAACTTACACAGAGCATGGTCCTAATAGTTTGAAACATGGAAATCCTAGGCCATACGCAACTAGCTTTCCTAATGAGAGTACAAGTATCGCGAAGCCATGTGGTACGCTCAAGGATTATAGGGACCTGGAGAGGTGTCGATAAACTGTGGTGATCTACTTGAATGTTGGAGGACGTATACTAAAGGGGGTTGGCAGGAACTAGCACAGCTCCAAACATAATCAGTGTCTTGCCAAACCATTGTAAAAATAACTACAAGCTACATAAAATAATACGCATATCTAAAACAATGTCATATAGTAATCGAAATATTTCACCAGATAATGAAAATTAATCTTGATGTACCGGTAAGAAGTTTAAGAAAACTTTCCTTATGTTATACCCATTGAGTGTTGCCTACATTCTTCAGGTATTAAAACCTACTATCAATACTTGCAATTGGTGGTACTGCCTTGTGCGGGCTACACTCAGCACAAGAGTAAATTATAAATATTAAAGTTAAACACAAACAAAATAATGTAGAATATTAACTTGATAGGCTACATACCAAGCACATCCATAAAACGATGTACTCCGGAATGAAGAAGTTGAAGTATTGGTTAAGGAACAGCATAGCCGGACCGACCAGAGCGCTATCCAAATAATCCATTTCATTCTTCGTCATGTGGGCCACCTAAAATCAACAGGAAATCATTACTAACACTGGATTCAAGTCTTCTCAAGTACATTGATTTTATGTTTTTGTGAACAATGCCTATTATTAGAGGCGTTTGAAAATGTAATTATTTTTTTTACAGATTTTGTTTTATAAAATTGATAGACCTAGATACGATATACAGTAATCCCCCTTTAATTCAAATTTCAAGGGACCCTAAAAACTACGATTTGAATTACAAAATTTTGAATTAAAAGAACATTAACATTAAGCACCATACCTAAATCTTCTGCTGGGACTCCATCAATAGTTTGAATTATACATAATTTTGAATTAACCGAGTTTGAATTAACGAGGGACTACTGTATAAAGTATAGGTACATCCTACATATATTACGAAAGCACTCCCAAAAAAGTCTAAAATGCCACCAATTGCATTAAAAAATGAAAACAGTTCTGGAGCTCTGCTCCCCAAAACAGTGGCTGTTAAGCTCCCTCCAGACCACCCATTGTACACAAAGAATGCTCTTTCCCTTGGTAAAAGCATATATACGGATACCCTATAATCATTAAGGATGACACCACTGGGCACTGCATATGGTAATAAAATGGTTTGATTGTTTTCCTTCCTTAACTTAACCTGTAAGAGTCCGTACAACATATGAACAAATAAGTAATTTGCAAATGGCTTACCACTAATCGATTGGTGACCTTCGCAGTGACCATTCCGAATGCGAGAATGTACAGCGCCGGGTGATTCTCGTACACGCTCTCTACGCTCTTGCGGTAAATAATGTAGGCCGGTAATACAGCAAAGCCGAAAGGTATTACGGGGCTAAGTACGCTGGTACCCTTAACAGAACAACACTTGATTACATTCATTGCTTCATAAAGAACTCGACACAGAGAAGGAATCTGGCTGGATGAAGGAAGAATTAGTACCACAAATCTGTTTCATCAATTGAATGTTCATTACTATCTAGGGCATGCATGAATCATTTAAAAGATATCCAAGCAGAGTTTATGCCTAGTGACAACCTTCAACTGGAGGAAGCCTTGTGGGACCTAAGCCCTGTTGCAAATACGTAGCTGTTTAACATGCTTGCTGCCTGTCACCCCTCTTCCTCACCCTAAACGGTGCAAGTACGTACGTACTACAAATGAGAGAACTTCAATGATTCTGAATGGGAAATGAACATAAACAGTATGGATGTGTTTCAGACATATTACAAAATAATTAAAAACTTCCTCAAATAAATGCTATAATATTTTTCTAAGCAGTGTGTATCAACACATATAAGGTAATTTATGTACAATTTAAATTTGTTGTCAGTTAAAAAAGTATTTATTTGCTAAATGAAAAACTATTACAGATAGAAGCTACTTCGGGAATTTAGAGAGTAAAAATTAAAAGGTCCAAAATGACTTAGTAAAAATACTCATACTTTTTGAGCAGAAAAAATCTCCCATCTGAGTTCAGTAGTAGTAAACTGAATGTCTCGAGGACATGACAACATTTTGTACTTATGTAATGCGGACATTAGTTGTTATGTACTGTACAGCTAAGTGACCAATACCGCATTTCACACCAAGTGAGTCAGCCAGATACTTCAGTATTGATTCAACAGTTTAGAAAAAAGTTATTTAATTGGTCACTACTCATTATCGATTGGTATTATCTATGCTTCATGATCCGTGAACAAAACTAAATTCTAGTAGATAAAAGCCCATTCAAGTCCTGGGGTCCCTGAGTCCCTGTTCCTGGTGGATATAATTTTATTTTTCTTACTCAGTAAATTCATAACTAATTGATCTTTATCAGTAATATATTTATGAATTAGCAGCGCAATACTGCCAATATAAAAACCTTCGTCAAGAGTGTTTGGATATCATCTTGGATCAAAGATGGTGGCAATGTGCCCCAGACTTTTTAATAACAAATAACTACACATGTCTTGTATTTACATTGAGATAAACGTGTGTCAATTATAATTTATTTAAATTGCTTTCAATTTAAAATGAAACAATTTGTAGTACTAAAGAAAACACAAAACATCAAAATACCACCTTATAAAGCCATCACTTGACAAAAGAATTAGCTGTTAATCAGACAATATAGAGTACTGCGGTCGCAGATGTGACCAAAACCTACAAGATAATACCTTTTGTGAATCCAGCTCATGGGGTCATTATGTAACAACTAGTTTAATATACTCATATTATATTATGTTTACAAGTCAACTTTAACTTTAAAACAAAGTTCTTGGGAAGAACCATGTGCAATTAACATATTGTTTTTAACTATTATACCTGAAATGAATCATCTGCCTAGCTACTTGAAACCAACCACTTTTGAGCATGTAAACTGACAGTAAGGTGGCAAAGTGTGTATGTACTGGCTATCACTCATAACAGTGAGAACTTCAATGGCAAGATTCTACAAGTACAGTACAAAGATTGTGTTTTTTTGAGCAGATGTACTCGTTCTAATTCTACTAAGCAGTGAGTTATAAAGAAAGCAATCTATGGTGTTTTTATAAATCAATGTTGAAAAGCAGGTCTGAAACTTTAGAGTTGCCATTCAATGGGGAATTTTTGGATCCAAATAAATATTAAATATTTTAATTTATTGTCATCAATTTAGTATTAAAGACAGTTAAAAGAATGATCTGGCACAATAGATATTATATTATGCTCACATGATGAATAAAAATTCAATTAATATAATTTTTCGCCATTCGAATTGTAGGTAATTTATTTGTAAGTAAAAATCAATACTGCATAATATTCAGACTGATATTGAATCGATCAATTGGCATTATATGGCAACCCCACTCAAAATGTAGCAGTGCACGTGATACAAATTGAAATAAAAATGTTGCACCTTTGTGATTACACATATTTCACTGGTTGGAAAAATTGGCTGTTCTAAAGCAAAAGGTAGCCTACTCTACACAACAAGTTCACTGGTTTCTATAGACCAACAAGCCAAATCATGAACTAGTTTGAAAATTCATTTGAAAGAAACAAGTTGAGCTCCACAGATCTATGATAATGTTCAATAAGAAAAGAATACTAAACAGGTATAAAGTGCCTACGTTATGTAAACCTGTGTATATTAGATGTTTCCCAACTACTAGTCTGTTTAAATTATGTGGCAACCTACCATCCTAGTATTTACAGTTGAAACTACATAATAAGCAACCACTAAATAGAATACAGTGTGAAATTAAGATAATTAGTTTGATTTATAGTTAACTGCTGATGAAGCTAAAGAAAGCAGTAAATTTACAGGCATATCAAAGGCAGTGTAATGGATAATGATATCTCCTTTATTTATCAATGCCAACTCGTTGGGATTTTAATCATTTATAAAGGACGCTACACAACACGAGATTTTCCTATAAAATGCAGTCAATAATTAAAAAAAATATGATAAAAGCTACAAGTTGCTAGCTTGTACTAGCACGAAATTAATAAAAACAAAAGCAAAAATGCAATTATTATTATTAATTCCTGCAACAAGTTAGCAACATCTAGTTTTTGTCATAAATCGTTACAAAATAATGCATTTTACAACACCAGCAAATCTCAGAGTTGTGATGGTCTTTCCGAGTGCAATATTTGAGGAAATAAACATGAAATTTAAGTTTAACCAATCTGTGGAGTACAAGTTATTTTTACTATGTACCAGTGATTACTTCCCACAATACCTTGAAAAGATGCCAAATGGTTGATGTAACAGTAGGCCCACTTGAGCATATGAATAAACTAGCCATACTAACTATTGCATGTCTGCTGTAATTCCACTATTGGCAACTCACACGTAGTATATGTTTCTTGTTTTATAAAACTAAAACAATGTGTAAACAATGTTAAGGGGAAATTAAGTAGTAGAAAAATGCAAGTAGTTATCGGAAATTACATTTGTGTGGAGTTGGAGCTGATTAAGTTAGACAAAAAAGCATCAAGTACAAAAAGGTGATCGATGTGAATATGTGCGAGAATACATGATAATGAAATGTCCGGACATAATTTTAAAGAGTGAGACCTGCGAAGTAGGATTGGCAAGACTGTAGGCCTACATACTAAAAGATATGGCTACACACAAACAAATTCACTTCCCTGATTTTTCAACTTCTTTATATGATCAAATTTTTTTATAAATCCTTGTTGAAGAGTAAAGAACTGGCATTTAGTTATCACCAGATTACACAATACACACACTTGAAATACGAGTGATTTACTTCCGACACTGTCATCACAGGAAGTGTGTTCATTACTGTCACACGTAATTGAACAATTATCCAATAAACAATTTATCATGCAACAAATACATTAACCATGATAATAAATAGCAATATTGTGTATTTGTATGTGTTTTTACTAGTGCTAGATAACATTACTTGCAACTTATATTACAAGAGGAAATAAGTAATAAATCTTTTTAATTGCTAACATTTGAGTATGAGTGACCAAATGATGGAAACTACAAGCGTAAGTAGGCTATAGCCAATACACTACACATGCAGTCATACAAAACCAGATTTGAGATATTAGAAAATATGCACTAACTATATGAGTTGTCTTATATTTTCTTATACCTTAACTCTCTACCTGTTAGTTGTTACAGTACAATTATTTAAAGCATACACATATTGATGCAAGTTTCAGACACAAAACACAAACAACCTATGTAAGAATGCAAGTCCCCGTTCCATGTACGTAGACAGAATCCTTCAATACATTTACTGTCTTATTTTACTACTTATTTCAGTCCAACTCAAAAGTTAATACAAGAGAGCTCATTGCACAGTGACGGCATGCGATCAAATGTTCCGATAATCAACGATTAAGTACGGTTTTAAGTTTGGACGCGACAATCATAGTTGGAGTGACCTTACCGGGCGATCGGTACTGCAAACCGACATGGAACGGCAACAGACAGAAACTCCATGCTTCTACACTCCCAAGCTACGTGAATGTAAGCAGAACGCCGTTCGTTTGAACGACTTACGGCGACAGTTGAACCATTCTTTCCTACACCGCCCGATATTATCACCGCAACTTTTGCATGAGCGAGAAGGGCTGCGACCAGAACAGCAGTGTAGATAGGAATTACCTTCAATTCCATATCAAGCCAAGGCAACTGTTTATCGCCAATTAGTTGCAAACACATACAAACAAGCAATTTTGTTAGAACCTCAGAGAATAAATAATTAACTCATATGCACTTTCTCCAACTGTATACCAATACTGTGATAGTTGAAAAACTGAATCACACATAAATTAGGTAAATCAATTAATACTCCCAATCTGTGTAACATTAAATTCTTGCTAATAAAAAAAAAACGTTCTAGGTATAGATCAAATAATAGGTCAATAAGAGGTAAATAATAGAAATAAGAAGGTTGACTTGTATAGATAACAGTTGTATGAAACTACATAGAGGAAATAAATTAAAAAGCATCAAAGTAATCTGAAAGAAAGTTAATAGTTAGTAAGCACAAGCACACTTAAGAGAAGGACCTCGTAACACACCACACATCATTCTGGATACCACCAAGTCGAAACTAAATGCAAAGGACAGAACCAGAATGGATTATGACGTTGTTGTACAATCAAATGATGTGGCGGCAGCTTCATCAGTTGCATTTGAAAATGCTTCAACTGTAAGCTCACATGTGATGCAAGCAGTAGATCAATGATCACACGTTGAAACTGTTCGGTAATAGGCCTACCCTGTATGAAAGAACCAACAATCTATGACCCATAAACTTGCATCACTATCCCCAAACTAACAATCATTATTATCATTTCTATTTAATAATAATGCTCAAAATACCTACGTAACAATTTTAATTTAAAAAAGAACTAATACCACACACATGGTTCCATCTGTTATTTTTCTTTAACGTTAACACCTACGGTTAATGTTAACTAATTTTATGTGAATAGCTAAAATATTAAAAGAAGAGTATAAAAAAGTGGGCAATATAACAACAATAATTTTATTAGCCGGTATTTGCAAGTAGCCTAACGAAATTGCGAATGAGAGATTTGAACGTAGCCAGTTTAAGATTGTACAAAACATCGAAATCAATTTCAACAGGCAGGTGCCAAACCGGTAGATTAGATTAAAACACAAACCCCTGAAAGCTGAAAAAGCATTGAATATGGACCACTCAAAGTTAGCAACTAGCAGGCACACTCCCTCGGTTAGAAGCAGAATATAAGCGCGATATAATGGACATGTTATTAAGGATAACGAGGTAGTAGGTGGACTTACAGCAACCGTAGACCCATTCTTCCCGATTCCACCATTTTGGAAAGCGAGGAGGAACGTGGTAAAAACTTGGGCATAGCCGAGAAAAAATGCAGCACAAACAATGTGAAACAGCTGTCCTCCCATCCATGGAATCTACAGTTTAACATAATAGAAACCAGAATCAAGTGCAGTGTTGATTTGAGGACTTCCATTTATGGAAACGGTGCATACAAAATATAGAAATACACGTTTGGAATGTTCCTTTTCAGGTAAGTTGGGAAGGAATGTCAAAGGGATATTCCATCATCGCAATCGCAGCATTCGCCTAATAACTGAAGGACACCATAAAAAAGCCTGGACTCACAATTGCCGGAAGGGGCAATTGAATTGGCAATGTTTGACTGAATCCCTCTGTAGGCACATAATATACATGTTAAATGTGGTTTTAATTAAGAAGCTGACATTCTATTTATTTCTACTCTGGGACATGTGGTTATAACATCAACATTTAAACGGATTGATCATAATGATATATAAATAATAATTAATAATGATGCCCTAATGTATGCTAACACAACAAAACTTGTGCATCCAAAAAAGCAGGTTAATTCATTTCAGCCCATTTAACTTGTCTATACAAATTTTAACACGCTATGTATGGCGGCCAAATGGTCCAATCATCAATGTGTTCACTATAGAAACAATTAGGCTATTAAAATATATTGACATATTCAAAATGTTCTGAGATATCATCTGTATGTACCTTACTATGTAAAAGAGCACTATTTTGAGAATAACAAGAATATAGGAGAAGGCAAGTACTATAATATTATATAGCGCACTAGTGTTAAGAGCGAGGGATACCTCTACGTCAAAAACCGCAGGAAATTTTCATTTTTTAATTATATCTCAAGATTGAAACACAAAATCGAAAATCTGAGTAGGTAATCATAACGCTGTGGTTTGGTAAGCCCTGCAGACTGAATGATAAATGTATTTAACATTATAATCAGTGTGACTGTGATTTTTATTTTGCTAAATTACTAATGAAATAAGTATTAGTCATACTGATTATAACGTTCGATAAATTTATCATTCAGTCTGTAGGGCTTACCAAACCACAGCGTTATGATTACCTACTCAGATTTTCGATTTTGTGTTTCAATCTTGAGATATAATTAAAAAATGAAAATTTCTTCGCTCCTAAGGCCCCTCAAAACATTTTAGTCAGCATTATTCAATATTTCCTAAGCAAATATGAACATGTATGAGTATGATTTATGAATAGGGTGCCCAGATCTACAATCCGAAAAAGCGGGACGATTACGGGGGGGGGTCCCCCCCCCCCGTAATCGTCCCGCTTTTTTTGGGAGGAAGGGCGCGATAAGAGAAATGTTGTTACAGTTTTGACTAGGGATGCACACGATAATCGATATTATCGATCAATATTCGATAATCAATATAATTTCGATAATCGATAAAGAAAATATTATCGAATTATTTATTCGATAATCAATACACCGCCGATAATCGATAATAGAAATATTATCGATATTTTTCATTTATCATGCGCTGGCACAGCTCGACGGAACCTCAGCCGCCTCGATCCTGCATAGACTTGTTGTCGCCGACAGCTGGGGTTGCTGGCCAGTGAGTCAAGCAGTGAGAGAGCACGCAAATGTCTATGAGCTAAAGAGGGACTGAGACGGTGCTATGTTTTGTAGCCACGGCAAGCCACCCACTGTGTTTTCCTTTAAAGTGGCAGAAAAAAGATCGCGTAGACAAGTAAAAAGTTGTTTTGTGTTCCGTTTTGGTAATGGTGCTTGGTGCTATTAATTAATAATTAGCGAATATTCAACGCCAAATGGCCGTACTGTTTAATTTCCTGCCCGTGGTATACCATTTCATCGAATGTTTGTTGCATCAGCAATCAACAAACTGCCGAGACTCTTGTCGTAGGCTCACAGTTGGGATTTACGTGAGTGAGAGAGCGCGCGGATGGGTATGAGCTAAAGAGCGAGTGAGATAGCGCGCCTCAGCCTCGGGGTTAGCAGCCGTGCAGTTTGCACTCGCCACTCGGGATCAACTCTTTGTCAAGAATTGCGTCTGTTCTGCCGACATTATCGTTCGATATTATCGATCGATAATGCAGTCACCTTTTCGATTATCGATAATTTTAATTTTATCGATGTGCATCCCTAGTTTTGACTATTTTATATTGTTGGGCAAAATAACAGTTATATGTATGTCTACTACTATTCCACTACCTTATACTATTATTATTTATTATATTGAATATTGAATGATATGAATGGCGCCGTAAGGGAGCCATCACGCACGACACGTAGGCAACTTTCAAGTCGTGACGTGCCGGCAGTGGGCGCAACCGGGTTTACCGCATCTTGCTCATTAGTATTACGCTTTTGATATTTATCTGAGCCGTGAATAAGGTCCAGTAGGTTGGCATTTTTCAGCAGCAGGTCATGAAATCCAATACATGTCACCTCACCAAAGTGTGTTTTCAGAATCATCATAGCTTTGATTGTGGACAGATCTAGACGATATTTTTCCTCACTCCACATATTGTTCATCGCCGAGAACACACATTACCACTTCCAAATATTTCCAATTATGTCAGAAGGAGAGCGCCAGCGTGCTCTGGCTGAGGAAGTTGGATAAGGCCAGGATGGGTGACACTGAATCAAAGTGACTTTGCCCAGCTACCTGACATCCCACGAAATTCGGTTAGGTTAGGGGATCAGGTTAAGGATTGCCCACGAAAGTTAGTACGGTTATTGGCTCTGGTTATAGCTCCAGTCGGCCTCATGAATCAAAAATTGTGCGCAATTCTAGGTTTCATACGTTGGCGTAGTGTCACCAATCCTGGCCAAAGTCGAGACTATCTGGCCGACAGCGGACCTGTTCATTCATTGATAAAAAAAGGAAAACAAGGTAGTAAGCGCGAAGTTTGAAAAATTCAAAATCTGAAATATTGTATTTTCGAAAAATCGGGACAAAGGTGCGTCCCGCCGGGAAGTGTGGCGGGACACGGGACGCACAGCTTAAAATCGGTACTGTCCCGCCGAAAACGGGACGTCTGGGCACCCTATTTATGAAACACTTTTTGGAGCAGCATAAGCCACCAGAATGAGATAGAATGCATAAACTTTGAAATATATCTGCAATGGATCCAAAATCACACTACAAGTTCCAGTTTACATTTCCCGCTTCATTTTATTTATATGCCTGAAAGGTTTGACATAAGAAATAGGTGAAATAAAGCAAGGAAGCACATTCATGATCTCAATAACATTTCAATGTTCATTCAATTGAAATTGAAAAATTGAAAAAATTCAATTCAATTCATTGAATTATAATTGCATCTCGTTATTTCCATAAAATAAACTACTGTATACTTCTCATGTACACCGTATAACCAAAAATGCAAATCAAGGGACAACCGTACCAAATGTACGTGGCTAGAGCTACGGTGACATTAGGGCATGGACCAATGGCAAAACCCTGTTGTACCGTTTGTTTTGTTTGCAGATAAAAAGCACAAATTGGCAAACAAAATTACGTACGCCCATCAAAAAGTTGTTACATATATTTCAAAACAATTTCATGGCAACACAATTAAAATTAATGCTAAAGCAAATAATAAATCTGCAGCAATGTACCGTACTAAATGTGATACTGAGCTGCACGTTCTATTTGTTCTGCGCCATGAACCTAAATATGTTGTTTATTAATGGCATACTAACTCTATGTGGATAATCATTACGAAAAATATTAGGACTAAAACGTTTTTAATGATCCGCTTAATTACCTACCAAGCTTTATTTCACCGACAAACAAAATCCAGACCCAGCAGTATGTTTTAGCACTGACATTCTTGAACTCGATTTCTGTGATCCAAAGTGGCTTGCTTTATAAGTCTTCGATCTTAGTTTAAAATACTGTTTCTGTTATATGAGTCAAACAAAAGAAATACAGTATATGGCACCTAAGCTATTTTTCTAAAGATGACCTCTACATATTGAATTAAAAAAAAAGGTTTATATGATCTCTGTTTTGGTAAGATAGGCTTTAGACAAATACATATTCAGATGGTAACTTCTTTCTACATTGATGAATTAAGAATCGTTTCGATTAAGCCTCGTTGCAAAAATATGGCCCGAAACCCAAATACGAATTAAGAACAAATCTATTAGAAAGTTTAAACTCTCCTGAATAAAGGTACTAGGGCGGCAGGCACATAACTATCACACTTCCAATAAAACCACATGTTAACATGACATTGCACACAATGGGTTGTTCTAAACAACAGGAAATAGAAGAGAAACAGGGCATTTTTTCTTAAATGACAAAAACTACCCAGATTGACAATGGGAACCTCACTTATAAGTAAAAAGAGCACAAGAGACAATATCAAATTATACTTTTATTTAAGCACTTGTCTATAAAGGAAATCAATACAAAATACCAGAATGGTATTGAAACAATGTTTGGGCCGAGAATCCAGATAGTCTGCAGATCAAATGTCAGCCAGTCATCGACAGAACATTCACACGCTAATTCTTTCAACGACGGAACACTCCCCGATCTTGCAGCGAGCCGATGCCAAGAAAACACTGTAAACTTGCAACATATCTTATCGTTCCATGTTGAAGCAAAAGATTTAGGAGTGCATCAAGGTAAGGATATCAAATGACAACCCTTTGCCACAAACAATATCCCATTAGTTTGCATTCAATAAGACACAGGAAAGCTACTACCTAGTATGTAATGAAACATGATTAGTGCTAAAAACAGATTCCCATTGAAGCTAAAATATTCAGAAATGCTAAAGAACAATCTACTCTAATTTAGAGTGCAGCATACTTCTTGAACATTTTTTCTTCAACAACAATCTCAAAGAATTAAAATTAACTATATTAACCTATGAAATGTTTGTACCAAAAACTACATAATAAATGGTTAGGAAACATTCATTTTGTAACATTCACTATGCCAACCCTAATTAATCTTGTAACGATCAGACCTTCTAATGTATACATGTGTATGTCGTGTATTGTGTGTGATAAAGCGTGTATCTGTCTTTCTGACTTACTGCAATGGAGGAGCCATTTTTACCCACCCCACCGGTGCAAATCACTACAGAGTTCTGAATCGAACAAATAATGGCCATTATAAGGGTAAATATCCCTATAAGGTATGCCATCGGGAATTCTATATAGGGGATCTGTAAGAAAGAAAAACCATTAAGCATGTGCAGAACAATACATGGCAAAATGAGAAAATGTTGACGTAAGCAAACGATAACATAAGAGTTGTAAAAAAAGTCCCAGATAGGCCTACTTGCTTCCGTCTAACTGTCTGAAATAGAAATATATTTTAGCACAGTAATACTGACAAAACCTGCCTCATTATGGCAGATACTATATTCTTAAGGTGTACATTTTGTACATTAAAAAGGGGAACACTATACAGTATATAGTTCCCCCTCAATCACAATTATCATGCTGACCTCACATCTAACCCATCCCATTATGTTCTGTTTCAATTCAACTAATAGTACGTTGTTTTAAATATACATTCATAGAGATGTCTTCTGATTAGCAGAGTGCACTAGCTTCATTAGTTATGCCCACTGTGCTTGGGATTTTCAGAATTGAATCCATGGTCTGGCCATGTTTGAAGCAGATGTTGCAATCCATCTAATATCTATTCTATCTAATGTTTTCATAATCAAAATATGCTCAAAATCTGTCATGTGCCTTGAAGCCATGAGATACTGATTACTGACGTGTACAGCAAATATGTATAACTTGTAATTTGGCACGTGTTCAAAACTTGAAAAATGTAAGTAGGTAGTCACAACAGAAGAAGACGTCGGTAGGAACCTGAAGTTTGCGTTAACTTTTGAAAATCTAAAAAAAATTAATTTACTTTAAAGTTAGTTACATGAAAGTCAAAGTTAAAACCAGAACTCATTTTTAAAAAAGCATGTCTCTCTTTTAATACTTGTGGGTGCATCAGGTTGATCTTCTAGTGACCTTGGACTAGCAGATTCCACTAAACTGATATAGCAGTAGGGTTCTTAAATTCTAATCATTGATTTCAACATGTTTACTTATTTAGGTTAGGATTTTGCCCTTGCTTATCTATGAAGGTATATAGAGACTTAGTTCACTAAGACAGTGACAATAAAATCATCAACTCCATGATAGCTTATAGCTACATAATGTCAGTTAGTCCGCTCATATTAAAGATATGGCTTTCAATGCTTCTTGAGCAGATGAAGCAAATAGTGAAAGAGTTAGTTATAGTGAGTCATCACCCCAATTACCATTTAGAATTGCTGGAGTCAATCGTCACAGTACACATACATAATTGAGACAAAATTTCTTGGTCCAGCCTAATATTAACAAGCTTCAAAATTTGTATTAGGACAAGAAACAGTTTTTAGTTTTTACTGAGGTAGGTAGTAGCTGAGAAATCTGGCCGAAGAACTGCTGGGCTACTCAAAGCTGTAAACGAAGCGATTGATGTAATGTCTGTTGAAATCAAACAAAACTCTCGTCAGTAGTAGTAGTAGTAGTCAGTAGTTGGAACTAGTATTAATACGGGTGAGGAATGTCTGACGATGTGAGCTGCTTAAGGATAGGGAGTCAGAGAAACCAATAAGATCAGTTGTCATGTGGTATCACTTTTCTGGATCAGGCGATGTCTTTAATACCACATTTCTACGCTAGTAAACAGTATTAAACATTGCTAAACTAAATCCCTGCTTAGTGTCTTGACCAATGATCAACGTCTTTCTGCCAGTAATTCGTTCATATTTTCGCAAAAAGCCTATTCTATCCTATGAAGCCTAGTCCCTAGTACCCTATTGATTGGATTATAGAAACAGATTATTCCAAGATAGTATGAACATAATCAATGATAGTTTACTCCTGCCGACGGCATTGGGCAAAACAGGGCAAGCCAATTGGTAGAAGTATTTTTAAGGTGTTCTCATAAGATGTTACTGGTACATTCATCAATATAGCTACTGTCTCTTTCTGTGATCTGTCTTCTTTAATGATCTACATTACTATAGGGTTGTGCAAGACTGGAATTTATTGGAAAATTTCAAGCATTTCAATTTCAAGCTTTCGATGCTTGCTTCTATAAGTCTATAAATGTCAAATCTCAAAACACCTATTTGTTTTGTAGGCCTACTTAGGCCTATAATTTAAAGCTTAAGGTCTTTAAGATTTGGGCAGAAATTTAAATTAATCCTGGGGTTAGAGCAATTGTATTTAAATTTAATTTTTATTGTAGGCGTACCCCCCACCCCAACAACACCAAGACGTATATATTGTGGCTGTCTCTAAACCTTTCCACTGTAATGAGTCTGGACTTGTTATTTGTTATCCCTCCTTATCCCTACTAATCACTGGCTAGTTGATTACCGGTACATGTCTCATAACAATTCCACCTTTTCATTTCTATTGATGACATCAAACATCTAGGCCTAATTACATTCAGGTTTTATGGAACAAATTTAGGCTTATGAGAAAAATAATTGAAGATCTAACCTTAGTCATCCATACACTCGGACCAAAAATCGCAGATATCATGTGGATCATTATTATTGTAAACTGTGCTTCAGTGACATCAACCTTTCCAAAGCGAAGGGTTCCTAGACAGAAGAAAGTTATTATTATTACATAGTACGCCCTATACTTCATGCTATTTCAAAATGAAATACTCAAAATGTCTCCATAATGTCCCAAACATACATTGGTACACAAAATAAATATAGGCTAAGTAAGGAATGTGTTTTCCCCCTAGTAGTATGCCTAGCATTACTGCTTGATTGAAGTGATAATCACAATAGTAACCTTGTCTGTTAGCCAATTGATGGCAGAATTAGCAACAAACTAAATTGTAGGTAGGCCTTGAGTGTAGACCTATTTGTCCCACTGAAAATTGATTCCCTTAGTTGTGATAAAGGGGCAATCATTAAGCCTAGGCCTCGCCTACACCATAATAAATAATAAATGTATTAAAATTGTGTATTAAATCCATTTAACAAGACAAGTAGATTCCAGCTTGTCCACATACCTGATACGTAGGTTTGCCAGTGCGCACAGTAGAAAAGTGTCATCGCACAAAAACATTGAAAGAACATCCACTGCGGATAATAGCCAAGTTGTACAGCTATACAAGCAGAGAGTGCCACAAATACTGGAAACAAATTACGCAAGGTTAAATGTCTTCGTGCATACATGTAAATAAACCTTAAGGAGGGAAGTTGAATTACCTGTTGAAATAGAGTCGCACCCATGATCGAAGAGTTCCCCGAGAGGGGAAGATGTACTGGTTCGCCGAGCTTGTTTACCATCGATGGCATCCAAGCTCTGGTACAAGAAGAGCCCTAAGGCACAGACAAAACAAGCCCACCTTGGTGCCTGAAAAGAAAATAGCCAAACAGTTACTTCTGTTTTGAGAGTACGCCACTACAAATGGGACAGTTAAACATATAGAGATTAAGTGGTCAGTTCAAATTCATTACCGGTAAAGTTATTAAGATTTTTTAAAGATAGCAAAAGATATCTTACAATTATAGTTTGAGAATGTTTTTGTGTTTACGTCATGTAGCGCCTACATAGTTGGGGCAATTCTTTTTAAAAGAAACATAGGCCTACCGGTACTGGTAAAGATTCAGTTCATCAACCTTAACAGGAATATTTTTAAAGTTAAAATTCCTTTTTATAAAAAGGCTATGATCTTTAAAAGATTAAGTTCCTTACAAAAAAGGAACAAGGAATAATAAAGGAAGTTCCTTTTAATTTGTAGGCCTATTGTTTTAAATTAAACACACCTTTAGGCCTACCTACCTATCGATTTTGCGTGTCGCATTATTAATCGTAGAAGATTATTTAAGGATCTAAAAGAGGAGGAAAATTGCAATGTATATATTAACTTAGTAGGCGTGCCAAATTTCCAGTAGGCTAAGTAAATACGATATGTATTTTCATGATTCATCAAACCGTTTCAGGCCTAGGACCTGCCCTATATGGGGTGAACCTAGGCGCTAGGTTTACCTAGGCCTACGAGAGCCGTCAAGCTCCGCCTACACTAAGAGGTGCAGGAAAGACTTTGGGTTCTAGGCCTATAGGCTAGGTTAAAGGTCTAGGCCATAAGCATACATGTGGGATAGCATAGGCTAAGGATGAAGGCTAAAGCTAGGCCAGCTTATCAACAAGTTTCATCACCAAAATTTTGGCCTAAGCTAGGCTAGTTACACAAGCTTTTATTACCTGCTAGTTGCTTATTTTACTTATTTTGGTATTTCTTGCAAACAGCTGATGGGCTGTTCTACTCACTTTTTTGTGTAGGCCTATTCCTTTGCAAGATTGATTATGTACGTAGTACATACACATGATTTGATTATTTATCTGTAAGTTCCAGTGTTTTTTTTTATAAATAGTAGGCTATGTTCTTTGATAGGCCCTAGACTAGTTATTTTCCATTTTTAAAAGACATCATTTTGACATGTGAATCATGTTAAATATGGCGTAGGTAAGTACATGAAAAAACCCTAAAACCAGTTCGACCATCAGTATGAATCCTTGGATGAATCCGTGACTTTTAGTTCAAGACGTTCAAAAGGTTAGGCCAGGAGTGTTGACCTTGAACCACAATAACAGCCGATCACCTATTCGCAAGCTTTACCATTATTTTACATCAGGTATTGCTCGTGATTTGGTAATTTTACTCAAGCGGACGATGGGTAATTGGTTTAGTCTAATCCGATGCCTTGTATGGTACTTTGTTGACTTGAGCTAGGCCTAGGGCCTACCTAGAGTGTAGGCCTACCTAAATCACGAGGTGGGGGGGGGGGGGGTTATCTTATTTTATTTTAAGCCGGGTTTATATAAAGTCACAAGGATTATGGTTTAGTTATAAGCCGAGTTGGAAGATAGGGATCACATACAATGGTTCACACAAACTCGTCATTGCAATAGTCATAGTCGTAGTCACAAGCGAGTTGAAAAATGTTCAACTCTCTTATTGCAATACCATATTCCTTGTGACGGACCAATCAGGGGTTGAAACGTCACTTCTCGCTTATAACAAGCCAATGAAATGCCATAAACGATGAATCAGTGCTACAGAGCTTAGGCCTAGGCTATACCTTATTGCAATTCCATACGACTATAACAAAACCTTGTGACTTTATATAAACCCGGCTTTAAGGCATTTTATGGAATGACATGCTTATAGATGCCCGCTTAGTAAATCTTGGGGGGGAGGGTTGCCTAGCTGCCACTGGGCTATAAGGCCCGGCCGCAGAAGAGTGCACTACATTCAAGGCTCAAGCGCTACGGACTTGTAAGCACTAGTGCCTAGGTAGGACATCTAAAAGTTAACATGCAACGATAGCTAGGCCTAGGCCTAGGCCTAGCCTAGGCCATGCCTGTGTGACTAGGCTAGGCCTAGGTCCAGGCCTAGGCTAAGAATAAGTAGGTCTACTAACCTCTTGTTTTGCATCTGGACTGTACCACACGAGAATCAGTGTTGTCAAAATGTTGAGGACAAGTCCTGAGATTGTTATTAAATTGGGTGCAAGCCAAAGTGGTACTTTGCTGACCAACCAGTTCCACCACGGTTGTAGTAATGGATCTAACAAGCTAACACTCGTACAACTGTACTTATGTTCACTGAGACGTTTTAGCTGTCCAGCCGACAAAATTCGCTCTTTATAAAACAACATACTGACGTAGAATTGTACACATTAAATAAAGATTTAAAATCTATCACTGTTTAACACTTTAATAAGTATTAACCTAATTTATAAAAAATATTTTGAGAAGGCCTCTACGCTGAAGACATCACGCCACTCAGAAAGTCAGAAATGTAACTGACCTGCGTGAATTAGGCTACGTTCTGAAAGAAGGTAAATGAAGGATGCACCACATTCCGTAGTAAGTGTTACCAATGCTAGAAAAAAATATAAATATATACGCAGTCCCAACAAATACGAGGTAGTTATGGTGGTCCTTTTGAATCTATTAATCGATTCATATGTGGAATCTGTCCGTGGCAGACTGCTGTGTAGAACTGACACCTGCTTTATCTCCATCACTAACAACTACAAGACGTCCAAATGCTTATAATAATTCTGGACCCCAAGGTTTTTACATAAATGCGCATGCACCTCCCATAAGCTCAACACTACTTTGTGGATTCTTGATGTTTCCTTTCTTTTTATCAACTTTTTCTATTGTATACTATATCTATAGTATTCAATTATCTATAATACATAGCATTTATATCTTATATTTAAAACTTGACTATGCCTATATTAGGTATCATGTACTTATCTGCAGGTGAATAAAACTTGTCTGTACTTAAGAGGCGTCGCCAGTCTTATATTATAATATGTAAACCAAATTCCATACAATAGAATCACTAAAACTCTTGTAATTTCTAACATGCTCTGCAGTTGCTCTTCATGATGACATGCACACTTCGGCCCTCCTCCGCATAATATACCCATGGCTTGATGTACGCAGCATATCTGCCGAGAGGGTTTAGAGCAAGATAGAACCAAAGAGAGACGAGGCTGTCCCCTTGTAAGATTCAGCTTCCTATACAAATTTCACCAGTCATATTGAACATTTCTCCCTTACCTACACTCAAACCGGTTTTCCTCGCATTCATGCACTATACAACAAAATGAACCATAATAATATGTTACAGGATTGAGCATCAATAACGCAGATGTGCAGGGGGGGGGGGGGGCCGTTGCACCCATTAGTTCAATTACTGTTATTTTATGTATCTTAAGTGTAATTGTCTCAGCACAACAAGTTGTTAAGATTAAGATTAAGATTAAAGACTTAAAGGCTGCAAATGGGTCACAACTACCCGGTGGCAACCTATCCAAACCTCCCCCCTCCCTCCCTCCCTCATCACCTCCTTATCGTCAATCTATTTCTAAATTCCCTTACTGACTTGCTCTCAACAACCTCCTCGGGTAACTCATTCCATTCCCTTACCGTTCTCTCAACAAAACCAAACCTACCCAGATCACTTCTCACAACCCGACGCTGAAACTTCCAATTATGATCCCCCCTCCCTCTATAAACTCCTTCTTGCAACCTGCTCTGGATTTCCCCCCACCCTCCTTTCCCCCTAGCTGCTCTATATAAATTACACATCCTATCACTCCTCCGCCTCTCCTCTAAGGACTCTCAACCCAGTTCCCCCATCATTGCTGTAACACTATCATAAGCCCTTAACCACATTCCCTAACCTATCTTTCACATACCTCCATCTCCTAACTTGTCCTGTAACCTTCCTTGCCGCCCTACGCTGCACCTTCTCTAATTCCATGACCTCCCCCTTCCTATACGGATCCCACACCGCCCCATGCCATATTCCAATATAGGCCGTACCACTGTCTTGTAAGCCATATCCTTTACCTCCCTACTAGCTCCCTTCAAATTTCTCATAACAAACCCTAAGTTTCTATATCCCTTTCTTACACTTTCCTGCACCTGGTCCCCCCATCCCAAATCTTCGGCCAATACAATTCCCAAATACTTATACTTCTTTACCTTTTCTAGAACTACCCCCTCAAGAAAATACTCTCTCACATCCCCTTTTAATTTACGCGTGAACCCAACCACTTTGCACTTACCCGCATTCAAACCCATCCTATTAACATCCACCCACTCCTCTATCCTGTTCAAATCATCCTGCAACAACTTAGCATCCTCCACCCCCTTAATCACCCTATACAAGACACAATCATCAGCAAACAACTTAATCTTGACTCAATATCCCTTCCTATATCATTAATAAACATTATAAATAACAGTGGTCCCAGCACCGACCCCTGCGGCACCCCGGATGTGACTTCAATAGTTGTTGATACGCTATCCCCCACCCTTACCCTCTGCGACCTATTTGCTAGAAAATCTCCCATCCACCTTACAACCCCTTTATCTGCAATCACACTATCAACCTTTCTCATCAAAATCCCATGAGACACTTTATCAAAAGCCTTTTCAAAATCAAGGAAAACTGCATCAACCTCCTCCCCCTTATCTAGGGCCTCCCCTATGTCCTGAACAAGACCTATCAATTGCGTCTCGCAAGAATACCCCTCCCTAAACCCATGCTGGCTATCTACCAACCATCCCTCCCCCTCCAACACTTCCCTAACATAATTTGCTACTACCTTTTCCATTATCTTGCTCCCTACCGAAGTGAGACTAACAGGTCGGTAATTCTCCACTTGACTTCTATCCCCCCCCTTATGTATTGGCACTACAAGTCCTTCCCTCCAACCCTCCGGTATAGTACCTTCCCTTAATGATTTCCTGCAAATATCCCCTACAAACCTTACAACCCCCTCCCCCCCAATTTTCAAGAATCTACACATCAACCCATCCTGCCCCGATGCCTTTCTCCCTCCCATCTTTCCTAAAACCTTTCTAATATCAAGATTCGTTATAATGAGAGGCTTGCTACCCCTCCCCCCTTCCCACTGCATACTAGAATCTTCCCTCTCTTGGAATACCTCCCCATAATGTGTGAGTTCAAAGCCTCCGCTTTGTCCTTATCACCAGTAAATAACTCATCCCCAGTCCCTTTAAGTGTGGGTATTTCGCCCTCCCCTTTCTGGTTCCTTAGATGTTGATACAACCTTCTCCCTTTACCTTGAAAACCCTCATCATCCATTAAGTGCAGCATATAATCATCCCTTGCATCGACCTTGGCCCTATTAAGAACTCCCTCCCACTCCTTAAGTTTCTCCTTACCTTTACCTGTCTTCCTATACCTCTTATATATCCCTCTGCACTTCCTCTTCAACCACCTAATTCTTTTATTATAATATACTGGGTCAGTCCCACCCCCCTTAGTCACCTGCGGCACAAACCTTTCCAACAAACCCCTATATATCTGCAGAAAACTTTCCCACATTTCATTTACTCCCACCTCCCTACAAGACCACTCTTCATACATTACCAGTAACTCCCTTTGCAAACCCTGAACATCAGCTCTATCGTATCTCCAGATTGTCTTGTCCCTACTTTCGCCATAATTTCCCTGCCTTTCCTCCCACCCACTACCTAGTGCTAACTCTACTATTGGGACCCTATGATCGCTCATCCCCTCTACTACCTCCGAGTGAACCCATGCTTCCTCCGGCCTTACTAATATTACATCTAAAATGTTATTCCTCCCCGCCCCACAAATCCTCGTCCCCTCTCCTACCGTTTGCACTAACCCCTCATTAATAAGTTTACAGGCCCATTCCTGCCTTCTGCCTCCTAGATCCTCCCTCCCCCCCTCCCAGTGAACTCCAGGCAAGTTTAGGTCCCCAGCTATTACTAACACTCTTCCTCTATCACCCATCACTATCTTTTCCAACCTATCTAACACTTGCCACTCCCCACTATCCTTAGGCCTGTATACTCCCACCACATCCACACAAAAACCTCCCCCCCCCCTAACTTGCACACACAGCATTTCAACCACATTATCTTCCCACAACAATGTGCCCTTGACATTTTCTCTACAGACAATCATCACCCCCCCCCCCCCCCCATATCTATTTCTATCCTTGCGAAAAACGTTATATCCCTTACGCCCTAGCTCCCCATTCAAAATCTCGTCATCCAACCATGTTTCCACACATACCACTACATCCGGCTCGTACATTTCAATCAACGTCCACATTTGCTCCAATCTTTCCCCACTCCTTATACTCCTGCAATTTATTGACATTATCTTAACCCTCCCCTTATCCGTCCCCTGAATATCCCTCCCTTTGCTTTGATCATCCTCCTGTCACGCAAGACTACCTGCTATCTTAACAAAAAGATTACCTAGCTCTCTTGCCCCACTCCTATTCAGATGCAACCCATCCCCTGACAGTAAGCTCCTTCCCACCCACAACCTGCTATTAACAAAAGTTGCATCCTCTACCACACACACCTCAGCCACTCTCTCATTCACCTCCACAATCATCCCTTTGCTTATCCCCCTCCCATCTACTCTATCCAATATCCCCCCAACCACCACCCTTGCCTTACTATACCTCTCCTTCACCACTCGCACCAACCCTCTCACTCTCTCCGCCACCACTTTCACATCCACCTTACTCCCCAGATCATTCGTCCCCACATTCAACACCACCACATTCACATCTTCACTACCCTTCCTACTGCCTACAATCTCAACCAGGTCACTTACTCTGGCACCTCCATATACCTCAGCCTCCCCTCCATTCGCCTCCCATGCACACATGCGCCGCATTCCGGATCATAGAATCCCCAATGAGCAACCTACTGTTCTGCCTCCCACCCCCCTTCCCCCCTCCCCCAACCTTATGCTCATTTCTCACACACACCACAACCTCAACGCCTGCCCCATCAAACACACTCTCAATCAGGCTCCTCACAATCTCCCAACTCAAACCATCCAATCCACATCCAACCCTAGGCATTCCTATCCTCTCCACTCCTTCCTGCACACACCTATGCCTCACCCTCTTCAAACATTCCTCCACATCCTCCACTCTCGGCTTCCCACTCGACCTTTCCTTACTCACCATGTAAAACATCTTTTGTCCCTCCACATTCATTTCAGCCACTTCACCAACACACTTACCCTGCTTCCTCAGATACTCCACCCTTCCATACCTCACACGAAACTCACTCGCAATACCCGCACTCATCTGCAGATCTGCACCCACGCAATGCGCTAGTGCCTGCACTCCATTCAGCTCAAACAGATCACCCCTCCATTCAGTCACACAACCACCCTCTTTCACTCCTCTTCCACTACCCTCATCCATACACACTCCTCCCATTCCCTCACTTACACTCCCTACATCACTCCCCTGCACTCGTCTTTCGTCACCCACATTCTCTTCCAACTTCCGCTCCTCTATCACCTCACTTGCATTCGACTCACACTTCCCATCCAAACTCACTTCAAGCAATCCCTCACGCTCCACTTCACTCACCACAACTTCCTTCCCCACTTTCTCTCCATTCACCTCCTCGGTCATACCTTCACTTATACTCTCCTCCGTTGCACCTCCTTGCACCCCACCTCCATTCACATCCATCCTTCCATTCTCACATCTGCACCATTCCTTCATACCCTGCACATCACTCTTCACCTCCTGCACATCCTTCACCATTTTCACCCACTCCTGCTCATTCACTGCCAACATCCTCACCCCATCCACACCAGTAGGCCTACCCACCCTACAGTCAATACACTTCCACACCACACCCAGCTTCTCATCACTCAACAACTTATACACTCTTTTGGCCACTCCTGCACATTCAATGTGAAACCACCTCTGGCACACACCTTCACACCCCACCGCACTCACACCATCATTCAACACCACACCACACACCTTACAGCACACCTCCACAGACACGGACACACTCAGCTCTTTCATTCCCGCCATCGCAACACTGGCCTACAAACTCACGCAGACTCACTCGAGAAGAAAAAGAACTAATCAAAATAACTGAGGTGGCCCTGATGGTGACCAACCACAGTATCACAAAAAATAAAATAGAAATAAACTCACTCACCAGTTATCCCCAACTCCACAGATATACTCACATACAGACACTCACGCGTTCACAACCAACTAGGCTAGGCCTAGACCTAACCTGGGCGTAGGCCTAAGCTGCCACACAACACACGCGGAACACCTTCACTTCACAATCACTTCACACACACCTCACACTTTACACTCCTAACAATTACACTTCAACTACCACCTTAACTACACACAAAACCACCAACTAAAACTTCCAAAACGCAATAAAAACCACCAAAATAGAGTCAAAACTACGGTGCGTACGCGCTCACGACGTTACACTGCCGCCATCTTGAACAGGGTATTTTAATTTTATTTATTTACCCTTTTAGTGTGAAAGGGTATTTTAAAAGTGGCTCATGCACAGACAAAACTCCAAATCCCTGCATGGAGAATCTTGTTCTCATTCATATAGAACAAGACCCAGTATTGCGAGAACAGGGGAGACCTAGTGGTACCTTGCACTGAATTGGGTGGGGGCGGAAGGAGGGCAATAAATAGTCTCATCTCACCCTCCACCTTCCTGAGGAACAGGAGCATTTTATTCAAATAAGCTATCTGATGACTCAAGTTATTTTTCAGGTACTTACCCAGGTACTACCCATTGAATACCCATACAATCCCAAAAAATATTCACCTTTTCATTAAGGTGCACGTAGGCCTACATACATACAGAGTTCTCGTTCCCCCCCCCCCCATACTGTAAAAAAAAAACGTACTTCCGACGTGCCTGACAAGACCTCAACTGTTGGAAGATAAAGTTCTTAGTTCCAACCATGGTTGAACACAGCTCTGCTTTTAACCCCAATTCATCTGTATACCCTGAAGTTTTACAATAACAGTAAACAAATTTAGTTTGTGAAGAAAAAGACAAACCAGAAGTACGTTTTACCTCCATACATTTCAGAAAACCACTCGGCCACCTGAAAGAATAGTCTGAATGCACACTGAACAGCACAGCTTATACATTTAAAGCAATAAAATGACTGCTCTTCTAGCACAAGAACAGAATAAATTCTCAGAATATTTTCTTATTAATAGTACTGTAGTTAGAACAAAAGTAAGAACACAAAGCTGGCTGGCTTGGAACTTTGTTTTATTTAAATATGAATCATATACACATGGACAATTTATTCCTGAATGCTTGAGCAACAGCTCAATCATTGACCAAACAGCCAACAGTTCATACCATGACTAAATAACAATATGAAATGCTGTAGATGCTCTTAAAGCTGGTACATAAGGTAATGAATGATCTCTGCAGAAGTTAGTTTAATACTAACATTTCTTCAATAAAATTAACTCCCACAGTTCCAACAACGTTGACATTTTTTACTCTTAAGGTGTGGCCAGAAGTTCCACTGTCAATTTTATTGACTATACGGGGCTTTGGAAATGTGAAAAATTCAATATTCTGGATAGGCCTACTTGTATTTTCCAATAACCAGTTTACTAAACAAAAATCAACCAACCAGTTACCCATTATTCAATCTAGTCCTTAATAATATAGGCCCCTAGTATAGTCTTATCACGTTACATTAGCCTAACACATCAGTAGGCTTACCTATATTAGAAAAACATGATTAGATCTCAGTCTAAATAAAAGTGACGATGTTAACTATCACAAAGAATAAGGAAATAACTCACTCCCCAGCCTCCAGCAATATTGTCAATTCACAGTTATGATACTATTTGAGACCTGCATTCAACCCTGCAAATTCAATTTAAGATGTTCTTCAGCCTTTTCAAGTGTTGCTAACAATGATTCCATTTCTTCTTTATTCATTTCCATAGTGATGGTTTTCAGTTTGGTGTAGGTTTCGTTCTTGCTGCCACGATTTTCCTTGCCTGAACTGACAACCTCAGAACAGTGAAGATTCAGGGCCAACATTGGATCTCCCAGTGCTGCTATTTTGCTGCTACCAATCACATACTGCGAAGTAAAACATTTTATATTTTAAAATCGGCCTAGCACTAGCTGCAATGTGGAATTATCATTTCAATAAATTTTGATTTTGATTTTTAACAAAACATAGGCCTAAAAAAGTAAAAAAATATCCTTGACATGCTGAAACCAATTTTTTTAAGCAGTGTTGAAAATTGTGCTGTTTTACCACCCTATGTTTATTATTTACGGCATGTTGAATTCACTGTCACAACTTCACTAATCACAACCAATCGGCACACAGGACCATCACTCACAGCCAATCAAAGATGGCTTTGTTAGTTTGTGAGCTGTCTGAAGAAAATGTCAAAGGAGGGTGGTCTAGTTCAGTACTTCGCAAACTGTGAAGCGCTAAGCAAATACAAGTGAAAAGCGGCAAGAACATATTCAGGAACTAAACTCAATTGAATTACATTATTCAGACTTCCTACGCCTAGGCTACAACTACCCTACCAATGACCCTACCACTGACCAAAAATGATTTATCTTAAATAGGCCTAGGCCTACCCCTAGACCGATCCATTTCCAATGGTTGGGTTTAAAAATGTAACAAATTTGGATTAATGGTTGAATAACACGCCAGCCTAGGCCTAGGCCCTAGTCTAGGTATGTCAACTTGTTCAAATTAAAATCGTATGAGTGACCTTGTTACCCCAAAATACCTTGAATCCTACTTCTTTAGCTATGCCTACGATTTTAGGCAGCACGCTTAGGCCTAGGCCTACTAAACATGATGAAGCGCTTCACAGCTAGGCCCAGGCCTAGGCAGGCATCGCCCATCGTTCGTGTATTACTGCATTATGAGATCAATTTACACATATCGAATGGTCCTAGACCTAATGAATACATTATGTTTCAAGCGTATACAAATAATATGATATCAATGCAACATACCCGCAATTTCCAATCAAAATCTCGTAAATCTGCACTAGAAACGTCACAAGCATCGTCCATCATTTTTATTTTGTTTACCTTCTTAGATTTCTCCTTGCGGAGGAGGCTCGAACTTTTCTCTGAAGGACTGTGCGCGCTCCAAGCGGAGATCAGTCAGAACCACCACGGTCGGGACCTGATCTCACATTTGCGCGGCTCTTTTGAAATGACTAGGTTTCCGTCTCTGTCTCAAAAGTTTTAGCGAAGAATGGCAACAGCATGTTGTCTGATTACAGGCTCATTGTTAAAATGAGTCTTATGAACTTCGTTGCAGTCTTGTTCTCGTCAAACTATCCTCACAGTATTTAGTAATGAGCGAAGTCAAAGGAGAGTGGAACGAGGTCGCTCCGCTAATATTAGAACTACCAACGTTGGCCTCGTATTGTTTCTGTACAGTTCTGTCAAATTCAAAGTTCCTTCAAATTCCTGTAGTGATTCTATATTATCTACTCTGTTTAAAATGATGAGATTAATGAAGTGAAAAGTTAATATATGATATGCTCCCTTGTTTCTTGAATCCCAAAGTGTAAAAACTTTAGAATTGAAATGATAAAAAAAATCAAGGAATGCAAAGTCTCTCAGATAAACCCTGCTCTTAGATACTATAATCTATTGAAGAATGTGACATAATATTATAGGCTATTAGGTAAGTCTCATGTATTTGTTGCTCTAGTGATGTGAAGAGGAAACAATAATACAAGACTTGGATAGCGAAGTATATGTTTTATTATTCAACAGTCAACATTGTACAGTGGAAATAGTTTACGGGAAGACACATTAAAGGGATAGTCGGGTGAAAAACTAAAGAACTACCATTTGTAGATGTCCACCTTTAAATATAAAAAACATGACTAAAAGATACCATACTTTAAAAGCAGGCGGTTAAAAAATTAAAGAAAACGCGATTATTTGGTTTGGTGCTACCAAGTAGCACCGAGCAACTTTTCTCATGGTAATTCCCATATAAAAAAAATGTTGCCTTGAGAAAGTAAAACCACCGCTAAAATAGGGCACTGATCAAAAATCGATCAGGAGGTTTAATGTGCATCGTTTCTCTACCGATAACATGCTTCTTAGTACGAACGTTTACTTCTACAAAATACACTGCAATTAATTTTTTTGTGACATGATGTGTAGAAAAGTTGCAATCTGTTTTGAGCGGTACTGTCCGCAGTCGCCGAGCGTTTCGCGGAGCGCGGAGTCCTGAGTCCTCTGTATATCGGGAAGGCGCCAGCGACTTCAGAACCGATACAGTTACACTACGCTTTAGTAGAAGAAAAATGCAGCAAGAGCTGCCGAAGGGAATCTAGTAGAATAGCTAATTGTTCACTATTTTTTTTCTTGCATTGAAGCAACCTATATCAATTGTATTTTACACATAACTAAATTTCATGGACTAATGACTAATTGGTGATTTTTTAGTTCTTCATCTGACTATCCCTTTAACCTTAACTACCAAGTAGGCTCAGCACTCCATTATAGACGTGTAATTAAGTCTACCGTTTCTATCACGATTATACGTTTATATTGGACACATTATTTTCTGTCTACAATACGTAAACACATAATATTGAAACATTCGTGTTGTGTCATACGAAAAAATACATTTAATTACATCTAAGTAATGTTTTATTGTTCCATATTTGTCTGATATTATTGTTTGGGTGAACGATTGATCACAAATATCCGTGCATTGTGTGGGACTGGGGCACATTTTATAAACACTCATAATATCGGGCACAGCAATACACATTTTGTAATTAAAGGGGTTCTCACCCGCTAGATTTATTTTTTACCATATGATCTACTGCACCACACCAATCGATGATGAACCATTAAACATCGTAAGTTGAAACCTGTGAATTGTTATTAATTAATGAAATTTCTGGTTAACTGCCGCGGCGACTGTTGGTGTCAGCCGGCTTTTGGTGCGAGTGTACTCGAAGCGATATATCTAGACGGTCTTGGTGTACTCCATTCGACACCGCATAGCAGACCGCGTTCATTGTGCATGCGTTGACTATTTCCCCTCCCAATACTACTACTCTCTCTCTCACTCTCTCTCTCTCTCGCTTGGCTTACTTGACACCAACTCGACAGTCGACACCCGCCGACTCGACGTGCACAGCAACGCACAGCAACGCTCAAAACGAAATGGAGCACCCGATTACACATCTTTATTTTGTACCTGAACGGAAGCTCCGATTACAAAACCAAAATATACGAAATACGCAGAAAAGAAAGACGCAGCGAAAAGTATTAGATCATTTTTTTTTTGGAGCAGAATCCTCCAAGGTCCCAAGGCATACAGGTCGTCCCAATGCTATTTCTTATGGGAGATTTTCGCCGATGGGACCTAGCTCGAAAATCACTAACTTTGATATTTTTTCCCCGGGTTATGGTGAGCCCGATTTCTTGTAATTTAGTCGCTTATTTCATAGCTAATCAGCCTTAGTTAAACATATTTTTTTGGTGTAGCGGGTGAGAACCCCTTTAAGCAGTTTAGTGACTCACCAGTTTCAACTCACTTCTCTCTAAATTACGGACGAGATATCTCATCCTGATTCCTGGTAATAACCACACGTTGGAGTAGTAATGCTTTTGTTTCAGAAACTTTCGTTTAAAATATTAAGATATTTCCTCGAAAATTTAAATTTTATAAATTGCCTATTTCTGACATGTCATATCACCTAAACAGTATGTTTCATAATATCTATACAATTTGAAAGTGTAATTTATTTTTGGAGTTACAACATACAACTCAAATAACTTACACCTTCTTAAAATTATATCAATATTCAATATACTATGAAAGTTCACGTGCAATTGAAAAGTTAATTTAAACTGGTGAGTTGCAGTCGCTTTATTGCATAATAATCATATTTTAATGATAGTTTCTTAGTTGTTTTATTTATCTATATTCATTAGATGTTATATATGGGGGTGAACGATGATCACACAGATTCATGCATAGCATTGTCCATGGTTCGAACCCATGTCCCTTGATTTCACAGGTTCGAATCTATTCTACAGAGAGTAGTTTGGACCGCTAGAATAATCATTACTGTAATTTAACACGTATATTTCTTAGTTTTTACATTGAGTAATATTTTCATAAAAAGTATTATTCATCACAATATAGCATTAACCTTTGAATAACACGAACACAAATAATATATTTGTAAACACTGTACGTGTAAAAGGTAACATTATCACAACAATGGAAATGAGATGAGTATAACACCAGTTACATTTATCCACATGGAAAACAAGGCTATACTACATCACAGATAACGGATTGACCACATGTTAGAGAGATACAGTCATGTAAAGATAATTGAGAACATGTATTGGGCTGGGGCTTGGTTACTGATTAGTGGTACTTGATAGTAATACACATTACACATTACACAGGTAGGTATTATAAGTAATATCTACGTGTGTATCTAAAAATAGCCACATCCCACTCAAAGTCTTATATTATACAATTCCTTATTGTGCGTTTGTTTATTGATTAAAATACTTCAACAACATACATAATGTGACCTCGAATTAATCTAAAATTGAATTCTTACATTGCTTTGTGACATCACAAGGAGGTGAATTTTATTTGTTATTGATGTTTGATTCACGAATTACATTTGATATCCAATGTTAGCATAACTGCTCAGACAACTATGATAACTGCATTGTAACTCCGACGACATTTTGAACATATTGATATATCATATTTCTGATAACATTCGCGTAGAAACCAGCAACTCTAACTATCCAATCGACTTCACCGAGAAGAAAACACACATTTGTATGGCACTTTACATTGTAATTCAGTAAATTCGCTTCACGTCCCACTAAAAAATATTATTGCCCTAAAAATTGGGATTTAAAATATCACAGGGACAGTTTCTGGCCAAAAAAATTGTGTACGAAAAATAGATTTGCAAGAGTGACGAATTGTTGTTATACTTACAATACATATCTCAAAATGTGACCCCTACAAACCCCCTCCCCATAAACAAAAATTATGTATGGATCTATCATTGCTCAACGAACGAGAACGTATGTAAATATTACTTTTGAAGATTCGCTTTGTTCCTCAGTTTTGTTTCACAGAATAAGTTTTGAATACCAAGATTCTGTGCAGGGGCGGACTGGGATAAAAAGCCTCAGCCGCCGGATGCAAATACGCCCAAGGCGCAAAACATTTTTTGGGGTTGCATTGACTTTTATGGCCTAAAATGCGATTTTAGGGCGCGATTAACAGAGGCCACCCTACCAGTTGCAAAAAAATTTCAATTGTACTCAATAAATTAACATCTACGCTATTCTCCTATCTTTCCTATTGAACGATTAGAAAACCTATACGCGTTGACCTAAAACACGGTGCAGTAGATTAACATGAAATTAAACATGTTTAAGTTATGTATCACATTGTAGATAATATTAAACAATTATTAAAACAGGCAGTACAAAGACGATGTTATTTAACTCGTTCTAGAGATATTCGTGACTAAAAACACGAAATAACATTACGAAATAACCGTAACAACACGTCGTGACGTCACGGCGGGGCTGACCAATGAATATATAAAATGATATTTGGCTATAATTCACAACACACACTACTGTAAGTGTGCTTTTCAATTAAATTAAAATAAACGGGGGTCACGGGCCTTCTTTTTTTATTTATTTTGTACTATTCCCCTATCTTCCCAATAGTACGATTGAAAAACCTATACGCGTTGACCTAAAACACGGAGCAGTAGCTTACCATGAAATTAAACATGTTAAAATCATACATCACATTGTAGATAATTAAACAATGATTAATACAAGCATTAAAAAGACGATGTTATTTAACTCGTTCTAGAGATATTCGTAACTAAACACACGAAATAACATTACGAAATAACCACGGCAACACGTCGTGACGTCACGGCGGGGCTGACCAATGTATAATATAATGATATTTGGCAATAATTCACAACATACACTACTGTAAGAGTGCTTTCATTTAACTAAATAAGAAAACGGGGGTCACGGGCCTTCGTTTTGAGCTATTTCGGCCTATATTCTACGCTATTCCCCTATCTTCCCTATTGTACGATTGTTAAACCTGTACGCGTTGACCTAAAACACGGTGCAGTAGATTATCATGAAATTATACATGTATAAATTATGTATCACATAGTAGATGATTAAACAATGATTAGAACTGGCTTTAAAAAGACGATGTTATTAAACTCGTTTTAAAGATATTCGTGACTAAACACACTAACATTGCAAAACCCCCACGGCAACACGTCGTGACGTTACGGTGGGGCTGACCAATGAAAATATAATGATATTTGGCTATAATTCACAACATACACTACTGTTGGTGTGCATTTCATTTAACTAAAATAGAAAACGGGGGTCACGGGCCTTCGTTTTGAGTTATTTTGACCTATATTCTACGCCAGAGGTTCTCAAAGTCAAGTGAATCACGGAACCACACCTAAAAACCTACAGTCTTCGAGGACCCCCAACCTCCAAAAACACGCATTATGCTAATTATTCTTAGTTTGGCCCATATCGTTATGCTAGCTCCACTCCTATGTTATAAGGTTTTCCCGACTTAGCAATCAACAGAGAAACAGCATGATGCTATGGTTGCTTTTTCATTTGTAGTGCCTGTTGCAATTTTAAAAAAAAAAATTTTTGGCTTTTTCATTTCATTGCTTTTTATTTAAAACAATTCTTTTGACTTACTAGAAAACTCGGAGTGTTTTGTTTCTTAATGCCTACGCAACTTAGCAGGTTGCATTGCTTCGTTGGAAAGTATTTCGTAACACAAAACACATTGCGGATTTTGTCAATGTTTTTACCCGCTTGCACAAATCCCAGGTTTAAACATTCATCACAATATTTGCGTTTTTTTGGCTTTATTGGCACTATCACTAGATTTTGAGCAAGACGGCTCTTCAAGGTTAGGTGGGACAAGGGCCTGTCTGCCGCCTCCATTAGTTTCAATCGGCACTTGAGTTGCACGTACAGTACCCGTCTCCGTAGCTGATTACTAGAGACCTACACTCAATTTGATATTATTAATTTTTATATTGTACATTTAATATTACGTATATACCAAAAACACTGCACTGTAGCACTTCGCGTGGTGTCTACCTACGCCAACTAGTCTTACTATAGTCACTGTGTGAGTGTATACTGAGTGCCTCAAGTGGCTGTTTTGTTTTGGTCGCATCCGCGTGATTCATTCCTCCCCCTGCCCCTCGGCAGTTTCTGGCAATTATGGGTTTTTAGCGTATATAGGTAGCGTGATATAGAAAGTGCTTTTAATTTAAAACACAAAATAACGTTTATTAACAGCAGTCTATAATTGTTTTTTCCCATTCCGTAGGCCTTAAGCTAGCTCCACGGACCCCCTGGTATGGGCTCGCGGACCCCAGGGGTCCGCGGACCACACTTTGAGAATCTCTGAATTACATTGAATATCTATAGTAAATATTACAATTAATTCAATCATAATTTCAAAATAATAGTTATAGAGTGGGGTTAAGATTTTTTTTAGTAATATCTGTACAGAGAAGTATTTCGGAATCATAGGAACTTTTTGGTGGCAGCCCGAGGCCCGGACTGCTGAAGGGCCCGGATTTGTCCATGGGCCCGGGATGCGATCGCATCCCGGCATCCCTAGCCAGTCCGCGTCTGCATTCTGTGTAGATATACAGCTTGTTCTATACTCTTGCTCCAGCGTAGTGTAACGGATTACTACCTAGGCGCAGTCTGTTATCTCTCCTCGATAAGAGTCACGCCATTAAAGCATGCGTTATCACTGATTTATCATTCTACGGTTTAAAACGCTCGTTCAAGTCTTTGATTTTTACCATGTCTATTAAAGCATTCTTATTTCTTTACCACTTACTTGGCGATTTACACTAAAACTATCTAACGAACATTTTCCAAAATTCCCTACTTTTTTAACTACACTATGACTTTAATCCCTTCATGGTTTTCAATGATTTTTTTAAAAATTTTCAAAATTTCTGTTTTGAGCCTCGCAATTAATCAATATTTTTGACCACATGTTGACGCTTATTCGGTGACTTTTAAAATACGTTCATAATTCCCGATTTGAACGACCACATTGATTAAACGAAATTATTATGACGTTTAAAAACGCTTGATTGACATTCGTAGATTACATTATGTAAATTAAATTGAAAGTCCTCTCTGAGCAAATCTTGCATGATCAAGTTGCACCTCCAGAAACTCACTGGATTATCAAAAACATCACATTTTACTCAAAGTTTTTTAGTTTAATCTCTTTCGTGTTCACGTAGCTTTTTATCACTTATTTCACGCGAAAAATTATTGTTTTACTATACCTCGCAAAATGTGTGTGCATGTTTGGTAATATTAGGTCATCGGCGGAATAGGGTACACATATGTGCAGACATTTACAATTATTTCTAAACATTATTTCTGAGAGAGAACTAACCAAGATCTCTTAAAGCTCATAAAAAATAATATTGTTTCACAAAATTGTCTGTCCACTGAAGAATTGTGTAATACAAACACATCACACAGAATAAACACAGGTAAACATCATTATTACAACAATAACGATAAGTGACAGAGATGTTATAACGCCACTGTAGGGCAGCGGGTTTCCATGCCTTTACATGTGGCTAATAAGGATTTGCGCGAAAATTCTTGATCCGTAGATCCAAATGTCCAATCCGATCTAATCCGAGCTCCAAACGACAGGTATAAGAATCAAGAAGAAAAGCCGTAGATAGGACATCAGTTACAGACGTCCGGCTGTGACGACATTCTTGGTTAGGTAGGTAGGTATATGGATGCATAAATATCTTGGAGATACTAATGACATATTCACAATTATAATTATTTAAATCCCGTGGAAGGGGGGCGGGGGGCATGCATGGGGTTGGGAACGATTTGAGTAGGTTTCTGCAGCTAAATCTTTACCTGCCTATCTGGGCTTCGCGCTGTGTTCTCCCCCAGTGACGTCACTGCTTCGTGTTGTGCAGCGACGTCAGATGCTCAGTCATAGTAGAGGGTCGCTTGCATGCGAAACATCTAATTTGACCTGGTTCGCCTGATCGAATGCGCGAAGAAATCAAACTCTAGTTGCTCCCAAGGTTTCTGCTTCCACTCCCAGATGAAAAGAGGGGCCCTTGCGGGTGCGCGTGGACACTCCTGACAGCGACGACACTTGTTGACGACGCGCTTGATGTCAGCGTGCAACTCCGGCCACCAGATGTAGCTCTTAGCCAGCGCGCACATGTTCAAATAGCCCGGCTGGGATACATGAAGCATGTGAAGGAAGTCCGTGCGCAACATCGCAGGGATGACGACGCGTCGCTTCCAGAGGAGACACCCCTTGTACACGGACAACTCCTCCGTGATGTGAATGAAGGGGTGAAAGCTCTGCAGCTGCACACAGTCGTCGGGCCAGCCGCACGCAAGCCAAGTGAGTACTCGCTCCAGCACGGGGTCGCAAGCAGAGTGCTTGGCTATCACCACTGCGCTGAACATAGACACGTCGACCTCCTCTAGACAGCGCACCTCATGCGGGTCCGCTACCCGCAGGCTGGGCGACGGTAGAGGAAGGTAAGTGACACTACAGCTGCCGTCACTCTCCCCGTCATCCGAGCCCTCGCGGTGATGCAGCTCGAAGTCGTACTTCTCCAAAGTGCCGACCCAAAGCAACATCTGGGCTGTGACTGTTTGAGGGACGTCCTTCGCTTTCGCCAGCAAGTCGACTAGCGGTTTGTAGCTGGTAAACAAGTTGAAGAAACGCCCTTCAACTTGCTTGTGGAATCTAGTGACTCCAAATACGAGGGCATAGGTTTCCCTCTCCTGTTCGGAATATTCAGACTCAACCGGTGTAAGTGTCTTGGAGGCGAACGCGACTTGGTCGTTACCGTCGTCGGCCTCACTGTCCTGGCAGAGTATGGCGTGCACGCTGTGGAGGGACGCCGCACATGCCAGAGCTAGAGGATGATCGTAATCACTCTTCAGGAGAGCTTCTGTCTCGTCATCGTCGGGCATGTAGGCATTTGTCCTGCTCCAGACCCATTTGCTGCTCCTGTCAAGGATGCGGTTCAGTGGTTCGAGAATTGAAACACGGCTCCTTCGAAAGTAGAAGCTGGAATGCATGGCACGTTGTAGACACAGCTGTAGATATATCAATAGGCGGCAAGTGAATAGGCTGGAAGAAGAACGACAGCCAAGTAATCATCCGTCCGGCCGGTACAACAGAGATGTTTGTTGTGTAATAGGGATGTTATCTGATTCTTACGACAATCAATGTGCATTGTGAAGGGGTCATTATTTATGTATATCATTTGTACTCTGTCAAAATGTAGCTTAAACCTAGTTTGTAATTCAATGTTCATAATAATATGTAAAAACCTGAAGCCCCAACCACAGTTGTCTGCATCGTTATTGTAATCGGGATCGGGATCGCAATCATACATTTTCTCATGCTAAATCATAAAAATTACGCGTTTAATTGTGAACAGTGTCATGAGAAAAATGTAAATTAGCTTTTGCACGATTTTCGGATTCCGATTACGATCCAGATGCCGACATTGTGGTTGAGGCTTAACAATGCTATAATGTTATACGATAGCCTTACTCGTTACGTCATCTGGAATGTAATTTCAACAGCTGCAAATAAATAAAAGTAAATAAATAAATACATTAATAATAAAACAAACAAACAAACAAACAAACAAAGAAAGACAGACAGAAAGAAAGAAAGAAAGAAAGAAAGAAAGAAAGAAAGAAAGAAAGAAAGAAAGAAAGAAAGAAAGAAAGGAAGAAAGAAAGACACCAAACGTAGGTAGTGAATTTTGCACACATTATTCTCGTTATCGCAGACCCTGCTAATACCTAGCTGGTGGCTCTACCTACAATTTCGGGTTTTAATTGTTTATGATAGAAACAGAAAACCATAATTTCTCACGCTACCGGACCGGTATATAGTTTTCGATTAGCTATCCTATTTTATGCGAGCTACATTAAAACAACACAACCACGAAAACAGAATTTTGTTAATGTTTTAAATGAAGGTATCTGACAAATATTCTTGGAAGATATTTATTGTTATCAGTTGTTTTATTTTAAAATCCTAACAAAAGAAATATAGTGTTATCCAAAAGTTCGAGCAAGCCCACCGTCCTCCACCGCACATAACGTAACATATGTTTAATGTATACGTATAAATATAATATGGTAACTCCATCAATTGTGTGAACTCTCTCACCCTTCTTAGAGATGGCGAAGTAATTAAAATTAATTTTGCATCTTGGAACAATACCGCCACGAAAATTTCGATACAAACTTTGTCGTATCAGTTAAGATTTTGAAAATATTATCACCATCTTATTAAGTTAATAAAGTCTAAATATCTCTCATTACGTATAAATAAACATGCCAATACATAATATTATATTTATGACGTAGACATACCTTGGCAAGCAACAGCTGAATACACTAGGGGATGCAACCTATTTACTGATATCGATTGATGGCAATGTTAAGCAGTTCAGCCAACATAGCAATCAAACGTACGTCACAGCGCCTGTGATTATTTAATCACACTACCAACCTTCTCAGTCGGAGGAGATTGATTACCCTAAATGCATAGTTCTGCATTTTGGCCAATAACCGGCTGTATGTTCACTTAGTACTCTAGGCAACACCAGATTTCGGTCTGTTAACATTGTTACTTATCCCAAAAGAAATGTCTTCCTCTAGAGAATCTAGGCCCTTTCCTATACAAATGGGGTTTTATTCCAATAAAAAACAAACCTGTTTGCAGATTTTCTTAACAAGGAATGAAATGTGTGCAGTAACATCACATTGCAAAAGCTAATTAATAACAATTGCAAAAGGGAAAAATTTAATGGAACAAGGAAACATTCAAAGAAAGAGAACTAAATCTTCTGAAGGATGACATATTTGGATTTTCTCATGGAATTATTTTAAAACATTTTAAAGCATCGTGTTTTGGTGGCTAGGTGGACATGTTATGGTACTCAAAGCATATGTTTACATATCCATTGAACAACATGATACATATAATTATTCGTGGATCGTATGAACGTCAAGGGATGCTGCAATATGTCACCCGGCAAGGACGGAAAAACTTACATGTATGTATGTGTGCATAGGGTTTAGCATGATTAAGTGACAGTAAAAAGGAGGAAAGTTAATTATAAATGCACCTGCTCTTATTCATTGAACAATTTTGGTCATGTTATGCATTTTTGCGATATAGATCTATATAGATATTAAGGCTATTCCTCCCCTTCGCAGACAGTCTTGAAACATTTTTTTTACAAGGTACAACAACAAAATATCTTTACCCGAGTCACCCCGAGTATGACCAGAATAAGATAAAATAAAAAACATGTTGTTTTTACGCGTACCGGCCGTATACACTTCCAACTTTACGGTGCTGGCTCCACGGTTACAAAATACTAAATGTGACGTTTTAAATATTTTTCTCGATTTGAAATACTTATGAAATAATGATTATGAAATTACATGGCTGTAGCATAAACAGGGACTAAACTACAACAATTTTTGTGTACCGATAAATAAACAAGTAAAAATTGGAAATTTTTGATTAACAATGTATGCGGAAAGAACTGAAACCCATGCCTCAAACTTCTTAGTCATTATGAGGCATCCTTAACGTATAATTGAGAATTGACTTGGAAGTTGGAGCCTCCAGCACTGTTACTCATCAAAATGTCAGAGAGCGAAAAAGTACGCAATTAGTTAACGCTAGAGGAGCGAGCGACACGAACTTGCTCCCACAGTGTCTGTAACTCGACTGCCCAGTAACTCGGCTGCCTGCTGATACCTCGGCTCGGCGGGGTGGGGGGATGTTAGTGTGGTGACATTGCGTCATATATCAACAGCTGATAATGATTAAACAGTGTGCATATTTGATAGCGGGCTGGAATGGCCGTTATTTGGAGGAGAAGAAACTACACTCTTTGGATTAGGAAAACGGGTAACGATAATGCTAAGGGTGGCTTAGAAAACAATTACGGACTTTTGCTGCTACTCCCGATTTGATTCTTCTCGTTCATAATTACACAAAACGAGGAATACCAGACATTTTTAGTTATTTCGAAAGACCCGCCCGGACAGCTCACAAGAAGAGGTGTCCGGCTTGCCGGAAGCTAGGCTACTACCGGACAGCCCGCATGAGGACGTACGGCTTACCGCAGCCTTCACAGCTGCAGGACAGACCTCTCCTCCCCTCTAATCCTCTTATCATTTAGTTTCTACCTTTGGGCTAACCACGCCTTATAATATTAATTCTACGAATATAATCTGTTTGACAAAGCATTTTGCTTCCGGATACGTTGTGCTCAATCGTTTTGTTTTTCATATTGCACTTCTCATCCACGGCGACTTCTTTATTTATGTGTTTTTGTAATAGATAATGTCTTGAGTTATTTATATTGACTAGCCGTCATAAATCCTTCTAATCAGTTTCGCTGAAAATGCCCTCGGTCGTTATGACCATGGTTTGTTCATAGATAAGGGTTGTTAATCTTGGACCTCAGCTATCACTTCTCTGTCTCGTGCGCCCAGGATACTTCCTGAATAATCAAACCCTGTATCCCAATCTTTCTAACAGTACTAATTACTAAATACTAATGAGAGTAGCTATGCTGCTAATATTATGTGGCCAACAAGTCACAATGCCAACGAACTTTGAACTCGACAATTTCTTTTTAAAATTTACTTGAAATTAATACTATTTCTGAAACAATGTTCGTCCTATTAGATCTACGGCAACAATCAATTGCTTATGCTTGCGTTATAGACTGGCCAAGATATTTTATTTTATCCTACATTGATTGTTTAGAAGAAACAAAAAACGTTTGAAATATCCCCGATGGTTCGAAGACAGGAGATATGGAGCAACTTGATTGAGTCCAAAAACGGGTGACATAAGTTGATGAAACACAATCCAGCTGACCATAACTGTACAATCAAGTTAAAATGTATCTTTAATCTAGTGCAAGCAGCTTCAATATGTCAAGTGGACCCATTACATTCCCTCACTTCATTTTTTCAGAGGGAAAACAACATCACTGCAATACAATAAGTCTAGTCCGAGAATTAAATTATTTCCATCCTTTGTTAATGCTTCATCTATTCACCTAACAAAGCCAGACAATCATTGTGGGCACAGTGAACAGAGGGGTGAGATGTGTTAATTTCAGTGATGCAAAAGTCAATAAATTATCGACCATACTGGTCTGGTTCTAAAATTCCCCTGCCACCCTATATTCTATAGCCTCCTAAACGTACATTACACTACGAGTCTTGCCCAAGTTGTCGTGGCCACAGCGCATGCTCCATACTGAAGCAATGATTATGCTCCTAGTTTCACAATACGAGTAATATATTCTGTCGAGACCATATTTCAAGTAATTTCAGGCCAAGTCTACCGACGTTTGACTATGTGCTGTTAATCATTGCCTCAGTTGTTTGATTGCAACAAACCTGTTCTGGATCTCTTAATTTCTTCTTGGGTAGTCCCAACATATCGTAATTAGTGTTGGCATCGCTGGTTGTGGGCTACACTGGTGCATTTTCAGTTTCCACCATCTTGAAATCCCAAAATGCCCTAAAACGCCGAGTGCTGTGCCGAAATCCTTTAGCGTTCACAGCATGATGAGAATGCTCCATCATTGAGTTTCAGACTACGTGACTTAGGCCCGAATGCATAGTTCACACTCGAGCCCTCCTCAACTCAGCCTCACCTAGCCACCGTCACAGAGCCGTCTACACGGCAATGCCGTTCCGTGATTGGTGGTTGGGCTAGGCTGAGTTGAGGAAGGCTTGAGTCTGAACTATGCATTCGGGCCTTAGTGTTTGCAAATGTACATGCCAAGAAGACAGCGGAATTTATAACCTACCAACGACAGACAACTTGGAAGTATTGCTGAACAGTGGTAATTTTTAAATTTCACCCCATATACTGTAGAAGCATATCGGATAAAAGAACATGTTGGGAGACCAAGACCGTTACGAACAAAGGATTGTGGCATCCCAGATTGAGAAAATGATAGTAAATACAAACAATAAGTCTAGGTCTATGTTTAAGCTATGTACCTAGGCCTAGAGAACTATTTCTGTTATTCCATTATTTCCACTACATTAACTTCCCTATAAAATTATCATTAGATTATTATTATTAAGCTTGTATTAAATCAAATGTGAATGTATACTTTTCTTATTTAAATATACCTGCATCACCCCAAATGCTATGTGTAAGCAAATATGAATAATATCCCCAAAACCACAGAAATTACAAAGTTTACCACCTGGCAGTAATTTACCGGACTTTCTAGTTTAACAGGGAAGGATACCTCTACGTCAAAATCCGCACAAAAGTTTCGTTTTAAAATTATATCACAAGAATAGGCTTCGAAATCGAAAATCTGAATCAACAGCGCACTGTGGTTTAGTAAGCCCTCCACATTGAATGCGCTAAGTCGTGACTTATATTGTAATCAGTATGTTTTTTTTAAATAATTAATTTTATTACTAATTATCGAATTATAATTAAAATACTACGCTAATGGTTATAATATTTCTTTCAATCTGTAGGGCTTACCAAAGCAAAGTGCGCTGCTGATTTAGATTTTCGATTTCTTGTTGCAATCTTGAGATATAATTTAATAATGAACATTTTCTGCGGTTTTTGACGTAGAGACTATCCTTTGCCCTTAAGGTAAATCGACATCACTAACTAATCTATACCTAGGATGTGGAACAAAAACTACTGTATATTGTTTTGGCCAGCTAATTTTGTAATATTTGTGACAAAATGTAAATGATACTAGGTATGGTAATGGGTGTGAATGGTCTTTGAATGTCTGCTTTGAACTGCAAAGTAAAACCCCCTTAAGGCAATCTATTAACTAAGAGAGTGCACACATACAATTTACAACCAAAATTAGAAATAATAATAATTGCCACCTATTATCAATTCAAATAAACAGTGTATAAACATGGGATAACAAACAAATTTTACTCAGAATTCTCGTGCAGGAAAAGCTAACTTTAAACATAACATAAGAGTTGTAGAAAAAGTCAAATTATATATTTCGAGTCATAGCACTTGTCGAGATTAAAATAGATTTATAAAATTGTACACTAAAATCATAAAATAATTGCAAACATCCAAATGCTCACTATTTGCGACGTTAAATATATATATATATATATAGATATATATAATAGTACAGCAAAGTACGTAGTAGTCATCACACAAAATAGCAGTGATTTTGAACTGTTTGGGCATTATGCAATGGAACTAGGAACAGATGCCCCATCAGAACTAGTCTAATTGACCACGTCTAGTATTATGAAGTAGTCTATGCAGATTGTGTAAATAAGGATATATCACTGGATTTTTACTTTATATAGTTAAAACAATAGCAAGTGCAAATTGAAAATCTGTATAATATATATGGTATGTATGAGAAAAGTAACGCATCTACCAAATAAATGTCTAAATATTCTGAACAGTATATTTCATTTGATTGCAAAGATAAAAAATGATAACATATTTTGGTGTGCTAAATCATAAAGGAACCACAAGCATGCGGTTGTGGTAATACTGGTAAGAAGTGTTGTTAACAAATGTTTTCAGATAACGAAGAGATCTCTTTCTTCAAGATTTATTATAAAATCATCAAATGCTCTTTTGACCGTAAACCTACAGAAGACAGCAATAATGTATATAAATTTATTTGCAGTCCAGAATATGATTTGGATTTGTCATTTTTTTTCTCTGCCAAACACGTCTTAAATAATACAGTAACGAGTGTGACAGATAGATAAATCCAAGCCATATATCCCCCTTAGTCCTTTTTAAAAAGATTAAACATGTGCTATCATTAAATTTAAAATTATTATTATTCTATTGATCAGAGTACAAACCAAAATTAGGATGTTGATTTTTGTAAACATTTGTTTGGTCAACACTTTACATCTGTACATTGAGCGTCAGAAATAATTGGATGATAAGAATTATCATAGAATTTTATCATTAATACTTAACACTAAACATGCTAATTTTTATTCATCATAATAAATTAAACATTTTTGTAGGTATTGCACAGGTGGGGCAAAACATTGGCAATCGTCTCACGCGAGAGAGAAGCTGGCATTCCAGAACGAGTTTGAAGAGTTATTGTTATCAGAGGCAGAATATTGGGATGGAATGTACAGATTATACCTATTGAAGTATTATGTTCATAACAAGATAAGGAGATGTCTGCCTACTGTTTTGAGTTTTGTGCCAAACTAGTTTGGAACACAAGACTTCTCTCACAACCAGAGAGTCTTCTGCTAGAATCACAACCTTTCCTGCCCAAAAATACACAAAGAATCTGGTAAGATTTTTTTTTCATAATCAAAAATCCTTTTTATCTGAGATCTTCCATACTATTATTTATAATCTACAAGGATAAAAAAGGGAGATTATTTATAATGATTAGAAAACTGTTAAAACATCCTAACATACATAAAAAATGTTAGCTACACACAAGTATTATCTGGTCTTTGATTTTTTGAGGCTCATCGATTTTATTGGGAAAAGAGAATGCTTACCCATAGAGCAGTCTTCCTGGCAATTTTATCACTTACATAAATTAACTAACAATATATTTATACAGATTGCTTGTTGCACGTCAGTTCGAGGCAAAAAAATAAGATGTAACAACGTATACACAAGAACCTGTAAGCGACATTTCAAAATGGCTATAACATATAAATGAAAATAAAAAAATATAGTAAATAAAGCACAATTAGCTCACTTTGTTGAAAGCTACCTAGAATAACGTTTAGTGTAGTGTAGATAGCTCTTTTACCTTGGACAAGGGGGTTGACCTACAATACAACTTTGAAATTTCAAAGCTATTTTGTAAACTAACATTACAAATTGTAAGCTACTAGTTCAAATTACGGTAAACAAGGTGTATATTCAAATAAAAAAAAAAAATAAAATCCACATAATTGGATTCAATGCAATCAGATAATACATATATATATATATATAAATTGTATGTAAACGTGCATATGCAATAACACATACACACTTACATACAATTCACTATAAGAACAATAGATTCTTAGCTTTGCAACGCAGAATTGATGTATTTCTATAAATTTGTTCAATCATACCAACGGATATTTATCCAGGTTAACTAATTTCAATAGTACGATGATCATATACATATAAAATGATAACGGCAAGTCAAGGATGCACCGCTTGTTCTTATTACTTGATTGAATGTTCACTATATATTAATTCTCATGTATCTCATATTTTTTTGTCTGCACAAAAACACAGCCTTGCTTAGCCAAATACTTGGATTGTGGTTATACATACATATAAACCCCCCCCCCCCCATTGTCTCTCTCACTATGTACAATACACTATATATATATATCACCCCTTAGAAAATGGTGTCCTGATCGTGGTTAAGAAAAATTCGGCAGTGAATATTGATTCGATAATCGACTTAGGTCTAGACACTTGCTTTAAAATGTACATGGCCGTAATACGGTATTTCGTACCATTCCGTATTTGTCATATTTACATTAGCACAATATATATGTGTATGTGTATATATATATATATAATATATATATACATGCACTATACTTTAAAGTAAACTCTCCATGAGACTGGAACAATATGTGTACAATAAATCTTGAAGTATAGAGGAAAAGTACGCTATATTCTGGTTTTAAATTAAGTCATTCTATACGTAATGATTTTTTATATATGTACAAGTCCTTTATAAACATAGGGCCATTAATTGTCGGTCTTTGTAAAAGTTAACTTGATAAATAATACTTTTGTAACAAAATTTGCATTATACCATAATGTCAGTATAAACCGCTTCAAGAATACGCATATATAAAAAGAAACAACAAAATTTATAAAAAATTTAAGTACCTTAATTACTAAACGCCACTACTACAACTGTTCCACAAATTTGGATAGTTTATCCTGAGGAGTCATTGGGGGTCCCTCGGCGGGATCACTCGGTTGCGAGGGTGGGTTTGGGGGCTGTCCGGCTGGAGACGGGTGCCTGGGCAACTGTGGTCCATTACCAGCATTGGCTAACTGCGAAAGCATCATCTCCGAACTGCCCTGTAGGTCGTGAGCAGGCGAGTGTGTAGGTGTGGTGTGTGGTGGGTGGTGGTGGGGGGAGGGGACCGGGCCGCGGGGGGAGGGGACGGGCTGGTTACGAGGGGACGGAACGGGGCGGGGGCTGGGGTTGGGTTGGGGGGAACGGATCGGCGGGGGAGATCTGACAGATTGCATCATTTGTTGCTGGGCTACCGTCATGCCTCCCGAACCGGGGGGGCCCATCATAACCCCCTGAGGGGAAGGTACTTGAGGTGGGGGCTGTTTTGGCTGTGTGTTCTGTGTCACAGTGTACTGCTGTTCATTGCTAGGGAAACTACCCCACTGTTGGCGAACACCGGGCAACCGTTGGTGATAACCGGGAGGTTGTTGAAAGTTTGTTTGGCCACCTCCTTGTTGCGACTGTTGCTGGTTACGCTGCTGTTGAAGAAGCATCTGGTGTTTGTACCACTGGTGGTGCTGTTGCTGGGTCATCTGCTGCTGTTGACCGCCAGGCTGCTGTTGCTGTTGGGCACCCACGTTGTGTCCCAGCATCTGAGGTATCTGCATACGCTGCTGTGAAGGCTGGGCCATGTGGCCTCCTACCCCGACTCCCTGGTTCTGCTGTTGAGCTTGCGCCTGCTGATGCTGATAGACTTGCCGCTGCTTGATGAACGCTGCCATCAGCTGTGGATTGCTTTTCAGAATCTGCAGAATTTGCTGCTGCTGTTCTGGGGTGTTGGGAGACTTGAGTGTGTGCAGCAACTGCTGCAAGGCTTGTTTCTGTAGACCGGCATTGGCCGTCCCCTGAGGAACCACCGTGGCAACGGGGGGCTGCCGGATGCCCCCGGGGGAGTTACCGGGGGCGATCATGTGGCTGCCGGGACCGAGACCCAGGCCGGGTTGTTGCTGCACCTGCTGAGAGTGTTGATGTTGGGGGGAAGGTGTCGATTGCTGCGGCTGCATCAGCTGAGGCGAAGGCTGCCGGAGACCGGAGTTCTGCTGGAGTGCAGGCGACGGGTACCTGAAACATAAGCCCACGTTGCATCTAGTGCCTCACGTCACACCGCTCGGATCAAATACGGGTGCATAAAACCTTGTAAATATCGGTTCCCACTAATAGGGTGAAGATTCCCGAAAAGCAAACGATTCTTTGTACATTTCTAGTTCTAAATGTGCGAGGGTCGATTGGTGTTATTACCGTGGAGTCCAATCTCCCATCGACAGCAAGTGTGGCCCCCCTCCCGGGCCGGCCATCTGTGCTCGCTGGATCTGCGGCGGAGGCATCACGCCCCCCTGTTGCGTCGGGGCAGACGGGGTCACCTTGCCGTAGTTTACACCCAGCTGTGGCGCTTGTTGGCGGGCAGCTTCTTCTTGCACTTGCTTCACTACTTGTAGCACGTTGGCCGGAGGTGTCTGGGAGCCAGGTTTCATGTGTGGCAAAGGCATGGATACGCCACTCCCTGCAAACATTCAAGGCAAGGCTAAATCCATTGAGAAGCCCTCAGGGGTTTGTTCATTTCACACAATATCGTCTTTATTAGCAAATTAAGTCATCTCTCGCCACAATTTTTTTCTGACCTCTTAAGTTAAGAGCGGTAGGGAGTTTTACAGATGTATTTGCCGTTCCCTAATAATCTTTAACTAATAGTAGGAGTATTAGAAATATTTCCTACTTTTACTACTATTACTATTGGATGACACGACAAATGATGGTCGAATAGGCCAATTGTGGGCATATGAAAAGAATACTTGTATATGATTTTTATAACTACCTACGGCTACAAGTAAATTTGTGATCAACCTGTTCGAAAATAATATATACATTTTTGAAATGGTTACGTTCACCCATACTGTCATACGTAGTAGGTTCATTCCTATGTGTAGGTAATTTATAATCCTACTACAGTAAAACGTCTTTATAACGAACTCCAGGGGACCACAAACAAATTTCGTTACATAGAATATTTTGTTGTAAAGAAAAACTATATTTTTTTTTATTATAGGGTGTAGCTGTCATCACAATCAATAGAAAACATGTAATTCTAATGTGAACGCCTTGTTTAATGACTTATTATCAAATAAATAGACTGTAACAATTTGTAATGCAGCATGATGCCACAAAGTTGGTGTGGAAGGAAGCTGGGGTGACGGGGACATGAACTCGAATGTTACGCGAGTGGGCGGGGCCAAGCAGCTGTTCGGCCGCGGGGATCCAAGTGCGGCCGAACAGCTGCTTGGCGGCATCTGTTGCCACGGCGACCGCCGGCCGGGAGTGGCTCGGCCCCGCGCTCGCTCCGTTTTGTTGCGTGGGCCTACGCAATGAAACGAAATGAAATCACAACATCCATCTTTTGAGCGTTTATTTGACATCTTTTAAAGAAGATTAATATACAGTGGAGCACCAATTATACGTTTAGTACTTTTACGTTTTTCGTACGTGATTTCAATATGGTCCCGGCCATTTCCCATAAGAATCAATGTTAAAATAATTTAATTATACGTTATTTGGTTTAACGGTATTTTTGGTAATACAAGACAGGAATTGTTCCCCCGACTTCTTAGAACCGATAATACGCTAATTGGTTTTATTTGTCATCCGAAATCACTTCCTGGAAGCGCAAGCTTTATCTCGTTCGGGATATGCAGCTGTGAATGCGCGAGAATGGAATGTTGTTATTGTCAAGCGCTCACCCCGCCTCGACCCCACCTCCCCTCCTCTCATTCGCTACCCTTGCTCACGTCTGGCTCTTGGCAGGTAGCCCAAGCCCCAAGGCATCGTATAGCGCCAGCCCCTTCCCCCCTCCCCAACAACTACGTTTCACAGAGCGTCTGCATATCGTTCCAAGTTTGTTGGTGTTTTTAACTTTTTACTACGTGTTCATAATGGCTTGTTTTGTCACTTGTTGTTTTATTACTATCCTCTGATTTTATAGTAACATTTCACGTATTGATCTGATCGTTTCATCAATTCGTTGATTTAAAATAATTATTCGAGCCCCCGACCTTGCCGACGTAATAGGCCTGCGGGCCGAGCGCGGGCGCTGTGTGATACATCCCTCGCGGGCGCTGAGCCGACAGCTGCCGCCAGCCCGTGATAGCGGTCTCCCGGTGACGCGCGGCCGTACAGTCACGTCCAAAAAACACTTACGTAGCGGTCGCTGAAACTAGTTTCCGCCTTGACATTTATAACCGACAAACGATTAATCGAGGTAAATATTGATCTGGGACTGGAAAAATAAAGCGATCGATGCTGAAAAACGGTACGGCGAGCAAAGATATTGGGAATGAAATTATTGTTACTTTCGGCCGGGACTATTCGACATGTAAAATATATATTTAGGCCTAGGCACCATTTTAACCTCCCTCCCCCCGTACGTGCGCTAGAACACACGTTGAAGGGAATTATTGTACTGCAGAATGAGGAGACTGCCGAGAGCCGCCATCTCCACTCATTACAAACAAAAACAAATGTAATTGTAGTTAAACGTTTTTTGTACTTATACGTTTTTTCGGTTTGGCCATTGGAAAACGTATAATAGAGGCTTCTCTGTACAGGATAAATACATCCATAGTTAAATTAGGCCCTAGTGGAGTAGCACACACTGAAAAGTGCAACATGGAAGTGAGCTAGCTAGGTCGAGGTCACGTATGACAATGAAACACAACTTATCTCTTTCTGAATGTATTATAGTCGCGAGGAAGGAAGGGATGGTAGGAGTGATGAGGGAAGGAGGGAGGGGGGCACGCGTAGATGCAGCCAGTCGATCACAGCGTTCACTGACCTTCCAGGCGGGCGGTTAACACATTGTGACCCGCGGGCCACGGCGCGAGTACCTGCTAGCACCCCATTGGACTATTGACGGTCGCGTTTTGATTTACATTTCGTTAAAAAGATCGTAGAATATGCTCAATGGATCAAAAAATGTGTTCGTTAAATAGATAATTTCGTACAAAAGAATTTCGTTATAAAGATTAAAAATAAGCATTGTTATTATGGGTGATTGGTTGGGACTTTAGAAAAATTTCGTTAATTAGATAATTTCGTTAAAAAGACGTTCGTTATAAAGAAGTTTTACTGTATATTAGTATAATAGCAATGAGTAGCCTACCAAACACCAAAACTACTGCCGAACACTCTTAACAGTGTCGGATCAATTAATACAATACGAGTTTGTTGCATAAAACCCCCAACCTGTAGACTACTGTTGGCTGATACAATAGCTAGAGAGGTAAGAAGACCCTGCTGAATGCAGAGTCAGGCAGAGCATGAGTTAGTGGGGCATGAACGCCTACCTTGTTGTATACCGACTGGTGTTGCAAGCGTATTAGAGCTCACGGATCCAACGGTGGCAGATGTGCGAGTGTTCATCACGGCCATTCTTCTTCTGAGAAGTTGTGCCTGTTGTAGTCGTTGCTGCAGCTGTTGTTGCTTCAGCTTGTGTTTTATATTCAAGCAGAATGGCACAGGGCATTTTGTCTCCTAGAAAACATATGACAACTAAGGTAATCAAAGTGATCAAATATACAAGGATATATTTTATAAATAATACACTAATAATATAAATAATATATAAATAATACACGCCAGAAGAAGAAGACGTAGGGAACTACCATGCGGAGATACGGATTGGAGATGAAACCCTGGAGGTGGTGGAGAGCTTTGCCTACCTAGGAAGTGAAATAATGTCATGTGGGAAGATAAGAAAGGAAATCAACAACAGGATACAAAAGGCCAGTAACTTCTATCAATGTGTAAAAGGTCTGGTGTGGGACAGGGAAATACCAATACAGGTCAAGACGACATTGTACAAGACCTATTTCATACTGATCCTCATATATGCGGCAGAAACCTGGAATATGGGGGATAGAGAAGAAAGTCAAATACAGGCGGCGGAGATGAGATTCCTGAAGAGCACGGTGGGAAAGACAAGAAGAGACAGGATTAGAAATACAAACATTAGAGAAATGCTTGGTGTGGAGAAGCTAGGGGACAGAATGGGAAGGACAAGGCTGAGATGGTTTGGACACATGAAACGGATGACGGAAGAGAGGATGCCCAGGAGAATATATGAAAAAAAGATCGAAGGAAGGAGAAGACGGGGAAGACCAAGGAAGAGATGGAAGGAAAAGATTGCTGAAGACTTACAGAAGAGAGGAGAGAACTTAGAGGAAGTATGACTGTGGGAAGATAGGAAGAGGTGGAAAAATTTGATTGTGAAACCCAAACTGACCCTGCCAGAAGCAGGAAACAGCAATGGATAATGATGATGACACTTGCATACAACAGGCTATCAAAAGGTCAACACTGTTTAGAAGTAGTACAGTGAAACTTCTTTAAAACAAACTCTTGGGGATTGAAATATTATTTTGTAATAAAGAATGTTTCTTTATAAAGATGATACCTTTATATGCATAAGAACCTTTTGGGACTTCAAAAACAGTTTGTTATAGATCATTTTGTTATAAAGAAGTTTTGCTGTAATTGTAATGATAAATAATAACCATATTATGTTAAAAATGTAAATTGGTATGATTGGTGTGTGTGTTATAAACAAGTTGTTTTATGAGGGTTAAAGTCACATCCCAACATACATTTTCATAGAAGATGGTATAACATTTCAGAGTTTGTTTCCTCTTTACCATTTACATATTACGACTTAGTACAGTCTTTCGGTACAGTCTAGACTTTTAGCGAGACCGGAGCCAGTCAGTACGGTACCTGTTTCAAGGTGCTTACCGTGTCTCAAAACTGTACTCGTCGCTCACGCAAACAAGGTTTATATTTAGTAAGCATATGAATGGTTCTTCTTAAATTACACTTTCAAAGTTATAGACACAGCAGTTAACTTGTTTTAATAATTCACACATCAAACATGGAAAATTCAACAATGCATGTTCATTCTCACAATCTCACGGGCGAATAGGTAATGATCAGATTTCGAGGAGATTTATTTAATTAATTTATTTGAGTACTTCTAGATCAGTGGTTCCCAATCGGTGGTCTGCGAACCGGCAACGGTCTGCAAACTCATTGCTACTGGTCCGCAAAGTGTCTGCTGCCTATCTGTCGTAATTATGAAAATATTTTAGAAACGTGTAAAAATTCAAAAAATTTGTTTTACACATTATTTTACGCGTACTCTGTATGAATGGCTAAATTATATTTTCTTAGAAGGGATAAATAGGGAATAAATCAATCAATCAATACTGAATACAAACACCCACTTCTTACGGCGATACAGAAAGTTGAGAGCATTGATGGCAAGGAACGACCCGAGACTAGAAACAACCATGATTATAAACACGCTATCCTAGGTTAAATTATTAGTAATAGGGCTAGGATGTTCAGGACATCTCCTTTTTTTTTATTGGTAAATACTCGCCTGGAAAATAGTTTTAAGTGTGTATCAAGTGTTAGGGATGCCAAAAATATGCATTTTATTTTGCCTTAAAATGCCTATTTACATAATTTCATGAGAACCTTTTGGGCATTTTTAAGGGACTATTTTCCTATTTTGATATAATTTGCTTAAACGGATGCAAAACGTGCGAGTGCAGTGTCGAGCTTGCCACATCATCGGGCCAAGCATACGCATGATTTGTTTGTTGTCGAATACTGTAACGATGAGTCAGAGATGAGATGAGCCAGCTGATGTCTGCAGCTTCTTGTGTTTGATACATCGACAAAACTATTCCCCCCCCCCCCCCCCCAATGAAAATATTTGGTGTAACTGAATTAATTTAATAAAACAACACTGAAAGTAATGAAACCAATAGAATTCGATTAAATTCAATACTAGGTCATTTTTTGCTGTTTTAAAGGTACTATTTGCCTGCCTTTTTCTCACTTTGAAAGGTCCTGAACATCCTAGCCCTATAATAACACATCATTATAATAAACCCACATAAAAAGTTTTACAATCGATAATTAGTAATTCATTTATATAGATGATTTGAATGATGTTTCCTGTGTTCACATTCTTTAAGTTGCCCCTACCCTTCGACTGCCTTATTTTCTCAGATTGCTGTACAGGCTATTTTGGGGTATAAGTACACAAAAAAAATTTCCCTCTGGTGGCTGGGGCTATCCCCCAGCTCTTATAGCCGCACCGGTCCTTGAGCTTCTATTTTTTATTTTGCCGGCCCGTGAGATGTAAAAGGTTGGGAACCACTGTTCTAGATGACATTTTCCACAATAAAGAAATACGCTTTCACCTACGTGCACTAGTACGTATTTAGATGAACCAACGAACTACATATTTTGGTTATGCTATAGGCAACCCAAGACTACCTTACATATGCTTTCGTCACAGGCGAGGCGAGGCACTCGTAGCCAACCAGCGAACCACCCGAGACAAGAGCGCAGTTAACGATTACCTCGTCTGTGATGAAAGCATGTGTAAAGTTGTCTTGGGTTGCCTATAGTATTGGCTGGAATAGTATATGAGGATAGGATCCAACCAACAGCTTACTGTCGTGTAAGATGACGAATCCTAGAATTGAAAGTAAACACTGACAATGCTCACTCGTCGATGGTGTTCGAGGCCTACAGGGTTGGTTTAGTCGCTTTAAATGAATCAAGTCCCAAATTGAAAATCAGTCTTGTTACTTAGTGGGTAGGCTCTACATTTGAATTTATTTATTGTATTTTATATGTTCACTTTCAACTCTTGAATTCGACATCTTACTCGAAGGTATCCTATCCTCACATTCTATGGAAACTAAACATTTTTGGGTTAAATATAAGTAAAACACATATTAAATAATCCCATTCTCAAAATATTTGTCCATACTTATTCAACATATTTAAAAGTTTCCTCATGCAATTTACAATTCTTATAAAACCACATCCTGCATTATTCCACCATTTTTCCTTAAGAGACACATTCACACACACTCACAAGGATACCAAATACATCTTACAACAAGGTGGTTGAAAAATGTGTTTCTATATCCAAATATTATTTATTTGAAGCAATTTGACATTTAGTCTGAGTGCACATCATATTATATACTCAGACTAATATAAGGTTCAAAGTAGGAAACTATTACTGTATGTTGGTTTTTAAACTAACATGCCAATGATATATCATAGGTTCTCAAGAATATTCTTTACCCATGATTCGACTTCAAATGTGAAACAAATGTGTGAGGAGTGGTTCCTAACCTAGCCGGAACAATCTGTGAAAAAAAAGCAATCACAGTTTAAAATAAAATAGGGATGTGAAGGGTGCCGATTCTGATTCCAATGATTCTCAAGGAATCGGTAAAATAATCAGTACCTATTTACAGATTTTTTTGCAGATTCCAGAAAAGCATAATTTTGTATTTTGCACCAACAGAAGAACTGGGGGTTTAAAGGGCTTGCAGTACGAGTGTGACATTGACATCCTGCAACTTGCGGATAATCCATTGCAAATTTCTGGAAATATTGTGTTTAACTGGACGTGGAAAGTAAGTAAGTACAGGAAAACTGTTACGACTGCGTGTGTTCGAGACATTTGTTATTTCATTTTCCTCAACATTTTGAAAATCAAATATTTACAATAAGGACGCTACGTAAAAAAATTAAGTTTTTATTTTGTTACACTTCAAAACAAATCACTCAATGTTACATAATTTCAATAACCGTTGAATAAAATCAAAATTAAGTTTACCGAAACGGAAACAAGCAGAGTAATCAAATCAGCAGATGATTCTAAGGTCCAGAGGCTAGGCCTTGTTGCTATAGGCTTTTAACAAAATGTAGACCTAGTCTAGGAACATATTTTTACAACATATGATTTCGTGTAGGAATTCAGTTGTTAGAACTGTATCCAATACCGACGACAATATCACACTCACCTATAGGCACGCCTAGGGCAACATATAGGCAGGGGTCTTCACAAACATCTTAGGGCCTACCCGTACATATGTTTTAAGGAATCAGTATCGGTTTGGTAAATAATGCAATCAGTGAAATTTCCGAATCGTCCCATCTCTTGTTGAAAATAAAAAATATACTTTACCAAACAGTGTTTCGCATGGTAACAGCACAGAGCAATCAACTGCTTGCAAATGGGACAGCCACCATTGGTCTTCCGTTTACAGATCTTGGTATGCTGAACAACTCTCTTCATCTTCTGGCACGACGGTAGCCGGCAGTTGGCATCGCGACATTGGCAGGCGTGGACTAACGAGTGGATACACCTCTGGATGGACAGCTTACGGGCCTCCTGAAAATCAAACACACGTCGGTATGAGGCAAGTGATAACCTTTTGTGAAAATATTTCATACAAATATAAAAACACAATATTTCACTCAATTTATAACAAAATGTCAAACATCTAACATGTGAAGGATTTAGCCAAGTACATAAACGAAGGCAACATGAAATATTATTATTACCAGTATGGTATTTATGGTTGGGAGGGGTAAGACTTTCCACGAAACGAGTGAAAGTGAAATTACCATTTGGTACACGGTCAAACGACGTCAATTACGAGTAAATTCTGATAATCACCGAGCGAACGAGTCGCTTACCTGTGGGTTTGCTTGTTTCTGGTCGGAAGGCGACGAGCCGTCATCCAAATCCAGTCCTAGTTTCTCCATTTTGTGCGGGTGTCCGTCCTTGTCGTAGCACTGCACACAGAGGTCGAAGTCGTCGCAGACCGTACAGTGCCATCTGGTCTCGACGTGGCCCTTGCAGTTGTTGCACGTATACACGAACCTGTCCTGACCTTGGTTGTGTAGCTCGTAGAGCATTGACATGGAGGAGAACTTGGCTCGACGGAGCGACGAGAACTCGTAGTGGCGCTCTCGTGCCATCGTTAGGAACGCGTCTCGCCCGTCCATCAGGTCGCAGTTAATGAAAGGATCGGGATCTTGAATTGGCTTCAAACAAAAGAAAACATTATTAACACTTTCTTAAACTTACGTGTGTAGAGTCCGAGCTACCTCACGCATGGTACACTTGTCTCTTTCTACATATTTGGTTTTCAAGATTTAGAAGTAGCATCTCCTGCATTCTGTTAACTAGAGTCCAAGTAACTACTCTGGCGTGGACAGATCGGTGGATTGAATTGTTATCATAATTGGTATCCGTCGACGGTTTGTTCCGATGAAAATAATGTGTCGGATGGCCAAATATGTATATGAATATTACGGGCTATTACTCTAAGAGCAAAACATTTCTGATAATATTCTCAGGTTGTGTCACTAGATACCATAAGCAAAATGGGACCAGCATTGATAATGGGAAACACAAAGTTGAACGCCACTATGTTGTGTTGAGTAAGCTACATAGTGGATTAATAAGGCCAACATCTATCATGCATCTCTCAAGAACAAGAACAATATCAACCCTGCTCACTTCCATGATAATACTTACTGCTAAGCTGGCTGCTGATTGTGCAGAATGTAATCTGATCACGAAGAATACTTCTTTATGTTTCTCCATTGTTGCAAAGATCTTTGCCGACAGATCGTTGCCTGGAGTTTGTGGGGCATTTGATTTTTTACTGTTTTTTCGCTGGTTGGCTTTAGATTTATTGGACTTTTTTGCTTTCTTTTGGCCTTTCTTCTTTCCGTCTCCCCCTGCTTCAGATTCCTCAAAGTGCGCGAGAACCTGTATAAAGGCAGAAAATATTCGCATTTAGTTAGCACTGGTCTTTTAGAAGGAAAGTGCCCAACAAAGAAATCAATTCTGATATAAGATAATACTGCAGTTGATGAAAACACAGTAGTGAAACAGATAGTGGCATAGCCTACACAAAGTATGTATAGAATATACAATAACAAAAATATGGGTGGGTAGGCACACCCATTTAACTAGCGAAGCAAGTAAAGTCTATGCTTCAACTTGCTAGGAGAGACCAAACTATTTGGTAATGCTATGTTTAGGGAAGAATGAGTAGCGCAACAGTTAACCTGGTAGATGATTGTTCAGTGCTTGGACAGATAAGAAAATAAAAACCGTTTCGTCCTTGTTCGCTCGTCAAGGACATCTCTGTCTTACACTCGTCGAGCCAACAAGTTACCGAGTGGGTAGACTTTAAATGTGAATTTATTTATTTATTTTACTAGGTCTCTATCCCCTCCTAAACAATACACAGTCTACAGCTATGTGACTTACATTAGCAGCAGCTTCGGCAGCTTCTGCCTGCTTCCGTTTCTCCTCTTCTTCTTGGTCGAGTTCTTTTATACTTTCCTCAAGTACATTTGGCCAGAAATCGCCTTCGAAGTATGGTAACTCAGCAGCAGAACTTAATTTATCTTCCACAGCCTGCTTTAAAATATCCTGAAAAATAAAAGAAATGCAAAAGATGTTAATATTAACTTAAAACAAAATTCAAATTAATTAAAATCTCCACAAAAATACAGTAATAGTACAAAAGAAGTACATTATTGCAATGCCAATACAAAATGCAAAGTATGTAGGTGTACTTTCCATAAAAAGCAGGCAAGCAAGAGAATTTCTAAAGTTACATTTCAGGAAACAAAATATTAATATTTGTGGGTAGCAGCAAAGTGTACACGAATACATTGTGAATATTGGTATTAATTACTATTACCACTCCGGTGTTGGAAGGATTGGCCGACATCGTCGTTACAAAGCCATAAAAGTGGCGGATTTTTGGAAATTAGTTGTCTAGAACGGTGTTCCGGACACGGAAACGAACGAACGAACTATTACCACTTGAAGTACAATAAGCGATGGGGACAAAGACATTTGTAATACTGTACCTTGTAATCTAGTACAATCCTCTCAATGATACCCTTGTCAAGCATTTTCTTGTACCATTCTTGCAGTCTCTTTGGCTTGGGTATTTTCTGTTCGATGGGATGACAATGGAATATGTAGTCATCACCTTCAGAAGGCGGGCAGGCCCAAATATGAGCCATTGTATACCTGCAAAACAAACATTTTAAGTAACTATGACATGGATGGAATATGTCATAAAGATGTGGACTTCAATTTTGGTGCAAGATCTAATCTTCAAAGGATACTAATTTTACCAAAGAGCAGCACTTACACGCGCGTTAACTCCTCAGAAAACTAATCAATCGTAAATTTCAAAAGAGAACCATAGGCCTTTCCTGCGTTGCAAAATCTATACAACGATGACTGACCATACGCCGGGAGCCGATCGAGAATGTACGAATGACCGCTACTGCACTGAATGTAGAAACATGGCAACCCTGCAGCGCGCAGGTGGATAAAATGAGGGGTGTCTACCCGCCGGACCCCACTTATTCTGCGTCAGTGGAGAGCGGCATATCCCGCCTTGCACCTAAATCGAAGTCCCCGTCTTTACTTATGTAGGCCTAACTAACAAAAATTATTACATTTATTTATATGTTGTTATCACATAAATAAATGTCTCTTCTACCAGCTAAGTAAGGTTAGTACATAATACAGACAGTGGACATGGAGATCTCAAGGCACGAAGCAGAGATGGAACATGTTTGCTGGGTGGAGGCACTTCTGGACTGGACGGAACATCGAGATGGAAACGCAGGAGGTTGAGAAGTGATGAATCACAAGCCATGAACATCGCAAGGCACGTAGCAGAGATGGAACATGTTTGCTGGGTGGAGGCACTTCTGGACTGGACGGAACATCGAGATGGAAACGCAGGAGGTTGAGAAGTGATGAATCACAAGCCATGAACATCGCAAGGCACGTAGCAGAGATGGAACATGTTTGCTGGGTGGAGGCACTTCTGGACTGGACGGAACATCGAGATGGAAACGCAGGAGGTTGAGAAGTGATGAATCACAAGCCATGAACATCGCAAGGCACGTAGCAGAGATGGAACATGTTTGCTGGGTGGAGGCACTTCTGGACTGGACGGAACATCGAGATGGAAACGCAGGAGGTTGAGAAGTGATGAATCACAAGCCATGAACATCGCAAGGCACGTAGCAGAGATGGAACATGTTTGCTGGGTGGAGGCACTTCTGGACTGGACGGAACATCGAGATGGAAACGCAGGAGGTTGAGAAGTGATGAATCACAAGCCATGAACATCGCAAGGCACGAAGCAGAGATGGAACATGTTTGCTGGGTGGAGGCACTTCTGGACTGGACGGAACATCGAGATGGAAACGCAGGAGGTTGAGGAAGTGATGAATCACAAGCCATGAACATCGCAAGGCACGTAGCAGAGATGGAACATGTTTGCTGGGTGGAGGCACTTCTGGACTGGACGGAACATCGAGATGGAAACGCAGGAGGTTGAGGAAGTGATGAATCACAAGCCATGAACATCGCAAGGCACGTAGCAGAGATGGAACATGTTTGCTGGGTGGAGGCACTTCTGGACTGGACGGAACATCGAGATGGAAACGCAGGAGGTTGAGGAAGTGATGAATCACAAGCCATGAACATCGCAAGGCACGTAGCAGAGATGGAACATGTTTGCTGGGTGGAGGCACTTCTGGACTGGACGGAACATCGAGATGGAAACGCAGGAGGTTGAGGAAGTGATGAATCACAAGCCATGAACATCGCAAGGCACGTAGCAGAGATGGAACATGTTTGCTGGGTGGAGGCACTTCTGGACTGGACGGAACATCGAGATGGAAACGCAGGAGGTTGAGAAGTGATGAATCACAAGCCATGAACATCGCAAGGCACGAAGCAGAGATCGAAGACTCACCCTAGCTGCTTGACATAATCGAGATACCCTAGAAGTATCTCATGATAGACTGCAGTTCGAAACTGTCGAGGTCTGAAGAAGTGAACAGAATCCAGGTACGCAATGTAGACACGGCGCGTATTAGGGCATGGACATTCCGACCCATACTCTTGAACGTGCATGCCGAAGAAACAGACGTCGGTGCCATCGACGTCTTCAAAGGCAAAGAGAGCTTTTGCTCGGTAAGGAAACTGATCGGGTAAATCACCGGGCTCCACAAATCTAGACAAAAAAACAATTGTTCAGTTCATAACACTACAGGTCTAGGCCTACGTATGTATACTAGCCATGTCCACTAATTAAAACACTGCAAAACACCACCACAGCAAGTTATATTCATATTAGGGCTGCCCAACGATAAAAAAAATCATATCGATATCGCGGGAAGAAATATCGATATCGCGTCGCGATATCGAAGTTTTCATGTGACGTATCGATATCGGCGATATCGCCACATCGAAACTTTTCTCGTCGGTTTTTAGGATTTACAGGCCAGCTAGAGGTCATTCTTTAAACAATATTACGTAAAGAAATATTTTAGCTTTGAAATGTCTTACTATGTGTGTCAATTTGTTTGTTGTACTATTCAAATTGTAAAATATCCACACAAAACAGCGATGGTGTGGTTGGCGTGACGTGATACGTAATCGGTTTTTTGTATCAATTAGCTTACTAAGCACAAGTTCGATATCGTGGTATGTACGATATATTAATTCTATATCGATATCGAATTATTTATCTATTATCGATATTGTATCGAATTATCGATATCGTTGGGCAGCCCTAATTCATATAATGCTAAATTTAAACTTAATATACAATTGGTATATCTATAGATCATAAGTACACACATAACTTCAGGAAATAATAATGAACAAAATATGGTCCATGGCTTCCACAAATAATAATTAACAGAAATGTATGCCATGAAAACACAAATGCATAACTTAAAACTGTGTAGGTCCATTACATTTTTTTTGGCAGCAGATTTGAATATTAACCCAGCCAGCATGATCTTGATTTGGCTAGGTAGGGTATATTCTCTACACTACAGTTATAACACCCAAGCAGCAGCTTACCTATTTCTCATTCCAGGTTTTACTTCAACAATTTTGTCCGAGCTGGCGACTACCCTTATTGCAACCTCTCCAGCTCCTGCCTCCTTCTTTTTCAAGAAGTTATTGACACGAGTCTCGATATAGGTTCCCAGTTTTGTAATGGGTAGGCGTTTCGCATTGAATTTGTTATCTTTGCGCTTCGTGCCTTTCTTTTTTAGGCAGTTATCACACACAAATCTAAAACAGTTCCAACAAAGAATGTTAGGAATAAGGTACAGAATATAATTAAGTTTCAGGATGCAATGGTAAATGGTCTAAATGTTAGTGAATATGAATTTGAAATTGTATGAATTTAAATAGAAAATATTGTTGATTGATTATTGCTTAACATCTCTTTGGAATAAAAATAAAATACAGTGTATGTGGTACCTAACTGTGTTTTACTTTGATCTGATAAGTGATCACTGATAACCTGTATTAGCTATTAGTGTCACCGTTCAATTTATGAATCTTAGTGTGTATTCCGTGGGAAGACTGTTCAACACAATATACACTATAGATTCTTGTAATGTGAATTATGGATGTTGTGTGTGAATTAATCATTGCGTGTGTGATGGGCCGACTATTCCGTTGACTATGTAGTGTAAATAACAGTGAATTGTGTACTTCAACAGGGACTGATCCCATGTGGTATCTATCTCATTTTTTGTCACTCTGCTAGTTACTCATTGTAAACAAGTGCCCAGTATACGTTACAAGTGGCAAACAGTTGAGGACCTGAACATTTTAGGATTGAAAAATAAATATTCAATAACACATCTGTGTGCACTTATCTGTTCCTTTACAGGTGGTACAAGCTCTTACCCTTGTGGCCAGATGTTCTCCATGTGAAGACAACAGATTTGATGAAGTTTTCGCCCACATTCTCCACACTCGACAAAAGGCTCCAATTCCAGGTGGTCGTTTTTCATTTCCTTGAACTGATCTTTTTTGATTAACCTGCAATCCAAACACAACACTAATTCAGTACAGATCACTAAACATGTACTGTAGGCTAACAAAATAACTAAAGCAAAGTGATGGTTAACCGTCAACTGTAGAATATTTTAATTGTTAAACAATGAGGGGGCTAAACAATTTAAGTTTATATTGTTACTTTCATCATAGCTTGAGAAAAGCAGAAAATGGTTAGGTATTGTATGCAAAATCAACAATAAAATAATACAATTATATGATGATTGGGAAAGGTCCTTTTTGCCTTGGTGTGCTTGCGGTGTGAGTAAAGGGGTAGGATCAATACATAAATATACAAGTCTGAATTAAATTAACAGCAGGTTTACTTACGTTTGTGGTTGTGTTGGATCATCACCTAGAGTAACAGTATCACCCGGTATGTCGTTGAAACACTTTTGGCAAAAGGTGTACCTACAAACAAACATAATATATGTTTAGATGATATCCATGATTACATATTTTGATAAAAGCACCTTCTTGATAGTTAAAATACCAATACTTAAGACACATAAGTATCATTCTTTAGCAGGCAATTCAGATTGCTTACATACAAAATTACATTAATAAAAGTGGTGGCATGCCTATAAAACAATGACGGCAATCAAGTCGGTACAAGGTTGTACCTAAAACGAATGACCTAGGGATATTGGTCAAATTAACATTTAGATATTATGCCAATTCTCAAAATTAAGGCTGGCAGAAATTTTACATTTCCACTTTAGGTCTTTTGTTAATTTCCAATCAAAGCTGAAATTGTCATTTAAAGGCTTCACAGGATGTTTTTTAGTTTGATCTTAAGTGCTAAGTGTTTTCTGCCCTCAGGAAGAATTTGACACATTTGAAATTTTACATGGTTGTAGTTGAAATTATAAACAAAGGATTTGATACATGTAGCCTACATTTTTAATAAATCTAAATAATTCCTAAAAAAATCATGATAATGCTGTTTTTGGTGTTTAAGAGTGTTCGGCAGTAGGAGTTTTACACATGTATTGGCCGTCAACCAATTACTCTTAACTAATAGTAGGGTTATTATTAGGGATGTGCGAACCGGGACGAAATTCGGACCGAACCGAACCTTGAGCCCGGTTCGGTTCGAACAACTATTTTATGCGTCGAACCTCGAACCGAACCTTTCGAAATTCCCGCGCGCTCGAAACCCCGCCTTCCGGAGCCACGCCTACAGTCGCGACCATAGATATTCGATAATCGAGAGTCGAAAATATAGTTGCGAGCCACGCTGCGACGATCGAGTGCGAGTGTGTCATTATGGCGTCATGACTAGCGAATTTGTGTGACTTCTTTAGGCGTTTTATGATGTTTTAGCGAGTTTGACAGTTTGTTTCACTTTCATTCCACCAGTGTTTAGTTTTTGCTCTTCAAAATGAAACGCCGTGTGCTGGTGTTCGATGATGATGATGATGATGATCACGCGGGCGAGGTAGTGGACGACCCAAGGCAGACTGATAGGCCTACCGGTACTGTGACTAGGCCTAGGCCCGATGCAACGTGCGCCGTAGGCCTAGCGGGACCAGGTACTTCGCAAGACCTAGGCCTGGGTACAACCCCACTTTTTAAGACGCATTTTACCAAGCTTGCAGCTACGCAAAGCGCATGCAACCATTGTAAGCGGATTTTTCAGACACCGTCAGGTGAGTACTAACCTAATAACACCTTTTGAAAAAGGTTCGGTTCGAGAACCTTTTTAATGCAGGTTTGAGGTTCGGTTTGAAGTTTAAAAAAACTGGTTTGCACAACCCTAATTATTATAAATATTTACCTACTTGTAGAGGGATGTCATATCTATGCATGGTATTAAGTACATTTGTCACCAACCTATTCAAAGATAATGTACCCATTTTTAAACAGATTCTCCGTATTATTTCGCCGAACATTTTCGACGATTGTAATTTATTTGCATTATTCAATCGTCAGTATATTATTTTTGAGCAGGCTTGTCACAAATTTACTTAATACCATGCGTAGATATGACACCCCTCTGCAAGTAGGTACATTTTCATAACAATCCTATTATTTGTTTAAGAGAAATTAGTTGACTAAAAACGTCAAAACTACTTCTGAACGCTCTTAACAAAATTGGTAGGCCTACAGTAGCCTACAATGTAACAACCATAATTATTTTTCCTAGTTAGCATGGCATGAGATAATTTTCTAAAACTTCACACAAATTGGTGCCTTTATTTGTATACCCTTAGGAACATTACAAAATTGTATGTACATGTGTTCACAGATTTTAATACCAAAAGCTAAAAATGACCATCATGTGAAGCCTTAAAATTACAAGATTTGAAATACGTGTTTTGGTTGACTGTATCATAAAACTTAGTATTACCTAATACATACTAAATACTTATATAAAGCACAAGCACATTAACTCTAAAGCAGCAAAATACATAAAACATTCTACTAAATAAGGTTAAGCTACATACAATGTTCACACAGTAAGGAAGCAAACTGGTCACCAAAATTGTCTTTTAGTATCAACTGTGTAAAAATGTTGGCCTATCAGTAATTTTGTGTTCTGAAATACCCATAAAGAGAAACTTTGTTAGAATTAAACTAAATGGCAGAACCTTGGTTATGACACCTTCCCTACTTTAGCAATTGCCATTAATTTTCGATTATAGGCCTATACATGCTTAACTCACTGGGTGTAAACATTATATCAAACGCGTATATAATGAACAATTTTACTGATTTGCCGAAATAATTCGTGACCATGCACGCAAAAATCCTACTTGTTAAAGAGTGTGTTAACCTTACAAAGAAGTTGTTAAGAAAAATAACTACTTAACAGTTTTGTTTGTAAAGTAGCAGTTTTAGTATGCAGGGTATCCAATCCATTGGAGCATAGTCCTAAATACCTTTCAAATATGAAACCCCATCATAGCTATATTCCAGATAGATAAGAAAACTTGTTAATTTAATTTGCTTAATGTTGCATAGTTAATATTTAAACAACATGGCTGACTGAGTAAAATAACTAGTCTTCTTTCCAGGATTAGTAACACAAAGAGTAATTTTACCCTTTCATTTATGCTCACTACCTAGTTTCTATTACAACTACGTTCCTTTTTTTTAAGTTGTGATGAAACTACTCCTTGAAGTTCTCAAAACAAAAGAAAAACAAAAATCCAAAACACAGCACTCTATTTAAGAAGTTTTTTTTATGTTAAATACTGCAAACAGAACAATATCTGGCATTACACTCGTGAAAGTTTAGAAGCCCATGTTCTGCCAATGCTGCCGATAATAGAAATGTTATACATATTATATTCATTTCCTTTGGCCACCTTTGGGTTTGATGTAAGAAAGATTTCCAGTGAAAGGTATTTTAAACTACTCTGAATATCATTCGAAAAACAAATAGATATGATAATTATAACATTATATATGCCCGGTATTAAGTAACATGCAACACATTTGTCTATGATACACAAAACATTGACAATAGAAGGGTATAGAGATAGAGATGCAAATGAGTATACTTGATTACAGTAAACCCTTGTTAATAAAAACATCTAGTTAGGATCTTTTGTAGCCAATTTAACATTAAGAAATAAATTATTTAAATTATCACGTTAACACAAAGATTTTTCCCAAATGAGTACCCCTAGTGACATTTCTTGAAGCTCTTGAAACCTTTACTGCCTCACCCGGACAAATGTATGCACTTGCAAGCAAAAGCAACACACTTATACAAGACAAATGTAGAATGGAATAGTATGGAGGGGGGATATTTAATTAAATACTGCATAGCCATAGTTATTTCCCTCTTGCTAGGTTCACTTTACTAGAATGCGGATGTATACCTCAAGTATTTAAATAAGGTAAGACAGTTTGTGGTGGCGATTCACAAATTAAGAAGGAATGGGAAATTCTTCATCAGTAGGCCATGTATCACTAAAGTTGGGAGCCTAAACAAGATTGAAACAATAGCAAACATATCTGATGTTGCCACGAAGTTAAAAAATGATCACGTTCTTAATAGTTAAATAAAAATGTCCCTATTACACTTCCCTGTCTAACCACTGTGCACAATTACAAAAATAGTTAGCTCAAGTAGATCCCAACCAAAATATTACAAAGAGAAATACTAAAAACACTAATGAATAACAAAACAAGGAAGGTTACACTTTAAAATTAACAACTTCTCCCGAACCAGGGCTTATAACCTCCCAAGCACCCGGCAGAAACAAGTACCGTAAAATGCCTAGATCTTATCTTTCGTCTTCCGCCTAATCATTTGAATAGAAACAGCAGGGTTGCGATGGAACGAAATCATTCAAAAGGTATGCGTTCCATTGCCTTTTCTTTCGAAAGCTGCAACACCTAGATAATGAAATGTGGCCATCATGGCCAACAAAATCACTGACCACAAGGTATTGACACTAAATCTTAGAGATGAGCTAATTCCAGACGGCCTATTTCGATACCAATTCGAGTCGTTGACATAACAAATAAACTAGGGTTGCCGTTCGATGTGAAAATCGGCATCGATAATCGGCGGAGCGGAATCGATAATCATATCAAAATATATCGATATTGTAGACCTCAATCGATTATCAAATCAAATGCCAAAATAATGAAATCAAACTGAAAACAATCCCAAAAACCAATAAAAAGGAGTATTTAAGGATAGAAATGTGTTAAAATCACGGACTATTAATCCACGCACTTTTTATTATATGGTAATGCAATTGCTTGGTTGGTCATTGGGGTGCCACTTTTTCCACGTACTGATTGTACACGGACGTGCCTTGCGAAAAACATTCCGTAAGGGGGCGAGAGAGATAGCGCTATCCCAGCTGCCATTATATAGAACAGCTATCGCTCTACGCCCCCCCCCCCCCCCCCCCCCAACAGTGCAATAATGGCATCAACAATACAGACCGGGTCACAACTTTACGAGAGGAGACTACGACTCACGGCGTGTGCGTGACAAACTGGCTCACGTTTCACTGTCACTGCTGTGGAATGCGCTGCGCATGCGTGTATGAATAGTTGCTCGTAACCCCTAGAGAGCGCGCTCTCCCTGTCGGTAAGTAGTACTCACTATTTTACCGACCTAGCGAGCGCGCATTCTATCGTCAGCTCCGCGCACCGTTACGAACCGCCCAATCATGATTTTAACAGCAGGGCGGCAGTTTTAAACATCGATGATATTATTCAAATCGATAATCAAATCATATCATATCATAATACTTGAATTGATTATCATATCATATGACTTGAATCGATTATCGATCGATATTTCGATTATCAACGGCAACCCTAAAATAAACAGCTAGGTACTAATTGAGCATGAGGTCCTCCGCCAACATCTTTAACCGACAGGGTTAATTGTCATGCATATTAACATATAAACATAATTTTTCATGCCTTCCTGTGTGTTGTTTTATCGTTTGATTAACGCCGTTTCAAAATTGATAAACCTAGTGTCAGTGATATCAATACAATTTTTACTGAACGATTTCGACAAAACCCGCTTATATTGATATTAAATTTATTGTCGATGACAATAGGTGCAAGTGTTTGATGCCTGCATTCATAATTGAATCATACCACACATTGTATTAACCCAATTTTGCATGTACGTCACGACCCCCTTATAAAATCATTTTGAATGTGACTAAATTACAGTTGATTACAGTGGTAGTGAGTGAGTTAGCCACAGCACAAAATGTTGGAATTGTAACAACTGACTATAAAACAAAGGCTTTGAAATACCAGATTTTATTCTGCTTGTTATCAGTATTTGTTCTAATGTTGGCCATGTGAATACCAGCTAGAAATGTCTGATCCCATCCTACACTGCAATTGTTTCTACAAGACAACTCAGTCCGCCTAGCAATAGATGCGTAGCGAGCGAAGGCACACCCATTCCTCGTCTATCAAGCCGATGGTGTAAAAGTACATGCATAATATATTAATGTTTATCATAGCACCGATTCCCGATTTTGCCAGTTCCGATACCGATTCATACAATCTTTTTTACGTTGTTTCGTCACACATTACAAGACCTAGATCTAGATGCTAGTAGGTCTAATAATTATTACCGTGGTCGCATGGTAGGCTATTTCTAGGCCTAGCCTTGACTAGTTACCTAACCTACTATGTGCATTCAACAATTCAGCATTTTCATAATTGCAAATTAAATATATAAAACATGAGCAATCAAATAGAAATTCATAATCGAGGACAACTTATTACGTTATTTTAAGAATATTCGTGCACATGTCAAACGTAAATGTCAAACTGCTCTCAGAAAAAATGGGTCCCGTCACATATAATATCTTCTCGCTTGCAGTCGCTATGAAAGAAAGTTCCCAAAGAGTATTACATATTTTTTTAATGTCCCATCTCATTCCGAAGTTATCCGTGCGTTGGTAGCTATTTTACAGCAGTAAATAGGCAGGTACAGCCATAGGCAAATATTCATAAAACGCAGTAACTTTAATCGTGGAAAAGGCACTTTGAACCGAGACTTGAGCGGCAATGCTGCCGATACCAACGAGAAACCATAGATTCTTGAGAATCGGTATCGGAATCGGTTACATTCCTAGTTTATCTTTTTAATCGGGATTGGCAAATGCATTTCAGTGGTGTTACTTAGTCATTAACGACATTGAATAGAACATTTTCGAACAGCAAACTTAACTACATAAATTTTGATAGAATGCCAAACAATTAATATTTTTGACCAATATTGCTTGTTCTTATAATCATAACTATAATGTAAACAATAATAATTCACTGATGACAATTACCCAGACTGCAACGTGTAACTTGGATTTCTTGACGAAGCTTGTTTGTAAGGCTGGGAAGGGGGAGCCTTGAAGGCGGCACAGACTGACCTTGGAGAGAGCATGCAGGGTGAAAGTGAATCATTCAATACATTCCAAACATGTTATAGTACATGACATTGTGGGATGGTTGTCTTCGTTCCAAGTGCGGCAAATTATCCAAGTTCAATTAACGAGGGTTTACTGTAATAGTATTTAGCCTAGTGGTTTAAAATGTGAAATTTAACATTTATTATAAAAAGTTGATAAGAGATAGTAATAAGAACTTATCTAGGCCTAGAAATGAAATGTTCTCATAATAAAATATTATAGGCTTAGTCTTTCTTTAATGTCAGGGGTATTGCACAATGAAACAAATTCAATCAAAATGAGTGCATGGTGATAGAGACAGGTGGATGGTACAATGGACATGAGGTGAAGATGAAGACACGTTTAATGGCAAGCAAGCAAACGGGGCACAAAAACAACTTCTGGACAAAAACGTACACAACATACCTGTTTTGAAAACTATAGTATTTTGCGTCTCGTGGAATGGTGCACAGCTGCTTGCCATAGCAGCAAAGAACCTGAGGGTTAAATGTGTATTTTCGGCCACAGCAATACCCTAATGCTTGCATAACTGGGTCGATTTCTTGCTCGAATACTTCGGAAAGCTGAAAGAGAAGGAAACATGTTAGGAAAACATCCATTTACTACAGGATACATAAGAGCATAATGAAATCAGCAACTCTATGTTTTTGCGAGTTATAATAGACGATACATCCATGGTATGTCAGTCTATTATTGGTGAAATGTACAACTGAAATGAAATGAAAAGCACAAAACTATTACTGTGCAAGAAAAGTTGAATACATTTGATTGTTCCGTTTCTTATTACTATTGTTCGGTATTTATTACGTAGCATCTACCCCTGTACACGTTTCAACAGCTCTCTTATGTACGCCATAAGTTCAACTTTTGTTTTATATTCTAATTCGATTGTTTTATCAATTTGTTGACTTAGTAAGTGGCAACATGAATATGGTACAACGCATGGGAAAACGTATCGTCGACGCTACACTATTTCAAGATTAGCACTTTATTATATATCAACCACTCAAAATAAAGACAGTAATTATAGACCTTAAGGTTAAAAAGAACCAGAGCTACATTAAAAACAATAATTGACTAGATAATACAAGTAATTATCACTAGATTTTGTTGGTTTATAGCTTTCTACAGTATACCTAGGCCAATTATGTCTTATAAACTATATTTCAACACATGCACGCACCGTGAATATATACAACTAATGTTTAAATTACAATTTCAATGAAACACTTACTTTGGTACAGTAGCGATACACTCGGGATGTTTTTCTATTGTAGAGCCACGCGTTGTCAAACATAAGCCAAACGTCGTCTACATATTCCCAAGGATCGGAATATTGACCAGTGTCTAGCTTGCGTTTGACTGTGGATAAATCCATTGCACGTTTGACAATGTCGAAGTAGTCAGGAATGCCTAAGGCTTGTGGATCGACCGGTTGTCGAAACGGTAAAGACTCTGGGTCCTGACGATAAAGCTTTTCTAGTGTGGGCATGAGGGCTTGTCGCAGCTCATCTGGTTTGAATACTGAAAATAAATGTGTAAATATTAAAAACAATTTAAATCAACATACTAGGCAGGGAACTGTCAGTGACTAAGGCAGGGAAGTGAGCGGTCACCATTGATATTCATAGTACAGATAGATGACATCCACAAAAAAGTGTTGTTTGCGGATGCTATAGTGGCATGGTCGGAACATGAGGAGAGGAGGCATGAAAGTTAGGTGATACCAAAAGTGAGGTTGTCATTATGCAAGGTGAAAATAATAATAATAATGCTTAAAAGTGGCATTGTTAACAGAAGTTGTTTGAACATTTCCATAAAAAGTTGCATTGTTCATTTAAATAGGGCCTACTATTTGGTATATACTATAATTATATCTTTTTGTGCTCACAGCATTTTCTCTTCTTGTCCGTGCCTCCAGTTAGGGCTATTGGTTCTGGTACAAGAGTAGGTTTACTATCTGATGATGTAGGGGTCATTGGTTCCTCTTTTATTGTAGTTTCTTGTTCATCAGTATCCATTGGTTCAGTCTTTGGCTCCATTTTTAATTCATTACCGATTCCTAAAACAAAACGAACACAAAAACAATGTCGTCAATATGTCTATAGCATGAAATGTGTATCGAGTTACATATTGGGAGAAGCTAGAAGAACACAACATGTGGGAGCCATGCCAGCAGCAGTACACAAGGTACAACCGATGGTGACAACAAACGCCCACTTCTAGGGGGTGGAGCCTTAGTAGGACTGCAACATTGCTACACATGCAAGAAAATAAAAATAATGTTTGTATCTTGGCATTTAACCCTCAGTGCCAATGACATCAAACTTTGTCATCTGAATTGTATTTGTATTGTATTTTATTTTATTTTTTTCATTTTCTTATAGTGTATTCCAATGAAGTTGATAGATATGTCTTCAAAATGTGTTTCTGAAATACATATACACATTTTAATTATGTGCCAACTAGGCAGTGCAATTCAGTGGGTACATGTTGTATATGTTGTATGTATATATGTTTTGTAAACATACATAGTATAATTAATTACCTTTCCCTCCCGAACTATGGTCCTTATGGTTGATATCAAAATCACTGTCGTGCTTTTCCATTTTGATGTCCTGTTCTGGCTCGGACTTGATATTATCTAGCTTCCCCTTTGTTGTGGGCTGCGGGGAATCATCATCCTGGTTTGAAGCGGCGTTTATGGCGGCCATTTGGCTGGACATACTGCTCGAGTTATTTCTTACCAAGCTTGCTCTTTCCGCACTTGACATTCCTACAACAAACATTTTCATTTTGAGCTAGGAATTTATAAGCTTTAAAAACCATTTAACCATTTAAACTCTATAGACATATCAAAAAAATAAAAGATTTACAAAAAAGCTAAAAAGAAGGTGAACAAAGGTGACCTTGGAGAAGTAAGGTTAAATAAATAAATACATAAGAGCCCAAGGTAACAAAACAAGATACATATTACTATTGACAAAAACATTGAACAAAAACAATGGACATAGAAATTGATGCAATCTTTACATTGTTTCCAAATTAAAAATATATTCTAATAAAACATCAAAGACAATTTAACTGATTGGTGAATAATTATTGTATTAGTATTGCCTTTGGCAAACTAGACATTTATACTAATCAGCTTCACACAACTTTACATATTATATAGTAGCCGTTAGGTACTACCTACCAGAGAGAGCTACTATGATGTACCTTGAGCAATGTGTTCCCCTCCATAACGGTCATGTTTGCAGGTCACAAAAATAGACCAGTATGATCAATGCTAAATTTCCCCCTACACTACTCCTATATTCATGCCAATACTGCATATAACATAGAAAATTGGCGGCTAAAGAACCAAATTACCTGTAAGTTAAAATTGCACAAAGGCATACCCTTGCTGCATAAACAATTAATACTTTTAAAGATATGGTATTTCCTGTTCCATACTTCTGTTGCCATGTAGCAGCAGCTCTCATGGCCTATGAGACTAAACAAACTTTACTAGTACAAACTTTGATAGTACGCTCTACAAACCTAACCAGTGCAGAATGAATCGGTAATTTTAAAACTATGCCTCCTGCCACAAGGTTAGTGACATGATTCGAAGGCGGAAGTAATCGCTTGTGTTATTTATCGAAGGGTCGCCAGCTTGCTTGCTCTTGTCGGGGATAACACATCAGACCATGACATATCAGTCACCACTTCCTCTATTCCAATATTTTTAGTGCGTTTATTTGATACAAATTCCCACTCTTCATGAATATGAAAAAATACAGAAACTCGAAAATAACCGATGATGGATTTCTAAACAAAAATTGATCTTCTCTCCGTGGTGAAACATGTTGTGAATCTTTTTCAATTATTTCCTCTGGTATTGATTGTAATTTATGCAAAAGACGATAGGCCTATGTTGGATAACTTCGTGCAAACATTAAGCACCTTCTTCTATTGCCTGACAGCATACATATTGCTAGAGCTCCGTGAAATTCGCGAAGCGCGATAACGCGAATTGTTATATATTGCATTTTTTTCAGCATATGTGGGTGTGTCATGCCCATGAGCACCTAAATATATAATTTTTGAATCGCGATTTAACGCGAATTCTCCTCTTAACACGAAATATTCGCATTTCAACACTATTGACGCGAATAGTATCGGTAAAACACATTTAGAACGCGAAATCTAAAAAATATCGCGATGTTTATGCTAAAATTTGAATTTCCGAGGTTTCGGCCGCCATTGTGTTGAAATGCAGGCGAGTCGATAAAGAAGGTCTCAAGCTAGCCGCTTACCGACTCAGGTACCGGTGCCGCCATTTTAGTGATGTAGGCAGTCTCGTTCAGGCGTAGCGGATCACATTACGGAGCGCTCGGAGCGGAGCGTTTCATTTTCATATATATTTTCTATGTATTCCCGTGTTTTCTGAGGTATCCCGAAATAGGCTTCAGGCTTCTACTTGGTGTGTGTACGCGTGTTGAACAGCTCGTAATTTGCTTATAAAAATGCCTAAACCCAGTGTTGCGTTTTCTTAACAGGTAAATTTAACGAGATTTTATAAATATATAAACTAGGTAGCCTCTACTCCTCTAGGCTTGGTGTAGCCCTAACCTAAAACACCAGGCGTAGGCGGTATGCCTGTGGACCTACATGAAAACGCCTATTATGGCTGTGTGATAAATACTGCTCAGGTTATTTTATTCTTTCTAGGGTGCTTGACTTCAGTGAGCTGTTCCCTTGCAGCAGACTGCTACTGGACTATTATGCATACTACAATAAAATATGTTATTTTTGTAAATATACCTAGGCCCACACGCTTAAAATTGACTAAAATAAAATAAAACCGCCAAATTGGCAATAACACCGAAATCTTGTTTTTTTTAAACGAATTTTCAGAAAAAATAAACCCACTTTCACGGAGCCCTACATATTGCTAATTGTTACAATTCAAGAACCAATTAATGAACCAACATGTCTTATTGTTTATTAAACTTATGCAAACATTTTAGTAAGTTAAACCCGCTAATGAGTAATTTTAACTCTTGGATCCATTTTAAATCCCCATATTTAAAGGAAACGTACAAGTACAATCACTGTCAAGTGTCAATACACCAGCAGCATCAAAACGTACCACATTACATAATTAGCACTTTATTTATGGTTGGATTGAGAGCACAAGAGGCTGTTTGAAGCTTGAAGTAGTACAAATATAGAAAGCACGGAAGAGACATCGTCGAATGTGCTTTGGCCAAAACAACCTCATTCACTTGACAAGGCTGAAGACTTTTAAATTCAAATCTGAATACATACTTAGTAACTAGTACCGGTAGTGACGTTTAACGACATTTTTTCCATAATTTATATAGGCACACATTGCCGAAATCGTATCACAATTATTAAAAATTAATAAAAATTATTAAAAATAGCCAGGGATATTGAAAACTTACCCTTGCCCATGCTGGCCAGGTGGTTGATGGTAGCAGGAGCAGGCGTTGTTACTGTCACTACACTTGGAGCAGTCACTGCTGGAGGAACTAGAATTGAGGTGGTAGATACTGGTAATGTCATGCCATTAGACGCTGCACTGGGTTGAAGAGGTAATTGTTTGCCCACAGAGGAATCAGAACTTGGCACACGACTCTGATTTTGGAATTGATTTTGTAGGAACGTAGACGGAGTCGCCGACTGTGTGTTTGAGTTGGCAGCAGCTGCGGCGGCCGCTGCTGCCAGCTTCGCTTTCATCAACAACTCGGGGATCTGGTTGTGTTGTTGTTGACAATTGTTTTGCGTTGGGGAAGGACTCGGAATTCCCGGAACACCGTTAAAAGGCTGACTAGCTGATCCTTGGACACTCGTGACCGGTGAAACTGAGGGAGGCCCAAAAGGTGATGTTAGGGTGACCATACTGTTCGGGCTTGGTCCCGGAGGACCCACAACCAGGTGCTGTTGTTGCTGTTGTTGCTGCTGCTGTTGTTGTTGTTGTTGTTGCTGCTGCTGCTGTTGTTGTTGCTGCTGCTGCTGTTGCTGATTAACAGCTTGGTGACCTTGAAATGCCATGCGGTTTTGTGTACCAAGGCCACCAATGTTGTTCGGATGAACCAAGCTCCCTAGAAAGAAAACACCCAAATTAACAGAAGAAGCAGGATATTACAGAAAAAAATAAAAACAATTTTTGTTGGGATTTCAATTTGTCAATAATTATAATAGTAGTTGCTATATATCCATATTATTGTAATCATCCTGGAGATGATGAGGGGGTGAAAGACGAAGATAAAGGTCAGCTACAATATCAAAATATGCTTGAAGTGGGATTTGAACCCTAATCCCTTAGATGGCATCTACTTAGGGCCTGTCCCACTGCATGAGCCACTAGAGCTTCAAATGTCAAATAATTTCCTATTGATTGTAGACAGGAAATCATACCGTATTTGCACAACTGCAAGCCGACTTTTTGTTCACTTTCATCATCCAAAAAAGCAACCTTAGCATGGTATCAGTGGGAGAGCATTGAGCAAGAGCGAGAGGGACTGTAGAACAGTTGTGATCACATTATCAATTGGCGTTTCATGGAAACGGGCCAGCTGCTGGCTCCGTGTCGCCACATTAGTTCAATATCAGCGTGTAAAATCACTTTAAATTGCATATTAAACTAAAACTGTAAAAGTAAAAGTAAATTATCAGCAAGCAAATTTTCCACTAGCATCCAAAACACAACTAGGCCCTGGCACCTAGTTATTGAAATTATAGATAATCATTATACAGTGAAACTTTGATTTTACGTTCCTTGAAGCAACGAATTCCTTGATGGTAAGTATTTTTTTCCTGGTCCCAAATAATTTCCCATAAGAACAATGTTAAATGTTCCTCGAAATAACGAACCCTGTATTTACGAATTCCGCGACTTTACGTACGATATTTGACGCCTCTAGCCTTGTTTCTCGCCTCGAATTTACGTATGTGCACCGACAAAAGTCAAGAGGAAGAAATCATTCATCCTGCCCGGTCTCACGAGTCCCGTCGGTGTTTTATTACGGCGGCACGCCGTGGTGAATTATGACACCGGCCAGCGCGCGCTCTATTGTGAGTTCAACTTTTAAAAGGACTAAACCGGATACAATGGTTGAAATGTGGGAATGGCTGATTTGAGCCGAGAAACGAGCGCAGAAACACATTTAGAGCTAATGACCAATGTTTGTCTAACAGACCGTGAAATAGGGTTTAAAGGGCGAACAGGTAGCGCACTGTTGTTATTTCGTTGCAATTCTTTTTCTTTCAAAGGGTGACATTCTTTTGACTTCCGTTCTTGCTGTTCGGTTCGAAATCTATTTAAATAGAGGGTAATAAAAATGTCTGCGGGATGGGTTTCCTCGGGTTATCTCGCCCTCCCGCTACCCGCCGAGCCCATGGTTGAACACGTGCTTCACTGATTTGTGCCATGTGTTTGGTCTTTTCAAATGAACCCCCCCCCCCCCCCCCCCCACACACCCCTCCCTCGTATCGCACTCCGTTTGGGACCGCTCCAGACCACCCGCTATCCACTTGTTCACGCCAGATTACAGATTGTAGAATCTTAAACAGTTGTTAGTCAGAAGTGATCACGCTTGCATCATGGCTTCGAAAGCTGCAGTAAAACGAAAAACTTTCACGCTCACCGAAAAATTAGAGATATTAAAAAAAGTAGACGAGAAGTCGTGTAAGCAGGTATTGTTGGCGGAGAAGCTAGGTATATCGCCGTCAACATTATCTACTATCATAAAACAACGAAAAGAAATAGAGCAAAGTGCCGGGGAATGTGGTCACTTCGCAAAAACACGCAAGACAATGAAGACGACTCCATTGGTGGACATGGAAGAACCATTGCTCGCGTGGCTGAAACAAGTTCGCGCAAGTAATGCGGCCGTAAGTGGGCCTATGATCCGCGAAAAGGCAATTTACATCGCCGATCGATTAGGAATTAATAATTTTAAAGCCTCAAACGGGTGGCTCGATAATTTCCGCACGCGACACGACATCGTGTATAAACAAATATCGGGCGAAAGCTCGAGCGTGTCAGATACGACTGTCGACGAGTGGATGGGGGAGACACTCCCTCCTCTAATTGAAGGATACGCGCCGCGGGATATTTTCAATATTGATGAGACCGGCCTGTTCTACAATTTGCAACCGAGTAAGACTATGACATTCCGTGGAAAAAATTGCCACGGCGGTAAGAAGTACAAAGAAAGGCTGACCGTTTTACTAACGTGCAACTCTGATGGTTCTGAAAAACTTCCCCCCCTTGTAATTGGGAAATCGGCGAAACCGCGCGACATGAAAAATGTCAAGAAGCTGCCAACGAAGTACCTGGCAAACAAAACTGCGTGGGTTACAGCAAAGGTAAGTTTTATTGTTTTAATTTTCATTCATAGTAGGTCTAAAGCCTAAATAAATAATTTATTTTGAAATTATGTATTATAATAATTTTTACGTGGGTAACACTTTGCTTTCTCCTTTCAGATATATGAAGATTACCTTCGGGCTCTTGACGCGAAAATGGGAGCCGCAAATCGGAAAATCATCATATTCCATGACCAGTGTGGCGCCCACCCAAAAGACTTAAACGCGAAACTTCGAAATATCAAAATGATATTTTTCCCCGCGAATTGTACGAGCCGTCTTCAACCATTAGACCTCGGCATAATTCGCGTGGTAAAACATCATTACCGCAAGCAGCTGATGCGCAAGGCGCTTGCAAAGCTTGAGCAGGGCTTGAAAGATGCCACTAAATATCGCGTCAAAGTACTTGAAGCGATGCACTTCGTGGCAGAAGCTTGGCGGCTAGTCAAGCCAGAAACCATACGAAACTGTTTCAATAAGGCCGGCTTCAAGACCCAAGAGGAGGAGCTGGAGGCCGAGGATATCGACGAAGATAACATGGTCGAGATTGTCGATGAAGAAACAGAAAACAACTGGCTGCAATTTCAAAAAGAGATGGGGGTGGAAGACGAGCCGCTGACATTCGCCGAGTTTGTCGATTACGACGAGAATATTCCAACGTGCGAGGTTCTGGACATCGATCAAGTTCTCGAGACTCTTGGAAAAGTACCCCTTTCCGAAGATAATGGGAATGTTTCCGAGGAAGATGAACCCGACGATGAACCAGGCGATTTCTATAAAGCCATGGAAGGGATCCAAGAAATCCGCAAATATTTAACACGTTTCAATATTGATGACAGCATTTTGTTAAATATTCAAAAGCTCGAAAACGAAACCTACAGAGTTAAAGCTACAGAAAAAAAGAAGCAAACAACCTTAAATGACTTCTTCAAGCGAGTGTAAGGATGTAATTTGTGCGGAAAGTTTTCAATTACGTACGTACGTAATTAGTATGTAATTCCAATTTTATTATTGCCTTGCGTTGCGTGTGATTGTGTCGTTATAATTTGTGCGAGAAGTTTGAATTCAGTATCAACCCATTACTGCTTGCGTGTGATTATGTGACGAAATAATCGTTGACACATGAGGCCCATTAGCGAGCAGCTGATACTACACCGGCCGCCTGCTTAGCTCGTCTCCGTAGGTTGTTCACCCGTGCCCCCCCCCTCCTCACAAACCCTTGTGCACCGCGGTCAGCTGATCATTTTGTGTACACGCAGTCACACTTCGCGACTACGTATTCACCCTCAGTCTTGTCTTGTTTTTGTGAAGTGGCTTGAGGGACATGGGCACTTGTACATAATTAAATTTGAATTGTAGTAGGCATATATGTACTGTAGTTTATTTTAAAATTTATCGTTTACAAAGATGTTCTTGTCTTTTTTTTATCAGCTGTTGAACAAATTATTAAAACACTGCTATTCCACTTGCCTTACAAACTCTCTCACTCACTCTTTCACCCTTTCCATTCCTTACCCATGGCTACATTTTACATCAATCTGTCAATGTCTCGTTTTGTCGCTCGTTCTCGCTTTCGCTTTCATTATTTCAACACGTATACCATCTGTAGGGGATTACTAATAGTTCTTCGAGCAACCTTGATAATCCACCACAAGCGCTACCTAGCAGCCTTTGGAGGAACTCTGATAGTCTCAAACACTTGGTCGGTAAAGTAGATGTCGATACAGGCGCTACCTAGGAGTCGCTTGAGGTACTCCGATTGTTACGAGGACTTAGTCGGTAATGTAGGCGTCAATTTTGATCGATTTTTGATTTTACGAATTCCTTGAATTTACGAATTTTTTTTTGTATCCCGTTACGTTCGTAAAATCAAAGTTTCACTGTAGAAATAATCGATAAAATTGTTTTAACAATAAAGAAATCGATCATCGAAACGATTTCTATATCAAATATTGATCGATAAAATCAATAGTTTTGCCCATCCCAAATGACAGGTATAGTTTGGTTTGGTTTCTATTTGTGTATGTCTAATTGCAGGCATATGCATGCATGTATCTACCAGTATTTTCATTTTTGTCAAACAGATGACACCAGTTGAACCTCGTACGTATTTCCTTTTCCTAACAAAATTCCTTTTAAAACCAGCTCGAGTGGCTAATATTAACGTACCAGGTGAATGACTCGCGAGTCCGGACGGTGGTGTCTGCTGCATGCCGGGAGCCGTCCCCACTGTTCGCGTGGGAACTTGCGGCCTCCGTTGTGGCTGGACCTGCTGTTGTAGTTGCTGTTGCTGAACTTGTTGCAATTGCTGTTGTTGCTGCTGCAGTTGAAGCTGTTGTTCTTTACGTCTTTGTCTTTTCTCCTCTGTAACCAACACGTTTCGGTCAGGCTTCTCTCCTCCCAACCCCGACGCATAAATTACGACGACACCGAGATAAATGTTTCCATTAAGTGTGACATGCCTAGTCACATAGTCCACCTTATTGGCCCAGAGCAATCAAGTACAACATTAACACAAACTTTGGCCAAGGACACAACCATGCATTTTTTAAAAGTGACGTCTCAGTCAATTATTGTTAAAACACCTACATTGGACACTTACATAGATAGCTTTCATAGTCATGTTAAGGTAATCTGTGGCCAGTGGTTTGAACCTCCGGCAGGTACGAGTGAGTCTCGCAGTGTGATAGAAGATATTTGAAAGCATTGCACCCGGAAGCTTTTACCAAGAATCTGTCCATTGCCTAAAAATCATCCAAGAAAGCTAGGTCCAAGGAGATACTTGACAAGCTCCCGCAATCGTGAGGGCCAGAACGATAAAATCACCGCAATAGCAAAACAAAATCATCAATGGGACATGACAGCTTATAAGAATTGAGCATAAAAACGAATTGATCCTCGTGATTTGGAAAAACTAGAGTAAAATAATGTAAGACATTAAACAATAGATCTCTGGCTACTCATTTCCAGTGTTCCTATTAGTGATGACGAGGATTGACCATTAACTGGTCAATTTTCATAACCGGTTAGGCCTAAGTTAACCGATTATTGAAAACAAGATCAAAAGTGGAAATGGCAACAATTTGTACTAGGCGCACGCGGGACATTCCCTCGCATGTCGTACGTGAATAATCCAACCCGCCCACGTATGTTATCTCTTAAAATTCAAAAGAACCAATCAACCGTTATAAATATCTAGAACTAGAACAATTCATTTAGAGAATTTTGAATACATACTTTCCAATTTAATTTAATATTGGACACACTATAATTAACAGGTTACAACTTACCAAGTTCTTTTTGTATTTTATAAATTTTCTCAGCAAGTAGATGATAGTACTCCGACTGCAAACACGAAACATTTACAAGTCATTAGATGTTGTAGACATGGCATCAGTTAGTACATGATCAATTCAAAAGCCCTATGAGCTCACTAAAAATGCTCAAAAAATGTTAGGGATATGTAGTATGTATTTTATTTACACAGAGTGGCTTTAGCAGAGCCCTAATACCTTTAAAATACCTACTTTCAAATTTATTATATAGAAGAGTGTGAAAATTAAGCTTAACACTACCTGGAATGCTACAATTGAGCTGACTATGTAACACCTCATATTTTCAAACTATGTAGACAATAATACATCAAGAGGATTCTACTGCATACAGTCATATTATAAATAATACATTGCAAGTATGGGCAGTGTGTTTATAAGTCATACAAATACAATAAGAAAACAGCCTTACCCTTGAATTTGCCATCTCGTACATATCACCTTCCACTTTCCGCGCATACGCAACAAGGTTGTGCATTCTTTTGTCTAGCATTGCTTGGGGGTCTGGTGTAGGAAAGATAGCTTGGACCCTGCAACAAAAATTTAGAATGTACTACCATCTTATCTGCTTATATTTTTGAGCTCTATACATGGCATAAAATGTTACACTCCAATTCTGAATGCAACTAGTTTTGCATGGTATTTCTAATCATTCTCTACGGGGTTTGGCAATCTAATGTAGAGATTGGGTTTGTGGTATGAATTGGAGACAATTTAATGGGCAAGTTCAAACTGCAGGCGAGAGGTATTGATCTCACGGCACTAGTAGTGTACTATAATTAAACTCCTTGTTGTGGGTAGGTACCTGCATGTTGTGCCACTGGTAACCATGAACCAAACAAACAAACCATAAAATAAAGTAACCAATGAAAGGATTACTTAGGCTAAAGAAATTTACAGAGTAGGGCCTAGTCAAACTACTATGTTTTTTCTTTTAGGTACCCTTTTTTATAAGGAGTTGAGGTTGTACTATCATGATAGAATTGACCAAATTGCCAAAACTGCAAAATCTGCTATTTTTAAAATGAAATTTCTATTTTACTAGCACCAGGCACTAAGAATTGGGTTGTAGGCCTACTTACAGTTTATGCACTAGGTGGTTACGGAGATCGGGTGTCACAGACTGGTGCCATTCTTTAGTTCCTTGTACAGGCGTGGCAGTAACCTGCCCTGCCTGAAAGCCAGGTGGGAGTTGCAGACTGGCCAGTCGGTTCTCAGGTCCAAGCTGAAACAAGAACTACATGATTATGTATTATATAGTAATATTCACCTAACAGGTATACTGCTACTACAGCAATAGATTTCTATTTGTAATTACACCAAACCAGGCGAGCGATACCGTATCAGTACACGCAGTTACAACTTGCTGGGCATTTATGCAATTTTACATTAATCCCCTGAAAGACGTTTTGTTGTAATCTCTTAGAAAACGTTGCATCAAGGTTCTACAGTATGTTCAATATCACATTTATAATCTTAATTTATTCTTCGCCAATCATAGACGTCGTAATGTAACTTTGACCGTACGAGAGCTATATTATGCTTCCCCACAACGACGACAAATCGAACGTGTGGCGTCAGTGACGGTCAAGAATTAGATAACCACTTAATGGACATCAAATTAATATGGATCGAGGTTTGAGCCAACTTGTCTTATGTTAGTGTGGTACTTACGTTGTTAACTTGCGAGTCGTTTGACAACCCGAAGAGCGTGTTATGCATGTTGGCGACCGTCTGCTGTATGTTGGCGGCAGCTTGGGCAGCAGCAGCAGAGCCAGCCCCCGGTTGGTTCTGGTTGGCTCCGTCACTGCTCAAAGGTAATGATACGTTGGGGGCGACCACTTGAGCGGCCGACGTCGGAGGTAGCTGACCTTGGCCTGGCAAAAACACGTGTACTTGCATTACAGTCGAGTTCATATCACATTTTATCATGAGAATCAAAGCACTTACAACCACAAATTTAAAATTGCTTCCAGTGGCATCTATTTTCAATTTTATATAAAAATTAGGGATGTCAAACGATTAAATTATTATAATCGATAATCGAATTCACTTTCACCTCCATAATCGATTATTAATCGATTTTAATCGTTTTGTTAAATGTCGGTATAGTAGCAAGTTTCTTCCAAACTTCGGTCTGGTTTCGGTTAGTTTGAATTGCCCGCGCAAGCCACGAGTTCGCAATTCGACTTCTTTTCGACTATCGATATATTTTACGTCACGGAGTATTTTTGTTATGTTCTGTCCAAGATTTCGACGGTAATTTCTGTCCTAGTTAGGCCTGAAGGGCTATAGTTATTCACTTCCCATTTTTTTTGAACCAATAAGTAATGAAGTATGCTGAATATGCGTCGTAATATTATTATTTTCATGTGCAGCGTAATTAAAATTTACGTGATGTGAACTAAAAATCGTAGCGACTTTTCTAACCTTACTTCTCTTGTTATTTGTGAACAAACATAACAACTCGTATTTTTATAGATCGTAGGCGTCGAATGCTGGGTCTAGGGTAGGCGACTAGACACAGCTATTCAAAATATGACTGGAAATTCGGCTCAAATTATGACGCAAAGTTATACTGTCTAATCTTTGGTTATGCTGTTGCTGTTCTTAGGCCTAGGCCTAGGCCTACTGTAAATGAAACTGAGCAATAGCGATGCTAGCGCTAGCGCTCGCGCTCGAATAGGCGGCAGATCTTGAGAACTAAATTTAAAAAAGCGCGAAAATTTAAAATCGATTTTTTTTTTAAATAATCGATTAATCGTTTTCGATTGATAATCGATTAATCGAATCGATTTAATCGTAATCGTTGACATCCCTAATAAAAATATATTTGTTTTTTTTATATTTTACAGTATTTCCGAAATTTTTGAAAATTTGTTCTAACTAGGGATGTCAAACGATTAAATTATTATAATCGATAATAGAATTCACTTTCACCTCCATAATCGATTATTAATCGATTTTAATCGTTTTGTTAAATGTCGGTATAGTAGCAAGTTTCTTCCAAACTTCGGTCTGGTTTCGGTTAGTTTGAATTGCCCGCGCAAGCCACGAGTTCGCAATTCGACTTCTTTTCGACTATCGATATATTTTACGTCACGGAGTATTTTTGTTATGTTCTGTCCAAGATTTCGACGATAATTTCTGTCCTAGCTAGGCCTGAAGGGCTATAGTTATTCACTTCCCGTTTTATTTGAACCAATAAGTAATTAAGTATGCTGAATATGCGTCGTAATATTATTATTTTCATGTGCAGCGTAACTAAAATTTACGTGATGTGAACTAAAAATCGTAGCGACTTTTCTAACCCTACTTCTCTTGTTATTTGTGAACAAACATAACAACTCGTATTTTTATAGATCGTAGGCGTCGAATGCTGGGTCTAGGGTAGGCGACTAGACACAGCTATTCAAAATATGACTGGAAATTCGGCTCAAATTATGACGCAAAGTTATGCTGTTGCTGTTCTTAGGCCTAGGCCTACTGTAAATGAAACTGAGCAATAGCGATGCTAGCGCTAGCGCTCGCGCTCGAATAGGCGGGAGAACTAAATTTAAAAAACCGCGAAAATTTAAAATCGATTTTTTTTTTTAATAATCGATTAATCGTTTTCGATTAATAATCGATTAATCAAATCGATTTAATCGTAATCGTTGACATCCCTAGTTCTAACCCAACCCAACCTAACATACATCACGAAGAATGAAGTGGCATCAGTCCGCACCGGCAAATGTTTTCAGGATAGAACTACAGTAGTCCCTCATTAATTCAAACTCGGTTAATTCAAAATTATGTATAATTGAAACTATTCATGGAGTCCCAGCAGAAGATTTAGGTATGGTGCATAGTGTTCAAGTTCTTTTAATTCAAAATTTTGTAATTCAAATTGGAGTTTTTAGGGTCCCTTGAAATTTGTATTAAAGGGGGATTGCTGTACTCCCAAATCTGTCGAGGAAACGCAGGTGTCGACGAAACGGCGGTCCCGAATATCTCGCACATTATTGTCTATGAAACAGTGTGTTGATGAAAAGAAGTGTCGGTGAAACGACAAGCCTCCAACCCATCAACCATCGACGTTCGTGAAAAGATTGGCCAATAGCTGTTGTAGAAGTGTTACAAGCTGACAAATGCAATGTCTCCATGTCATGCATGTACTGTACAGACAATTTGTAATAACAGATTGTAGCCTACTAAAGTGGGCCTTGATTTTCTTATAAGTAGGAATCCCAGAGTAAATCATCAGTATACCGAATACCTTGCGAGTGAGGGGGTGCTAGTACTCTGACGCCCGGGCCCGCAGTGATGTTTGGAGGGGGTGGCCCCACACCGATGCCGGTGACACCTCCTCTCGGAGTTACGTTGACTACGTTACTTGGTGTGAGTAGCCCGCCAGGCGCACCGGGGGCGCCGGTCGTCGGGCATTGGATGCCTAACGCATCATAGGCACGCCTCATGTCTGACGGGGAGGGATTGGGTTGATTGTTCTGGGCTTGACTCGATACAACTGAAACAAACGTTAGTACCAACCACTGTTTAACCATTGGTATAGGTTTTGGTCATCAGTCAAAATATGTTATTTCTTTCTGATGTTTGGTCAATGTTTAAAAATATTATAACAAAATAGATTTTAGATTTTTAAATTAAATAATATTTTTGAGTTGTGGTTTGAAAAAAGATATTTTTCTGAATTCAAAACTTGTATGAATAAGAATGTTTTAAAAATTACATTTTTTGAGGACTTACAAATCATTCTTTTTATTCCTTCATTTGTTGCATCTTTTAGGAAAACCATCTCAGTTATGCAATTTCCATTATTTTGAATAATAATCAAAAATATTTGTTTTGGGTAATTTCAAAGCTTATTTTAGGTGAGTCTAAATAACTGTAGGCCTACATCACTTTTTTTTTTTTTTTTTTTGAAAACCCAAGCTTGTCATACTCCTCATGAGAAACCCTACAACTCATTTAGTTGTTACTTATGTTCCTTTATAACTTGTGTAGGTAATTATATTAAACAATTAGGTAAGTTTTACAAGAGTTACAATGTTTTTACTAAATGTACAAGGCAGTCGTGAACTTGCTACCTCCTTCTTTGCTACGTAAGTGCATGTATTAAACATTAGGCCTATCTACATACAGGGTACAGTATAATAATAATAAATTAATAGTACTTAACAGAAAAGAATACCAGATTAAGGAATGCATAGTCCATGAAGTTAGTATCAAAGAAAGGCAACTCACCATTAGTATTATTTCTATTCTTGTCTGCTTGTTTTAAAGGCAAGCACACAGGACAGTCAGAACGTGTACAATGTTTCCAGTGGGAAATTATTTGTCTCGAAGAAGAGCAATGAGGTACTGAGCAGGACTTCCCAGCTTGACATGTTGTCATGTGGTTCAGTACATTCTTCATAGTCTTGCAGTGCGGCAACGTACACTGCAAGGAAGCTTATTTTAATATCCTCTACGACTAGCACCAACATAATAACAAAACAAATAGCAATAATATTGAAACATCATTTTAGGTCCATACAACCAGGACCTCACTAACTAATCCAGAAGGGTGTTGTTCAAGGTTTCTGTCCTACCCTTGATTTAGACTATATGACAATCCTGAAACTGTTGATATATAGGATAGCCTTGGAATTATCTTACTAGCAATATTGTCAAGTCTTTACTGTTCTAGTACGGGAAATTGAAAGGAATTGCAAACCGTTACATTGCCAATCCATTTCGTTTTCATCACGGAGAGGGAGACCGGCTTCCATAATCTGTAACTCAAACATACATACCTGCCAGACATCACCGTTAGCCTGACTTTCTCTCCGCTGGCACTTGTGAGCATGCAACAGCAACACTAGTTGCTGCTGTATAAGCTTCCTCTTCTCGGGATCGGCCGTGGACGTGGCGGGAGTGGTCGACGCCGTCTGCCCCTGAGTGGCAGTCTGGGGCCCGGGCTGCCCTCCGCTCGGAGCCCCCGACTGGGGTTGGGCTGGCGAGGGGGCTGGTGGCTGAGCCTGCTGAGCCATACCCCCCTCATTACCACCATTACCAGCTACAACAAACAATTACAAACAACTTTATAGATTGATGCTACAAGGGATTTGGAAATCTCGATTAAATCACAAGTGAAACTGAAAATCAAGCAGGAATTTCTTTGTTACTAGTGTACACTACAATTATGTAAAGACATATGATACTTTGCATGTTTCTTCCCAAGTTATAGGCATCCGAGTTGATAAATAATGTGTTAATATTAAAATTACTACTATTCAAGGTAGTTTTAGCCAATCGAAACTATTCATTATTATTCCAATTGGTTCAATCAAGATTTTATATTACTATACGGTATCCCATAAAATCAGCACTATCAATTCAATTTATTTAGCATCTATTTGAGCAATGCATTGTTGAAAAAAATCATGTGGCCAACCTGACGTAAATTCTCATCCAGATACTAGGGATGATTAGTATAACATAATAACAAAAGTGATTGTACAATTAGCAATTTTGTCCCAAAACCCCAAAAACTAATTATGCCAGTTTAACCATCTTCTTTATACTGTACTTACCAACAATCACAAGACTGCAAATGCTACTGAAGACAGCAATATTAATATTGTGATAAGTATATAAAGTTATATGTTTTGTCATAAATGCATGAAGTAGCAGCATAGTAAAGTAAATATAGCACATGATCTTAGGCAAGTTACCTGCAAACAGGAATAAACTAGGTATTTTGAGAACTTTGCAACAATTGTACCTAATAAAATTGGAAAAAAACATTATTTATTAATACAAAAAGCGTTAACACAGGAAAATGTCCAAGGGTAAAACAAACCACGATATTGCGATCATTTAGCCAATTAATAACAATTTTGTTGTTATGATTGGAAAATGATACAATTCGCTAATTTTCGCAGGGTAATTTCGGTCTTTTCAAGGTGCCAATCGATCGGTGTACACTTTGTTTACACTGTACTATCAGAGCTTTTAGCGATTTTGTGATCCACGAAAAACTAACACCTGTAATTATAATTAATCCCTACAGACCACATAAACGTGGCATACTACTAAATTTATTAGATAACTCTTACACTGCTACACATGGTAACATTTGTTATTAAATTACAGAACAACCTTGTTATTACGTCGCACGATACAACGTCGTTCGCATTATCACGTCGTTTTGACAAAGTCCCGGCGAATTCCCATAAGAGATAATGTTATCTAGAACTTAATACAACGGTCCCTTGATATAACGTCGTATCCGACATTACGACGCCTATTTTCGGACCGTACAGCAGTCAAACGAGCGTTATAACGTCGTTTCATGATGCAAACTTCCTTGTTAACATGGATTTTCCCGCCGAACACGATCACGGAATTCGTAATTCCCAACTTGAAGTTGAGTCGACCCTTCGACGGCATTGTTCCCGCGTTATCCTCCCCTCCTCCCCTACCCCGCCGCTGCCACATTCCAGTCCCCCCCCCGCATCCCCCGCCCGCCACGCACTACGCTTCGCGGCAGCTGCGGCCTCGCTCGCCGGCGTTTTATTTCAGCGACCTTCGGTAGATTGTTGTGCCTGGCTGTCTAGGTTTAACCCTGTCCCTTTTCTTTGTTAGGCGATGTCATTCATTGCTTGGGCTTGGGCTACTGTCAAACCAGAAACGATAGCGAAATGCTTGCGCAAAGCTGGTTTCGTGAAAGAGCACGACGTTTTGACGGCGTTTGACGACGAGGCCGATGACAAGAGCGATGACGAGAGCCCGCCTAATGAGATCGCCCCGGGGGATTGGGAGAGGTTGGGAGGAGCCTGTACAATGGAAGAATTTTTCGAATTTGACAGCCACTTAGTGACAAGCGCGGTACTGTCAGTTGATGATATAATCGAGGAAAATAAGACCATTGATGGCGCCGACCTCAGCGACGAAGACAGCGTTGTAGAAGCCCCAGAGCCCCCCCGAAGTTTCAAGAAGCTATGGCTGCCTACGAAACCGTTCGTAGTTATTTAGTGGCGCACGAAATAAGTGACGAGGTCCAAAAGCAGTTACTAAATATAAACGGGGCATTGTACGATGTGTATACAAAATCTAGTAAGTTCAGTTAAAGATAACAGACTTCTTCAAGCGCTAAGAGCTTGGATAATTCAAGACACGTCATATTATCATGATACATTATCTTTTGACATAATATATCTTTGACTAGGACTATGTTTAGAGCTTTAATAAATGTTATCTTTATTTGTTTATCAGTCGTTTTATTTTTGACATTGCCCATTATTCCATTAGCCCGTAACTCGCCAGGCGGTCAATGGTTGGGAGGGGGGGGGGGGAAGCTCGCGTGAGCCTGTGGCAGCAACATGCCACGTACAAACACCCACACCTCCTCCATGATAATAGCGGTGACAGCCGACTCACAATAGCCCTGGCCAAATTAGAAGTGTGTAGGTCTATACCTAAGATAGGGGGCCATACAAACGTCTACCCCCCTCCCCCCCCCCCCCCATAATGATAATGTATAATTTTATTTTTTGATAATTTTGTGATAATCTGGTACAACGTCGCGCTTGACATAACGTCGAAAATCAATAGTCCCTTCAGCGACGTTATATAAAGGTTGTACTGTATTGCAAATTCGTGCTATATTTCCTAGAATTAAAGCAAATTCTAGCTTAATAGTTTGGAATTAATGCTATGAAAAAAATAATTAATGCTACCTGCAATGCTTCCTAAACATGTCTTATGCTTGATTCGAACCGACATTCCGAGGTGGCATATGGTGGCATATGCACTCCAACCATATGAGCCACTGCAGATGGCTAGCTTTCAAAAGAGAAGCCTAAAATGACATGAGAACTACGTTGACTAAAAATAATGAAAATTAGTCCTTTTTATGATGATGATGCCACTTTGCAAGTACATTAGTTGGAAAAACAGAGCACAGAAAAATCCAAAAGCTGAAAACATGAATTGTATTATATGAAACCAAATTTTAGTGTATGCCACTGCAAAAAAAAGTCTTCAAGTCGTAAGTCTTAAGTAAAAAGCTTTCTAAACCATCATGTTTGGTGTTTTGGGGAATCGATTCTTAGATTCTCAAACTTCTTCTGGAGCACCCCAAAATTCACTACTAATCATCCTTAATACTGTATATGCCAAGAAGCAATAATTAATGCTTTTTGTTTCAGATACTTCATAAATAAGAGTGCACCTACCCTAGCCAAAGTCTTATAATACAGTACAAAATTCAGGTCTCGACTAAACTAGGTTCTCAAGCCTGAAAATTTGTCGGTAAACTTTAGCTTTTAATTAGAAGGAAATAAGAGTCCCAATTTAAGGCCTAGTTATGTACCTTACCTTAAATGGCACCCTATTAACTAACACAGAAAATGGGGCATTTGTTTAAATGTCTAATTGTCATTTAATTTGTAATTTGTTTAATTGTCAATAAAAAGCTTGTGCAGTTGTGCAGTTGTGGTTGGGTGTTGTGGAGCTTCAGCAATACAGTAGTCCCCCTTTAATTCGAAATTCAGGGGCCCTCAAAATACCAACTTCGAAATATAAAAATTCGAAATATATAAATTTCCTCGCCGCATATCGCCAAAGAACCTATGTTGTATCGCCGCTGGAAACGCCATAACCACCCACTTGAACATTGAAACCCATCGATCTTTAATTTGAGCGCGATCATGTCCGCTTGTTGTTTTAAAATTACACCAGTCAAGGGTATATTCGCAACACGGGCGCGACTGAAATACTCGATATTGTATATTGTAATACTTGATATTGTAGTCTCGTTGTACTTTCGTTTGGTTGCCGACATTTTTCGCACAGTTCGATGTTCACTATCACACACTTGATACACTGATATGCTCCAAACAACACACTCGACCACACGTGCTACCAGCTCACTCGAACAACAACAAGTGATGAGTCAATGCCAGCGCATGCGCAGGCGTCCGTCCGGCCGACTTGCTTCGAGGCTGCCCATCTGTGGTCGGTCGGCAACAGCTATTAGGATTGGGGAGGGGGAGGGGGGGTGGAATGTTGCAGGCAGGCAACGCATCTCGGGGCGACCGCTCGCTATTGTCGTTGCGTTGTTTACAAAAACTGGAATTACCGGGAAATGGCTCAAGCTGCACTACAGTCACCGTCATTTATTTCGAAATAAACGACTTCAAATGAAAGAATGTCAGTACCTTCGTTCTGAAATTCACTTCGAATTACGAAATAGCTGAATTTCGAATTAACAGATGAAAATAACATGTAGTTTTTCTGGGACATGGAAACCTCTTCAATCTACATGAGTTTTCGAAGTAAGCGAGTTCGAATTTTCCGGGGACTACTGTATAGGCAACCCAAGACTACCTTACATATGCTTTCGTCATATGCAAGGCACTCTTAGCCAACCAGCGAACCGCCCGAGACAAGCCAGCGCAAATAACCATCGCCGATTGGCTACAAGTACCTCGCATGTGACGAAAGCATGTGTAAGGTAGCCTTGGGTTGCCTATAGCAACTCAACACAACATACCACTGTTGATGGCTCATTAAGGCCTAGGTAAATCAATTCTTACAATTGGTTTAGATAGGAGGCTGATTAGGCTGGTTTATCGTTTAAAGAGGTTACAAGGTAGCAAAAAACAGATGACAAACACAGGTTTTGCGATTGTATCCAATTTTTACTAACCTTGTCAACGATAACTTCTTGAAATAGAGTAGACAACAATCAAGGCATATACACATTTATATCATTGCCAGATTAAACATGCATTTTAAACTGGGCCACAAAAATGCATACACCAAGTATAACACTTTAAACATAGATAAAAGCATGTCAATGCAACATAAATACGTGCAACTGATCCGTTTAAGTGTGCTTGCATTGGGTAGGAGGACTGTATAATTAGGGTGAAATTTGCAATATTGTGACAGCAAAGGCCAGCGTATTTCACCACTTGATACGAACGTCGTGTTTACTCTGAAGTATACTTTTGTCAACAAAATGTCTGCATTATTATGCTCTGAAGATATTTCATGGGTGAGCCTTGGGTCCGCACTTAGTTCGAGACTTACCTATCGAGCCAGTTACAGCTCCCCCAAACCTCTGGGCCTGCAATGCTGCCATGTTGGCTCCCACGTTCCTCTGCTGAGGTGCCACCACACCTACATTCGGACCAGTTGTACCCTGGGGACCTCCAGTGGCGCCCTGAGGTGAGCCATAACCGTATGGACTGCCAGCATTCATCTGGTTCATAGTAGACATATTGGGAGCCTACGGAAACAATGTCATGTTGTACTATTGCTTACCATTTATAGCAGCTGAAATTGCAAGTATTTACTGTATGTATACCAAATAAATATACCAATTAATTCTTGTATTAAAAATGTTAAGTTGTGCAAGCTGATCTAAAATGCAATTTCAATAAATCTTTGAATTTATTCATTTTCAAACAGCACTATACCACTATTTACGAGCAGTCAAACACCACATAGTTAGGGGGAAGCATTAGTCGGAGCCACGTGTTTGGTTTAGAAATAAATCTATGATAATTGAGAATGGATAAGTTACCTGTATCCTTGGTCCTTGGCCAACATTGATTCCGACAGCGTGCACCTGATGAGGCGATTGCCCTCTCCCTGCCACTAGATGTCCTTGTTGTTGTTGTAGAGATGCAACTCTTGATTTCATCAATGGTCCGTTAGGTAGGCCTTGCACTCCGTGAGATACCCCGTGATGCATTCCCCCCATTCCTACTGCACTCAAAGGTTGCTTATTTGAAGTATTTGTAACTAACCCACCCCCACCTGCTAACGCATTCATTGGCGAACTTGTCATGATCATGCCCGAATTGTTCATGCTAACCATCGAGTTATTTGACATATTTAAATTATTTGTAATGTTTGGTAAGGTTGAAAGTGACATTGTCCCCTGATCGTTCACCTTGGACACTGAAACGTTAGGTGGAGACTGCATGTTGGGACTCTTGTTGCCGAGAGCTCCACCGGCACTGAGTAATGTGTTTGCAACAAGGTTTTTGTTACCCTGGAAACAGAGAAACAAGCTCACCATTATTATCATTATATGATCTCATTTTGTGATGGACCAGACTTTTCCATTCAGTTTGATGGTAAAAAATAATTTCTTTACACACTCCCACTCCTAGTGTTCTCCCAAGAGCCAAATTAAGCCAAGAAGGCGACCCAGCAATCTTTATGTTACTGCGTAGCCAACATTTTGGCTACAGGCCTACAAAATAAAAACAAGTTTGTTTATTATCTGAGCCTGCACGTAGGCCCTACTATACATTCTAGGCATGTGCGTGTACTCGTGTGTGTACTCGTGTACTCGTGCGTGTACACTCGAGTCGGGTCAAATAATTGGTACTCGACTCGAGATGAGTTTTTTATTATTTTCGAGTCAAGTTCGAGTATTCCCGCCGTTTTATTTGAATGGCAGTCGAACAAGCACCAGTGCGGGAAAGGTGAAGACTACCATTATTGTTCTCACATCACTAGCTCAGCTAATCAGTAATGACGTAAAAAGTACTACTCTCGCACATCCCTAATACATTCTGTGTATAGAATTTTAGCTAGGTGCCATATTTCCTACAAGGCCTGCACTGCACCCAAATTGAATTGTATTTGCAAAAAGAACCTATAGGCTACACTAATGCATCAACTAATGAATGTATCTTGTATATATAAAAAAAAGGACATAGCAAAACAGAATAATAAGAATAGTAGGCCTAGACTAGGCGTACAACAGTTGTACAACGCATAACACTGCATTGAGATTTTGATTATTGGGTTGATTAAGTCAATTATAATCTGTTATGTATATCAATCAACAGTTGTAAGAGTTGTAAGCATTGCCCTATAAAACTAGAATATCTTCTATTAATCATAAGAAACCTTCATTAGCAGTCTAAATTAGTTAATTCGACCACAAAAATTACACTTGAAACTTGATAGTGGCTGCAAAACTAAATTGAAAAATCAACTAAAAAACGTTTGACCACAGCACTCAAGAAAAAGGGGGGGGGGGGGGGGGGTCTGTTCATTCCCCGTGGTCCAGTAGCAAATTGTAAAGGGTTGTTCCGCGTTCCCGCCCCGCAATACTTTTGAAATAACTGCACTGACAACTTATTTCTGGGGAGAACACTGCATTCTTGTAGGCTTATTAAAAGCAATGTCAATGATGTAGATAGGCCTACCTGTTGCTGCTGTAATAGGTGATGTGCCAACTGTGCAACATTGTGTTGTCTAGGCGGGTCACTGATTTCAAGAGCACCGTTTTGTAATGCTGCACCGACCATTACTTGGGGTTGGCTACCGTTGGACCCCGGACCTGGCCCGGTTGCGGGAGGTTTTGACGCTGTTGGCTCCACCCATGAACTTGATGAAGACATAAGCTCATCTGGGAGGTCATTCTCAAGGTCAAACATGTCGGTGTTGGTAAATAAGTCTGAAAAGGAGAAATAAAACATTAAAACATCAATTATCACAAATGCTTACAATATAATTCCCTACCTATAGTTAACGTCTAGGAAATACCATGATAAAAAACGATGCCAATACAAATTATGGTGTGGTCACTAATTTAGCCCATAAGCACTTTTATACATCAATAAATGTTGGTTGTTAGCTATGAAACCTAGCTTTAATGTGTACTGATACTGCGATGGCACATATCAGAACTGAAGGCACCGAGGTTTCATAGGCAAATGTGCAACTGATTTTTAAGTGTTATAAGCCTTCCAGAACCAAGAACCAATGTGCCATTTTACGTCTTGCCACGGGGCAATCAAGATTGTCTAGTAGGGTGTAATGTTAGAAGTAGCTCACTAGGACAACAGCAATGAAACTATTACATTAGTTGCCAGTAACGTACTGGCGTTGATTTGCTCTCCTAGTCCCTGAGCTGCCCAGATCAATGCTTACCAATACAACACTGGCCAAGATGTAACTGATGTTTTGATACAATGCAAACATTGCTTAGAGAGACACCCTGTAGTTGGAGGTAGGACTCTCATGTATGAAGATGCAATGTTAGTTTTTCAAAAGGAGAGAAAAGACTCTTTGTAACTCTCAATCTGCTGTCCATTGAAAATCATACATAAACCTACTATCAGTATATGCTGCTGACCAATTAATTTGTCTCCAAGGTGGCAGATTATTTATGAGGGATGTGATGGATGTACAAATGAATTTCTCACTATGCCCAAGTTACAGAGTTATCTAGAATGAACATTCCAATGTAAGCACACACACACACATAGAATTGCTGGTAGCCTACACATATTCACAGCTATTAGAATAAAACTCAAGTGGGCAACTGAAATGGAATGCAAAGACTTTGCTTCCTTCTTAATAGAGAATGATTCTACCCATCCACCAGACTGCCACTCCTACAAAGTAAACGGAACATTCTAAGTTACAAAAACATCAATTGTCTGATAGGAATTGTTTATAGTTTAGTCACTGCCTGACACTAAATGTTCAACAATGCTGCCGCATTCTGCTATTATGATTTGCTGGCAGTCGTACGATGTCAGTCACTTCCTTCACAAGCGTGGGCGAGTCAAGATGTCAAGTTAAAATTTAAAGCATGGACAAGGTGAGAACTATTAAGAGCTACAGTATAATCAAAAACACAAATACATCACTGGTATTGTAGGCCTACTAGCATTTTGTGTTTTAAATCAGAGCCTATATAGAGCTAAAATGATAGCCAAGAACACTAGAGATGCCCATGAACATATTTTTTTAAACTGGTGTCCTACAAGTTACAAATGCCTTACATTACCCATTCTTCCAAAACAAGTAAAACTTAAATATTTTCAGTTGTTGCATATATATATATATATATATATATATATATATATATATATATATATACCTATATGATATATAGGAAAAGAAGTGCTCTCACTCACTCAATGCATAAAAGCAAAATTAAGTGCTGCTGAATGTACATTCAGATATTTAGATCAATACTTAGATCCAGTAGCAAGCAACTGGTTTAGGAAAATATGGTTTCCTGCCAACTAGCCATTACCATAAGCCAACAATACTCAATAAGATTGAACTTCTGAAGTAATGTACCATGTCTACTTATCCGTCAATACCAAGCTTGTAACTACATGTTGTGTTCTTGTCTGCATTGTAACAGAACGCTCAGGCATTGACAATTGGCAATCCAATAAATGGCGGCACATTCAGTTACTACTACTTATGAAAAAATTTGTATTATGATTGCATGTTCCATAGTAAAGTCATAGTAGGTAAAATAAAATTATAACATTTTCAAAATTTCATTGCATAGATGTCAAAATTACATTTTTTCATAGTCAAAAGGAATAAAATTAATATAATATTAAGGGGAAGGACTACTCGCCAATATTAAACCCCACGAAATTAACGTATTTTCGTCATATCTCAATAACGCCACACAATATCGAAAAAGTGACAAGTATGCACAATTTGGGTTCCTAAGAGCTCAATATTATATGAAAAAGATTTATTAGTTTGCACTAATTATAATTATTATTTCGAATTTAATTAATTGACAAGTTAATTACAAATTACAACTATAATTACTACGATCCACACAATCTTTTTCATGTAATATTGAGCTCTCACGAACCCAAATTGTGCATACTTGTCACTTTTTCGATATTGTGTGGCGTTATTGAGATATGACGAAAATACGTTAATTTCGCGGGTTTTAATATTGGCGAGTAGTCCTTCCTCTTAATAATAATTCCTACAATTTTGTTAACAGTAAAATGTGTTGCTGCTTTTCTTAAAAAAGAAAGATAGAAGTGGGAATGTTTGTGCTGACTAACTGCCAAGCCACACACACGCACTAGCATCACAAATACATACAATTGTATACTTGTGCTACAGTTACAGAATAAGAAGAACAAAAGGAATATGTGCAAATTACCAAAAGAATCTTAAGGCGAATGGTACCTTTACGTCAAAAACCGCAGGATATTTCATGTTTTAATTATATCTCAAGAATGCTACTCGAAATAAAAAATCTTAGTCAACTGTGTTTTAGTAAGCGTTACTGACTGAATGAAACATTATAACCATTAGAGTTGTAGTAAGTATGTAAGGCTCACCAAACCACAGTGCGCTGTTGATTCAGATTTTTGATTTTGAAGTATAATTTGAGATATAATTTTAAAATGAAAATTTGTTGCTGTTTTTGACTTAGAGGTACCCGTTGCTCTTAAGAAACAAATCCATGCAGTAATAGAAAGTGTTTATTTTCTGGGTATTCTAATGCTTTTGACTTTTGAGGCATACAGAGATAACCTATACACCACTAAAACGAAACTGTATGCATTCTGGTAGCAACAAAACGAACTAACGCACAGGTGTTGTTAAACTCCTGTCTTATATTGCTGAGCATTGGTTGAAACTAACATGGCACAGCTGGCAGTGCTACCTCTAGACAATTTCAGTGGTGGATATATTCTGTAAAATAATATTTTTTTGTAAATAGCTCTTCCTGATAGCAGCAGGCTTTATAGCAGTTCCAAGTACCTTTCAATTGAGAATATTCTTGAATACTGTATCCTATAAAAACAGCAAACATTGAAGCCGCGCAAAACTACTGTTTTATAATCATAACTCAATGATGCTACACACCATCGAAAAGTGAAAACATGGCTCAATTTGGGCTTGAAAGAACTGAATAATGTTTTTAAAAAGCATTTGCATGTCATAATTAGTAGCCTATGGGTGTTATTTGTAATTTAGTTCTTTATATGTGTTTATTTACAAAACATAATACATTTAAAAATAATTAACAAGGGAATTGTTTAAGTTATAAGAGTATCAGGGTTCTATGAACTTTACTGAATTTTTGATATCCTCCTTTTCTAAAATAAAGCTTTTTATTTAGAGAACTTTACTGCTCGAGTGTTCTTTGAGGGATGTTTTAAATATAGGCCTACAATAATTCGTGACGACCTTACGTTAATTGATTTGGACAACAGATTGTCCAAAGCCATAACCATACATTTGAAACTGTGCCCCTATCCATTCAGATGGCAAAGACAGAAAGGAGTTAAAGCAGAAAGGTAGTCTAAAGGCTAAACTATAAAAAACCACACCAAATTAATGTTTTCAGTAATAGTATCTTGAGAATGCTGTACAATATTGCAAAAGTGACATAGACAAGTATGATATGGCTTCATAAAATAAAAAATACATATTATACATAAAATCTTATTCCATACAACTGTGACCAAGTTGTATTCTAATTTGTAAAAGCTTCAGATATAATCAAATTGAGGATTGTAACTAGAATACTGTAAATGTCATGTATATCATCACCCCCATTGAAGTTACATTATTTACTACCTGACACTCATCAACTTCAGTGAAGTTGAATGAAATACATAATGTTAATTTCAATATTTTGATTGCCACAGGTGTCTCCGATGCGCACCAATTAAATCCTGTCCAATGATGGATGAATGGATGAAACCCATGCTTAACCTACTGGATGGACATACAGTATTCCTGTCAACAGTATTCATAGCAACTATGGGTGATTATACAAAATAAAATTCACAACCCTCTTCCAGGGATAACTCTAGCCAGATGAATGAAAACATACGACCTGGACCCATTCGATTAAAAAAAAGGTGGCTTCTCTACAAAAAATGTTTTAACTTGAATAAGTTGGCATATCTATAGCTAAGCAAGTTTAAGAATTTGTTCTTAAGGCTGTAAATACAAATTCTTGTGCCCATTTGAAGCCTTGTATATATGTGGTTGCGTCAAAAAAAAAAATATATATATATTCACACAACAAAAACAACTGCACCCTAATATGTGTACATTACTTACATTCAGGCAACTCTGCAGAGTAGGTTAAAACAATTATTTTCATTAATTGCTATAAGCCCTGGTTAGGGTACATTTATTGTTACCTTTAGTTTACATGATAGTAATTGGTACCGGTAGCCAAGCCAAGGTAGCGTAGCCAAGATAACAGGCATGGTCAAATGTCTCAACTGGTAACTCTATATTATTAGAAGATGGTTTTTATTCTATTGATGAATTTGTCAATGGGCCTTGAATAATAATAATAATAATAATAATAATAATTATTATTATTATTATTATTATTATTATTATTATTATTATATATATATAACATGTACTTGTTTAGTTTGGTATCACACATAGGTATACTGTATTATAAACGCATAATATTAGATCTAGTAAGCTAGTATAAAGCAGTAGTATTATTGAAATGGTTGACAGATAGAATAACATTCTGTGTCTGGTAATTCTGAGGAAATCAATGGAGTAGTTAATGACTAATGAGCATTCATTTTTCAAGAGAACGTTAGAGTTAAACAATAAATGCCTCAGATAAATTATTTGGCTACAAATTAAGATATCAGCCTAGTTATTTTCAGTTTACTTCACTAAGTCGCCTCAATGTCGTAACTGACTGATACCTATCAAACCACACAGTTCCATTTACAAATGACAAATTCTATGTCTCACGATCATTTTGTTAAAGATCATTTTTTTTCCCCAGGCTTGGGGGAGTATTCCCTTGTCTCCCTTAACTAATGATAATAAATGTTAAATATGGGCATGGGTGGCCATTGAAAGTAGGGTAGTCACATGCCTACATACATGATATTCCACTTTTCAATTTTCCAATTAGCGCTATGTCTAATGCTTTACACCGAAAGAAAAGTGTCGGCACCCTATTACTATTTTATAAAATGTAAACTGTGTTAGAATCTTTTGTATTGCTCTTTCTTAAAAAAAATCTCGAAAAAGAGACTATCGGTAGAGATCCTTGTAAATGGTTTTATTTTTTAGCATATTTCGTTTTATTACATCCAAATTTCGCTGTTGAGCAGTAATTTCAGCTTTTTGGCGGTGTTTCAATTTTAATTTACAAAATCTAATTTGTATCTTGTATTTTAACGGATGTGGCATGCCTACATTGTCGCGTAGGTCTACCATGATAGTAAAAAAGGAAATGGAAGGTAGTACAGTCAGTAAGGATTCTACTTACGGAATGAAATGCAATTTTTAGTACCAGAGTATGTTATTTATTGATTAATTATCTATTTTTTTAGTAAAAAATGTGGGGTTTTTGACAGAAATTCGGCGATTTTGCGTCAATTCAACAGCTTCAGTCTTTTTCGTTTTATAACAGTAAACTTATGCTATTTCGCGATTCAAAAAGACTATTTTTGGACTCACAACAGACTGTCATGCCAACATATTTCAATTGCTGCACGTTTCAAGTGATTTCCCGCTATCGCGTATTGCGAAATACAAGGATCTCTAACTATCGATTGGCAAAATAGTAAAGCCCTAACACATTGTTAGGTATACACTGCCGGTACTATGGATAGCTTAAAAACATTGAAAGCATTGTAGGCTTTCATGCACACTATTTCAGTTTATTTAGATTGTAGAATTTTAGTGTTTCTTTTATATGGATTTTAGGCCTATTCCTTCACATGAGCTCCAAGTAGGCCTACAAAGCAATTGGCCAAATCAGTGAGCCCCATGCTAGACTAGAGCCGATCTTAAACCTAAATACACAAGTTATGAGATATAAATTAATAAATGTACGCCTACTTCTCTTTTGTGAACTCCATTGTTGTTGATGTTGTAGTTGTTTGCCCCCGCCACCATTGTTCCCCAGTGTAGCCAAGCCGAAGTTGAAAGTGGGGTGAATCAGCATCGGCACTAAACGCCACAGAGTAGTAACAGAAAAACTGATTAGCCTAAATATAATGAAAAATGAAGGTATTGATCGAACTGAACTATGCGACAGCACATCCTTTTGGTCTGGAAGATTTGGATACACTACCACTTCTTTTGGACCATGAACGTGAACTTGGTCCAGGTAAGTAACTAAAATTATCCATTAGCAGTTTAATACCGTAGGTCTAATGTTGAAGGCTAATGCTACGTTTACAGCTACGCGTTGCGAGCGAAGCGAGGGCGCGAGCTCCAATCAGCGGCCGAGTTTGTAACTTCTTTGCATGAAACTCGGCCGCTGATTGGAGCTCGTGCCCTCGCTTCGCTCGCAACGCGTAGCTGTAAACGTAGCATTACACAATACAGCCTAGCTAAAACCCAGCAATAATACTTGGGGCCCTCTGCTTGAGCTTGTGTATGGGGGATGTTGGGAACAGAATTGTTTCTATAAAATTAAAAAACCTATTTTTTAACTATATGTGTATAAGATGTCACTGCATAACAGGTGTATTGTGCCTTATTGTTGGTAAACAAGGTTGATATCTGATATTATTTTTAAAAAATTACATGTATCACTAATTTATGTTCAAGTACGATGCAGTTTTATTCTCCCTTATTGACACCAGGATCATATTTAAGCACACTTTTTACCGGACAGGGCGAAGTAGCCTAGAACCACATTTTTTGTTTTAACATTAGACTATTCTTGTGTGTGTACTATGTAACTAACTAATGAACAGTGAGGCATTTGCCACATTTTTACAAACATTGCATTGTACTTGTTATTCTGTCTGTAATTTTTGCTTGAAAATATACCTTAAGCACAATGTATTTCTAGTAAGTACAGACAGTCCTTTTTATATTTCAGCATAGGCTATTATGTACCAGTATTTTGGGTTCATTTTATTTTAACAGAATTGCGAGAGCACTTCTAATAGGGTACTTGCTCATCACTCTTGTGTACATGTGCAGATAAGTGTAGAGTAACGGTACGAAAAGATAAATAAATCCATTGTTTTGGGCAAAATGGCTTTACATGGAAATATGTGTCACTACAGTCAAAACCAGAAGTGACATTCTACTTTGTGGGTTGAACTGACCTTTATCAACACTCAGGGCCACACTAGATCTACCCTAGCTAACCTAACGTAAGGATCTCCTTGTACTGTTTAATAAATATTCGGTTCAATTTACAACCATTAAAAATAGTGTGCTGTAGCTATGCAAGTTTGAGGTGAGCTGAGCTCCCTAACCTAAAATTCCAGATTAATCCATGCTCGACAGTACGCACGTTGATAGTTGTTCCAGAAGTATTTAATTCACAAGATATAGGCCTTTTATTTGCTACAATTTTTAAATACAGTCCTACTATAATTTATTATGTAAAAATTCGCAAAATCATGATGCAGGATTTTAGTTTTAAAAATCTTAATTTCCGTTATCTATTAGGGCCTATCTAGCAGCTTAAAAAGATACATTTAATTTTATCTAGATAAAATATATATACATAACCATTAACTACAAATAACTTATCTAGATAAGCTAAAAGATAAGGAATATTACCTATCTAGAGCATCTAGGCAATTGTATGTCACAACACATAATGATTAATGAATGACAGTAGGCATAGGCATATGGCAAAATAACTACAATATTGAAAAATAACATAGGTCTAGGCTACTTTGAACATGGGTCCTAGGCCTATATGTCTTCACAAATTTATAATAATCTACCGGCCTACTGGTATAGAGGCCTATAGAATTATTATTATCTGAGTATCTTTCAAGACAACTCGACAATTAAAAATGTATGCCATATAACTTAAGGCATACAAACAAGTGATTAAGTGCTAGTGAATACATTTGACAATGCTTGACAGTTATATAGCTGTGATCGGGCTACTCAACTTGTGGACTCAGGCCTGATTGCAGAGACTTGAACTAGCCATGTTTTTATAAATGGGGTATTTGTCAATGACATCCCAGTTATTATCATTGTTTATGCCTACACTTCAAGAATCTTTGTTATTTGGTGAAACAAATTTTGATTGAATTTGTGATCATACCTGTTGAAATTTGTAAAAATCAATATTGTACTAATCTGGGAATAATTGGTTTGTTTCAATGTTTGCATTCAGAATTGTATTTAAATATAAACTTTTATGAAAGTACACCTAGTGCTATGCTCTTGGCTTTTTTTTGTGAGGATGTAGACTAGAGACAAAACATTATCAATTCATCATCTAGCACTGTGATAGCCTAGCAGAGTTTCAAGAACCAATTTTGTCTGTGCAAGTGCAAGTGCAAGGTGTGACAAATATATAGGAGATCCACACTTCTAGGCCTATAAATAAATAATTGCAAAGTAGCCTACTGGTAAAAAAATTATCTGACTAAAACCATCAATGGCACAGTACCCACTGGACCTGATATTATGAGTAGCCTACCTAGTTTCGTGGGTGAACCTGCACACAAAATATGTTGAGTAGCCATGCTTTAGCTCCCTACTTTTCTTTGTTATCATTAGGTAAATTACAATGTATTATGTCTTGACTAAACCTGTACGCCTGCAAGCAATAACATCTAGGCCTACATGAACTAGGTTATGTATTATTATTAAAGTAGGCCTACAATTACACTTATGGTACAACATACTAGGACAACTATGGTCTACAGAGGCCTCGCTCCTTGGAAGATTAACTCTATAAATTTTGTTATTGTGTCAAAAACTTCATAAACCTAGGGACATCATACAGTCTCATATATATACAAGCTCAAGAATAGAGCCCATGGATTTAGTAGGTACACCTAATGAAAACATTTGGTCCAACACCAATATGCATTCCTTTAGGCTTAGACAATGCCATACAATATACAAAATAAACATAGGCCTACTAGGCCATGTTTTACTTTATTCCTGTCAACGACAACAAACTGACAGCTGATTTTTGTTCATATTATTTGTAGGTAGGCTATGCATAGGCTAAGCTATGTAAGTCTATAGACCCTCCCCAAACCACCAAAGGAACTCAAAGCACAGTGAAGCTTTATCATGCAATGTCAGTGCAATCTGTCATGCTAGGGCTCTAGGCCCATTAATAACATATATATTGGCATTTTAAATAATGTTAAGCCTAGGCCTAGGCCTAGGCCCAGGCTAAGCTAGGCCCAGGATAGCAAACCAATAGGAAATTTATGGATGTAGCCTATGTGAATAGGGTCTACCAATGAATATATTAGGTAAGCTCAAATCTTAGAAATGAATCTTAGTGTGACATTAAATACAAAAATTGGGTATTGGTGACTAATACTCCCTAAGAAGAACATAATATTTCACAATATGAGACTAGTCCTAGGCTTAGCATAGACATTACACATGTCAGATTCATGCTGCATTTTGTAAAATCATTAGGCCTAGGCCCTAGGTTAGGCCAACAAGTAGACAATTAATTTGGTCATGATGCTACAAGCAAACATTTAACAGAACATTTATATCTTACAAAGAATAAAACCAGCCTAAACCGAGGCCTATTACAAGTGGGTGTTTAGTATAGAAATTAAAGGGAACTGACAAGAACAACAATGAAAATATCCATCGTTGTCAGGTAGTGTCATTTATTACAAAAGATTGGTCTTCATTTACACCACTGGGTACTAGGTGTCCTGCGGTCGTTAATATTCTCCACCTCAATTAAGGTATAGAGAACGTACCTGAGGAATCAGAGGCTCCTTGGAATGGATCAGAGATTTTCTGCCGCTTGTTTGGCGGCGCATCGACGAGATGATCGGCCATATCTCCCTGTTTACCAAGCCGTGCCTACCAGCTAGGACCTACTATTGTATTTTACGGGAATTCAATTTAGCACACATGGCATTCGGGGTATCCTATGGCAAAAACGATGCTCGAATAATATAGTGCCAATGGTTCGCATCCCATCGCACACCCCAAGGCACATAATTATAACACGGAAACAACTACACAACTTAATGAAGCCCCAAACTGGCGGATGAGCCTACACAGTACCTCTCTCCATCTTCCGACGGAACTCACACAATGATCCAAAAGTTAATCACACACAATTTTTCACTTCAAAACGTTTGATTCACACATATCGACCAATTGTGACAACGGAAATCGCGCGAAGTCAACAATACAACCAAACAATACCCATAATAAGAAGTAATATAACGGCAATTTTAAGAATTATTTCCAAATTTTCACACAGTCTCAGATAGTCAAAATGGCGGCTGTTGATGAAAAGTTTTTCTACGCTTGTCAGAAAATTTCCGAGTAATAATGAGCATTCTGTTTCCTGATTGGTGGTGAGAGACCTTGTGACACGGATAAGCAGTTCGATTGGACGAAAGTACTTCACGGCTACTATTTGTGACGTCATGGAAATGTCGAAGAAGCCCGAAGTGTAATTATTAGACTAAACACCAACCACTAGTAAGTACTAGAGTAGTAAGAATATGGATACGAATTCGGAATATCATGACATAAAGCTTTGCATTATTATTTTTCACTTGAAGGATGTCCTCTGTATGTGTTAAATTTTGTATGTAACCACTGACAGATGTTACATTGTTGGTTATCTGATAGGATATAGTGTCAACAATAGGTTAGAAGTAGATAGGCCTACACACAACCTAAACACTACAGATATTTATATTATTGTGACCTTATCGACACCTCAGATCTCTACAACAATTAGTCCCTACTGTGAATTCGACACCGAGCAACGCCCCTAGCTCGGGAGTGTTTTAGTTGTAATCTTATCTAATCAGCATTTTGATCTCGACAACAATCGGGAGTGGGTGGCAACAAAGAAAATGCATTGCCTCTTTCAAAGGTTTTTAGGCTAATGGTTCAACTGTAACCCAAAAGTTAAAATAAATTGATAGCTTATTACTTAGCAAAGGACCAAGTTGAGACATTTTAGGGTGAACAGATGTCCCGGTTTTTTGAGAGCTGTCCCAGTGTCCCGAAACTAGTTGTCGGGATGGCAAAATGTCCCGGTTTTCACAATTCAACCAATTATTTAATTTGTCCTTTAAATTAATGTTAATTCTGTAAGTTTTCAAATGAAAATGAAATCCAACTCAACAAGTAAGGCAAGATTTCATTTGTGTAAGTTTATTATTAGTAAACAAAATATAAAATGTAGCAAATATTGAATTCCTAAAAATAAACACACTCATAACTTCTTTCGATTTTTGTAATTAGTAATTTAGTGCTTTCCTTGCTCAGATCGCTCTAAAGGCCATCTTGAGGTCAAAAATACCCAAGAAAAATGTTCGCCTCCGGCGGCTGGGACTCGGCCCCAGACCCCTTATATGCCGCGCAAGTAAATGATCACAATCTTCAGGTGTCCCGGTTTTTTGTTTTGGAATTATGGTCACCCTAATATAGTTACGTAATCCCCAAACCCACGAATATGTGTGTACAAACCGCGCAATGACTTCATGTGGTCAACATATGCAAAGTGGTGTAGGAACCGGGAGCCTCGGGCGTCAAAGTCCCTTCCATGTATAAATCGTACTGTGGCCCAAATAGGCCTATAATGAGCCATGCTTGTAAAAGAAATGTTCCTCAATTTTAAAGTTTCAAATATTTTAATCCTAACAGTCGTTATTTTGGAAGCCAATTAAGAGTTATTAATTAATTGATTTGATTTCCCTAATGATTGTAATATTTGAAATGTTGTTAATCCAGTATTTAGGTGTTCGAAACTAAATGTTCCAACTAACCATTTTTTAAATATTATGTAGCGTTCTTAAGATATTAATAAAAATAACTGTTTTTTGCAGTTTTTTACAGTTGAGACGAGTTAAAATTTTCCCTTAACTATGCCTAATCCCAATCATAAAACCTAATCATGTGCGTTCTCTGAACAGTTTTCCCCAGGTCCTGTAACCAATTCTTCCATGATATTGATGTGTGTATAACTTACTAGTACTTATAAACACTCGTACATCCAATGAACCAAGATAACAAACAATGATCATGGAACACTGGACGGAGTGTCAATTTTACTCACTTATTGTTACTGGTTTCCTAGGTTTCCTTCTTTTTCTCAGGTCTGGTGGAGATTCAGATGATATTTTCATCTTTATTGCTACAAACTTTTGGTACGCCGTTATTGATACGAAAGTGGAATGCTTCGAAAGTTTCCTTCTTTTGGCTTCCATATTATGGCTGGGGGCAGCATTTAGTAATTTGTTACAAAATATTGCACTCACAGTTGCAATTCCCCAGCCATAAACAGCTGCTTATAGAAATGATCTTGAATGTAATTCGATGCACTCACACAATAGAAATGATCTTGAATGTAATTCGATGCACTCGCAGGATAGAAATGATCTTGAATGTAATTCGATGCACTCACAGGATAGAAATGATCTTGAATGTAATTCGATGCATTTGCAGGATAGAAATGATCTTGAATGTAATTCGATGCACTCGCAGGATAGAAATAATCTTGAATGTAATTCGATGCACTCGCAGGATAGAAATGATCTTGAATGTAATTCGATGCACTCGCAGGATAGGAATGATCTTGAATGTAATTCGATGCACTCGCAAGACTCACACAATTCAACAGCCATTATGGCTGCAAAATATAGCACAAAATAGTAAATACAAATGGCTAGAAAACAATCTTTAATGTTGGCAGCATTGTAGTAATTTGTTACAAAATATTGCACTCACAGTAACAATTCCCCAGCCATGAGCAGCTGCTTTGTAGATGCTTTTACATATAAGGGAACGATATATAATTTTAAAAAATCTTCTTTAAAATGTTTAAAAAATGTTGCATCTAGGCTTATATATGATCTTAAAAGATCTTGAATGTGGTTGGCTGCATGCTATACTTTTTCAAATTTAGGAATTTCAACGTATGCAACTGAATCCACCTTAAAATCGAGATTAATAGGTAAGTATTCAGGCACTTTGGATGCATCTTGCTCTTTTGTAAGGGTTGTTAATCCATTACACTCGTTTTCTTCCAGGTCCTTGACGGTTACGTACATTATGTCATTCACCACAGATAGGTTGCATTGTGTTGGATCATAGTGGAATTTTATATTGGGCTCATTGCTATTATATGTTTTTGCAATGCAAATGTTGGGTTCTTTATCGGGTATGATAACAATATCAATAGCCTCCTCAGCTGTAATGTGTATGATTGAATTTTCTTCAAATTTTGTGGATGTTCTATGGTAGTACTTCAATTGTAGATTATGATTACACGTAAGGGTGGTACATCTTCTGTCCGAGATTTCAACATATTTTATTACCACTACTTTTTCGGTCATGGTTTTGGTCTGGGTTTGACTGACAACCTTGAATGTAAGGACTTGATGTTAATATCTTGTCATTTTCTCACTCCTGATTTTATTTTGTACTTTTGTGTTTTTAAAGTTGTTCTGTATAGTGCGCCTCACATGCTCCAGTCATGAGTGCACAGCTGTCTTTTGTTTGTTATAACACAGGCTTTGATGGCGCACTTTTGTTGTTTGTTGTGTTTGCACATGGGTTTTCATGAAGACCTTATTATTGCAGACATCCAATTGTTGGCAGAGTGTGATCGTTTCTAGACACCGACATTGACGAGCGCCCGTTTCGAATCAGGATGCCGTCTTTTTGCAAGAGCTTGAGTCTGAAAATACAAGTAATTTAAATTAGTCTTTACCATTGTGTCTACTTATTATTATGTACATTATTTAGTTATAAAGTGGTTAAATGCAATGTTGTAACTTATTTAGATAACCTATATCTATATATCATTTTTTATCTTTTATCTTATCTAGATCTAGATAAGTTTTGTGTGGTTAGCCTATCTGTAGCTTTTATTTAGCTAAACTATAGTGTATATCTTGTCTTTTTAAGCTTTTAGATACAATGTTTTACATTTTTTAAACTTAAATCTCACATTATGAATTATGATTAAATAGTTTTGAAAGAATTAATTATTTTTGGATTTAAAAATTGTAGCAAATTGCATATGAAAATATCTTGTGAATAAAATAGTCTACTTGTCAAACAACTACCAATCTACATTTAACTGTCTAGTATGGAAAATTTTAAGATTTACAATTTTACAGTTGTGGGGGAAAAATAATCTTTTCCTATTAGAAACACATTTTTAGACTAGAAGTATGGTATGGGTATTTTCTTTTATGTAAACAAAATTATCTAGATTATTATTGTTATCTTTTATATAGACAGACTTGAAAACTTGATTTATTTTCATATCTAGGTGACTTTTTCGAGAATTAGTAATGTACATTAATATAATAAGCTACATTTCATGTCACTGTATTACAAAGATTTTAAAACTATATTTTACATGGGAGCTGCAACTGCAAGTATGATACTGTTCTTCCAAATGCCACGTACTTCATCCTGATTGCAAACTCATCCTAGGTTCAGCTATAACATGACTGTCGATCAATGACTATCTCATGCATGAATCTTTAAAATTTGTATAGATTGTTGTTCTTGAGGGAGTAATCAAATACTAACAATAATAATACTATTAATAACATTAAAATGAATAATAATAATAATAATTATTATTATAGACTGACTACGATGGTATGGACACATGAGAAGAATGGAGAAAAATAGAATCCCAAGACAAGCCTTTGAGTTATTGAATGAGAGAAGAAGATTGGGATGACCTAGAAATAGATGGCAGGACCAGCACTGCAATCATGTAACTTTGATCGTTAACGTTGAAATCGTTATTATGTAGCCAATGAGAATCGAGAATTCGACGAAGTTCACAGGAACTAGTCAAAATCCAGCAAGCTGTGAGCAACATTGGCAGTCTTTTGTTTTTATTGAAAGCCTGTCAAAATGTATCGAAATTTACATTTTACTGAGAAGATCCATATAGTAACTACTCACAGCACGTATTTATTCTCATATTCCACTGTGTTCTAGAGGTAGGTCTAAACTCTAAAGGTATAGTCCGTCCTACTTTAGTTTTGTGAAATAAAGTCGTTTAAACACCGGCGTTTCCGCCATTTTTTGGTATCGAAAGCTGTTAATGGCTAGGTGCTCGCGATCGAGAGGCGCGCACGATTTTCGTGATGATAATAATGATATTTGGGGTTTACGTCCCATATTTTTGTAATTATGGCTAGTTGTCATCCCCGGAATGAGTGTTCAACGTTTAAAAGCGTTACCAAGCTGTACATTATTGCATTTAAGAGCAACGATCGTTCGAACGTACAATTTTCAACGATGTCGATCGTTATCTACCAAAGTTACATGATCGCAGTGCTGGTACAAACAGATGTGGAAGAGAGAGGAGAAGAGTGGCCAGTGGTAGAGGATATAGAGAAAGATGGTGGGAGGACTGGAAAAAGTGGAGAGAGTTGGTGGAACGGCAAGAGAAATTCATTCACGAAGTGAATGAAGTTGAAGAAAATGATGTGTTGCCTATGTATGCCTATGCTGATTCCTGGGATGCCCAATCATTGGTGGAAACACCCATTTACCCAACTAAATGATGTTGGAATAAAGAGTAGCAATAGGCTATATATAATATATATATTATTATAATTATAATTATAACAATAATAATTATAATAATAATTATTATTATTATTACTAAATTATTATTATTATTATTATTATAAGAAAAAAATTTGCATTCTGCAGTTAGAAAATATCAGGCCAGTTAGGATCAAAGTATTTATTGATCAGCCAAAGGTTAGTGCTGCCTACTCCTATGAGCTGGTAGATTGGCCAATAACTGCAAAATCCTGATGTATAAATCACTACTATCTGGTTTTTTATGCACATCAATGGCTAGCCTGCCAGGTATTTAATATATGTAGGCTATAAAACTACCAAGTTTTTCAAGTAAACATATTTGTTCCTGTTTTGTAACAAAAGTGTGTACTAATGTGTGCTAAACCATGTTTGAAGTGTGTTTGGGCTTTTTGCTTTATTTTATGCTAGCTGTGCAACCTCTACTAATATCCTGATTGCTTTTATAGCCTTCAGTGTCTTAATTTGTTACTTTTTATTACAGTTTGAAACAAATGTTCAACTGCATGCTCAAATGTTTTATCCTAGTAGAGTATCCAAACCCTACTATAGTTGAGAAACTAAGAATGACGACCCCCTCCTTATCCCCACCACTGCTACCCGACCCCCCTCAACTCCGTGACAACCTAACAAAATAAAATGCGTAGCTGAAAATCAGTTTGTTTCAGTTCAGTTTGTTGTTTCATGGAGTTAAGGGGGGGTCGGGTAGCAGTGGTGGGGATAAGGCGGGGGCTGTCATTCTTACAGTTTCTCAACTATATATAGTTTCAATGGAATACAATGTTTAAAATGTTAAAACAGCTTTCTCTATCCCACGTATCCATACTCATTAAAAGCCGTGTGAGCTCCCCGCTACGAGTGAACTTGTACTTGATAGCATGGAACTCGCCAGCAGCTCGATACACGCTGTCGAGTCAGCTCGCGCGAGTTTCAAAACTGTACAACTTGTTCAACTTCGTAGTGAGTCAAGTTAGCGAGCTCCAATCAAAACTCGTTAATTTAAATGGGACTATTGACACATGAGAATCTATCATCTTATTCTATTATTATCTATTATTCTTCTGTCGTCTATCGAACATAGTAATAAACTCACGTGAGTGGTTTGATCATCTGACATGGCTATTTAAGAGAAAATAGTGCCACATCACATGTGTCTGGTCTGGTGTCAACTCTTAGACCTACAATTATTTCTCTACATTTTCCCATTTGTTCGTTGGACTCGGGAACAATTATTTTATTTGTCATTTCTATAAAAACAATAATTAAGGATCCCCACTACAGGAAGCTGAGAAATCACCCCTTAAAACGGTACAGACAGCTGAAATAATAATAAAATTTTAAAAATTACTTCAGTCAGTTGCCCAAACCAAATAGAAAAATTGTGACATCCAAATTGTCAGTGTGTATCTTATATTTTTATGTTAGGTAAAATGATGTAAATTACTGTGTCAATACAGTAGTTCTTACAACATTTACACTCCAAGGAGACTTTCCGGGGCCTTCCAGCGAAACATTATAGTTCAGTAGGCACATCCTGGGACTCTGTTCTCAGACAGTTATTACTTATTTCCTTTAAGGTATGTATATTGTCGTTGTGCTATGCTTTGGACATGCTTTGATTACTGTCACAAATTACATAGCTTTTTGGCATGTAGGTACCAGTATAAATCAGTGTTGTTAAAGCTACTTTTTAAAAGTAGCACTGTTACAGCTACAGCTACTTGATCTTTGAAAGTAACTTAGCTACTTTTCAGCTACTGTAATTTGTAAGTAGCTCGCTACTTGTACAGCTACTCAAAAAAAGTAGTGACGCTACTTTACAGCTACTTTAATTTGTTATAAAGGACCAGGAGTACATGCTATTTAATTATTTCTTTGAAAATCTAGGCTTTCTTACCAATGATCATTTTTATGTTTATGAAAATAATGTTAGCAACAACTTAGAAGCCACAAATATATGTCTATAAGAGGTTTTATATTTTATATTGCATTGCAAATTTGCAAAAATAGAGTAGCGGCTATTTTTCGCTACAAATACTCGTATATAGTAGCTTGCTACTCGCTACTTTACCGCATTTTCAAATGTAGCGCGCTACCAGTCTCGCTACCAAAAAAGTAACATGCTACAAGTAGCGCGCTTCTTAACAACACTGGTATAAATATAAATAATAATAAATACAAATTCATAAACATTACATTGTCTTCTTTCTTTCACCTTTCCTTATTGTTTCTCAATGATCTTTCCAAATATAAAAATTTTACTGGTCAATGCTAAATTTCCTAATGTGGTTATTATCATAGTTGGATAAGTTTCCAAAATAATGTAACTAGAGTCTACTATGAGGTAGAATTACTTGCTTTGAATATTGTGAAGTTACATTTACTCAACTGAAACAGGAACCGTTTGTGCCCAAATGATTGAGAGTGCTTTCTCCGCTATATTTTCCCCTCATTTTTGTTTGATCCTTACCTGTCGTCCGTGATTGCCGCAGTACCAAGAACAATAGCAACAACGCATCAAATATGCTGGTCCTGGTTGAAGACTGTTGCATCTTCCTGTGTGGTGTTGCCCAGCTGCATTGCGATGTTGCTGCCACTCTCTAGACCCAATCAAATAACTTGCTTTAGTTGCCATAATACATAAGAAAATTTGCATAAGAGTTGACTAGATAATGATTATTTGACAAATATGTTACTCAACCAAACCAAACAAAGAAAATCATGTACACATAAATAATATACAAATGAAGGTTTTCATCTAGGGGTGGGGTTTCATCTATGCAAACCTGATGCCATTACAGCTTATTGATATTGACTTGAGTGTGACTAAATTCTACAAGTTGGATTGAAATGAGCAACTTGATAGCATACTAAATATTTAGCAGTTTCAACTTGATCGTTGAAAAAATTGATACGATACTACTTCATAATTATTGTGTATAGTTTAATCAAAGTCAAAGTAATTATTAAGAAGACGAGAAATTTGCAACGTATTGTAGCAATACAAGTGCTGCAGACCCTTTCATTGATGGGCCTACATAGAAAATCTGTCGATAGAAATGTTGTAATTTGTCTAAATAAGCCATAATAATAAATTACATGCTACAAGCATTAGGAAAGACAACCCTTTCAATCATGAATTAATTTCGTAGATTCAAGTTCCATAATCTAAAAAGGTTATTTTTTATATAGAAAAGCGTTTTTCCAAATTACACAATATTCATTTTTAACAAATTTTGGATTTTGAGTATTTTCAAAATTTGTTGGTGAATTTTTTTTGACGAACGAGAGATTATACTTTCTGAAACATCATACTATATTGCATTTTTAAGTTTAACCTTTAGAGTACCCATTATTAATTTATCACATTTCCAGTTCATTTGAAAATATCCGTTTTTACTTGCTTGTCTACCTTTTACACATCTCCACTTTTAAATTACTTCCAAAAGTCATATCAGTTATGGTAAAAAAAAGGGGGGGGGATGCCTAGAAAGAAAAACTTTGAATCGAGGTTTTTAAATCAGTGAGTAGGCCTAGTCACTAGTCAATGATGTGTATTTGAAAGCTGGGACAGACTTTCAATTCCACAGTACCGACCGGTAGCCATAATAATATGGCATATTATTATGGCTACGCCAGTAATGAAAGGGTTAACCGTTTAAACTCGATTGTAGAGTCAAACGTTCACAGTTTTAAACAAAAAAAATAAAGTGGTCTAGTTTTCTTTGTTGCCAGAATGTCAATTATGGTTCATCTAACTTCCCAACCTTGCTAAAAAAAATCAAATCACTTCCCTGCTCCCATTGTGTAGCCCCTGACTTTCTTTGCTTGTCACTGTCATCAGCCACTATTAGCGGTCCTACCCTCTTTGAATTTCTAATTTCATAAAACAAAATGTCAATAAAAAATAATATAGAACACACCTTTTGTGTGTGGAGGGGATCTTATTTACGTTAAAACGTGGTTGAACGTTTAGGATTTTAAACGCTTTTCCCCATCTTTAGGCCTACTACACATGAGACAACCTGCATGGCTGCTGCCTGCTAGCCTGTTGTAGGCCGGCTCCATGTGTCAAACGCGAAGAAATTGCGTAATTACGGCACAGTCGTCGTTTACTTAAATAAATCACAATGCCCATCGAAAGTTAAAAGAGTAGGCTACTCGGTATTTGAGACCGGTGCCGTCGGACAGTCGGCGGTAGCCTATGCCGGCTCATATGTCTTCGAGCACACCGCAAAGTTAGGTACCAATTTCACGTTGCGCCATTAGGCCTAGCTACGTCGCAGTAATCGCGAACTAAAATAAATCGCAATGGCCATCATAATATTACCAGATATTACACTAAAAGACCTTAACAATCTGCTCAATCTACAATGTAACAACAGCAAATCAACGGAAAATGGGTTAGACCTATAGGCCTAGGCTACGCAGCTAGTATCCTAGCTACTTGCACTGTAATAATAATTTTCTAAGTCTGCTCCCTGTGTCCAACAATGAAGTCGAATAATAATAATAATAATGTAATAAAATGTGACGAAACTGAACTGAAAACTACAATAGCGGCATTGAGTTTGAAGTTGGGAGATTGGGCTGCTACGGCGTACGCACCTGCAGTACCTACGGGAGATATGGCGGGAATAAAGAAAATGGCGGAATAACAGCTAGCCTAGGCCTAGGCCTAGGCTAGGATTTATCAGAATGTGGTAAAATGATGATGGATGGGAGAAACTAGAGGACAGAAAGAGAAGGGATCGACTAGGGAAGATGCAAGGGTATCAAGGGTAATGTACTATAGGGATGGGTAGATTAAATAGGGCAGTGTCAATGGCCAAATACGGTCGCCAAAGGGAACGACTCCTCCATGGATGTATGAAGGAAGTAGGGCCTAGGCCTACTTCTTACTGGGCTGGATTGGGGAGTGGAATAATCTGGCAGAATTGTTATTATTATTTGGTGTTTAACGACGTACATCTGCAGTAGAACAACAGGTGGAAGGGGAAAGTTAAGGGAAATAACGGTCTCGGCCAAGAGAGGAGAGGACATTCGCGGATGGCGGGACGAAAAAGCTGGAAGAATGTTAAAAGCACTCACCACCGGTCAAATAGAACTTATAACATGAAGCAACAACAACTAAGTATATTCTACTATTCAAAGTTCTAAACTGACAACGTAGGCCTAGGCCTACTGACAGCCGAGTGCTAAGCCAGTTCATTGGGCCTAGGCCTAGGCCCGAGATAGTTCTGAATATTTGCTAGTTCGTTCATTTGCAACCTTTTTATGACATTTATGTAACATTGGAAATGGTGTCTGGGCGAGGGGCATAGGCAACAGATAACAGTCACTTCATACAATTCAACAGAGTTACGAGGCTAAATAACCTACCTAGGCCTAGGCTAGGCTAGCCTAGGCCCTAGGCCTCGGACCTAGACTAGGCTTCACACTACAGCATCTTGCATGCATAATACATTCATTATTATTTACTTACAGCTGATGCGGCAGGTTTTGAGTAGTCCACTATGGCTTTCAGCACACTTTTATTATTTCTTAGGTTCAAAATGCCAGCTTTTCAACCTTACAATGTAGAATAGCACTCAAAAAATGAAACTGAACCGTTCTCCAACACTTTTCCGCAAAGAATGACTCGCGGCAGTCGCGGGTGAAATATCGTGTCCGTCGTCGCGACTGCGTATGCGCACGTGCTACGGCCCCCACTGATTGGTCTAGCCCAGAAATAATCTCGTTACGAGACTTAATGCTCATGCAGAATATTTCATTCAATTTGTCGCAGCCATTTATTATTTAAAATTAAAGTAGAAATTACATATCTAAATTGAAGTTAAAATAATAATTCAGCATAGTTCTTGTCAGATATTTGAAGATAACATAGATGTTATAAAAGCTTTTGAATATTGTGCGCATGTTGATTGGTCGGTGTTTTTACAGTATTTGATCTTGAACGTGGTTGGCTAGATTCCCAAATAGGCGTATGCTTTTGGCAGGACAGTCCCGATTTTCAGCGTGATACATTTGAGTCGTCTAGTATCCAAACTGGTCTTTTCCACTTTAATGGAAACTAAAAAAAAGCATCTTAAATGATTGCATGCACACAACCCAAAAATATGTTAAGTATCGATAAACATAACTAGATTTCAATTTAAGCATACTTGCAATTTTGAATATAAGTTTGGAACGACTAGTTTTAAAGGGGTTTGGAAAAGGCAAGTTTTGAAACTGATAACAATTAACTTCATAGGTCTTAGGAAAAGACTTGTTTTGAAATAGATATTAGTTTTGTTGAATTCTGATTCCCTGGCTCTAGCTCATTTTTTATCTTTGGAAAAGGACACTTTTGATAAGACGACTCATTTGGTAAAATATATTACGATATCTAATGTACAATATCAGATATCTGCAGTCCAAAACGTGCTCAGTCAAGTATAAAAAAAACTATTATTGAATTATTATAGTAAAATCCCTTAGGCCTACTTAGGCTACTCCCAAGCCCCAAAACTTATTACTAATCATTCTCGTCAGTGTTCCAATTATTCTTTTTGATTATTTTCTGGTTTTTGCACTACAAATTTCGGTATTGCATTCAATTCGGTAATTTTATCTTAAACGCTCAAAATGCACTCTAACGACTGATTTTAAACAATTTCGTCTGCGGCGGTGTTGTTAGGGGCGCTGCCCTCCAATCCTCCCCCATGCTTTTTTGCCTGAAATAACTCATTCCTCGAGCTTGGGATTAAATTATGGCTAATGGCCTTTAATCCCAAACCGATTTATTTATTCATTTATTTATTTGTGTTCCTGGGGGGGGGGGGGGGGGGGGGGCAGGTGCAAGTGGATGGGAAAGATCATACAGTTAAGTACAACGTTCCTGTATGATGTACAACGTTTGCCCGTCTGGGCCCGGGGAAGAATAGACCCAGAGTGATTCTGCTAGTCGTAAGAGGCGACAGAAGGAGACCCTGTCCCTTTCCCCCCCACTGTCCCACTGAATATTTCTCCTCCCACTTGGCCCTGCCCTCCCTTGCTGGACTCCCATATGACGACCCACGCGACGTACAATGGATCTGATTCGGATGTGTCTTTATTCTTCATCATCATCTTTCTCATCTTCATTATCCCCCGCTCATCGTCTCGATTAGCCATAGTTGCATAAATATGAGACGTTAGGCCCCATTAATCAATCTCATGTACAACGTTGGCCCATTTATCACCTCTTACGACAGGCAGAGTTACGCCAGGTAGCTTATAAAGTTGGAAAATAGGTGGTCTGGATATTGATAAATTATCATTTCGAAGTTTCACACATTCCTAGAAAAGGAGCTGAGCTAGTCTGGGAAATGCTGGTGTGACCTTGTCTGTCATTGGACAGGGGCTGCTGCAGTTGTGCAGCTGCCTTCGCTACACTGCTTCAGTCTGGAGTGCAACTGCAACAGCAACGGATGCATTGTTGGCAATCGTCTTTACACGAGCATCGAATTACTGTAGTGTATAGCGGGTTTGCTGGGGCTGACCGCAAGTCAGTTACTTGACACGTCTTTCTCTCTTTTTAAAGTTATTATTTTGGGAACAACAATTAAATAGGTGTACAGACAGTTTTGATTAAAAAAAGCCCCAGTATTATTATTATTGAACTAGAAATATATTATTCCTATAGTCAAGATGGTTTACAAACAAATAAGTATTTCACTGTCCAGGTCTATATCTGTGTCTATACTGTAGCCTATATCATACCGTTACAGAAGCCTGCAGAGCTATTGCTCCAAGCTCTGATACACGGCGAGCAACACTAGCAATTTACCTATAATAGCATTCGCATTGTGACTGAGGAAAACTAAACATTCTGCTTTCAGTCAGGATTTCAGGATTGCCGGTGACAGCCTGTGCTAGCACTGAGCCATATTTTCTATCGGTATAATCTAATGATTATAGAGTGGCGCAATTCAAAGTTATACGGACCCGCAAGCAAGCTAAACCCCCCCCCCCCCCCATTATCAGGTGCTAGATTACGCGGTTATATTGGCCTCAAAAATTCTAAAAAGTCCCTTGTCTCAGGACTAAAGCTATATACAATAGGGTGGAGTGAACTCATACAGGGAAAACCCAAATCGTGATTTTCGAAATGGCATAGTTGCCAAAAGCTGCCTTGGTACTCAACTAAGTACTGTGCAAAATATGGATTTTTTTGATTTAAGTTTTGAGTTGCCCCCGAGGCGTCAAGTTTTCTCAAATTTGGAAATTTTTAGATATTTTCAATATTAAAAAAAATATATATATTTTTGGGAAAATTAAGTTGGAATAGCAGTAAAATTGTGTTCTTTAACCATAATTTCAAGTATATAAATTATGGTTGCCGAAAAGTAGAGTTTCAAGGTGCCCTTAAGTTAACAAAATTTGCTTAAAATAATTATATGAAAACAGTCATTTGCAGTTTTGCACGTATCATGAAGTTTTTCCAATCATGGGCCATTATTATGTTTTTGACTCGTGTCCCTAAAACAATTAATGATCAGGTATATAAATATATCTTATTTACAAGTGACAATGTGTGTAATAAAATGCCAAATGTGAGAAATTAGGAGTAGGGCAAAATGAAATAAAAAATGAAACAGAAAAGCTACACACTTAATCTAAGAATCTCGCTTTTTCTCGAATTATGGCAGATTCTTGCGAGACAGAAGCCTTCCTCTAATCTAATGAAATAATGTCTTGCTTCATGTCCGCAGACAGTTTCTGGACAACTCCGTTACTAGTTTAATACATCGTTCACTGCTCGCGTGTGGTATGGTAAGAGTGGAATTGAATCGTCATCTCTTTCGAACCCACTCTCGACTATAGAATTTAATCATGAACAGCTGCATTTTTGTCAGGAAGGAGGCTCAATGACTTCGACGCTTTGCCACCTTATCATTTCAGTTTAGTTTGAAGCTTCCAAATTGAATGCTTCCAGGACTGACGATTTAACGTATTCCTGCAATTTTCGGATCGGTCCTTAAATTCAGAATGCGGCGATAGGCTAATCATATTTCTAGTGTCAGCTAGCATGCAAAGCGTAATATTTTCAGTACGCCCAGAACATCCATTCCTAGTGTCAATTACTTCCTTTAAATCATCAGTTTGATTGTTATGCTGTGATCTTCCGTGCACGAAACACTATAGTCTTGTTTCAAACCTTATTAGTCCATCACTACAAAATTTGCAAGAGTGTTGAGATTTCACTTGGGGACTGGCCAGGCCCGGCTTAAGGGTAAAATCTCGTGTACGCGGGAAGTGAAAATGCCGCCTAAAATATGATATATATCTTCTGACAATAGCATGTTGATAATCACCTATTTTAACGATGAGATAACAAGAAACTTCAAAAGGCGTTTGTATTATTTTGCTAAGGAAACCTGCTCGGGGATAATTCATGCCTTAATTGTGGGGAATAACTAGATAGAATGGACACGGGAAGTTTGAGCGGACTCATCCCTTAGCATCCACCCTAACGATGGTAGAAAATATTTGCAAAACTTTATTATGATTCCCAGTGGTGGGTATTGAACCAGCGATCTCCTGAACCAGAGTCTCGCGCGTTACCCAATGTATGAAAAATTTGGTGCGAATGAAGCGGGAAAATAAATAAGTAATTCCAGCTAATGTTAATATGTTTTATTTTATTAAAATCAATTATTTTTATTTACATTTACTAATGTGAAATGAGTAACTATCAACGTAAGCTTGAGAGTATAAGGCACCCAACTCATACTATGCATGTACAACTATTTATGTGTCATCAGCGAGTTATTTTATGAACTACTTGAAGGGGTTGGTCTGCTCATCTAAGTACTGGTTGTGTTATTTTAATATTTCACTTGGCAAGCACAATTAGTGTTATGCTACTTTAGAAGAAGTTATTGCATTCTGTGTTATACACTTAAAAAACCTATAGCAAATATATACGTAATAATAATATTTAATAATATTTAATATTTATTTAATATTTTTATACGTAATAATAATATGTAAGACATAATTATGCCAGGATATAGTTTGGATTGATACACGTTACATAATTTGTATTTGTATATGCCTACAAAACACCTCTAAAACATATTATACTGTCTGAAATTACCTTGTAGCTTGTACAACTTAACAAGAAAAATGTGATTTTCCGATATATGTTGTGAGAGTTACTGAGACGTGCCCTGCTTTCTAAAAGACAAAGCAAGGCAAAAGGCACCATCCTGGCCCGCCCTCCCGAGTACACCCCTCACCTATATCACAAGTATTCAGGAGGCCGTCATCCCGAATGTCTGCCATCTCCGTCCCGTCATCCTCGCCCTCAAGATCGTGCTCCGCGTCGGGGTCAACGTGAGACTCATGTTTGTCGGCGCCCCCTCCCCCCCACCAACGATAAAATTATTTTACATTTTACTCTTTAAAATAAGAGCTTCTTTTGCCCGAGCTTTCTTTTTTTTGCCGTCTCCCATCCCGAAGGGTTTTTACGTTTTCTATCCATATATGTACTTCTTAAATTAAAGAAAAACACATCCTACTCGAGCAAAGAAACAACAGAGACTAACAGAATGCAATAGTGATGACTGACTAGCACTGGTGGCGAGTCTTGGAAACACGTGTATGTCGCCTATGTAGGTACAAATTTGACGCCTGTAAGTTTCGGAATATTTCGCCTGCACCTCATATGGAACATATCAACCCTTCAATAAAGCGAAGCAGGGGCGCCGACTATGTGGGTGCTCAGGGGCTAAAGCACCCATCGGATTGTTAGGAGGGGTGCGCAGCACCCCTCCAAATATCCAGACTAAAAGAAAAATTATGCATATATATCCGAGTTTTGAGGTCTCAATTAAAAAAAAAAAAATGTTACGATAATGTTTCTATTTTCATCTTGGATACAATCAATGGGATTTAAATTAATGTTTTTTTTTGCATTATTATATATATATGATGTTATTCTGTAGGTTTTCGCGAACTGAAGAAGATGTAGTACTAGGTTCTCGGGTTGCTGTCTTCGTAACTTGCTCTCTAGACACTGGTTGCTGGCCCAGAAATGCGATTTTGTCGAAACGTCGAGACAATGACAATGGCCCATTTCTGGGCCAGCAACCAGTGTCTAGAGAGCAAGTTACGTGGACAGCTACCCGAGAACCTAGTACTACATATATATATATATATATATATATATTTAAAATGCATTATTTTGGCATTGCATTCAAGCCACTTTTTTTCTAGAACGCACCAAACAATCTAAAAACGGAGTTTAAAAATTTTCGCCTGCGGCGCTATTATTTGGGGGCTCCGCCCCCCAACCCCCGTGCTTGGTCCCTTTTCTGCGAAGTTGAGCACCCCTCGGAATTAGGAAAACCCGGCGCCCCTGAAGCGAAGGATGAATGGAGAATGAGTGTTGGGTAAAGCCATCGCCCGTCGTATTTGAAAAAAGTCACGTACTTTGTTAATAGCCTCATTGGACCAAACCACAGTCTCCAAGCCTCCAAGGTGTATATAAGGGATGTTGTACAATAAAACTTGTAATAAGTTATTGGCACGCTCTTTGCTAAAATCCGTCATGTAAAATGTGTTATTACCTAGTGACTGTAAATGTTCTATATTCAATCCGTGTCTACAATTATTTTTTAAATAGGCGGCACTTCTCCGAAGTGCCGCCTATGCAATTGTGCCGCCGTACGCGGTCGCGTACGTCGCTTACGCCTAAAGCCGGCCCTGGGACTGGCGTTTCTGTTACAATGTAGAAACGTAAAATTCTGTTGGCAGAATTGACGCATCTTGAATGAGATATTTTACCAGTTTGCAATAGCTGTGATATTGTACATACCCCTGTTATCTGTTAATGCAAGCATTGCAGTAAGAATCATGTCGACGTCCACAATGGGGTACTTTTGCAGCATTTTTATTGTTTCCTGATGCTACCCGAGTGTCAGCCGGGGACTCAAGTCTGGACATCTAAATGCAGCAGCTAAAATATGTGTCTTAAGAAGAGTTGATTTGAATGGAGCTGAAAGATGAACCATTGCAATGGTTTATTTCATTCTACTTCCAAACGGTGAATAAGCCCCCCCCCCCCCTCCTCCCCCTTCATAGTCCCATGCAATTTTGATTACAGTGCACTCGCAGTCAACAGCTTATTACAAAAAAGATCCACTACCTTATCACTGAAATACTATTATATAGTAATAGTAAGGTTGTATGTAAGAGAAGGCCCAACTGGTCTTAATCCTAAAAATAAAGACATTTAACCTACCTATCTATCTATCTAAACTACCTATTTATCTATCTAAATACTGAGTGCTTAATCTAATGTTTTTGGTTGGTCCTGAATCGCATGGTACGCGCCAAAAGTATAAATACTACATGTCATATCTAAGTGAATGATATGTGTTTTAATCGGCAAATTGTGCATAAAAAGCGTAGAAGGGGAGTCGTTAGTTCGGCGATATAGACAGCAATTTGTCCATCAGAGGTAGATTTATTATTTTCACTTCAATTTAGTGAACATTTGAACACTCATGGCCAACTGAATCCCGAAAAGTTTAATATTATTATTTTTTTTTTTTTAAATTCCAAATTTGGAAATTGTGGGGGCACCTCAAAACATAAAGTCAGCCAAAAAATATTTGCGCGTATCTTTATGAAGACCCGCGTCAACTTTTCCAAGGTATGCCATCTCATTTATGTAAACTTCATATTTTCACTCCACCCTAATATACAAGCATTCGCCAAATAGTATGATAAGATCCCTTGCAGCAACTCGTCTGGACAGTTTAATCGTCGTGGAAGAGGGGCTCCCTAGATGAAGGTCACGGGGCCCGTGTACGCCAGGCGAAAGCCAGTCCACGTCCTCCCCTAACCTACTTGTATATCTTTCCTTAAAATACTTCATTCTATCCCTAGACACCAAACAGCAATACAAGCCCAGGTGGTCTGTATGTCACTTGTTCAGTAAGCGAGAGCCGGGTTCGAGTCCTGGGATTGGTAACGAGGACAAGTGGTTCTCTAACAGCAACAGTTTCCTTCAATTAATTGAGCGTGTGGCCATGAATTATTTAGGATAAGGAAATCTGGTACAGGCATGTCGACTACTTCCATATATATAGTCCTTGAATTGGCAACGGCTTGTGAGACATCAGTCCTGTCTGGCCGAGTCCAGGTGTCACTGTCAACAATAGGTTACACTACAGATATTTATATTATTGTGACCTTATCGACACCTCAGATCTCTACAACAAATTAGTCCCTACTGTGAATTCGACACCGAGCAACGCCCCTAGCTCGGGAGTGTTTTAGTTGTAATCTTATCTAATCAGCATTTTGATCTCGTCAACAATGGAGAGTGGGTAACAACAAAGAAAATGCATTGCCTCTTTCAAAGGTTTTTAGGCTAATGGTTCGACTTCGACTATGACCCAAAAGTTAAAATAAATTGGTAGCTTATTAAATTAAATATAGTCCGCATACCCACCAATATGTCTGTACAATCCGCGCAATGACTTCATAGTGACCTATGCACAGTAGTGTATGAACCTGAACGGACACATTTCAGGAAACCATGCATGGAAGTGTAGGATATTCATTTGTACGGGAACGGGGAAACAGTTATTTTAAAGAGCTAATGCAATGTAAACGTTGATTGGTACAGTAGACTAATCATTGCATCAACTTTTTAAAGAAACTAACATTCTGGAAGAAATGATTTGACACAAAGATGTACAGCTCATTCGGATTTTTACTGTTGCCCAGAAATAACCTTCACCAAATAGTATAATATTCACATTTCCAGTTTTATGAAAAGAGTTGAGACTTACATAGTTCACTCTCACGTCTTGTTAATCCATATATACAGTACCAAGCTAGAGATACAAATAAAAGCACGAAACTTATAGCATCACAAAGCCAGCTATAATGTTAAATCAGCATAATTTCAAATACAATACAGCCATAGAGAAAGCAGTGAAATGTAGCTCTTCTTTGTAACGATGTCAACTCAATATTAGGTATAAGTAATAATTTTACATGGCAAATTTGGAGTCATTAGTTGGCTTTATTGCCAATTGTTAGAGGTGCCCAAAACAGTTTCCATTTGCAAATTAATTCGCAGTGTACAAATTAAGTTTTTTCCCATCGTCCACGTTTTACACAAGTTTGGTGGTTCTTCAAGCCCCATTTGCTTGTTGTGGTAGTGGAAAGGTTCTTCTACGCCTGTGTAATGAATTCACTTCCAAACGAGGGGTTAATTTGTGAAGCAATTAATTTACATATAACTTTTAGAGGGACATTACTGTCAACAAAAGTAGAACATTTTCTTCATGTTACCTACTCAAAATATATTTGCAAGTCACAGTACACAGCATGGAAACAGAATCTAGTATAATTATAAATATGACACGCCAGAACCTCACATAGGCCTATACATTGTATAACTTATGATGTCATAAGTAGATCCTAGCTTGCTCATAAAGCATGTCTACATCCAACAATAGCAGGGATCTACCTTCCACTTCACTAAAAGTTTTTGTGAAGATAATTGAGGCCTGATACCTCTTCAATAAAACCATCAAAAAAACATCAATAATAAAACCAAAATACAAAGTCAAATTATTTCTGTACAATAACCTTAAACTTCTGTTTCATTGGCTAATAAAATGTGCAAGGTAAATGGTAGTTTTATCCGCATTAAGTAATTACATACCTACAAATGCAAGTGCTTTTTCAAGTTTCATTCCTAAAGCAACCAACTATCTCAGACACCATTGAAGTTTATAAGCTAGCTAATTCATCAAAACACATCAACCAGCTAAAAGTATGTGCGGGATCTAGTTTCCCATTATCATAATTATCACACAAAGAAATCAGCACTTAGCTCTATATCAGTTCTGAGCCACAGTACAAAATTCCCAACTGGTATGATTCTATCTGCATACATGATTTTTGATATGGTAAAGGAACTCTAGTGCAGTCCCTTAGTACAGCACTTACATAGGCCTAAATTACTTCACATGGTGCAAAAAAAGCTAAAATTTTCCAGTCAGGTATCTCGAAGCCAAGTTAGTTAATAGGTTACTGTTAAAATATATTAAGTGAGGTGTCCTACAGTCAAAATAACTCTCAGTAAAGTATAAGCATTTAAAACAATTGTTATGGTATTGCTGAAGTACTGATATTATGAACCAATCTTTAAATAAAATAATTGTAGTTTCTATGCTTTAAAATACGTTCCTAATATCTGCAAACAATGATGCTCTTCAGCCTACAAAAACTGTAGTTATGCAAACAAATACAATACCTAAAACAAAACAAAAATGTACACAGACTGCCAAACCAAACCTGCAATCGAAGAGTGTTGAGGGCGGGAGATGTGAATATTCCTTCTCATTCACTGAACACACTTTGTTCTATAAGATAATGATAATAATAATAACAATACAAATATAAATTAAGTAGAGAAAAAACTTCACTGCTTTTCATTTTGTCACAAAATGAAAGTAGAGTTACTTTGGGCACTCTTCAAGTTAAGTGGTTCATGTAAGCCAGACGATTCATAATACATAGTTCTATTAGATAGTTATTATTATTAAAATTAAGTAACACACCTAAAGTAAAAAAGGTGTCCAAAATTGAAACCTGAGAAATGTTTGGTGAACCAGAGATAATGCATCAAGCAGCATTATTACACAAACAATCACCATAGCGACCACTCATCAAAATCTCATTAACCACATATTACAAAAATCTGCTAGCCCAAAAAAATAAAAACTACTGGTTCGAACCTAACGTCTACATTGTTTTGCAGGCATCACTGAAATGCAAACGAGGTTTAAATCATTCTGTTTGATAGGTAATCCAAGCAGTATGGGGTTGAACTCTAATATGTATTCATTATGAAGTAAGACATTTTCAAAACAATACAATCTTGCCAAGAAGAAACAGTGAAGAGTCAACAAGTCTTACTTACAATATTCATAATAAAAACCTAGATTTCAGACTAATTGCTAACAAGTTTATTATGAAGTAGGGTAGTCCAGGCCCACAAAAACCTATGTGATATCACATGCCAAAGAAAGCTTATTCACAAGCTTTACAAGCAACATCTCTAATCAAAACACGATCAGATTAAGTTGAGTATGCAAATACACTTCTCCGTGAACTTGTAACATCTAAACAACCTCCATTTGATTAGATCAAAACATTTAAGCCCTTCATAAAAAAATGTAATAAAGTGACACAATGGAATAAAAGCATATCTAATTGTTCTGTAGGCTTGCATTTGGTACAGTTTAAATAAAACATGCCTTCTTTTCCATGTACCATCTACACAAAAATACTATCAAATTAACATAATTGACATAGGTACAAAATTAAAAAGCACAATTATTAGGCTTATCCAAGGATTTAACAAATTCTTAGTGACAATAATATAAAATATATAGCTATCTTTTTGTACCTTGTATAATCAATAAAGTAGATTTGATCTGTCACAGCTAGGTGAGAGAAACAAGGCCACCACTATTAGTTAGTATCGTGGAGTTCCCACATTTTGTTTGCATTTTTTGGACCAAGAAAATAATCAAAAAGTATGTCAGCAATTTTTGTTATCAGCAAATTACATTACCTTAACACCTTTTCAGGAAGTAAATGTCTATAAAAAATATCTCAAAGAGTTTGTCTGCAAAGGTGGCAAAGAACGTAAGTTACATACTTCACTAATCATATCAAATCAGACAACTTATTTTCCATATGCTACCTTTGTTGTTTCAGCTAAATCAAGTAAGGTAGTTAGTAAGAAAAACTATTAATACAATTCTAACTTGTGTATGAGCCAAGCATTCATGGGATTGCCTTATTGGAAGAAAGATACAATATTCAAAGACCAGTCATTGCCTGCAGCAGAGATGCTTAAACTGTGGCATACAGAATGAAATAGTATGAGCCACAAGAGAATATGGAAACAATTTTATTATGTGTGGACTTTTTCTAATTCAGTTGTCAAATATCCTACAAAAAAATATGATTGAAGATATTATGATATACTACACATGAATATCTCTTGCAACGATGATGGCGATGCCTTCTGTTATTCATGATTGTAAATCAGGTAGTCTACAACATTCTGGCCCTCGGTCTGAAAACTTTGAGAATACCTTGCGCACTGCAATGCATAGAGAAAACAGCTGAGAAACCCAATACTATTTTTGGTCCGAAAAATAAACAATATCCTATTTATGGGGTTATAGGCCGCTTTTGCATAGTGGCCACAACTCACTGTTGAGCACTAAGTTTTTACAAGTACTTTGATAACCGTAATGGCTGCACTTGCTATTTTAGTCAGCAAAGGACAACATTCAGTAGAACCACAAATCATATCAAGAGCAGGCACTAGAAATGCAACCTACCTATGCCTCTAGGTATCCCATCATGTCCACGTGTGTGTACGTAGTATTGATACACTATGTGCACACTGCAAAATGTTTCATTTGTACTGGAATTTTGGCTGCTCTCACAAAGTGGCCACATCCATTTTTGAACTTGAAACTTTAAATACTCACAGTCTATAATTGCTTGGATATGGTACGTAGTACAATTAATTCATAGTTACAGGCAAAATGATAAAAGCTGTGGTTTAAGCCCCTTGTCCTCCTGGAAAGTTGGACTAGTTAAATGTGCACAACAATTGCTTGCTCCACACCATTTCTTAAAACATACACCATTAGCCTGCAAAGACTTCCTTCCATAAGTACAAATCATGTGCGGACCATACTGTGACACTTGACTCCTCAACATCCATTAATGCAACAAGCCTAATCAAAGTTCATAAGCTAAGAAATATAGCAATTGCAATCTTACTTGACACCACAAAAGTGTAGCCACAGTATTTTCTTCCATACCTAGACATAATGTTAAAATTATTCTAAGATTGTCAAGAGGAAACATAGAAGAACTGAGACGTTTAAAGTAAATATAAGATTTTATAAATGTGTTGCTGTTGTACATTTTGAGTCCAAACAAAAATTATATGAAAACACCACCATACAATTCAAGATATTTAAAAAATAAATTGGCGATGTATTACATATTAGAAATTATTAATTACGTACAGTATCACTTAGAAATAAACTGAATGAATTTTGAGGTACATATAATAAACAAAATAATATTATCACGTATGAACTTCTTCAGTAGCTGTGGTGTTGGGAAAAATGTTGACAATTATAAAAGCAGAAGAAATAGCCAAAACCTATAACACGGTTGTGTATTACAGTATTTTGTTGGTAAATGCAATCTGCTATTCGAAGCCCCAAGACCACATTCACCTTCTTACTGACAACTCTTTAAGAATAGGCCTATGGATATACATGGCTATTTTTAAGGTAATTAGAATGAGTATTCAGATCCGAGCTATCACGTTTTGGTCCAAAGGAACTGAAAATGAGTTTTTATAAAGTTCAGTACAGGTGCATGAAGTGAGGACTTTCCCTTACAGATTATATCTACCTAGTACCTGCAAGTGCCTTGAATTGGGAATGTGGATGATCACCAATTACAACATACAACTTAGTATAGCCTACCCAAATTGAAACCTAGGCCTATACAGCAGTCAAATCCAGTGTAAGATTTTTCCGTTAATAAAAGAAACAAATAAAACCAAACCTATCCTACTTAATCCAATAAGCCATATACAAAATCTGTTATTTTTCCTCAAATTTACCGAAACCTTCCATAAGTCACAAACGCATGAACAGCCAGGAGATTAACAACGAATGCAACACTCTGCCCATAAGAATAATGCATCAGTAAGCATCACTGTCTAGTGCTTAGTGACTCTAGCCTGTCAAACATGATGTAAGTCATTCATTTAATTAGTAGGCCTACCTTGTTTACGTACTTTCAAATCACTACAATTTTTGCACAGCTGCTTTCTGTCAAAAAACATTTTATCTTGATTTATGGGAAAATGCTCTAGATAAAGTTACATTTTTTAAGCTGTTTGAAATGTGTACTATAGTTTTACTGTAAGTTAGAGATATCACATCCTTTGATATGTTTCTCTAATAACTTTAAAATTTTGTTTGAAATTATATATGTTTTTTTTTATCAGAGCATTAAGCTTCTCTTCGGTGCCACATAGCATCTTTATAATTATTGTTCATCTATGGCCATTATTCCAAAGAGTTTGCATGAATGCAGTGTGACAGCAGAATAGCAGATCTAGGTTTACTAGTACCGTAATCCTAAAACCTTTGCAACAGTTCCCCAATCAATAACACAACATGGCTGTGGTATATGATGTGGTGTAGTAGGCCTAGTGCCACTTTTACTACCAAACAATGGTTATGACCACAAAAGGCGGGCACAACAAAATTTCTTTGTCAACTTCATCATCATGTCTTCAATCCATGGATTAGTTTAAAACATACTGTTTCATAACTTTCTCCCAAATACGTCTATTGAACTATGAAACCCCATTTTAAATCACTTAAAACTCTTCTAAGGCTATAGTGCAACCTTTGTCTCTGGCAGATAGGTTTCTCAGATTCTCCAGTAATCATATTCACGATGGTGGTCGGTGGACGTGGGTGATGATAGGCTGGACCACAATCATTTTCTATGTAGTTACCAGCCGATAGGCCTGAAGAACATATGTACCCCTTTTAAGCTTGAATCTACCAAGTTCAAAAATAGTCAGGCATCCTATAGGTGCTATAGCAAGATTGTTAGCAGGATAAGCAGTGAACATTTAGAATCTTGGAGTGACAACACTGGCGGTCTACATTAAAAGATTTAACTGACGGAGATTTTCAGATGCCCACAATTTTGACTTCTTACTTCTTAGGCCAGTCAAGTTTGCTCGGGGATGTGATAGCTGTTTCAAGAACAGTCTGAAGGCCTTCCTTATCAACAGTTGTTTTTACTCCATTCAAGAATTCTGTTTTTTTTAGTTTAATGCTGGTTTTCCATTTTATTGTATATGTATAGTATCATCGTATTTATCTATTTATTGTATTTTTTATTTGTAACTTTTTATTGTATTTTAAGGTTACAATCACAGACTGTAAGTTAGTTCTAAGTTTTTGACTATGTAAAATATCCCAAATGAGTCTTGCTCATCATCATTGTCATCTTCTAATGACAATAAACGAACATTACATTACAAGATAAGGACAATCCCTAGCTAAGTGGTTTGGACATGTTCCATGACATGACATGTTCCAGTACACTGTGGGAATACACCTAAACGTTCTTGAACTGTGACATAAGTATAAACCTATAGTTTTAATCCTGCTTCTAAGGATGTCAACGGGTACCCGTTACCCGCCCGGTACACACGGGTACGGTTCCAACTTTTCAATACCCGTTACCCGGTACTACCCGTTCCCTTCTTCTGTTCAAAACGAAATCAATTCAACATTGCGATATTTTCCTACTGGCGTCTTTGTGCGAGCGTACGAGCTGCGCTTTTCAATTTGCCAGCATTTAACTTGACCCCCCCCCCCCCTCGTCTCGATTAGTCATCGTCGCAAAAAAAAATGTGAGACGTGAAGCCCAATTAGTATCATCTTCTGTAGGCCTATGGAAGAATGCTGCGGAACTGTTGCGAGTCCGAGGGAGCGCACCCGCCTGTCGTAGCTTTAACGCAATCATGTTCTCGTGTTCGAGCTCGGACTATGACGTCATCGCTTTGACGCGGCCGACCACCGCCTACCGTAGCGGAGACGCAAGCTTTGAAGCTTTGTTGAATACTTCCGCGATCGTTCTGCATCGAAGACAATGCAATCTGATACCGTTTAACAATATAATGTCTCTTTGGCTTTCCACAACTTTGCGAATCATTAAACACCCATGACGATAAAACGCGTATTTAGTATTATTTACTACCCGGGTAGTCCGGGTACGGCGCGAGGGTACCCGGGTACAACTATTTCCGGGTATTGACATCCCTACCTGCTTCCTAGGACATAAATGCTTTTATGACTTTATGACATGAATGCTCGAACGGTTATGTCTAACTTTACGACCTTACAAATTGGGACAATTTCTGTGTTTGTGAAAAGTCTTAAACAAAATATTGATACATTGGTGGTCAGATGGTCTCAGAACATCTATTCCATCAGTAGGCTAGTCTTAAAACCCAAACCCAATATTTCGGCACTCCCCCAAACGCCTAGGCAGTTCTTCTCAAACGTGTGTACCCAACGAAACCTCATTTCTATAACCTGACCAGCACTGCAATCATGTAACTTTGATCGCCAACGTTGAAATCGTTATTGTGTAGCCAATGAGAATCGAGAATTCGAAGAAGTTCACAGGAACTAGTCAAAATCCAGCAAGCTGTGAGCAACATTGGCAGTCTTTTGTTTTTATTGAAAGCCTGTCAAAATGTATCAAAACTTACACTTAACTGAGTAGATCCATAGAGTAACTACTCACAGCACGTATTTATCCGCATATTCCACTGTATTCTAGAGGTAGGTCTAAACTCGAAAGGTATAGTCCGTCCTAATTTAGTTTTGTGAAATAAAGTCGTTAAAACACCGGCGTTTCCGCCATTTTTTGGTATCGAAAGCTGTTAATGGCTGGGTGCTCGCGATCGAGAGGCGCGCACGATTTTCGTGATGATGATGATAATAATGATATTTGGGGTTTACGTCCCATATTTTTGAACTATGTCTAGTTGTCATCCCCAGAATGAGTGTTTAACGTTTAATGGCGTTACCGAGCGGTACATAATTGCATTTAAGAGCTACGATCGTTCAAACGTAAAATTTTTAACGATGTCGATCCTTATCTACCAAAGTTACATGATCGCAGTGCAGGCCTGATCCTCGCCAATATTTCTACATTATTCTTTATTTAAACAGTAGGATCGCAACACATGAAATAAAACATTTACGTATTCAAGTAATTCTCTCTCCCCTACTCCACCCACGATAAGTGAATACTGTATTGTGTGTTCACTACAGTGTGTTATATGGTCTGGAGGGCTACCATCGTGGAATGTAATACGCAGGACAAACATTGCTTACTGAAAGTAAACCCCTCTGAGATAAAATTCAACGGGCCCAACAGAAAACTACGATCAGTTCGCGCCTCACAGTTTGAGAAACGCAAGTCTCCAGTACAAGTCCAACCCATAGCTTTACAAGTTGGCAGTTGAGGCAACAAGTAGAAGTAGCACAGTGAAATACAACTTTAAAATATGGCACAACCGATTTGACTGAAAACCATGCGGCCATATTTGGGGCCTGCGTTGCACAGCAATGCAGCGACAATTAGGTACATTCGCCATAGTACTTTTATCTAGAGATGGAGACTGGACCTACCTTCCTTTCCTGACCCCTTTCCTTGCCTTCCTGCCTTTCCTGTTGTTTCCTGACTCAATGAAGCTTTCAAAATTCAATTTAACTGGATACCTATTAATTCCACTGGCAGCTTGGCATTGAAAATTTTTTGGCTTAGAATAAATTGGAAAGCATTTCAAGTTTAAAAATATAGCATGTATCAATGGGACAATGGCTAATTTGCAAGCACTGATATGAAGCTTGTAATTTTTCAATTAAGCAACACCACAGCCACAACTGACAAAAATCTATCTCACCAGCTTTGTAAAATGCAAATTGCTGCCATAGTATATACATATGTGTGTATACATATATTATAAAAAATTAAAGCATTGAAATGCCTCGTTGATTCAAGGTCCCTTCAGTCATTCTTAGATTTATCGCCAACTTCAACTTCTGGCTGGACACTGTCATCTTCTTCGTCCGAGTAGCTTGTGGGTTGCTCGCCAGGTTTAAGTAGACGTCCAACAAAGTCATACTTTTCTGGAAAACAAGACAATAACAAATTAGGAAAAGCAAGCAAAGAGAATGATTTTAAATGAATGATTTTTACAGATATACAGCCTCATGCACAAAGATTTGCGGACGCAAAGTTACCGCTCGTTAAAAATGGCGGACTTGCAGACGCAGATAAATTTGCGGAAATCCGAATGCACAAAGCGTTCACGCAAGTCCGCCATGATGCTCGTTTAACTTATCGCTGCAAGTTCCAATACTTCTTTTACCGACGTGGCCGACTTTACCCGAACCAATCACGGGTCTAGGATCTCGGAACGCATGACGAGATTTAAACCTTACAACGATTTCGAACATTTGTGAGCACTGTGCAGAAAACGTTTTGACATTTGACATTTTTGTCATTTTGTGAGGGGGGGGGGGGGGGGGCAGGGGGGGAAATAACAATAAACGCACAACTAAGCCTTTTTCTAAATGCTTATGGCCTACATGATTCAGGTCTGATATAATGAAATTTTATTTTATTCCCTGTAGTTGTTGTTGTTGTTTGGGGGGGGGGGGGGGGATACACAAAATAAACACACGAAGTCACCTAAATAATGGCTTTTGTCTGTGATTCAGGCCTGTTATAATGACATGTTATTTTATTTCCTGTTTTTGTTGTGGGGGGGGGGGGGGGGGGGAGCGATTGTGTGTCAACAGTAGGCATATGTATGTGTGTGGGTGGTTGGGAGGGGGGGGGGGGGAGAAAATAAACACACGAAGTATTCATCTAAATGTTTATGGCCTATATGATTCAGGCCTGTTATAAAGAAATTTATGTTATTCCCTCTTGCTGTTGGGGGGAGGGGGGGAGGCGATTGTCAGCAACCAGTTTGTGTGTGGTGGTGGGGGGGGGGGGGGAGGTGGATAAAATAAGTTCAACGCATAACTATAGACATGTATCTACATGAGTAGACCCTATGGCCTACAAAATTCATCCTTGTAATAATGAAATGTTATTTTATTCCCTGTTGACACATAGAACATACGGGCATCGACATAAATCAGCCTAGAATCTAGTGTATTCCCATTAGGGCTTGGGTCTATATCCAGCTCTTAGTATGGTTCTTACGCGGGCCTAGACCTAGCGTATGGAAATCCAGAATGGTCAGGGCTATTTGCATAATAGGTGGTCTGAGCTTAAGCCTAGTGGCCTAGTGCTTGGTATGTACTGGTAGGCCTATACGTTGGTCTAGGCTAAACTATAACGTAGGTTTACTGTTACTACACCAATCCTTTAGGCTTAGACCTACGGCCAAGAATATAATTGTATTTGTATTCTCTCTACGCTACGATTTACGGCGGTATCCGTTTTGCGAGGTTTCGTATGCCGGATCCTAGGCCTCACACAGCCTAGGGTAGACTAGGGTAGGCCAAGAGACCCCCACAAGACTAGGGTAGGCCTAGGCGTCTTAAGCCTAGACCTATGCCTACCTAGCTGGTTACACAGAAAGCGTTTATTTATTTTCGTCTACGACTGAACTGAAGCTGTCAATACCACAAGTTGCTAAGCCCTAGAAGCCTGTGCTCTAGGCCTAGGGCTAGCTAGGCCTAGGGCCTCACGATACGCCTGCTTATTGCCCAGGCCTAGGGCTGAGCTGAGGTCTTAGTTATACTTTCTGGGTTTTACACACATTTAGATTTGTTATGGCGTGTAGCTAGGCACTCCGCACTAACACATGGTTTACAAGTATGCTTGCCTAGGCCAATATTAAAAGGAGACTTATCTGACTGTCAACTGGAAGGTACCGTAACTATTTCTTATCGCACATTCTTGAATCTACACGAAGATTTTCGACTAAAAGTTGAGCCAAATGTTTCGGCAGATAATGACTAGTATTAAAAATGTAATCCGGAACTTCCAATACGTTGGTGCAATCTCTAAAACACGAGATCGCGGGAGCCCGCTGTCAACCGTATTTGACAGGGCCGCCATTTTATCTATTTGTGGGACGGTCGAGGCAGCCGCAACTTTAACGAGCTCACGCAAATATTTGCGTCGGTAAATCCTTGTGCATTCGGTTTCATTGATTTGCGGGCGCAAGGCAAAAGTTGCGTCTGCAAGTGGCTTTGTGCATGAGGCTGATAGTCATACAATTATTAATTCTTGTAGTGCTAGCTCACATTAATCAGAATCAATGTACAGTATTCGGCATATTATTACGCCATTCATAAGCTAGTTTCCCACTGGTGGACATAATATTAGTATAAATTGTAGGCCTAGTTATAATATCACTGGGCTGCCGTTTGAATGGATTTTACCTACTTTCATGGATATTTAGGGTGCAAAACGGATCAATGTATTTTCCCAGTCATTCACGGATATACCTGTACACTTTTTGTATTATTTGTATTAACTTTTGCTTACATTTAGCTTAGAATCTACTCATCAAGTTCCTAGTCCATGCTGCTTTACAGTTTCTGCTACATGGCCTAATGCAGCAGCTAAATTTGAAATGAGCAGCCTACTATAGTCTATAGTAAAATAAAACAGAAGATTATATCTAGACTATTGGACTCCTACCCATAGTCCAGACCCACTGGTTAGGAAACACTGCTCTAGTGCATCACTTCCTATGCTATACCTCCAAACCTTCAAATCATCTTTTGGCTCCTTCCTCTAATCAGTCAGTCTATTATATGTATTTCTTTTATTCTTGATTGCTCTTGAATTTAATTCAGAAATCTGTCCACATCTTTGTTTTTGCCTTAGGTTACTCCTACTTGACCTTACTTAGGTACCTTAATTAACCTTAGGTCATAGCCCTCCTCATATTTGGGTCACATCCACGAGTATGCAGCTACTTTATATTCCAGCCTTCGATTTCTTAGCCAAGCTTTGCCAGCATAACTGTGCGTTTTCACAATGTACAGTTATCTCCCCAATAAGCTATCTTATCAAATATATCATAATAGCTATCTATTTCATAACAAAACTATAAGCAATCTAGTCATATGCCTATGCCATAATCTGCACATTATGTCACACTGAACCTAGACTTATGGGTGCATATTATTTTAACAATAATTGTACTTACAGGACTATTACAATTTGCAGATATATCTGCCGATCTGGCCTATCTCTATTGTCTCTCGTCCGAACTACGACTTTGCTCCCTCTCCTGCACTTTGTCCAGCCAGTGTTTACTTGTTCGTCATTACTCTGGAGTTTGACCTGCGTATCTCATTTTTGATGCATACATTTTAAAGTAACCTCAACCATGCCAGTACAGTAACACAACACACCTTTAATATGATAGCCAATGTATTATTTTGTCTTTAGCCAAATTAGTCTAATAACCTGATGTTATGAATATATTTAGACAATCTGAAGGATGTTGCACCAAAGTTCATCACAACTAACCTTTAAACTGCATTTCCCATTCTCGAACGGAATCCATTTCTATGGTGTTAAGATCACTTAAATCATCATATCCATCCTTGGAGCTCACCACCGAGAATGTTGCAAGACCACGTGAAGCATCCCGCCCGCCAAACGCCGAATATGGGCCACCTAAAACCGACATAAATAATAAAACGGACTACCACAGTTGGTTGCTATCTGCTATACACACAAACCATATGTATGGTATGTGAAGTAATCAATTAGCATCCAGCTCAACATACTGGAGTTACACTTGCACAACTGTTGTCAATACCTAGTAGCCAGCATAACGTGGGCAAGGATTGAGAGTGCAGGACGTATAACGTGCAACGGTTGAAGAACTAGGCCTACTCCCCAGCTTCTGAAGCTTAAACTGCTTGTGTTGGTTGGTGTTATGGTGTAAGTGTATTTTGCATTCTGGTCGTTCAGAGGCTTGAGATTATTCACAACATCTGTAACTTTTTTTAATGAAATGTAATATGGACACACTACCAACAAAAATAAGAAATACCTTTCAAAAAATGTTTATTTTTTTTATTTCTGGATTTCAAGAAAAAGCTTGGTCGCAGTAAATATGGTATTTGTGGACCCCTGCATGTAGCCTATGATTTTTTTCTGTGGTTGGTACTTGTCTATATCTAAATCATTTGAATGGAATCTAATTATTAAAGAGAGACCAATAAGGCTAGTAGATTAGTCTGTAGTATAGGTAAATTACGATGGTAGGCCTACAGTTAATTTTCGTTGTATTTTGAAAATCTCTAGATGGTACACCACTGTATTGTATATTTTAATATATATTCATATCCCATGAGTGAGGCAGTATGACCAATACAATAACACTAACTTTTAAAATGCTGTATAGGCCTATGCATCTAGGTGCAAAGAGACTATGAAGAATGAATTTACATATATTGAAGCTCAATATTTATGCCGTTCACAACAATTCTGAAGGTCAAATATCCATTGTTAGTAGGTATATATAGCCTACATGGGAGAAGTGCAAACTAAATGCATAAAACATGTAGGTGGGCTAATGCATGTCATAAGGTCAGAAACACAATGCAACAGCTCTATGAAGGCACTGTATGTGATGAAAAACCTATAATCTTTACTAAGATTGTCAGTTGTCACCTGTCTGGCAAACAAGCAACACAGATAGCAGTGTTGTTTACTGGCCCTATTCACACACCCCATATTCTTTATGTAGGCCTAGTATGGTTGGTTACTTGTAAACCTGTCGGGCTTGCCTTCCTCAAAAAATGTTTCACATTTTAACTTCCTTTTTTACATGTGTCTGTGATATCGTAGTGTGAGAAGGCCATTATAGTCGAAAGCTTTTTTTTAGACCTAGGCCTACGCACAAAGATATGCAAACAAAAATGCTACACTCTCTCAGTAGCCTAACCAAATCAAAATGTATTATCAATATTAATAACGTATTATCAAGTTGGAAAAGGATCTAGATATATTCTCACTAATTAAAATAAAATCATATTACCGGACACATAGGCCTAGGTCTAGCTACTTTTACCATCATTGCCGTTAAGCCCATTGAGGACATTAATCGGCATCACTGCATTAATTTAATTCAATGTTTCCTTTGTTATTTGTGATCTTTATTTATAATTAATGTTTACCCCCTTTCAGTAGGAAGGCTCATTTCTGGATTTCATTGTAAATTTCTGCATTATCATCTTCAGCTCATCTTAGCTCTATTGACAATTTACATATCTATATCGATCTACTGTGTTGATAATAAAACAAAACTGCCGAGGAAAAGGAGAATATGAACAACAAAGGTCTTGTCTCTTGACAAATATGGTAGAACAAGGAAAATGTATGCGAGTATAAGGACTACAGTAGATGAACTGACGTGGTAAGCTTGGACGAGAAGGGGGAAATGGATAGGTTAGGAAAGATGTAACGAGTATGACGAGGGTGCAAGAGAGATGAGGCCACATACTTATGTGGCAATGGCAACATGGGTAAGCCTCAGTAGAGTGGAGTGGTCTTGCTGAAAGACCTAGGGGGCCAAGATAAGATAGGCCTAGCAGTCCGAACAGAGGATCCAGATTCCAGAGGATCCCCGTCTGGATTCCTGCGAGACACCAAACTACTAGGCCTAACACAGCTCAAATTCAAACTGACAGTACGCCTACCTTGATGTTTACCGTTCTCTGGTACTAGGCCTGCTTATTGTGAACCCTACTTAACTGCGCAGCTAGCACAATAGCCTGACAAAGAGCTCCGGTAACAGAAAAGTTGGCTATGATTTAACATTGTCTGGTAACTGTAACATGGGAACTTACCAGGCTAGTGTGCAGCATGCTTAACTGCTAGGGCCTAGGCATAGGCCTCGGCTTAATAAGGTAGGCATAGGCCTAGGCTAGGCTTAATAAGGTAGGCCTAGGCCTAGCGTAGATCAACTCGTTGATTGAACTAGCCCCTAGGCCTAGGAACCCTATCTTGGGTTCCTAAAACCCCTATCTTGGTTATGGTACTGGTAGGCCTCGGCTAGACCAACCGAGGAGCCTAGGCTAGCCGCCTAGGCTTACGTCTTAAGTATCCCACATTCTAGTTGCACATTTTAAAAACTGGTTTCACTACCAGAGTAAATAGCAAGTGAATGGAGGATGTGATAAAACAAGAGATAAAATATCTGCATACAAAAATGGGCCTGCCCTACCTAAGGCCTAGGGGGCCTAGGCCTAGGGCCTACCCACGCAATGGCATTTTAATCCCATGTAACCATACCTGGTCCATAGAATCGTTTCCCTTTGGTGACATCAAATATCTTGCCATTAACTGCCACGAGTATTCTGTTTTGTACTTCTGCTGAATGACCATCATATTTCTTGAGTTCTTCAGCAGTGAAATCTTTCCTCAGCTTAGGTAGTTCCGGTTCAATTACTTCATGGACAGGCACCTTTTGCCGACTTTTTACAATCTTGTACAAAAGTAATGTTATTATAGCAACAAGTGCAATATTTATTGGACTTTTTAATATTTCATAAAATATGGTTGAAAGCGTTCCTTCACTTTCACTTATCGGACTCTCGTCGGCCATGTTGACAACTATTTTTACGTTGTCATGTCGTCGCTACTCTCCCGAGTACTCACTTGTGACGTCACGCATAAACGAGCAACGCCGAAATCCAACGAATGTTTACAAGGTTATTTAGCGGGACTTTCGTCTAGCAAAGGGGCGTGGTTATTATGAATTATTGTAAAATGTTTTGACAAACTAGTGGCAGGCGCAGTAAAATGGTTTGTAAGGGCTAAGGAAATTTTTCTTGTTGTGTTAGAAATTAGTCAGGGACGGTTCTTTAAACTTTTCCCTTGGCTATCATAGTTTTAGTTTACCTATGTTGGCACACCTGACGATATCCATACATCATGTTGTACCATTGTTTATACCCTGTATAAATCAAAGGATATATTTAGGGTTACCATATTTTCAAATACAAAATCCGGGACAAATAAATAAGAAATAACAATTCAGGTGCCAAAAAAAAAAACTACGCTGCTATCAGCTCTATATATTATACATATTATTATATTTATTATAACTATAAGTTACTATTTAGTTATATTAATTTTTGTACATTAGATTTAGTATACTGCAGCAGACACGAAACGTTAACGACAATCGTCACTGTTTTCGTTCGCGCACAAGAAAATTTGTTTTCAAACAACTTTTTAACAATGCTTGAGATACAGTTCATTGAATTAAAACTCTGGTTATGCATGACTGTGTGATACGAAAACGTTCCCTCTTTAGCCGAAAACTCAAGTTCATCATTTCGAGCAGCGACTTTCGTGAAACAATCGCTAATTTTTCGACTTGTGCACTTCGCTTCTAAACCCGATTTGTGTTTCTTCGATTTTAAATGATCCAGAATATCTGAACGTCCTCTGTGCTCTATTCCAAACACACTTCGGCAAACAGAACAATCAACTTTACCTTCAATTTGTGTATTTCGAGACAGGAACGGATATTCCTCCTTCAGTTTGTCTGTAAATCGACACTTGCGTTTGGCCATTTTCACGTCTGTAGCAAAGCTACGGAATGAAGACACCACTAAAACAACCCTGCCCTGAATGACTCGCCGACAAGACTATTCACAAGACTTGCAATTTGGTTGCTGGTTAGCTAGCTGCCGTGGCCTTGACAGTAGAACTGTAGATGGACCAACGAGTGTAGAATAAGCGTGTAGAGTATAGAATAAACCTTAATATACACTCGTTGAGATGGACACATGCGCACCCTCTCTGTTGGCAGAAGTTCAGACAGCTAGATGCCCCCAGCCATTCGGTAATACACGAACCCGCGACGCGCGAAGTATTTGAAAGCAACAACCAGAAAGTGACCTGATTTGTTTCATTTTAACATAACTTGTGTTTCCGGGACATTTGGGTGTCCCGAAAATTATTTTCGGGACACCGGGACAGTATCGAGAAAACCGGTACTGTCCCGGAAAATCCGGGACGTATGGCAACCCTAGATATGTTAAGAACTTGAACTAGATTACCATATAAGTCACTTACAAATACTAGATCTATTGTTGCCACTTACACAGTCTTGTAGGCTGTACAATTAAGTGCATTGTTTCATTATATCCATAGGCGTGCGCACGGCCCAGGCCTATTCGGCCCAGGCCGGACCTAATGTGTCAACTTGGCGGTCAGGCCACACTGGACTTAAATTCCTTTAGACACGGACTGGGCCGAGAGCAGTTTAACTTTAAACTTAACTTTAAATTAGTCTTTAAATTAAAATGCGCTGTCAGTAGCGCGTTTTTACGCAAAGGCACACTTAACCCGGGGCTGTGCAAATAAGTTCTAATTTATCTTTTATTTAAATTAAACGAAACATAGCTCTTAGGGGCCACAAGATGCAATGGCAGCGGAAGGCGTCGCGTCTTACAATCGAGTTTTAGGCCATAAAAGTTAGTGCATCAACCGAAAAAAATTTCGCTTTCGGCGAAATTGCCACCGGCGGCTGGGGCGAAGCCCCAGACCCTAGCCTAGTTGTACCACACCACCTTGTGCCGGGTCTAATGTTAGACGCTGCGCACGCCTATGATTATATCAACAATAATAAGGGTAGGCCTACGTAACCAAAGTTTTGATGGTGGGAAGCAAAATGGTTATTTCTGGTCTCTGAACATATACGTCGTTGAAACGTCTAATTATTTTTGTATTATGTCTCATCCATGTCAATTTTCGGCTCTCACATTCGTCATCTGACTCGAGGTAAGCTGTTGTCTGTACTCTATACCTACACTAAACTATTCCAACCGATTAGCATCTATATCAATAATATACGTACCATTTTTAACCTTGTATTTTACAAACATAAAATTACTAAATGACTTGTCATAGTTGTAATTATCAATTAGAAATTGGTCTGGAAAAACATCTTTCCTGAATCCTACATTCCAGGTTGGAATCCTGGCTTAAACATGAATGTCAAGTGGCGGTTTTTCATCTTTGTACGTCACCCATGCATTGTCTTGATTAGGAAAATTACCAAAATATGATCCTTGAAGCTCAAATTTATTAAATTTATGGTCATTAATGAAAAAAGTGGTTTAGGTACTAAGATGAGTCTTCTGTGAAATAAACCAAATATTAAAATTTATTATTTGGTTTATTTAATATGGTCTATTTAACAGTCTAGTAAGTAAGGGATACATAGTAAAAGTTGCACTTTTTATTCTTAGAGAAACATAATATTAAAAATTTTACACAATTATCAATAAAATTGAAAATTCACACTGACCAACTTTATAAACTAGCTTTGTGTGTGGTCCCTTTCTGTTGATTTGTAAAAAAAAGTATGGTAATACAGTAATGAATTATTTTATATTTAGCTTGCCCCCTCACATGTGTGTTTGAAACCACTCAATCCTCTTATCAGAAATGAGACACAAAACATAGTTTTGAATTACAGAATTTGTAAATAATATTTTTTATGAAGTGACCTTTTGTTGCTAGCCCCCAGGATCTTCTCAAGTAATCCTTAAAAATATTCATCAAGAACAGTAGCCAAAATGTAGGTAATAGCAGGATTTGGAGGACAAAAGTCTTTAAAACCTGAGATACAACAAACAGTCAAGCTACCTTAGCTAGTATCAGATTTGTGAGCAATAATATTATTAATGACTTTTTTAAGGACCCAGCTTGAACAAAATTATGTCTTTTTACAATATAGGCCTACCTTCAATTAGTACTAATGAAATTTAATGTTAAATTAATCTGTTTTTTCCTGTATAAAATGTTTATAGCCTAATGAGAAAATAAGTTTTTACAAACTGTGTTCCTTTCCTACCTAAATTATTGTAGGAGTTTCTCCACTAATTTAAATATATGGTTTCAAACATAACATTTAGGAGTTCACGCAACATAAGACACAAAAATGCAAGACAAAGAGAAGAAAAAGGGCTGCGACTGTAACTGTCGGCTGCCGGTAGCAGAATGTTGCAGTACGATATGGTCTCACATAGGTAACAGTAAAGGAAGCTATTTATGTTTAGGTGAAAAACTAGCTTGACTGCTATTTGAAAGATTCTGAATGTCTGAAAAAATAAAATCCTATAAAAGTGCTCAAACACGTTGAAATAAAGTAAAGTGTAAAACAAGAACATTGCTTTGGAATTCACATTAATGGGTTCAACACCATGGAGAGCTAAGGAAAGCCAACAAATGATTAACCAAATGAATTTCTTCAAGTAAAAACATTAGTTTGAGTCGCACCATAATTTGAAATAACCAAGATTAGGATAAGTTGAGCATTTAAAGTCAGAAAATCTAATAACAAAAATGGATTGTGATGAAGAGGGACCATGCTAAAATTACTTTAACTAAAGTGGTTTTCAAAAACTCAAAAAATGAATCACAGTGCGAAAAGTGGAACAAAATGATAGAAGGTCATTGTGCAAAAACAAATACTTTTTTTAAATTGTGCAAAAAACTGTGGTGTTTTGTTTACGATAAAACACAAATGCGTAATAATAAATTAACTCTAGAAGTTTCATTCAACAGTTTGCATCTCTGGAATAGCTTTCAGTCATATAATAGTACATTAACGTGTTCCACGAGGATTCACCTGCCAGGATCACATACGTAAAACTCGCACTTGATAATCTGATTCCGTGAATTAGCTACGACCGATGCTGGTGTTTTTGAGCAAGCATCTTCCAAGCTCCAAGCTTGTAACGCAACCAGATCAGGAAAAGGTCTTTTCCCATCTGCAGCCAACTCCAAACAGGAACAATTTTAGAACCTGAAACATGCCAAAATAAGAATATGTAGTTTGGTACAATGAATGAACCAGGATGTTTTCATGCATCAAGTACTGTAATGTTCATACAATTGTTTGTGAAAATGTGTTTTCTTATAGCTTGTGTAAACTTAACAAAAAAAATGTATCATGATTATTTTATTGATTAGGAAATGTGACTTTTACTGGACTTTTTAGGGTATTTTACCTTGCCAGTGCAACCCTGATTAATGATTTCTTGAAAACTTAAATTTTACATGGGAAATAAATTCATGAATACCACTTTGTTAGAGCCATGTTAGTAAATATAAATAATACAATTAAGATATAATTAAAGCAATAGTATGACCAACTATCAAAGAAGAGGAACAACACAATACACTGTACAGCTTTTAACTTTTCAAACACACACTATGGACAAGTTGCTAACAATATTTCCTACACGGCAAAATTATAGTTCTAAACCCAAACATATGACATCGAGAATGCAATGAATTCTTGGCAGATGGCTGAGGGCCACAACAAATCAATGGGCTATTGATTTGTTCCATCAAGAAATTCCGAAATCAGCATCAAATTGTCGGAGACATAGATGTGTCAGCTTAATATCATTCTTTCAGTGACGTTTCAAGCACCTGATGAAACAACAATGTCAAATGCATAATTCTAGTTGTGGCAAAAAAAAACATTACTCCACATAATAAAAAAAAAAAACATAGGCTTACCTACATGAGTTAACAAAATAATTGAAAACTTTATGCATTTTATTGTCTATTAGTAGCGCCAGAGGTGTTTGAAAATGGTTTTATTTAAAAAAAAAAATCGTTTTATTCTAAACCAAAATGAGGTGTTATTTCGGTATTATTTTTATAATGGAAATGGAGAAATCATGAAGTTTCAAAGCAACGGAAATTTTCACTTGCTTCACACCGCTTTATTTTGAGCAAAGCTATCTACCAGCAACACTGCAAACCACTTTTCCATCGGCCAAAATGTGGTTGGTAAACTGTTTGAGACTAAACTGTTTTAACGATTCAGGGTCAAAAGTAGTAATTATTACGTAAAATATGCAATTTTTACTAAGGCTGGGCATCGATGTAAATCGAACACATCGACATCGCCGACAAATAATCGATGTCAAATCGCGATGTCAAAATATTTTCGACATCGACATCGAAACGCAAATAATCGACATAGTTTTTTTTTAAATTGATAGTTAATCAATGATTAATAAAAAAACTTTGTCACCTGTTAAATGTAGGGATGACGACGGTTAAGCATTTCACTAACCGGTTAATCGAACCAGTTTTTAATCAGTTAATAACGGCAACAAAACTCAGTTTTCGTCTGCAACTGGAGATAACTGACCTAGGCCTTCTAGGCCTACGTGACGGCCATGCGGGCCGGTCAGCTTATTTTTGTCGTCATAAACACATTTGTGGATATTGATTTCAATTTATTTTCACGCAATATCCGATTGTAGAGGCTTATTCAAGTCGTTTTTCATTAATCCGTTCTTGATTACTTGCTGCGTAGTGACCTGTCAACAGGCGGTCGCTTACATTCCACTCGCCTGCCGCCTGCGTCTATCGCTATCTCGCTTCCACTCACGCATCCTGCGACTAGCGCTTTCTCTCTCTCTCACGGCGGCCGATAGCAGCCGACACGGCGAACTACTTCGTCGCGTCTCGCTCAGACCATTGTTCTCTCGCTCTTTCTCGTTCGGCCGCATCTGTTCTGCCGGCCTGATTCAAGGGATGGCTCGCATTTTAGTACGCGCGATCTGCAAATATTTGGGGGGGGGGGGGGTCTTGAGTGTGCGGTATCCTTTGATACGGGTCAGTTTGGACTAAAAGCGGCCGTGGACGAATAACTATGCCGCCCCAGCATAGTTGAAAGTTCCCATTTCTCGCGTGAATTGACAATTGATTAGTTATTTAATTAGTTGACGAAAAAATCGAAAAATAAAAAAAAATCGATGTCGAAAATCGTCACCGACATCGATTAGTAATCGATTAATCGATGTCGACGCCCAGCCTTAATTTTTACTGTAAATAGTTAAAAATGCTGAAAATGGTGTTATTTCACTATTTCAACACTCAATTCGCGTTATTAAAGAATATGGTGTTATTTCGCGATTTGATTCCTTATCCTTCATGGCCAACATGCCGACATCTGTCCAAATAAAGTTCTTACACCACAAATAATGAATTTCATTTTATCGCGGATTCCGAAAAACAAACGTCTCTATCTATTACGCCTATGTCACAAAAAGTTGCAAGAGATAAATCTTGATGAGAGGTTGCTTTCGAGATGAAATACATCACTACCACACGATAGCTCGATTTCATTTAGAAGTGAACCGCGCTAATACTCAAACTCAACTCTAGTTTTGTGAAAAGCTCTCTAGTGTCAAGTCAAGTAGTCACATCCGTAGGGAACTGTGACTACTTATATATATATAGCCTTACCTTCTATTTCAGTCCAATGAACAGCAACTTCTGAGATTGGTATGTCTAGCTGTTGAGCTATGTACAAGAGCTCCACATCAAAAGCCCTAAAAAAACATACAAATACGAAATGCAAAACAGATAAAAATGCTCGATTCTGGCCAAGATTTTTATTATAAAACCTATTTTATGACAAAAGATGAATACATGTTGTATAAAATTTGATCATATCTCATACTGTCACACGGTAAAGCCTGCACGCAATATTTTAAGGTGGAAATTATTTATGAGCATTTTGCTTGAAAGCAATTTGATGATTGATGGAAATTATCAAATATCAACCTTCTTAGGCAATGTACTAATAAAATTTTAATCTTATTAAACATTGTGAATGTGGTAGATAGAAAGATTAAATAAAAAGGGAAAAACATTGAAAAATTTGGGATTTAATTTAAATAAATTGCAATATGGTGAAAATAATAAATAGGCCTAGTATCTGAATTAAGCTCAGCATTGAATACCCAAGGCGTAGAAGTAAAAGTTGGGCTCACCATCGTTCGACGTGAATGCTTGAGAAGCATTCTTTAGCAGCTTGTCGTGTTAGAAGCTTGAAGCCGCACTGCGTATCCCTTATCTTCTTGATGGCAAACAACCACACCAAGAAGTGGAAACCATGCATCAGGAATGTTCGGAAGTAAGATCGACTTGACATGGCTGCATCCTCGAGGTGTGCTCGTGATCCGCACACTATCCCATACATCTCGGCAACTACACGAGGTTTCAGGCGGTAGTCGACTGATGAACAAGAGCAATCAACACATCAACATAGGTAATCAACCAAAATTAAAACACATCTTAGTCCAATCTGGGCAAGGTTATTCACCTCACACATCATAATAATTTAGGACACCGAAATGAATAATATTGTCTTGGTACACTATGCTCAAGTGATTGGGGAAAACATAGGCTACAACAATTTTATACTCCCTAGGTTGTCATTTGATAATCTTTATACGGATTGTTACGATTATTTTCCTAAATGACCAATAGGCAATAACCAATTCAACATGTGCAATTTAATCAATATTGAAAAAACATGGAATGACAACAGGAACCATATTTTATATTAATTTGAATAATCTTTTCCCAAAATGTTTCTTACCGTCAACTAGAGACTTCAGACTTTCTTCTAGTTTCTCGAGATCACTAAATTTTGTGGCTCCATCAGCATCCGCAAACAGAATCACAGACCCTCGAGCATTCTGAACACCCTGAAAACATAACTTATGATGAAGAGAAGGAAACCATTAACATGGCAGACTAGAACAGTACCTAACCATGTAGTAGTGTAGTTACTCTGATCAATGATAATTTGCAAGATAAGCATGAAATGATCTTCTGGCCAGAAAATAAACAAATGCATAATTTACTGATATTAGAATAGTGTAGATTTGTAGGCCTATTACTAAAATGAATTATTGAAGACAATAACAACCAATTTTGGCTGTAGTAAAATCCAATAGCCTACACAACATACTTTGAATAAGAACCATCAAACATGACATGGAAAGTGATTACAGCAAAAAAAAAAGACTGTAGCCTGAGGGAGGTATTGTGCTATAGCTACATACATGGCTGTACAGATGGGTATCAACTTCAAAAAAGCAACATTATTGTACAGCAAAACATCAACCATTGTGAGTTATTCATGTACGTGGCAACCCTAGCAAGTGAAACACAACAGAGACAAGTTAGTGAGTTGCCCGACCATTGACTTATAAAGATATAGACCATAGAACATAGACTAGCTTACCAGCCGGACGGCGCCCCCTTTTCCTCGGTTCCTTATGAGGTCGAGGACCCGAACTTTGCGAGGCCCGTACTTTTTCGCATATTCCTGAGCTTTGGCAACTGTTTTGTCATGGCTCCCATCACTGACAATTATTACCTCATAAACAAAACTATCGTCTCGGGCTTCTAAAACTTCAAAGCATTCTTCCAACATGGGCTGGACTACAAAACAAAAACAAAAATTAAAGGTCAAGGGCTGAATTTACAATAGTACCTAGCTCATAGGTTGATTTTGCAAAGAAAAACAATTTAAATAATGCCTGTGTTTTACTACTAACAGGCTACATTCATTTAAAAGTTAAAAAGTAAAAAACTTAAACTTGAATAAATATAGAAGAAATGTTTGATTTGTTAATGTATTGGGGCATAGGTATTAAGAATTAAGATACATTCAGGTTATTGAAGAGTGCACATTAGTAATTTCACATTTGAAAATCATAAGGTGGCAAATTTTTGCTAACATCTTCCTATTCAAATATATTCAGAGACAATACTTTCAGAGACATTCCAGACCGCTCAGGAAGAAAGAGTATCCATATACAATACTTACTCCTCTGTTCCTCATCGTATGCAGGTATTACAACGCTCAGATGTACACTCCATGGCTCGTTGATGGACGGGAGCAGAACGTCTTGTCCTGTAATAGGGTCATGGTACGTTTCTTCTTCTTTCGCTCGTTTTGTATTGGGGTATGGGGTTGACGTCTTCAGCAACACCACACAAAACTAGAAAGAGGCATAACTGGTGACAATCGGCACTTCCATAACGTACATCGGTATCTCACAGGTTACAGCTGGGGGTTGTCAAATTGTGTATACACAATGGGGTTGTAGTGCAGTAGGTACCTCATTGTTTACCGTTCTCATTCCTGGGTTATTGTGCACCCTGCTTTACTTTCAGATAGGCTACCTGCGTCCTACGCTCGAACTGTAAACATAGGCTTAGAAGGCAAAGCCTAAACATGTGAGATGGACCTAGGCTATATACTGAACATGTGTAACAAACCAAGGTCTACTGCCTAGGCACTAGCATAACATTCGTATGGGCTAGTTAGAGCTTTCGCAATTATCAACATTCATTGCCCAAGCCTAGGGGTAGGCCTAGGCCTAGGCTACATAACCTTGTCGCTAACTGGAAGGCCTACTTACACACAAGCCCACTGACACACCTACAGCAAGCTCGGTCCAAGCCCCAACTTAGGCTAGGGCCTCTTATTCTTAAAATTATGGAGGAGGTAGCCTAGGCCGAGGCCTAGCCTAAACTTTGACGGCTAGGGCCTAGGCCACGTCTAGTTTCTAGGTAAGAACAGCAAGTAAACAAGAAAATGGCAGTAGACCCTAATGTCTAGAGAGAACTCGGGAGTAGGCAGGCTTACACGGTGGACTAAGCCCGGTCATGCTACAAACATTGAGGTAAAATTAACCAGGCCTAACCCTACCACTAGGGTAGGGTGCTAGGCCTAGGCCTAGACTGCAGGGGGATTTAGAACTTTGACTTACCAAGGTGAACAATACCACCACAATGGCTACACCATAGATCAAGACGCTATAAATATATTCAATCATTATATAACTGAAATTATGCTAATTCATGCCGAGTTAATAACCACTTCATTGATTTTCAGTTTGATATGTCCACGTAGCTTGAAACAATATTTTGTTTTGTGCACTTCGAAATCTGACATCACAGCCTGGCAGATATGACGAACCTGACAAACACACGGAACATGTGTTAGTTGCAAGGCGGTGGATGCTCAAAAATAGCGTGGGAGATTTGAATAATATGAGATACGAATTGGGGGAAACGTTTGCTGTCATAAAATATGACGAATGATGGACAGTAGTCAACTCAACTGTTTTAAAACCTTGCTTATACCAGGTGTTCGTAGGAAACCTGCTCAGAGATAATTCGTATCCCTCATCAGGTTAGGTGGTAAGGGGAAAGGAGGATGAATTACTGTTGGGGGAGGACATGGAAAGACTGGGCGATTGGGTGGATAGGAACAAGATGAGGTTAAATGCAGGGAAGTGCAAGTGGATTAGGTTTACTAGGAGGAGAACGCAAGGGGGGATCAATGGAGGGTATGTATTTCAAGGGCAGAGGCTGGAGAAGGTGGAAGAAATCAAGTACCTAGGAGTTTGGCTAGAAGATACATTGGATTGGGGAGGACATGTGGAAAAAATGGTTAAGAAAGGGGTAAGAAATTTGCACTTTGGGATGAGAGTGCTGAAAGGGGCGGGTAAGGATCTAAGGGACCATGCCTATAAGACGCTGGTCAGGCCTGGGCTAGAGTATGCGGCGGCAGTATGGGACCCGCATAAAAGTAAAGATAGGGAAGTGTTGGAGGGTGTGCAAAGGAAAGCGGCAAGGAAAGTACTTGGGAGGGGAAAGAGATGGGATGAGGTTGATGTAGGTGAAGGAGGAAAGGAAAGGGTTTATGAGAGTGTGACAGAAATGGTGAAGGAACTGGGGTGGGAAAAACTGGAGGATAGGAGAGCAAGGGACAGGTTGGGTAAGATGTATAAGGTGACGAGGAATATGGAGGGATGGGGGGAGTTGCATAAAAGCACTATACCCGCAGTTTACATGGATCGGGGGGATAACACATGGAAGCTGGAAAGAAAGACCTGGAGGACGGACCTCGGGAAGTTTTCCTTCCTGGGCAGGACGGTCGTGGAATGAAATGGGCTGGGTGAAGAGGTGGTGAGCCAGGAGAAGGCTAAGGGGTTTATGGAAAGGCTGAAGCCAGAATGGAAAGGGGAGGTGAGAGGAAGAGATGAAAGGAAGAAGAAATGATGGTGGGGAAGCCCATGAGTACGAAGAGGAATAAGAAGAGGAAGGGGATTGGAGCGATAAAAGTGGAAGGAGTGAAGGAAGAAAAAGGGAAGGAAGGATGAAAGGGAATGGAAACCTGCCACCGGTTCAGAGGGACCAACAGCAGGGAGCGGAAACAACAACAACAACAACAACTAAAGGTAGGCCTAATGCGGCAATTGGAATAGTTGGGAAAGATTGTCCGAGGGCTGTTAGTATGACTCAATCGCAGCATTCCTCAAGTAACTGAGGAAAATCTCGACAAAACTGGTAGTTGGGATTACTGGTAGCGGATATCGAACCGGCTACGTCCCGAATTAGAGTCTAGCGTCTTACCGCTGAGCCAAAAAGTTTAAAAAGTGAGCAAGATTATGATGAACGAGCAAAGAGATGATTAAAGATATGCACGAGAGACCTCTATACAACCACCGGTCACCACGTGAGAGGGACCTTCCTCGAGCGGAAACTCGTTGTTAGTAAAATGCCAACTAGACAGGACGTTGGCGTTGTTGTTTTACGTTGAATTCGTTCGCTAACAAAGAAAATAACAAATTCGGCGTCGAAGAATGGAAAACGAAAACAAAACTCAATTTCTATTGTGAGTATATTATACAGAAATGAGGCATGTGATAACAAAAGTGGAAAGCCATTGTAAATAGGAAAGAAAGCAATGAAGTACTAAAGTAGGGATAGTAAAGACCCATGGAATTGGTCTCTAAAGAGATATATGAAGATTGACGGGGAGAAGTAATGGTCGTCAGCAACAATCTACCTTTTCGATGGTGAAGGAATGAAAGAACATCCAAAATGGAAATATAACATAACAAAATATGTTTTCAATCTCTTCTTATAGACATACAAATCTCAGTAAAACGTGTTGCAAGTTACATTAAGGTATTCGGTTTCCTCATTTCTGAGTATAGTTCTGGTTCTACCAACCAACTGAATGAAACATTGACTTGAAACCGAAAATCGAAAAAACTGAAGTTCATGATTTCTGATAATGTTGCATGCGTGCTTTTAAGCTTAGGTAGGATGTACGTGCATTCCAGAAGAGAGCAAATGGAAAGCCGGGAATGCGTGTAAGAACAGTACCTAATAAATAACCACGTGGGAAAGATGGTTGTGCGGCGCTAAGCGGCAAGTATATGAAAACTTCTATGTAAAATAAAAAATAAATCATTAAGTATAATTTTATAGCTCAAAGTAAAATGCGTATTGACAGCATTTCATATGGTTGTAAGATAACAACATTAGGAGGATATATTTTGCTATACACCCACCCACAATCTTCGTCAGTTTCCACTACGGTTTTCAATGACTGCCATATTTCATGCGATATGTAATAACTAATAATGAGTGTAATGAGTCTTCCAGCTCTGATAGCCACATTTAGTTAGTATGTATTAGCTTGTTGTTGAGCTTTTTCTCCACGTGCAATGAATGTAAGTTTGGACAATTACCTAGGAATGTGAATTCTAGGTTGAATAGATAAAAAGTGCAAAGAGTTTATTGGCAAAATATTTCTTTCACAATATTTTCATTGAATTACAGCTTTGCGTGAAGACAGTATGTAAAGATTATGACAACATAATGCATTAAAACATCAACATATTTCTAGAGGTACTGCTTAGTGCGCCATTGATCTCTATGATAGCATATTCTCGTGTACTCTGACCCAAGCATGTTGAGTATAGTTGCCGAGCAGTACCACGCAGAAAAGCCAGATTAGTAATAGCATTGGCTTATAACATTGATTGGGAGAATGAATATCACTTACGGCAGCTTTACATAAAACACATAATACAAAATAAAGCTATAAGAATGTTTCGTGCTCTTTCGGATCACTAGCTATAAGTTCCCTCCTCTTCCAAACGGGTCCCGGAGTGGCCCCTTTTCTCACAGCTGTTGTTGGGGTGTCAGTTTTAGGAGCATCTTGCAAACTCTCCACATCAGGTATGTGTCTAGTTTGGTGCCTGGAATCTGTGTAGCGTCGTTTGGCATATTTCTTCTTCTCTTCCAAGCTCTCTGGAGTAGAAGTCTTTGGCGACGGCACATCTTTTTGTAACTTAAGCATTCGCTCAATGTCAGCAGTTTTAGAACGCATAACTGCACCGCCTATACTAGATATACTCGTGGCCAATTTACGATCGCGCTCTGGTTCGAACTCCACTTTCTTATTTACCACTACGGCAGATGTGCTGGCGCTCTTAGGAAGCTCACCCGATACACCAGGAGAGTAGGACTTGTGGTAGGATATGTAGCTGGACTTGGCGTCTCCACGCTGCACCTGCTGTAGCTCACTGGTAGATGTGAAGGTCACCTTCTGTAGCATCACAGGGGCCATCTCTTTGGTGGTTACCGATGTGCCACGTTGATAGGTCATCGAACCTTTAGCAGGTATGGAAAACCTGGCGGTCTGTGTCACCGCCTCGCCAACTGTACCGGCACCTGCATAACAATACCACATGCTGGTGTCAAGATGTGTGCATGGTAAAAACATGTATTTACGTGTTCCTATACTAAAAATCATCAAAATTAATGTCAAAAATATTCTTAAAATGGTTCTTTCGATCATCAATCAAAAAGGAATTCAAAATTCAAAACAATTTTGAATCGTATGTAAATAAATCACCTTTGACAGGCATGGAGAATCTGGGGTCATCTGGTATGTAGTTGACGGTGGTGACTGTGGCATCGGGAGAGGTGGGAGGGGTTGAAGCCCAAGAAGGGGTAGAGCTGAAAGGACCTGCCTCCCCACCGCTGCTGCTGCAGACTGAAGGCGTTGTGTTGCGTGGAGGACTGCTGAAGGTAGCCGAGTCGTAGCCTTGTACAACAGCCATGGAACCCGTCAACGGCTGCACTGTCGAGGCTTGCGATGAGTCACTGCCGCTCGCTGAACGCTGACGACGGGAGCGCGTAGTTACGGTAGACCCACGTACCAACCCTATAACAAGACAGCTCACATCAGTTGACGGACACACGATGTCTGTCACGTGTCCATGTGGACGTGGTGGTACTGACCTATGGTCATCTGCTGTCGCCCCCCCTCGGTGGCCGAGTCCTCGATGTAAGGAATGTCCACATCATCCAGGAGAGTGAACGCGGAGCCTGGGACTGGTATCTTGAGGCTTGCCGTGATCACCCCGGAGACGGCAGGGGAGCTCTGTCTTCTCTCTTGGTCGTCCAGCACCTAGAAACACACGTCACGTCTCAAATACTTACCGCAAAGATTTATTAACTGGGACCAAAATTCGTTTTCATATATAAATAAATAATTGTCAATGACCAATGTATAAAATGATAGACGAATAAGGTAAGTGTTGACCTTTAACATGACGGAGGTGGAGGTCAGCTCCTCGGTGGAGGTCACGTGGCCGCTGTCTATGGACACTGAGCGAGTCTTCAGTGTAGTCTCAGCGTCCAGTGTCTTCGAGCCTTCGTCAGGTGGTCGGCGGTCGTCCTGAATAGATGTGCGTTTTTTCGACACCCTGTCCCTTCCTCGGTCGCGGTCTTTGTGTCTGGAAGGATACCCCATCCATTCATGACTACAATGTAAAGTTTCGTAGCCAAGTATTGCTTACATTTAAAGTATTTGTATGTGTACTACATTTCTAATTTCGTACTCATATTTACTTTATTACATTCATATTTTAATTATTTGAGTATCATTATCATTATTGTTATTAGTAGTATTATTAATTAGAGTTTAACGATGTACTCGACAGTTATATTTATATAGTCATATGACGTAAGAGGGTGATAGAAGGTGAAAAGGGGTACGACTTGAGGGAAACGGGGCTTATTCTGGCATCACACAGGCACCCTCACTTGACTCCCATACAACACTACTGTCTGTCTTGGGATCCATATTTGATTGCATTTTACAGCTAAACCGTGCATCGTAGAGGGAAACGGGGCTTATTCTGGCATCACACAGGCAGGGTGCCTGTGTGATGCCAGAATAAGCCCCGTTTCCCCGACTTCCATACAACACTGATGGCTGCATTGGGATCAATTTTTAACTGCATTTTACAGCTAAACCGTGCTTCGTAGAGGGAAACAGGGCTTATTCTGGCATCACACAGGCACCCTCTCTAGACTCCCATACAACACTGGTGGCTGCCTTGGGATCAATTTTTAATTACATTTTTTAGCTAAACCATGCATCGTAGAGCGAAACGGGGCTTAGTCTGGCATCACACAGGCACCCTCACTTGACTCCCATACAACACTAGTCGCTAACTTGGGATCCATTTTAAATTGCAATTTACAGTTAAACCGTGCATCGTAGGCAGGCGCGGGCTGGGTAGGGATGCGAGGATGCGATCGCATCCCGGGCCCCGGGACAAATCCGAGCCCTTTAGCAGTCTGGGCTCCCGGGCTGCTACCAGTAAGTTCTTATGATGTAAATACTTAATTCTCTGTATATTGCTAAAGAAATCTTAACTTCACTCTATAAGTATTATTTTGAAATAATAATTGAATGTATGGTAATATTTATTGTAAGTATTCAATGTAATGAATTGAATATAATGGAAATTATTTTGCTACTGGTAGGGTGGCCTATGTTAATCGCGCCCTAAAATCGTATTTTAGGCCATAAAATTCAATGCAACTCCAAACATTCTTTTACGCCTTCCGCGTGTTTGCCTCCAGCGGCTGGGGTTTGCCCCAGACCCCAGCTGCGCCACGCCACCTCGTGCGGGCCCCCCCGAAACCCAGCATCCCGGGCCTTTTTATCCCAGTCCGCCCCTGGGTACGCGGAAGAAGAGGAAAAGGTAAAGGGGAGAACGTGGACTGACTTCTCCTGCACGAACTGTCAGGCTAGGTTGACTCGACCAGAAGCATGAGTGAAATGTATTTGTTTAAGATTATAGTTTATAGTTAAAGAACAATAATTTTGCTTTTATATTATAATGGGGGAGATGCGTGGATGCACATAGTGTTTTGATTATTATACTATCTCATTATATTAGGACATGTCACACACGAGTCAGTGTGAATTATTAATTAAGGAATTTACTCCAATTACAACAGCTCATTGAAATTTGAAATTAATTTTGCTGAACATATATTTTTCTTAATTGTGTACCTACAGACTGAGACAGCACAGATAACCCAATATATTGTGACTAAGACGCCGGTCAATTACTACATAGTGACTAGTGAGAGCGCAACAGTTCAGCGGGGGGCTATGAAGATTGTTTCTGTTGCTAACTACGGATATTAGTGATGGGAAATGGATTGTACAGTTGAGGCTTGGAGTTAAACGCGCAATCTAATGAATAAAGTGATAACATCTTTGATCGGGTACACCTAATGGTGGAGGTGCCGGGTAAGCCGAGAAGCTGCTTTTAAAGAAATCTGATGCGACGGAACGGAACCGAGTCATTCGGAGACGAAGACGTCAGAGGGGTGGTGAACAAGAGGAGCAAGGTAGAAGAATAGGTTGTTGGCGATAAGTGACTCGTCTAGTCCCAGGAGGAAGAATCAGAGCAGCTTGCTTTACAGTGGTAGGACATGTAGCCTTGGATTGTGTTCCAGCGCAAGAATCAGAGCAGCTTGCTTTACAGTGGTAGGACATGTAGCCTTGGATTGTGTTCCAGCGCAAGAATCGGAGCAGCTTGCTTTACAGTGGTAGGACATGTAGCCTTGGATTGTGTTCCAGCGCAAGTATCAGAGCAGCTTGCTTTACAGTGGTAGGACATGTAGCCTTGGATTGTGTTCCAGCGCAAGAATCAGAGCAGCTTGCTTTACAGTGGTAGGACATGTAGCCTTGGATTGTGTTCCAGCGCAAGAATCAGAGCAGCTTGCTTTACAGTGGTAGGACATGTAGCCTTGGATTGTGTTCCAGCGCAAGTATCAGAGCAGCTTGCTTTACAGTGGTAGGACATGTAGCCTTGGATTGTGTTCCAGCGCAAGAATCAGAGCAGCTTGCTTTACAGTGGTAGGACATGTAGCCTTGGATTGTGTTCCAGCGCAAGAATCAGAGCAGCTTGCTTTACAGTGGTAGGACATGTAGCCTTGGATTGTGTTCCAGCGCAAGAATCAGAGCAGCTTGCTTTACAGTGGTAGGACATGTGGCCTTGGATTGTGTTCCAGCGCAAGAATCAGAGCAGCTTGCTTTACAGTGGTAGGACATGTAGCCTTGGATTGTGTTCCAGCGCAAGAATCAGAGCAGCTTGCTTTACAGTGGTAGGACATGTAGCCTTGGATTGTGTTCCAGCGCAAGAATCAGAGCAGCTTGCTTTACAGTGGTAGGACATGTAGCCTTGGATTGTGTTCCAGCGCAAGAATCGGAGCAGCTTGTTTTACAGTGGTAGGACATGTAGCCTTGGATTGTGTTCCAACGCAAGTATATGACATAATTACGATCCACGTAGTCTGACAATTATCATAATATTATCAATATTGATGTGGCAAAACGTTTTACATGATACACACACAACGAATATTATTATTACTGTCGATTGTACAAGAAATTGTTAAAATACGTGTTTCAAATGCTACGTTAGAAATACAACGTTAGAAGACACGTATCTTTAAATCCCCTGGCCCGGGGGCTCGTCGAGCTCCCGAGTAAGGTCGTCACATCCATTTCCACAATGGTAAAAATTACAGGTTATTCAAATGGGAGAATCTTTCAGTTAAAAAAATTAATTCACCATCAAAATACCAAACAGAAATACTTCAAATTATTCTTGCATTCTATTTCAATCTGTATATGTAAATGTTTAAACTCAAACTTTTACATTGTGAACTTGCATATTTAATTATTAATAGAGCAGTTTTTGCAGTGGGCGCGAGAATGGTGACCTGACTTTTAGTTTTACCGAAACACGGCTAGGGGATTGACGGACCTTGAAGTCATGCAACCCTGCAGCATGCAAGAAGAGGAAGGGATGTAGATGTACCTGGGACGCATCGCCATGTCAGGCCCGCCCATTCCTGCAGTCTCATGTAAGAACTCTTCTCTAGACCAGACTCTTCTAACCTCCTCCCCCGGAGACTCTTGATACGAGCTCTCGCTGTTGGCGCCTTCCTGGTCGTCCAACCTAGAACCAGAGGCAGCTCGTCACTTCCCCCGCATGGCATACTTTGGGTACCCCTGAAGGCTTCTTCATTTTAACCTTATAGATTTCCAAGTCCTTGTGTCATTATCATGCATAATTCAAGATTTCTTCACTCAAAATGACCTTTCCTAACGTAAAGGGATGACTGGGAGGGGGTTGCTAACTGTTTTTCTTGTGTGCACTCGGACTCCAATAACAAAATGCAAATAGTAATTGGCCATGACAGTTCCTCGTCACATTCTTATCTTATAATCAGCAGTTCTCAAGGGGTAACGCCTGAGCTAGTGAGATAATAGGAAGGGTTATGAAACGGGGGGCGCACTTACTCATCCCCCCCGGCGTCTCTCTTGCGCAGTAGTAAGTCCAAAGCCTCTGGGTGACTGTCCATCATGTGAACGTACACTTCGTCCAGCAGCTCGGCGGAAACCTGGCGGGACAAAAATACACCACTTAAAATATATGCTATGGCATTAATATTTTAGAACACTTTTAAAATGTTTTGGAATGGCACGTTATACTAAATAAATAGTACCGTTGATTAGAGCAGATTATGAGGGGGTCCGAAAGCTTACGTGTAACAGCTTCGTTCTTTTCGTCAACTGCTCGGCAGTCCAGATTAGTGGAGGAACCTATATGACTGGTCAAAGTTATACCGTCCTTTTGGATGGCACGTAAAGCCGATGGTCGCCTTAGTACTTTTCGACAGGAGTAGGCTACGTGCCGTGCCGTTCCTTCCTTCTCCTTCATCATCATTCATCAATCACGATATAATTTGCACTAGTGCCAATTATAGAATAAATCAATCAATCAATCATAACTTTGAGTTGTTCCCACTATGGACCGAGAATAAAATGGTAATGGTACCTGGAAGAGATCCTTATTGTGGTCGATCATGCTGCGTATGACATTGATGACATCGCTTCTCTCTTCAGCCCTGTCAGAGCTCAGCTCCTTGCCACACCCTGGCTTGATGCAATGCAGGATGTTCGGGGCGAAAAGTGTTGCCAGATTGTTGCTGTCCATTTTGTTCCCCTCGATCCACTCACCTTAATGGAAAACACAGAAACTAAATTGCTACAGTTCACTTTTGGATTGTCAAGAAATAATTGAGTAAATTCGTGTAAAAACCTTTTCGAAAACAATAACTTTGGACGACTAGATGAATACAGAATAAATTATTAATTGAAACTTTGCAAAATCCTCGTAGAGTACACACATTGGATTAACAATTCACGACAATCATGGTACAAAGGTATACTAGATGCTATTGCTAATAATACGAAACAATACTGGTGTCGAAACCTTACAAAGATATTCTCTTCTTTGCATACTATACAGAAAACCAGGACGACAAGTAGTTTTAATGATGGCGGCTTGATCACCCACCACTAGGAAGCAACGCGTCATCGAGGTAGTTCACAAAAAGTTTAATAAAACAATTTAAAAAAAGTATTGTTTGACCACAGATCATCTAAATTAAAAATGGTGCAGTATGGATGTTAGCCCAGGTGGTCTGGTGGCTAAAGCAGGAGCCATTGCTATTATATATCTTATAGATTTTACACTACAAACTTATATTTACTGTTTTCTTGTTTCGTCAGTAACTAGATGAACAAGTGCATTGTGAGCAACGCCGACTAAGATTTCCACACAAAGTACTGAGGCTCACGCTTACATGATGAATAATTACTTAGTTCAGATCCAATCCCAGGGCAACATTATTAAAAACACGGGGAAAGATATCTTTTAAGCATAGTCTTTCCACATATACTCTATATAATAGCTAGAGTACCTGTCTTGTCCTTATGGCCGGAAGAGTTCTGAGCGACCACGTTGAGGAAGTTAAGAAGCGCCCAAAGAGTGTCCCTGTTAGGTACCGGCAGTAGCTGGGCCAAATGTTGCAAAGCCTCATACTGAAGCCGACGGTTCCTGATCCCTGAGGAGAACCATCCAAACATCAGGTTTACAGAGCAGATCAACACTGTGACACCCTTGCATGTTCTTTGTGAGTACATATAACATACTTTGAGTCTGCAGGAACGCGTTGTACAGATCCCGGCACAAGAGGGGCTCTGGCAGATCCCTGAAGAACTCCTTCAAGAGAGTTGCCACGTCATGGGGGCAATGGTCCTCAGTCAATAGAATCTCCTTCCCGCAGTCGAATTCTTCGCGCAACTGCAACCAAATGTTCATGCATATTATGAAGATGTGCCCCTCTTAGCGTAACCAAAGATTGACGTAACTAACTTGGACTTGAGTAATTGGACATTACAAAAGAACTGGAGATGAAGATGTTAATTATGTTGTATTAAGGAGGTAGCATGTATAGAAAAACTTAATGGAAACTGCGTGTTTGGTATTTAAGAAGATGTGGGCGTTGCCGTGCTTTAGAAAGAGGAAGACTCAATTGCTTTGCCACATGAATAATATACAGTCATACGTATGGATGGACAGGACTCTAGACGAGTTCTTGAAAGGATTCTTGCTCTTAGAACCAGATGAGCAGGAAGATCAAGGAAAGGACAGATTTTATTGTAGAAGATGTGCCAGAATGAAGTGCAGGAATTTTGTGTAGGTCCGGCAAGTCGACAGTATATAGACTGTTCCCTGCTCTAAAAGCCATCAAATGTTGGGACGATATTAATCACCTTACAGCGATCGAATTCTTTGCTCTTTATGTCGGTGATTTAATGTGTGGTCATTTCATGTCATGTGATTTAAAAACTGTTCAAGGACTACATAGCATAAGAGAAACATAGTTACAGTCACTGTCATATGACTCCCAATAGTGTCCCAATACACTTAACTAATTATTATAATTTAAATGTAGCATGGATCACGGCACGAGTTCTTGAGGACGACAACATTATTTGATATAAATAAGAATCACGTTGCTTTGGCGTTTCTATTTTCATCTACAAGACAACCGTCCAAAACTCACGCCCACAATTTTACAATGTAAATCTATTTAAATCTCAATTGCTTGCATTGTTATGGCCTAAAATAATTTGGCAAGATCCTTCCAAACGTCAGGATCAATGCTCATTAGCACAGTAGGTTCAATCTATATGAAGAACTGGTTCTATTTGTGAAGCTTATCAGCGCCTCATGTTATGAAACGTAATTGACGGTGGTAAATGATTAATGAATGATGATGATTGACGAACAAGGAAATCACCACTGGCACCTAGCCTACTCCTGTCGATAAAAGCACCACGTCTGAAGAACATATGTAGTCTTGTCACCATGACTTACGTAGGACAAGCCCATGTATGCCCGGTCGGGCTGGGTTAGGAATCATACGTTCTTGAGGAATCAATCTATCTAGGAATGTTGGAATAGCTGCCAGCTCTGATTGGCAAGAACACGCCCCCTCTTTCTGACACGCCCACAACATTCTTCGACTATTGTTGGAAACAATGGGTCCAAGACTGCCAGCACACGACATAGGCCTATACACTCAATAGCATGAGGTTCGACGGATAAAAACACTACCTTCATTCGGAGGTTTAGGGTTCGAGCACCATCACACAGCAAACTTTTACAACACAAGTACAAGTGTTAATAACTAACAAAACAATACACTGCTTTTTATTGCCAAATGTTAAGTGACAAACGCTGTGTGTGCTAGGTTGTTAAAATTAAAACAGTTACGTTAGTTTTCAGCTAAGGAGACTTTCATGTTAGCCTTGTCAAACCACTTAAGTATCTCCCACGAGTCGTTAAAATTGATTTAAAAAATTACTCATGTCTGAATGTATAACTCAACTCAATAGTCAGTAAGCAAGAAGACACTGCATGACATTTACCAGGTACACGAAACAATTCGTATACTAGAAACTGTCGAAGATACTTTTTCTCTACATTTCATCACATAGCCCCAAACAAAGATATGATAAATAAATAAATACATATATAGCGGAGAGTTCGTGAATGTAAAACTAAATAATTATGGAATGCAGTTTGCACGGTCAAAAAAAGTTTGTCGTGACATTTTTATAAGAACCCTTTTAAGGTTCCCTCCGTAAAGAGAATTAAGATGTATTATACACTGGTACAACAATGAGTTTCGTCGCATTACCTGTCTAACTCTCTTCTTGGAACTGCTCACTCGAAAGATGCCGAGGGTGTGAAGGCCAAACGTTTCAAGATGTTTTAACGACGCTTTGACGATCTGAGGGATTCCCGGCTCTCGGTCTCCGATGGCGAGGTCAAGTGTGGACCCACAGGACAAGGCATCCAATAGGCCAGGGACACTGCCGGCCATGCGTTCAGGTGGTGACATCAAGCTCTCACAGGAGCCACTCTGAAACATTACATCTGCCGGTTAGTGTTGAATCTGAGACAGCTGGTTAGCTCACTTTCATATGTTTAATTAATTCTGTAGCTAGACAGTATTCAATATAAGCATGTAATTTGCAATTAGCTACCTTCTACAAATCAAACAACACGATATTTTAAAGCGATTCGTAAAGCTGAGATAAATGCCCTTCCATGTGCAAGAAGCACATGTGGCAAACTTTTAACTTGTCACGTGCTAGTTTAATTTAGTTTTAGTTTAGTTTTGGTTTAGTTTAGTTTGATTGACGTGTTAGTAGTATTAAGTGTTTAGAAGGCTCTTCGCGGTACAAGATTTCTTAGGATTTTAAATGTTTTAGCATAATGTTTGCTAGCGTCGACGCCGTTTCTTGTCAAGAGACTTTTCTTTTTTTTTACGTATGTGGTTTTGTGATGTCAAGAATAAACAATTAATAAATGAACTTCATCTCATATTATTTACAAATAACGGTAGAAATTGTCGCCATTGTACAATAAACGTCAATTATCAAAAATAATGGTTTCTGTACAGGAAAAGCTCGTGAGAACTGTATGGTCTCGTATTCAATGTATTCCTTTATTCTGATTGTAGCAGTATTTCCATCCCTATAATAAACCACTTATTAGTGGCGTAACATACTCAAAACATCTAAGCGGGCAACAGGAAATATTTGTCGACAAAAACAAAGCAATTACTGTTTCCTAAAACATCTTTGAAGTCCAGATTTTCGTACAAGGTCAATTCACATAACCAACTGGCAACTAGTGATTCATGCTTTTTGGTGGCTATCCAATGAGCGGTTAAGCGTTTTACTAAAGTGAAAACCAATCATATTCCGAAGTATAGATATAGGCGCTCACTACTCACGCTATCGTATCCAACGACAATCCATGGTTTTCAACGGTCGACATAGCTCTCAATCCAACTGCTCTAGTGAAATAGGTTTGGCGACGGAGTACGAACATGAATTCATGTATACTAACAATACAGACGAGATATATTTGACACAAAGTTTATCAACATAAAGCTGGTACTAATCTTCAAGAACAATTATAGTTTAAAGCAAAGAGCCAGACGTATTGTTGTTATGTTTTTCGCTTTATAACTGCATATTATGAGTACTTTTAAATCGTCATTGTACATGCTCGACAACATTAATTGCAAGTTTTTAATCCACCAAACAGACTACTTAACCTCTTCAGCTGATTACTTTGATTACCTATACCTACCCAAAGGAATCATCAACATCGGTTTAACTGATTTAGTTTCATGTGTTTACAAGTTTCTTTCAAAATGCCATAAGTTTTTCTGGACAGTTTCAAATCAACAATTTCTATTTTAAAATGTAAACAGTAACTTTTATCGGGTACCTACTTCAAAACTCATGTAGGCAGGTAATGCGTACGTCTATAACTTAGCAATTTGTTTAAAAATAAACCAAACATTTTAAAGCAGATTGATAAATGGAACATCTTTTCAAAGGATCACCTAATCAGGATTGCTTGCAGTTCTGATTTTTCTTCAGTAACATCAACTTCGTTATTGACAGACAGTATGCACATCTGCAGCAACACTGAGCGATACTCTAAGAAGGTGTAACAAATCAACTTCGTCATCGACAGACAGTATGCACATCTGCAGCAACACTGAGCGATACTCTAAGAAGGTGTAACAAATCAACTTCGTCATCGACAGACAGTATGCACATCTGCAGCAACACTGAGCGATACTCTAAGAGGTGTAACAAAGCAACTTCGTCATCGACAGACAGTATGCACATCTGCAGCAACACTGAGCGATACTCTAAGAAGGTGTAACAAATCAACTTCGTCATCGACAGACAGTATGCACATCTGCAGCAACACTGAGCGATACTCTAAGAAGGTGTAACAAATCAACTTCGTTATCGACAGACAGTATGCACATCTGCAGCAACACTGAGCGATACTCTAAGAAGGTGTAACAAATCAACTTCGTCATCGACAGACAGTATGCACATCTGCAGCAACACTGAGCGATACTCTAAGAAGGTGTAACAAATCAACTTCGTCATCGACAGACAGTATGCACATCTGCAGCAACACTGAGCGATACTCTAAGAAGGTGTAACAAATCAACTTCGTCATCGACAGACAGTATGCACATCTGCAGCAACACTAAGCGATACTCTAAGAAGGTGTAACAAATCAACTTCGTCATCGACAGACAGTATGCACATCTGCAGCAACACTGAGCGATACTCTAAGAGGTGTAACAAATCAACTTCGTCATCGACAGACAGTATGCACATCTGCAGCAACACTAAGCGATACTCTAAGAAGGTGTAACAAATCAACTTCGTCATCGACAGACAGTATGCACATCTGCAGCAACACTGAGCGATACTCTAAGAAGGTGTAACAAATCAACTTCGTCATCGACAGACAGTATGCACATCTGCAGCAACACTGAGCGATACTCTAAGAGGTGTAACAAAGCAACTTCGTCATCGACAGACAGTATGCACATCTGCAGCAACACTGAGCGATACTCTAAGAGGTGTAACAAAGCAACTTCGTCATCGACAGACAGTATGCACATCTGCAGCAACACTGAGCGATACTCTAAGAAGGTGTAACAAAGCATCTTCGTTATTGACAGAGAGAAAGTACGCACACACTATTCAGTTTTTTCTTCAATGTTGTTTTCAATGTTGCGTCCACGTTTCTTATTTAGAGCATGTTGTATTTGCCATAAAACTTGAAGAAAGACATCCAATAAACTAGGCCACATACAATAAAAACTTTTGTATCAGGGAGTCAGAAGAAGGATTGAGTGAACACGTCCATATGACAAGACACATGAATGTTGAATGGTGTTACATTTAGAGCGACTGCGACTATACACAGTGTTTCAGTCAGTGTCCGTTGTCCATCAGCTTTCAATATGAAGTAGAAATAAAAGTAAAGTTAAACAAATGCGAAGGTGGCAATTTAAGCCACTTAAATGAAGGCTGAGTGAGGAGATTGTGAGAAGCCAATTCTGTCGTGGACTTGATTGATCTGTTGAACAGCCGCGGCATTCTGTCGCCTGTGGCTTCAAAACAGCTGTCTATCAAATCTAGGAGATGTACACATTCATGTTTTAAAGACTTCAATCATCTAAGACTGACATTATTTATTTAATAAAATTATGAAAATAAAATTAGATGAATTTCTCTTGATACAATACCATGTTTCATACTCTGAAGAGATAGAACCAGCTATTATGGCTGTACACGGCGACACACTACCATGTTTCATACTCTGAAGAGATAGAACCAGCTATTATGGCTGTACACGGCGACACACTACCATGTTTCATACTCTGAAGAGATAGAACCAGCTATTATGGCTGTACACGGCGACACACTACCATGTTTCATACTCTGAAGAGATAGAACCAGCTATTATGGCTGTACACGGCGACACACTACCATGTTTCATACTATGAAGAGATAGAACCAGCTATTATGGCTGTACACGGCGACACACTACCATGTTTCATACTCTGAAGAGATAGAACCAGCTATTATGGCTGTACACGGCGACACACTACCATGTTTCATACTCTGAAGAGATAGAACCAGCTATTATGGCTGTACACGGCGACACACTACCATGTTTCATACTATGAAGAGATAGAACCAGCTATTATGGCTGTACACGGCGACACACTACCATGTTTCATACTCTGAAGAGATAGAACCAGCTATTATGGCTGTACACGGCGACACACTACCATGTTTCATACTCTGAAGAGATAGAACCAGCTATTATGGCTGTACACGGCGACACACTACCATGTTTCATACTCTGAAGAGATAGAACCAGCTATTATGGCTGTACACGGCGACACACTACCATGTTTCATACTCTGAAGAGATGGAACCAGCTATTATGGCTGTACACGGCGACACACTACCATGTTTCATACTCTGAAGAGATAGAACCAGCTATTATGGCTGTACACGGTGACACACTACCATGTTTCATGCTCTGAAGAGATAGAACCAGCTATTATGGCTGTACACGGCGACACACTACCATGTGAGATAGAACCAGCTATTATGGGTGTACACGGTGACACACTACCATGTTTCATACTCTGAAGAGATAGAACCAGCTATTATGGCTGTACACGGCGACACACTACCATGTTTCATGCTCTGAAGAGATAGAACCAGCTATTATGGCTGTACACGGCGACACACTACCATGTTTCATACTCTGAAGAGATAGAACCAGCTATTATGGCTGTACACGGCGACCTACCCTGCGGAACTCCTGATTTCAATCGGTTAAAACTTAAAATTGCTTTAAAGTGATTTAAAACTGTCGAAATATAAACGAAAATCCATCATCTTCTAGAGAATTTAATGCAGCACTTTCTTATAAATGTTCCCGTGTTCGAAAAAATATTTCCTTTTTTTCAAGGTAACTTATTTAATTGTGAAAAGTGTGTAACAACATCGCATACAAAAGTAAAAAAAAAGTTTATTGGAGCAAAGATACAATCACAAAAAAAAGCACTAAGTTCTCCAAGGGATGACATATTTTTGTTTACTTTTTGATAATTTTAAAGAAGTTTAAACCAATTTTACACAACAGACATCAGCGGTTTCACAAGGTGTAAGACCGTGGTCGTGTGAAGTACAACCATGCACTTCCCGCCGGTTGCCAGTTGTCGGTTGTCGGTTGAGAGAAGCACAACACAAGTCGATCAGCTGGACATAGGACCCCGTGCAACGCTTCGAAAAGGTAGGTTTCGTTTTAAGTTCGTCTTTCGTTGGTCTATCTTTACATTCCGAGTAAAAATATCCCAAGAGTTTCCTAACTGAACTGCTCGGTGTCTGCGTCACTACCTCTACGTCACGTAGATCTTACCTATTGACCTATACCGATACGTCAACGTGGTGACGTTCTGTCATAGCTGGACGCGCTATTTATAGGCAGCATCTTACTGTACACGTTTATAGGGAACAACTAGTTCAATCATTATTGAAAAATACTCAAAACTACAGTGGGTCCGTGGCTTAGTTGAGAACAAGGAAATCAGTCGATCTTTCGTCGATTTTGGCATTTCTCAAATGATGTACACCCCCACTACCTCTCTATAGCACAAACAGAGACAAAATCCCCGAATTCATTACTGGAAGCCATAACAGAAGTTCAACCATGCGAACATTTCTTGGAAATACAACATCTAGTCAAATAATAGGCGTCCACACAACAAACGATTATATCTGATTACTTTTTGACAGTTCGGACCTAACAAACTCAAGGAATCTGGGTCGCACTAGGGGTGTACAAACAACTTATTATAAATGCAGTGAAACAAATGCCCAGCGGCGGTCTCAGCTTTGCCTCGTCAAAGTTTATATATTGTTTTGGGATTTAACTAGACATTAGTGAAACATTTTTTATGTGTGTTTGTTGTGTTTGGAATTTGTGTGGGTAGTTGTTTGTAATGAACTAACATGATGATAAAATTATGTGACGGCCGGTATTCTTTTGTTTATTGCTTTAAAAAACAAATTAAAAAAACACAACAACAATGAATGAACTATGTATTGTTTTACAATAATTGATCAAAGAATACGTGATATGTGTTTGATCTGGGAATTAATGTCTCAATTTACCTTTTCAGTATTCTTACACTTTCACTATTCTTAGTTTTGTAATATTGATATGTAAGAAATTAATGTAAGCTGCATGTGTATGGTATTGGAATTAAACAAATTAAGTATATTTCTACGTCCTTGTGAAATAACATATCATATACTTTTATTGTTTCTAAGTTCGTGTTAATTTATTACTTGGTATTTTTAACGATTTTCTAAAAATTGCATTCTAAATGTAATTTGTTTATTGCAACAAGAGATGGAATATTCTCAACTTAATTTGAATGCATGATTTGAAATAACTCTTGAAATATGTTTTTCATCTCGTAAGCGTACGAAGTCGAGCGCCTGTAAAACTTGCAACTGTTTAGAATTGAAGTAACAAATGTCAAAGTGTGACGTTAGTTGAGTTAATTTATGCTCGCCTTACACGCAAGGTTCCTCGTCGGGTTCGTAAGTAATGCAAGAGCATTTCACACATTTCAACAAACCACAGTGATGTGTTGATGGAATAAGAACATTCTCTTAGAATGATTAAACAGTGGCAAAGCCAGAAGCTAAAAGACAACCCTGATTTCGAATTCGATTTGTTGGTTTTTGTGAACTTATTTAAATAAAACAGAGAGAACGGTATAAAAACCAAATTTAACCCTTAATATGAAATATTATACTGAATTCAAAATTATAATTAATAGAATTTCAACATTGAAAACACAGTTTAGTGTTACGAATTAAAGTATAAATTTTGATCAGTTGAAAAGAGTAATTTTCATGGGGGGGGGGGGGAGGGTTACAAAGATACGCGTGAGTGTTCTCAAAAAATAGTTTTAGTAACTCTCTATTAAACAAACGAAACAAAAAGTCATTGAACTGGCAACTCTGCCTTGATTAAAAACGTACTCGCAATATTGTAGTCAAATCATGCAAGCACATGCACAAAAAAATCCTATTACATAAGGAACGGCCTTCTTTTCTCTCTTGTATGCTACCGCTAGTGGATTTGTGGAGGTTGTCGTAGGGGCGCCTTTCTCGCCGCAAGTTCGCGTAGCACTTTGGAGCGCCATTGTCGTATTACTGAGTAAAATGTTTTTCATGTTTATAACAAAATGGTGGTTTCGAGTATTCTACAATGACAACCGCATGTACATCGCCTACCTCTTCAGGTCTTGCGGTCTCGATGAGCGAACTGAAGCTACTGCGACTGCCATGGTGGGACTGTCGTCGTAGCTCTGCAAGGTCATCTTCAGGGCGGCCTTGACAAGACCCATCGCTTGTCCTTGAACCTCGTGCAAGGCGGTCGTTATCAAGACACTGCCCGATAGAGATACCGAACACGAAGCCTCCTGCGCCCCCATCTGTAACAAGACCAATGTATGTTAGTCGGGTAGTACAACTGCAGCATCTAGCACTGAGACGTGGCGCTGTTATACTAGCCGTGTCGCGTATATTGAGCGGTAAGCCGCAGCGGGACCCTCCCACGTAGGCCTACTGTGGCATATTATTCGACACATTCATAAATTAATGCTTCTGGAAGAAAGTAGTAAATGTATAATAATAATAAAAATTGTTTGCAGGAATAATTAGTGTGCTTCACATTACTTGGTATAACTAATTGTGCACATTAGGATATTCGAATAGTAAGAACGTATGAGGAATACATCCTTATGGACTACCTTACGGTCCCCGAGTATTTAGCGATTACTAATGTTTGCAATATCGACGAATCACAATATACTTTTACAACCAAAACAATTTTCCCAGTCTACGCGTGGGTATAGAGTTAGTTCTGGGTACCTCTGCCAGTCGTATAACAAACAGGTGACTAAAAGGCTGACGCATGAGTTGAGTACGTCATAACATAACAAATAATAAATAATACTAACATGTTCTACCTGTCACAAGTATATATTTTGCATTAAGAGTATTAAACTACCATTATTGACTTACCTTTGTCTTTATCTCCATCTTTGTTTCGCGCGGTGTCGAAGAACCCTGTGGTGAGGGCTTTTCGCTTCAAGAGGTACGCTCGACGCTTCGGCTTGTGAGTTACTGCACCCATACTGTCTGTAACACACACAATTACCCATGTATAATACCTGTTACCCGATGTGCCCTTCTTCTCTTCAGGTGACGAACTGAAGTATTTACGTAGGCTTTCGCGGCCCGGGTCAATCAATAAACTTGAACTTTGCTTTCGGGTATAGCCGCGTCGATTATCGCTTAAAAGCTGACGTTTCGGGCAGGGCACGTCAGCTTTTAAGCGATAATTGACGCGGCTATACCCGAAAGCCAAGTTCAAGTCTATTGAACTAAAGTATGTTAGGGTATTTGGAATCTTTGGATAGTTGAAAAGGAGTGTCCGAGGGCTGTTAGTAGGATTCAATTCAATCCCTGCAGCATTCACCTTTACGACTGGGGAAAACTTCGGAACAAATCTTCAGTCAGGATTACCGGTTGCTGGAATCGAGCCGGTGACCTTCCGATTAGTCTCGTGTAGTGAATTTGTTATCTGTGCTCGTGTCGTACCGCTGAGCTACCTCTCTCGGTTACGGGCATATCAGGTGCTGAAGTGAGGCGCTTCTATGACTCGTGGCCTTTACAATGTCTTTCAGCCTGAACTGGCAGCCAGTCGAAAAAGCTATTCTTCACCGAGTGTTTCTCGCCTTCCCGAAAATACATCTGATCCAACACAACCGGTATAGTGCTTGAATCAAGAAGTGAATAGAAGCGTAGTAACATTTTGATTGCTTGCTATTTATGTTGTACGCAGTACACACACATAATAGTGGTTAAACAAAGCGTTTGTTTCTAGTAAGTGCACAACCCATTACACAATCCATTATGACTAATAACAACAACGGTCCGTTTAGCCGCTGTAGCCAATAGCAACTCCATGATAGCAACACCAAAGGAGGTTCAAATGTGATAGCCACGAGAAATAACCATTTTATCAATTTGGAGGCGTAGATCAAGCCCTTACCACAGTGTTATCAGGATCGGGATGATCCGGATCGCAATCATAGAAATATAACACGTTCCTCATTACAATTTGAATTGCGACATTACGGCATTACGATTTAGTTGTGAACAGAGCCATAAGAACCAAGTTAGTTGACTCTTCCATAATTTCCAAATTTCGATTGTGATATCAATGCCGACAAAGTATGGGGGTTGGTCTAGGCCTTAATGCCATGGAGGTCTGTTATCCTGGGTCTATGTCGCGACGTGTAGGGGGTAGCCACTGTGGACGTAACGCCATGGAGGTCTGTTATCCTGGGTCTATGTCGCGACGTGTAGGGGGTAGCCACTGTGGACGTAACGCCACGGAGGTCTTACATCCCGGGTCTATGTCACGACGTGTAGGGGGTAACCACTGTGGACGTAACGCCATGGAGGTCTGTTATCCTGGGTCTATGTCACGACGTGTAGGGGGTAGCCACTGTGGAGGGTAAATACGATACCGTCGATACGTAACGCCACGGAGGTCTTACATCCCGGGTCTATGTCACGACGTGTAGGGGGTAACCACTGTGGAGGGTAAATACGATACCGTCGATACGTAACGCCACGGAGGTCTTACATCCCGGGTCTATGTCACGACGTGTAGGGGGTAACCACTGTGGAGGGTAAATACGATACCGTCGATACGTAACGCCACGGAGGTCTTACATCCCGGGTCTATGTCACGACGTGTAGGGGGTAGCCACTGTGGAGGGTAAATACGATACCGTCGATACGTATAACGCCATGGAGGTCTGTTATCCTGGGTCTATGTCACGACGTGTAGGGGGTAACCACTGTGGAGGGTAAATACGATACCGTCGATACGTAACGCCATGGATGTCTGTTATCCTGGGTCTAAGTCGCGACGTGTAGGGGGTAGCCACTGTGGAGGGTAAATACGATACCGTCGATACGTAACGCCATGGAGGTCTGTTATCCTGGGTCTATGTCACGACGTGTAGGGGGTAACCACTGTGGACGTAACGCCATGGAGGTCTGTTATCCTGGGTCTATGTCACGACGTGTAGGGGGTAGCCACTGTGGACGTAACGCCACGGAGGTCTGTTATCCTGGGTCTATGTCGCGACGTGTAGGGGGTAGCCACTGTGGAGGGTAAATACGATACCGTCGATACGTAACGCCATGGATGTCTGTTATCCCGGGTCTATGTCGCGACGTGTAGGGGGTAGCCACTGTGGACGTAACGCCATGGAGGTCTGTTATCCTGGGTCTATGTCGCGACGTGTAGGGGGTAGCCACTGTGGACGTAACGCCATGGAGGTCTGTTATCCTGGGTCTATGTCACGACGTGTAGGGGGTAGCCACTGTGGACGTAACGCCACGGAGGTCTGTTATCCTGGGTCTATGTCGCGACGTGTAGGGGGTAGCCACTGTGGACGTAACGCCATGGAGGTCTGTTATCCTGGGTCTATGTCACGACGTGTAGGGGGTAGCCACTGTGGACGTAACGCCATGGAGGTCTGTTATCCTGGGTCTATGTCGCGACGTGTAGGGGGTAGCCACTGTGGACGTAACGCCACGGAGGTCTTACATCCCGGGTCTATGTCACGACGTGTAGGGGGTAGCCACTGTGGACGTAACGCCATGGAGGTCTGTTATCCTGGGTCTATGTCGCGACGTGTAGGGGGTAGCCACTGTGGACGTAACGCCATGGAGGTCTGTTATCCTGGGTCTATGTCACGACGTGTAGGGGGTAGCCACTGTGGACGTAACGCCATGGATGTCTGTTATCCTGGGTCTATGTCGCGACGTGTAGGGGGTAGCCACTGTGGACGTAACGCCATGGAGGTCTGTTATCCTGGGTCTATGTCACGACGTGTAGGGGGTAGCCACTGTGGACGTAACGCCATGGAGGTCTGTTATCCTGGGTCTATGTCGCGACGTGTAGGGGGTAGCCACTGTGGACGTAACGCCATGGATGTCTGTTATCCTGGGTCTATGTCGCGACGTGTAGGGGGTAGCCACTGTGGACGTAACGCCATGGAGGTCTGTTATCCTGGGTCTATGTCGCGACGTGTAGGGGGTAGCCACTGTGGACGTAACGCCATGGAGGTCTTACATCCTGGGTCTATGTCGCGTCGTGTAGGGGGTAGCCACTGTGGACGTAACGCCATGGAGGTCTGTTATCCTGGGTCTATGTCGCGACGTGTAGGGGGTAGCCACTGTGGACGTAACGCCATGGAGGTCTGTTATCCTGGGTCTATGTCGCGTCGTGTAGGGGGTAGCCACTGTGGACGTAACGCCATGGAGGTCTGTTATCCTGGGTCTATGTCGCGTCGTGTAGGGAGTAGCCACTGTGGACGTAACGCCATGGAGGTCTGTTATCCTGGGTCTATGTCGCGACGTGTAGGGGGTAGCCACTGTGGACGTAACGCCACGGAGGTCTTACATCCCGGGTCTATGTCACGACGTGTAGGGGGTAACCACTGTGGACGTAACGCCATGGAGGTCTGTTATCCTGGGTCTATGTCACGACGTGTAGGGGGTAACCACTGTGGAGGGTAAATACGATACCGTCGATACGTAACGCCATGGATGTCTGTTATCCTGGGTCTATGTCGCGACGTGTAGGGGGTAGCCACTGTGGAGGGTAAATACGATACCGTCGATACGTAACGCCACGGAGGTCTTACATCCCGGGTCTATGTCACGACGTGTAGGGGGTAGCCACTGTGGACGTAACGCCATGGAGGTCTTACATCCCGGGTCTATGTCGCGACGTGTAGGGGGTAGCCACTGTGGACGTAACGCCATGGAGGTCTTACATCCTGGGTCTATGTCACGACGTGTAGGGGGTAGCCACTGTGGACGTAACGCCATGGAGGTCTTACATCCCGGGTCTATGTCGCGACGTGTAGGGGGTAGCCACTGTGGACGTAACGCCATGGAGGTCTGTTATCCTGGGTCTATGTCGCGACGTGTAGGGGGTAGCCACTGTGGAGGGTAAATACGATACCGTCGATACGTAACGCCATGGAGGTCTTACATCCTGGGTCTATGTCGCGACGTGTAGGGGTTAGCCACTGTGGAGGGTAAATACGATACCGTCGATACGTAACGCCATGGAGGTCTTACATCCTGGGTCTATGTCGCGACGTGTAGGGGGTAGCCACTGTGGAGGGTAAATACGATACCGTCGATACGTAACGCCATGGATGTCTGTTATCCTGGGTCTATGTCGCGACGTGTAGGGGGTAGCCACTGTGGAGGGTAAATACGATACCGTCGATACGTAACGCCATGGAGGTCTGTTATCCTGGGTCTATGTCGCGACGTGTAGGGGGTAGCCACTGTGGACGTAACGCCATGGAGGTCTGTTATCCTGGGTCTATGTCGCGACGTGTAGGGGGTAGCCACTGTGGAGGGTAAATACGATACCGTCGATACGTAACGCCATGGAGGTCTGTTATCCTGGGTCTATGTCGCGACGTGTAGGGGGTAGCCACTGTGGACGTAACGCCATGGAGGTCTTACATCCCGGGTCTATGTCACGACGTGTAGGGGGTAGCCACTGTGGACGTAACGCCATGGAGGTCTGTTATCCTGGGTCTATGTCGCGACGTGTAGGGGGTAGCCACTGTGGACGTAACGCCATGGAGGTCTTACATCCTGGGTCTATGTCGCGACGTGTAGGGGTTAGCCACTGTGGAGGGTAAATACGATACCGTCGATACGTAACGCCATGGAGGTCTTACATCCCGGGTCTATGTCACGACGTGTAGGGGGTAGCCACTGTGGAGGGTAAATACGATACCGTCGATACGTAACGCCATGGAGGTCTGTTATCCTGGGTCTATGTCGCGACGTGTAGGGGGTAGCCACTGTGGACGTAACGCCACGGAGGTCTGTTATCCTGGGTCTATGTCGCGACGTGTAGGGGGTAGCCACTGTGGACGTAACGCCATGGAGGTCTGTTATCCCGGGTCTATGTCGCGACGTGTAGGGGGTAGCCACTGTGGACGTAACGCCATGGAGGTCTGTTATCCTGGGTCTATGTCGCGACGTGTAGGGGGTAGCCACTGTGGACGTAACGCCATGGAGGTCTTACATCCTGGGTCTATGTCGCGACGTGTAGGGGGTAGCCACTGTGGACGTAACGCCACGGAGGTCTGTTATCCTGGGTCTATGTCGCGACGTGTAGGGGGTAGCCACTGTGGACGTAACGCCACGGAGGTCTGTTATCCTGGGTCTATGTCGCGACGTGTAGGGGGTAGCCACTGTGGACGTAACGCCATGGAGGTCTGTTATCCTGGGTCTATGTCGCGACGTGTAGGGGGTAGCCACTGTGGACGTAACGCCATGGAGGTCTGTTATCCTGGGTCTATGTCGCGACGTGTAGGGGTTAGCCACTGTGGAGGGTAAATACGATACCGTCGATACGTAACGCCATGGAGGTCTTACATCCTGGGTCTATGTCGCGACGTGTAGGGGGTAGCCACTGTGGACGTAACGCCATGGAGGTCTTACATCCTGGGTCTATGTCGCGACGTGTAGGGGGTAGCCACTGTGGACGTAACGCCACGGAGGTCTGTTATCCTGGGTCTATGTCACGACGTGTAGGGGGTAGCCACTGTGGACGTAACGCCATGGAGGTCTGTTATCCCGGGTCTATGTCGCGACGTGTAGGGGTTAGCCACTGTGGACGTAACGCCATGGAGGTCTGTTATCCTGGGTCTATGTCGCGACGTGTAGGGGTTAGCCACTGTGGAGGGTAAATACGATACCGTCGATACGTAACGCCATGGAGGTCTTACATCCTGGGTCTATGTCGCGACGTGTAGGGGGTAGCCACTGTGGACGTAACGCCATGGAGGTCTGTTATCCTGGGTCTATGTCGCGACGTGTAGGGGGTAGCCACTGTGGACGTAACGCCATGGAGGTCTGTTATCCTGGGTCTATGTCGCGACGTGTAGGGGGTAGCCACTGTGGACGTAACGCCATGGAGGTCTTACATCCTGGGTCTATGTCGCGACGTGTAGGGGGTAGCCACTGTGGACGTAACGCCATGGAGGTCTGTTATCCTGGGTCTATGTCACGACGTGTAGGGGGTAGCCACTGTGGACGTAACGCCATGGAGGTCTTACATCCTGGGTCTATGTCGCGACGTGTAGGGGTTAGCCACTGTGGAGGGTAAATACGATACCGTCGATACGTAACGCCATGGATGTCTGTTATCCTGGGTCTATGTCGCGACGTGTAGGGGGTAGCCACTGTGGACGTAACGCCATGGAGGTCTTACATCCTGGGTCTATGTCGCGACGTGTAGGGGGTAGCCACTGTGGAGGGTAAATACGATACCGTCGATACGTAACGCCACGGAGGTCTGTTATCCTGGGTCTATGTCGCGACGTGTAGGGGGTAGCCACTGTGGAGGGTAAATACGATACCGTCGATACGTAACGCCATGGAGGTCTTACATCCCGGGTCTATGTCACGACGTGTAGGGGGTAACCACTGTGGAGGGTAAATACGATACCGTCGATACGTAACGCCACGGAGGTCTGTTATCCTGGGTCTATGTCGCGACGTGTAGGGGGTAGCCACTGTGGAGGGTAAATACGATACCGTCGATACGTAACGCCATGGAGGTCTGTTATCCTGGGTCTATGTCACGACGTGTAGGGGGTAGCCACTGTGGACGTAACGCCATGGAGGTCTTACATCCCGGGTCTATGTCACGACGTGTAGGGGGTAGCCACTGTGGACGTAACGCCATGGAGGTCTGTTATCCTGGGTCTATGTCGCGACGTGTAGGGGGTAGCCACTGTGGACGTAACGCCATGGAGGTCTGTTATCCTGGGTCTATGTCACGACGTGTAGGGGGTAGCCACTGTGGACGTAACGCCATGGAGGTCTGTTATCCTGGGTCTATGTCGCGACGTGTAGGGGGTAGCCACTGTGGACGTAACGCCACGGAGGTCTTACATCCTGGCCGGAGACTAATCCGCAGGTTGTAGACAAATGCTATTTTGAAATTATACCCTACTAATCCAAAATCGATAAAATAGTTTATCATGATTGAGGAGATTTTCGCCATTAGCTGGCAACGCCAAATAACCCGGCGCGATCACATCATGGTGCCACTGTAAACCACGATCCTACTGGAGTACACAAGATGGTAGACCACTCTAACTTTGACTTAAATATTTATTTTCTTTGATCACGTGTTTGATATTTATTGCGTGACGGGTTAACAAGTGAAAATATTTCTGATTTCTGCTTCTAAACTACAAAGTGATTTATTTATCTTAAAATAGAGCTAACTTGACGCTGGCCGAGCGTAATACCAGAGTAAGGGGTTTACAAACTGTGATCTCGGCTGGTGATACTTTATTACTTTATTTATCCTGCAGTAATGGGAACTTCGAGCGTGGTAATAAAGAATTTGCCAGAATACCAATAAAACTCTTCGAAAACGGCGATAGAAACAGACGAGATTATTGCATGTTAGATCAAAGGTTTTCTGGCCTTGTGGTTAGAAGCAGTCAGGGTTCGAATACCGGATAGAACCCACACTCACACAGCCTGAAAGTCGTGTTCGGCCATAGGATTGAGGACACATTCTTACTTCGAATCGGAGTTAGACCCAGACTTCTCTTATTTCTAATTCCGATTCCATTGCAACTACAATACCAAGAGTAGTTTTACTGTATGTAATTCAAAAGAAGAATTATTTAGAATCTTATAGCCTAAACTTCTGTAATACGTCAGAGTCTATAGTCTAGTTCTCGTTACAAATATTCAGTGTATAACTCTTTAATAAATATAATAGTTTCTATAGACATCAGATATCAGCTGGTAGGCAGATACAGAAAACAAGCAACACAACCAATCATCAATAACCATATTTCTCAGGTTTAATTATGGTTTACCTGGCACAATCTTGACAAGAGCCTCACTGAATGTTTGTAGCAAGGAAGCGGAACGCATATAGATATAATATCTAATCAAGGTTGACTTGTCTGCTAGTTGTGCTCTTTAAAACATAGCTAACAGATGATGAAAGGGTGTCGATATATACGTGGCAAAGAGTACAAACGAAAACTGAACGAGAAGTGACTTAGCTACTAGAAACACTCTTTCCGAAAGATAACTGCGCAAATGGGAGTTAGCCATATCACAGTACATTTTCTTCCCGTCACGAATATGTTAATTTAAACGCGATCTGATAAGTACTGGAGGTAGAAATTAGATATCTATATTGTTATCAATAAGTGAAGAAACTATGCCACCCAAGAATCACCAAGGAAACTCCAAGCTCTTTGAAAATAACAACCAGTACATAATCGCTAGACACCGTATACTACTGGGAATCCCTCAGACGAGGACAACAGGTGGGGTGACCTCGCATCTTAACCATGCTTATGCATTCTTACCTTATCTCATGCGTATGCTGATATTCATTCCTTCATTATCATCAAAGCATCAATATTGAAAGATGTATTTATAATTATAAAAAATGTACAAGGCATTCTTATAACATGTATTTGTCCAGCATCCCCTCATTATGCATGGATATAATATAATATGAGGAGCAAACACAAGACATTTTTCGAAAGGCATCAAAGGCGCCGCCTTTTCGTGTTAGTGGGTGCTCCAATTTTAGAGAATACGGGGATCTACTATGGGAAACATATTTCCATGCGGGTCCGTGGGATGAGCTTTAGTGTATTTTTATGAGTTTTTGGTAACATACTGTAACAATTAATTGCCAAATATTATAATGAAAGTTGAAATAATATGTACTATTTTTTAGTCGTTCTAAACAGAAAGCATCTGTACGGAAGTAAAGAAAGTAAATACATTTGGATTTATTGTCCGCCAGCTCAGTTACAATTGCCAAATGGTTTTCAGCGGTGACATGAATGAGTAACCAATCATTCTTAATGAGTGTCTTTAAAAATGGCCACACTGCCAAAGCTATCATTCTTCAAAGAATGCTCCTTAATAACAGTGGAACAAAACGTATTTTGCTGTCAACGATCAACCGGCAAACAAAACAACATATCCAACAACAATTCTACTACTTTCAAAAATTTTGTAATTGATAAAATAATAATCTCTGTAACTAATCCAATGCTGTATAACTATTTAATTACAGAAATAACAATAATTTACAAGAACATTATTTGAAAGTCTTTAACTTCATCGTTTGGCTGATAAGAAGACAAGTCTTTGGTACGAATCATTGTTTCAATATCTTGAAGTGTTCTCAAGATATCAATAAGATATGTTAGTTTGGCGAGGTTAATTAAAATTAGCGCGAGTCCCCTTTACAAAGTAAGACCCCAGCTTAGTAGGTCGTCATCTCTAAGCATACAACATCGAAAGAATGTAGAAATCAAGGCACATACATGTGTATTTTTTAAATGATTACTAAACATCAGTGAGAATAACAACGCTAAAACTAAGTAAACAAATGTAATAATGGTGACTTAAAAAATATTTTCTGTTTTAAAAATGTGTGTTCATATTCAGGAACCTACTCTGCTAAATGTCAGTTTATCCGAACTCTTCCTGAAAGCAGAACCGATAGAGGTGGCTCAGCCGTAAGACGCCATACTCTAATTCTGGAGGTTGCCGGTTCAAGTCCGCCCACCGACAATCCTGACTGAAAGATTTGTCCGATCTTTCCCTCAATCGAAAAGGCAGATGCTGGGATACTATCAGCCCCTCGGACATTCTTTCCTAACCATCCAGACACCCTAACGACACCTCAAGAGATGGACATCAAGTAAAGCTAGAGAGTTCCTACAAAACATTATTATTATTGAGAGTAGCAGAGCAGAGAGCAGCAAACTGCTATTGTGCTTGTGAATCAGATACAGACCACCGTAAGTGTTGGAGCGACGGAAAACGGCGTCAAAACCAGCGTAATATCTCACCTTTAATGGCAGATATAAAATACGGAATACGGAAAATTATCGCTCACGTTCTTAACTTATGAGCTGCTAAATTCGTGAGCCACACAATAATAAGTGTGAAATGAACCATTTTACGTCCACAATCACAAACCTATTGCTCAGACTAAAGCATTTTCACCTCGTTTCTGTGTGAATGAACAGAACCATATTTTATGCATTTCGGTTCGTTTTGTTATTTCAGTGTTTTCGTAGCTCAACTCTAGCTGAGTTTCAAGCCCTCTGATTGGTCAACCAATAGAGGAATTGCTATTTTCAGGTTGTTTGTGTAGGCTATGCGTAACGTGTAACGTCATGTTATCCAGTAGTGTAGGATTACACTGAGGCCAACAGAGCCCCCAAACACCCCTGTCATTTAATCACTAGACCGTGTTTCATCAATAATGCGTTACGTCATTAAATATATCTATAATCAGCGGCAATCCTGGCCAAAGATTAGCTTTGAGTAAAACTAAAATAACATCTTTTTCCAACCACCTATATAAATATTCTTACCACCGTTATCAATTGAAGGCAACACGGAACAAAGAGATGGTGCAAAGCAACTATAGCGGATTTTATATGTTTATATCACATACCTGTCATTGCCAATCATTTTATTATCTACGTCAGTGGCGTAAAGGAGACCCCCGCCGCCCCCGCGAAGCGGGGGGGCCCGCTGTCTAGGGGGGCCCGGCTTGCCAGAAGTACAGATCTTGTTTTTTCGTCATCATATTTTAAAAGTTGTCAATTTGGACCTATTCTTCTCCGGGGCCATACGGGGAAGGAAATTTGAGGAATGGGACAATTTTGAAGGAATATGCCTATATTACTAAAGACTTATGGGTAGATGAGGTTAGGGGGTTCCTCTTTCGGTCGTCTTACAATCGGCACTGCCTGTAAGCAACTATATTGAATCCTGAATATATCGAATCTTAGAAGAAATCCACGGGTCCGGACGGGGGACAACTATCATATTATATCTTGTATCATTGTCCGATTCTGAAACGTGTTTACAGGCGTGTAAAACGTCATCAATGAAGAAAAAATTCGCCTTCGGCGAATTGACCTCCCCCGGCTGGGACTTTCGCCCCAGACCCCCTACATGCTTAGGATGTTCAACCCCTCCCCACTGTGAATTCCTCGATACGCCACTGGCGCTCATATTATTTCGTACTGTTCTGTTCACAGTATAGCAACATACCGAAAAGTAATGTTCAGATTTTAAAATAATTTATAAAATATATATATATATATATTGGAGGAGACCTCAAGACAGTCTTAAAGCTCTCTCAGTATGCTCAGCATAGAGTGTGAACTGTGAGCAGATCAAGCAGTTGAACATGGACGCCATAATTGACAGCTTGGCTCGCCAGTTACAAGAATGCTCGTCGCCGAGACCGCTTTTTGTGATATTAACAATTTTAAGATGATTGTATGGGGGTATTAGAGCTCAAGTAAAAGTTTATTTCGTTATGTAATAGATTTGGCTCTTAATTAACCCCATATAGGGGGCCCGAAACGATTCTTGCGGGGGGGCCCGGGCGATTTGCGTTACGCCACTGATCTACGTATATCTTTAGTATAGATAAAGTAAAGACACAGAATACCTTGAAAAGTATCTGATACATACAAAGGTACTTTGCAAAGCGGAAATATGGATACATAGAACTATTACCGGTCTGATAAAATGACTGCGGACTGAGACTGAAACTGAAATAGACGAGAAAATTGACCTTGAAATCCGAAATAGGTACTAATTTATTTAGTATTAATTTTCATATGATGCTTGACGTGTATTTTATTGCAATCATACTATTCGAGATGACGAGTGGTGACATAAATGAAGGCCCAACCCGCTCTGCGTTGCTTCAAAGTTATCAGTAAAATGATCAGAATGAAATAAGAAACAGTTTATTCACTAACTAAAATTATTCCCTCTATCTCATGAAAGTTGCAAAGTTTGAATGTAATTATTTTTTACACAAACAGTCTGCGTCAGCAGAGCGGATTTTCTGTTCGTTCATGCACGTTTATAACCTTACAGAGACATAGAAGAAACTACGATAAACGCGTTTTAGTAATTATCCTCAGGTAGTGTTATAATTCCATGGAGTCATGTCCAGTAACTCTAGCCTACTTCCTGTGTTTTGAAAGTCTTATCTAGTAAACATACCTAAGGAATCATGTCCAGTAACCCTAGCCTACCTCCTGTGTTCTGAAAGTCTTATCTAATAAACCTACGGCAAGGCCATACTTAACTTTAACGCCTGTACAATTCACTCATGTACTTTGAAATTTCTCGATTAGTGGAAAAACGATGTTTGCCGATTTTGAGTATGTTAATTGTATTTCTTTGAGTGGGATACAACATTGATCCGTATTTACTATCCATCAATTTGTAATGGGTGGTAAACTGGCTGTATTCAGCTGTCACTGACCCTGACAATGAGAAATAGGAATTATCTAAAACGTTACGAACCCAATTTTGTGCAATAAAGCTTGGTAAGGCACGTAAAGCACGTACCCAACGCGTAGGCTTTGAAGTTAAATATTCGATTTCTAAGTAATACCACAATGCTCACTAAGCCCGGTATAGTAGCAAATACAGGCAGACCCAACGGAAATAACATGCGAGACTCTTATTCAGAAGGTCGCCGGTTCGATTCTGACACCGGCAATGCTGACTGAATTGTTTCCGAGGGTTTCCTCAGTCGTACAGGCGAATGCTGGAATTGAGTCCAACCTACGGCCCTCGGACAGTCCTTCCTAACTATTCAAACACTATAATATACCTAGTTATGTACCTGACACAGGGCATCAGGTGAGCACACTCCAGTAGGGATTCCCACGAAAAAAAGGAAAGCCTGTCCGCTCAAAGTAGAAACGAAACGTTCAGAGCTTATGACCAATGTTTGTCTAATAGATCGTGAAATAGGTTTAAAGGGCCCACAGGTAGCGCGCTGTTGTCATTTCAATGCAATTTTTTTTCTTTCAAAATGTACATTCTTTCGACTTCCGTTATTATAAAATTGGCAACCGTGTTTTCTCCAAACTTTTCGTTTCTACTTTACCTTTGAACTTTGACCAACAGTACAGTGATGAGAGTACGACCTCGCTGATACTGACGTACATTTTCTACCTTTGAGTGTGTAGTGTAACTGTTGGGTAGAGGAACAACACCAGCGGCTGTTCGTCCACCGCTGCCTACCGTTTAACAGTGCTAGTCGGTTTAGTTACAGAATTTAGCCGCATGAGCAGTGAGAGCGCAACATATGCATAACGATTTTGTGCTAAGGTACCGATCAACGATGCTACGCATATAACGGTACCACTCACTATACAAGGCTCAAGATTACCTTACATATGCTTTCGTGACAGGCGAGGCACTCGTAGCCAACCAGCGAACCGCCCGAGACACACCCGCGCAAATACCGATCGCTGATTGGCTAAGAGCCCGTCGCCTGTGACGAAAGCATGTGTATAAGGTAGTCTTGGGACAATTATACGTATGCAATGCCGACTTTATAGCGTATACTGCGTAGCGCTACTGCGTAGCGTTACTGTGGGAAACGGTAGACAAACAGACGCTGTCATTGTGGCTCTACCCTACACTATACATACACAACGGTTATTATACTGGACCAGTATAGTTATAGAGGATAGCACAGAGAAATATCACGCGTGAAACAGTCACGAATATGTTCTCATGATTTCATAACTCAGTTCAACAGATGATATATACAAACTGATAATGTTTTACATGCTAACTTACCACTAGGCACTTTGACGTTGACTCCAAGGTTGAGAGCTTGAAGCTTATCTAGAGCCACCTTCTGCAGAACTCTTCTCTCCACCTCACTCAGGTCCAGTAGAGTTGTAGCACTAAGCGTGACTTGGTGTCCTCCCACATTGCTCCACGTGCAGTGACCCTGCAACACACGCACACGTTACACTGCACTGAGCGTGACTTGGTGTCCTCCCACATTGCTCCACGTGCAGTGACCCTGCAACACACGCACACGTTACACTGCACTGAGCGTGACTTGGTGTCTTCCCACATTGCTCCACGTGCAGTGACCCTGCAACACACGCACACGTTACACTGCACTGAGCGTGACTTGGTGTCCTCCCACATTGCTCCACGTGCAGTGACCCTGCAACACACGCACACGTTACACTGCACTGAGCGTGACTTGGTGTCCTCCCACATTGCTCCACGTGCAGTGACCCTGCAACACACGCACACGTTACACTGCACTGAGCGTGACTTGGTGTCCTCCCACATTGCTCCACGTGCAGTGACCCTGCAACACACGCACACGTTACACTGTTCTGAGCGTGACTTGGTGTCCTCCCACATTGCTCTACGTGCAACACACACACACGTTACACTGCACTGAGCGTGACTTGGTGTCCTCCCACATTGCTCCACGTGCAACACACACACACGTTACACTGCACTGAGCGTGACTTGGTGTGCTCCCACATTGCTCCACGTGCAACACACACACACGTTACACTGCACTGAGCGTGACTTGGTGTCCTCCCACATTGCTCCACGTGCAACACACACACACGTTACACTGCACTGAGCGTGACTTGGTGTCCTCCCACATTGCTCCACGTGCAGTGACCCTGCAACACACGCACACGTTACACTGCACTGAGCGTGACTTGGTGTCCTCCCACATTGCTCCACGTGCAGTGACCCTGCAACACACACACGTTACACTGCACTGAGCGTGACTTGGTGTCCTCCCACATTGCTCCACGTGCAACACACACACACGTTACACTGCACTGAGCGTGACTTGGTGTCCTCCCACATTGCTCCACGTGCAACACACACACACGTTACACTGCACTGAGCGTGACTTGGTGTGCTCCCACATTGCTCCACGTGCAACACACGCACACGTTACACTGCACTGAGCGTGACTTGGTGTCCTCCCACATTGCTCCACGTGCAGTGACCCTGCAACACACACACGTTACTCTGCACTGAGCGTGACTTGGTGTCCTCCCACATTGCTCCACGTGCAACACACGCACACGTTACATTGCACTGAGCGTGACTTGGTGTCCTCCCACATTGCTCCACGTGCAGTGACCCTGCAACACACACACGTTACTCTGCACTGAGCGTGACTTGGTGTCCTCCCACATTGCTCCACGTGCAACACACGCACACGTTACACTGCACTGAGCGTGACTTGGTGTCCTCCCACATTGCTCCACGTGCAACACACGCACACGTTACACTGCACATTGCACACTGTAAACATTGCATTAAGCCCTTTTTACAAGTTCCTTTATATGGATATTGGAAACCATCCAAAGACTGAACACACGGGCATTTGTTGATATTCTTGTTCATTTTATTAGGCTTTCGTCTACTAACATTTCACTGTTCACTTTTGAATCTTTAGTATAAAACTAAGAATGTCATAATCAATTAGCTTTTGAAAGATTATTTTCCAATTTCAAATTATTAATTTAAACAACAATTGTGTTTGTTACCAAATGTTTGCAACTGTTTTATGTTCAATTCTGATCTTCAATTAAATAAAACAAGACCACACGACAAACCCTTGAATGCGTATGAATGGGTTTAACTGATCTTCGTATACAGCCAATACAAATATTCGTTTCCAACATTTTTTGGCTACAGCAACAGGACAACATTGAAGCAGGCTCTGATCAGCCACAGCTGTTCCCGTCCCCGCCTCACGAACAAGTCATCTCCATGGAACAGCTTGGAGAACAAAGACAAGCGATAGACCGATAGTAAGATTACAGGCAGGCATAACCCGTGCAGTTACATCAATATTGAGTGTACGGAAATATTATAACCACAACAACTAGCTATGAAATAAAGGTTTCCCTGATACCCCAAGCTAAGGTAAAGATAGTAAGATATATAGTTGTCCCAAGATTACTTTACACCTGCTTTCGTCACATCCGGGGCAGTCGTAGCCAACCGGCGAATCGCCCGAGACACACCCACACCAGCGCCAGTACCGATCGCTGATTGGCTACGAACCAGTCGCCTGTGACGAAGGCATGTGTAAGGTAGTCCTGGGACAACTATACCCTGTCCGATGGTACTCGAGCCGGGTACACGGAATAACGCCCACAAGGAACAACGCCCACATGGAACAAGGCCCACATGGAATAACGCCCACATGGAACAAGGCCCACATTTTACGATCCCGAAGCTTCCCGAGCGATGCAGCGTTGCCAAATGTTTAATATTGGTTTTGATAGTCGTTACTCACATCTAATTTGCATAATGAAGGTCAACGGCAATGCAAACTTAGGGATCGTAAAATGTGGGTCTTGTTCCATGTGGGCGTTATTCCATGTGGGCCTTGTTCCATGTGGGCGTTATTCCATGTGGGCGTTATTCCGGTAGCTTGCATGGCCGCCTGGCTCGCGCTCGTAGACACTAGACAGTGTCCTAAGTCTGCGATAGAGTGCGTTTTCGCGCCAACACTGGCGAATCTGGCGGCCCGTTTAAAGCCAATGGCGGTACGCGCGAAGAGAATGGCTATCCAGCTTACCTACGAATGTGTCTCAAATCAATGTTTTTCGCTAGTCGACTAGCGTAGCTGACTAACCTAACAATTAGTAACAATTAATTAAAACCATTGGTGATTGTTGTTTTAGTCGGCGAGGTAGGCGAAGCAGGCCAAAATAGAGATTTGAAGCAACTTTGAGGTGTAGTTCGTGAGTTTCTGGTTGTGTGCACCTAGCTCCGACATATCAGACGGTCGTGTACTAGATTCAGATATGTGTCTGCTGTTAATTTCTAAATCACCTTGCATATTATTGAAACTTTATAACTTGGTCCTAGGTAAGGAAAATATTGAAATATGAATATGTTTGACATATTATAATAATGGCTTCGATAAACATGGTATAGTTTTAGTGCAGATTTATTTTCAGTCTAGAAATGACTAGGGATGTGTTCTTTATAACTTGAGAATTTGTGTATGGTGCTGCATGTACAAAGATCTGGCTAAGCCAGGTGGCTTGGGCCATAGTTAACCCTCTTCCTTTGGTAGCCTTCGTAGGCCAAAGGGATCGCGAGGTCACGTGGTACGCTAATATTATAAAGGCACCCAACTATTGTGATGTGGTGTTGATAAAATAAATTATCATTACCACATACCTGTTATTTATATATGTGCGGGAGTTTATAGTGGCAATGCTTTCTCCGCGATATACAATTATGCCGTAAAAATCCTACTTTTGTTACTGGCTCGTTTGCATTTGGACCCCTCATTTAACGCCAAAGGGTGGAATCACTATAGAAACCACGCACACACACATCTTGACAACGGTTCTCAAGATTTAAAAAGTGAAAAATGTCCTAATCATGGTTTCGTAAGACCTAAAATCTGTATTTAAAATAGTAAAAATATTATTACCTTTACGGTTGATATTGGTAATAGAAGTTAATTACAATTAATTTCTAAAAAGTTTTAAAGTATCAAATTATTAGGCCTCTATTAAATTAATTACAAGTTTCAAAGACATTTTTAGTTATCCGGTAACATTTACAGTTTACCTTTGAAACATTTTATTCCAGTTAAAGATTTTATGAAACCACAATTCTGGCAATGACCACTTTTTTTAGAATATTTTTCGTTCTCAATGCGTTCTCAATAATATGTTGATAGCAGAAACCAAAAAAAGATAATTTCGCGTGTTTTTTTTTATAGTTATCTGACTACCCTTTCGCCAGAATCGTTATTCGTTTACGCCTAGAATTAGTTTTTTGTTCTTTAAATTACATATCAGCTGTAGTACGATTTTAAGTTTTGTACATATCGATTTTTGTATACGTGTATCTTGTATAGTATGTGCAAATTCAGTACACCATATTAGTAGACTAAAAATTATTACGAAATCACAGTTAATTACAACACCCGTTTGTTCAACGGGCATAATAGCACAAGTTGTACAGGTCAAGCTATGATTTCTGTTATATTTTGCTAAATCTAAACGATCTGTCAGTCAACAATCTCAAAGTTATACTCAATGGTCATGTCATCCGATGTTGGTATGTGGAAGACGCGGAATGTGTCTTCAGTGTTGTAGAATCTTGAAGCATAGTATTTTGATATTTTACGGTTTTGTGTTTACATGCTTAGGCTTATTTATTTTATGCAATTCACGTCTGTAGTAAATAAGTGATATTAATGAAAGTGTGCAATTGAAAAATCTAGGTGAATTTGTATGGCCATTCACACGAGCATCCTCAAAATCAGTGATAGTTATTTTCGAAAATTAAAGCCACCTTGACAAACTCCATTAATTAATAAACATGTACTAGTTTAAGTGCCCGTTACCTCTTTACAAAACGGAACTGATGTGTTCCTTACGACTACTTTAGTAAACTAAACTTTATACCGATCTAAAGGATTGTAATTGCGGAAGGAGTTCTGCCATTCACACAAGCATCCGAATTATTTATTTATTTATGAATTGGCCCCATAGCATATTATGCCATTTAACAGTGACCAGTATAACAACGGATGATAAACAACGATGCATGATGATGAAGAAGGAAGGAGGGGAAACCCGGTACCGGCACGTATAGCCTACTCCTGTCGAAAAGTACCAAGGGGACCACCAGCTTTACGTCCCATCCGAAAGGACGGTGTAACTGAAAGTCTTCAATGGGGATTGTTGTGATTGTTATCAATTGGTATTGGATACTTTCCCAAACAAATGTACAAAATGAAATTATACATACAAGCTATAACTAAATTGCATTCGAATATAATTTTGTTACTATATTATGCCACGAAAAATTATAATACTATAATATAAAGATGTATAAAAACGGTTCAATGTTCTGTCCGATGTACGTACAGTCGTCCACATGCATAAATCAAGAGTATGACGGAAACCTTCTCTGCTCTGGCATTTATTCTTTACCTGCCTCTACTCACTCCAATCTTCGTCTCATTACCACCACCCGTCCAGGAATTACCAGAACAGTTCTTGTTTGAATATAATGTTCCGTATCCCGGCTCAAGCAGTTGGAACGAGAACAATCATGGTTTTCCGGAACATTATTTCAACCGACATTTAGGATAATGAAATGATTTTGCTTGCATTATATTACGTTTTATTGAAGACGGAGAAAATTGTACATATATTACACGTAAATGCCACATTGCTATGTTCAATAGAGCTTGGTTCTGCTGTAATAGTAGGTGGTACAACGGTACGTACTATGCAGCTAAGGCCCAGTAAAACTAACAACAGCATACATTTTGTGCCTTTACTTGTCCAAAATGTACAAAAAAGGAAGTGTTAAACATCCTTGCGCATGCTGATGGTCAGGTCACTCAATACACTTCCTTTGGGTAATGGTATTGTATATCATGAATTGCATTTGCATTGCATAACTATAATAAATGTAATAAAAAGAGATTTTTTTTTTAATTTCCCAGGGTAACGTGCGTTCAGGGATCGGGACACTGGGGGGGGGGGGGGGGGGGGGGGGTGTATATATATATATATATATATATTCCTACAAATACGTATTCATTATTATTATTATTATTATTATTATTATTATTATTATTATTATTATTATTATTATTATTATTATTATTATTATTATTATTATTATTATTATTATTATTATTATTATTATTATTATTATTATTATTATTTTATTGTTGCAATACATACAAACTCGGTCAAAACCGGCATAAACATGTTGTACGGACACAAATGTCAAGTATTTCCATGTGTTTACCTTATTAAAATCTACTTAGAACTACTTAATATATCTTCTTCTTCTTCTTCTTCTTCTTCTTCTTCTTCTTCTTCTTCTTCTTCTTCTTCTTCTTCTTCTTCTTCTTCTGCTTCTCAAATGCCCACATTTGGCTATACTACTTAATATATCATTATTATTATTATTATTATTATTATTATTATTATTATTATTATTATTATTATTATTATTATTATTATTATTATTATTATTATTATTATTATTATTATTATTATTATTATGATTATTATTATTATTATGCTTGTTTTGTACAATTCGATTTTGCATTTTTAGAAACTACAATTTTTCAACTTTTTCTAACGGTTAGCTACATGAATAAATTGTATATTCTACGGTAAAAAATAAGCTATTCACGTAATGTCACTACGGTGATTCTGGTAATCAAACTCTAAATGTATTTACATTTGATCAGCGAACAGAAAACGAAGGCCTATATGCTTACGATACAAGATGGCCGTTAACACGTGTCAACGACATGACATGTGTGCTACAGCCACCTCAATAGGAGTGAACGAGACATTTTTTCAGTATCTCAATCCCCTATTCTCTAGTAATAGCAAACCAATGTAGAATTGTTTATTCCAGTTTCCAATGCAGAAGGTACAGGGTTCGATTCCCGGTTCGGACTGTTTTTTTATTTTTTAATTTGGAACTTAACTTGAATCCATCTGTATGGCACCGTTGTACATGTAAACGGTACCTTTGGAGCCGTCATAGCAACGGAGCACATGATAAATTGTATAAATGTCCCCTACTGAAAATCATTTCTTGTAATTGAGTGGGTAGACTATCAATACAAATATATTTATTCATTTATGAAAGACGTACTCGAAGCTTAGATCATATGACATCTTTCGAATCTGAAGAACAGTAATGTATGTCAATAAAACGGTAACAGTGTCTATTACGAAAATAGATAAATTGTGGCTAGTGGTGGCGTTCTCGAACTACATGTGGATTCGATCTCCTTTCCCGCCACCACCATTGTAATTTGTAACTATGCTTGGAGGGTTGCCGTATACCCTAGACTCGAACGCATTGGGGGTGTAACTCGAGAAGGGATAACCCCAAATCATCTTAAGCGAATTTACGTTACCAAATTAGTTCAAATAATCTCTCTAATTCTCGCCCAATCACTCTCGCAAGTACAATCAGTTTTTTATGTGAAGCTTAGAGCAGACATGTTATTGTACTAAAACCAGGGAAGGTTGTAAAAAGTGCCAACTTAAACCTCAACAGTAAAGAACATTATAATATCACATTGTTTTAAAGTATATTTTTATTTGTCTCATATTTGTGTGCGACACTGCGACACGCAAACGTAGCAACGAGGCACATAATAAAGTTAGTATAATGTCCCCCACTGAAAATCAGTTGAGTGGGGACACAATAAATACAAATTTCTTTCTTTATTTTTATTACCTCTCAAGTCGAAAGTCTTTCTTCTGGGGTTTCGTGCAAATAAGCGTTCACGCTAAGATGTTTTCATCAATTGAGCTCACGGACTTTATTAACAATGACACGTTGTTTCTTATTAGAAGATGCTGGGCCCGATTCCCGTAACCGGAAATTCTCAAGTTGGCGAGATTTTCCTATAGTAGTGATAAGGTGAATTCTGGGTTTGTATTCTACAAACAGCCCTCGGACATAGTGGAACCCGTTTTAGAAACACAACCTGAGACCCTACAAGCTTGCGGGCTAGTTACTTCTTGAAGTAGCATAACTCTTTATTTTGAAGATATGACTTCGTTACTTAAAACACTACACACTGACTTAGTTCCGCTAGAATAAATTTACCTAATTCGTATCATTTAACAACGGTTAATTAGAGTAGCGTAGGCGGAGTGAATCTCTCAATTCAACTCAAACGGCGCTTTCTGTTTCATTTTGTGCGCTCATCTGTCAACGCGGTTCTCATGCGGCGTTTTCCTAGTTAGTAATGACAAGGATTTTTTTCTTGCACAAATTGTGTTTTCTTTTCGAATCTTTCTTTTCAATTTTACCGCCGTCATAAAACGGCCGCCAGATTCGCCCGTGTTGGCGCGAGTAACGCACTCTATCGCAGACTTAGGACACTGTCTAGTGTCTACGAGCGCGAGCCAGGCGGCCATGCAAGCTACCGGAATAACGCCCACATGGAATAACGCCCACATGGAACAAGGCCCACATGGAATAACGCCCACATGGAACAAGGCCCACATGGAATAACGCCCACATGGAACAAGGCCCACATTTTACGATCCCGAAGCTTGCTTTACCGTTGACCTTCATTATGCAAATTAGGTGTGAGTAACGACTATCAAAACCAATATTAAACATTTGGCAACGCAGCATCGCTCGGGAAGCTTCGGGATCGTAAAATGTGGGCCTTGTTCCATGTGGGCGTTATTCCATGTGGGCCTTGTTCCATGTGGGCCTTATTCCTTGTGGGCGTTATTCCGCGTCCCCCTCGAGCCTACTACCTGGGTGCAGACAGGGTGATACCGAGATAGTTTTAGCGTATGCGTATGCGTAGTCAGTAATTGACTCAGTCCTATTCATCTGTGCTCAACTTGTGTGTGCATTATCCGCACGGGAGGAGGTGGGGTTTGTTGGCAGTGGAACCGACAAGACTTGGATTCTTATTGTGTAACTTCTGAAATAACTGCATTCTAACTTGTTCAGAACATTGTGAAAATGCATGCAATGCAATCATTACTGTTGGTGCTAGAATGTAAGATAGAGAGTTCTTTCAGTAAGTAGACATGAAAAACTAAATTGTTATGTTTCACAAAGTTTGACATTTTGTTTTTTTCGCTCTTTTATTTAGACAGCCTTTGAACTGTTATACTGTTGTAAACAAAATTGTTTTTGAAAGAATTTACTTCTCGCTAGCTTCCATGAAATAGGCGTCTCTGAATCTGAGAATATTCATTGTATATCCGTTTTACTAGAATGATTGATTATTTGGGCTTAACGTCTCATATTTTTGCAACGAGGCTAATCGAGACAATGAGTGGGTGATATATGAAGATGAAATAGGGGGCTGTTAGGAGGAAAGGGCACAATATGAGGGCGGGGTGGAAAGGTTAAGGGGGAGGAAAGGGGATTGGGGTGTGGACTGCATTTCGTCTGACTCCTCCTCCTCGACCAGTCCGGCTAGGGTGACCCTACCAGAAGCATACGCTTCCGCCGGCATAGCTCTCGGGATCATCAAAGCACACAAACCTGCCCACCACGATAAGGTAGCAGTCCCTGGGCAGGGTTTTACTAGAAACTATTGATCTTTGGGGGTAGGTGTTTTCTCTGTCTTCAGCAAGAATTTTACACATCTGAAATGTTGCATGGTTGTAGTTTTAGTTGAGATTTAAGCAAAGGTTTCGAAACATGCACAGTGACATTATTTTTATTAAATACTCATTTTAATTAAATCATGAGAATGTTATTTTTTGCATTTAAAAAATTCTTAAACCGTAGCAAACGTTATTTTTGTGATAATTGTTGAAATGTGAACGTATCGGTCTTTATATGTTTATCGTAGGGAAATGCAACATTTTAGAAACATGCTCGCAAACAGATATGCCGAACACCAAACGTTAAACATGACCGTCCTATATGCAGCCTTTCATTACAAGCCCATTTATTCCGTATATTATCTTAAACTGCAGCAAATAATATCAATTGTGTCATAAATGTATGTTTTAACATAACAACTGAACACACTTGAAACACTGACGTCAACAATAGACAATACATAGGCATTTCCTCTCGTCATTTTATTTGCGATTATATCTGGCACTCAAGTGAAAAAATAGTGGAATTAACCGCGAAAATATTTATAATTTAAGCTCACAACAGCAAGTTTTCTCACCGCGCGACAGCTGCAATCAAACTTCAGTCAGGACTGCCGGTGGCCGGTATCGAACCGTCGGTCTCCCGAAATAGTCTCACGTTTTACCGCTGAGCCACCTCTATCGATCATGTCCAGGAAATTCAATTTCTAATAATAAGCCAACTATACCCTACTACTAAACTACTAGATGTGAGTAGACTAAACTAAGTGAAAACTATATTTCGGGTTTAAAATAATGTCAGGTGAAAATAAAGTAATACGTTGTAATGTAATTAATATTGAACTTTGGGATTTTAATAAAAAACACTTCCAGATATTTGAGAGGACTATAAAGCACACATTTTATAGACTCTTGCTTCTACGAGTATTATATAAAACAGTTACGTTTTTGCCCCAAAATAGTGTATGCGTACAAAACTTCCATAAAGTTTTCCATCAACACTTTATGTAAACAATTTTTTTCAACCATTGAATGTCTTCAGAAGATATTTCGAATAGTTGGGTCACCACGGTTGCCAAACTGAATGTTATAGTATGGCAACCGCACACCATGGTTCGTGTGGGCGCGGCTTTCAAGCGTACGAGCTGTAACTTGGCCCCAAGGGTGTTGAAATGTAAAAAACACCGACTAGGCGCAAAACGAGGTGCGCTCGAAATACGCAAGTAATACCGTCTGTAAGGTCTACATCCACAAGTCAAACGTATGAAATACATGTGTGACAATGTGACGGAGTATCTACTAATCACGCGATCTTATGTAATTCAGTTGGGCATCCCGCACGAATAAAAATTAGCACGCCGAAGATTGGATGTTCAACTCAACGCTTTATTTGGTAAGTAATCGTATAACATGCAAAACAAACAGGAACATTGGTACGGTACAACACTCACTCCCGAACAATCATTCACCCGACGGTATTTTTTTTTAATTTACAAGAAAAAATAGAGTATAATGTCAAATTGTGAACAACTATTTTACTTAAATGGGCGAACCTATTAGTGTTATCAATTCCAATAACCGTCACAGAACCCTTCTAAATTTAAACTCATAATCATTAATTTTTTCCGAAATTATTATTATGTGAGCTTATTTTAAAAACCAAAACACAAAACACACAAACCAAACAAGAATAAATGTATTTGTGCATGACTTACTTGTGGCGTCCATGTGCACGGCACGGCGGCAGCGGGTCGTGTCTGGCTCTTACTCCGTGACCTCCATATGGTCTTGGCCACCAAGCTTCGTCCCTGCTGCACGACACTCGAGGAGCTCTTGGATTTCTGCATGGCTCCAGCTGCGGCAGGATGACCACTTACACTTGCCGCTGCCCCTCCCCCCGACCCTGCTTGGGTAGCTTGGTGGTGTTGCAAACCGTGTAAAAGACTCGATAAAAAGCTTTGTCCTGAACTCAGGAAACCTTTATGATGGGTAGGACTTGTAGGAGACAAGGGAGAGAGTAGTCCGTCCTCTATATCCACACTTGAACGGGAACTTGTAATACGGCTACCGTTACCCCCAGATGCGTCAACGTCTGATATTTCAACAATATCGTCAATAAGCTTTAGTTCCCTCATCGCGTCGATCCAGGTTTCGTCTGTTTGAGCACCTTTGTTCAGGCCATCGTCATCTCCCGGTTTTGTTATTTCACCCTTTGGTTTAATGTTCCGCAAATTTCTATCATAGTTCACCCGTTTAAACCTATCTACTTTATCGGAATCAAGACTTTTCTTCCTCGCCATTCTCAGGTACCGCTTGATGGTATCGCTGACAGAAGGAGACACGTCATCGTGGTCCACACTGCTTCTTCTTCGGCTTGTACCCCCAGGACTCAACATTCCCCCTTCGCTTTCTTCTCGTGCCTTCTCCCTTGCTTTCCGCAGCTCGTCTTCTATAGCGGCAATCATAGATGGCGGTACTAGTGCAGTTTGCGTGCCTTCATCATCATATGCAGGTTCGGTCTCATGTTGTACCTCGATCAATGGGGGCGGAGAGAAATGTGCTTCTCGGTAACTTCTCGATGGCTTCCCTAACCGTTTCCAGCTTGATGGTTCCTCAACTTCATTGACTTCCTTCTCCCCATCGTCTCCACGTCTCCGATCAAATCCTCCAGCCCCTGATAATCTGTACTGCGGTACAAATGAGGAACTACCATTTCCACTAGATCTCCCTCGAAAACCCCGAGTTCGACGCAAATCAAAGTATAACTTTTCTAATAACTTGCGGTCCGTTAATAGGTCGCTTATTACTTTTTGCCGATTAGTAGTCTTTCCAAAGTAACGATTTAAAGTTTCTAGTAACATCTTTTGCTGGTGATCTCCCTCAAAATGAACACTTGGTGTTATATTCGACCGAGTGCTAATCACCCCGCCCTGGTGAAGCCGCTCGGATGAGCCCTGTTCTTCAAGTCGTTTTGATGAAAACTCTGAAGCTAGGTTCTTTCGGAGCTGATCTAATAGCTTTTGAAAATCAATATTCTCACAATCCGTTTTTCTCTCATCATTTAAGGAGCTGTCTTCGTCGTTTCCGCGTTCCTCTTGCTTCAAATATCGAGTAAGCGTTTCAATAAATTCTTTTTGGTCGATTTCCTCAAGCTCATCAGCTGTTCTGATAGCTTCTGGGTCTTGCCTCATTGAACTTCTAGATCTTTCCATATTTAAAGATCCTGGAAGTGTATTGAAATCTTGAGTCGAAGAGAAAGGTACATCTTCCTCAATATCTGGTGATCTTGTTGGAGGTTTAGATATACGAGTGAATTTTTGTAGGAATGATTTTGGTCTTTCAGGCTTTTCTTGTCGCTCCGTTCTCACTGAAGATGTCGATGTTGTGGATGTTGATGGACCTTGCAAGAATTCTTGCCGTAAACGTTGTACGTCGAATCGCCCGCTAGTCGTTGGAGTCATTACCATGGAACCTCCGCCATATTTCGGGTCCATGCGCATGTATTCATCGGCTTCATCCGCGGAGCTCGCCTTCTCCCGGTAGCTCCCTCCTTTCTTACGATTACGGTTTTTACGGTAGTGAGATCGAAACCCTAATGCTCCCGGATAAGAACTTTTCCTCCAAAGCAAAAACCTTGGTTCTTTATTACACACATGTTGGAAGTATGACTCGATTTTGGGGACATCTTCAGGTCTATTTTGCACTCCTTCTGGTATCAGTCGTCTTCCGGCATCCGCCATGTAACGCCAAGTCTTTCTCGTCAGAAGCCATCGCTCTCTACTTGGCTTCTTCTTACGCGCATCCTTCGACTCCTTGCTTGTCCCAGGTTGATCACTCTTTGCTCGGCCCATCGCTGCTTCGTCGTCAACCTCAGATAGTTGTTTCTTATGATCACGTCTTAACTGCTTAGTAATTTTGCGACGATCACCCATTTTCTAGTTTGTTTTCTCGGCTTTACGCCCTTGTACAAGGGGATAAAGGGAAGGGGGGAAGGGGTGGGGAAAAGATAGGGAAATCAGTCGTTAATGAGTACATAACCATCAACTCTGGTACTGCTGTAGCTGATGCGATAAAAAGTTCGTTTATGGTGTTTTATTTACACTAGCGCCCTTTGCACGATGGAATGGTGTCATGATCTAGAGTATCGGCACACGGAAACATAAACACAGACGACTTCCAACAGTATATTCTTCTCTTCATCGTCGATCAGATATTTCGCCATATTTGCTGCAGCACAATTGAATATGAAAATAATTTAAACTTGACGAATTGAATGTATTATCACTGTGTACACAAAGTTGTTAGCGGACTTGGCGTGACACTATGCTGAGAGTAGCCACTGTGAGTCGAAATAGATAAATAAACAAACACCGATATCTGAACTCACTGCACGATACACTATTACAAGTGTTTTTAAATCATCTTTGAACCGTGTCTCATAATTGATGGATAATCACCGTGGAATGGTTTTCTTGGCATAAGTGAAGCCGCTCTCTTTGACGTTAGCGTCGTGTGATGGGAGCCAAGGTATTACAGAAATACTTGCGCCCGGAAGAAATGCAAATAGCTGAGCACACATCTAAGCGTGCAGCTAAGAGGTCATTTGCGTCGAGATACGGAATACACACAATAAGGTTCATTTTTTTCAGCTGAGAACAGTTATGACACTTTTTTACTTTAGAAATGTCCATATTTTGAACATTTGTTGTTCGTCAGTTAAAAGGATTGTGTAATTTTCGTTGTACTAATTCAAGCCACAGGTGTTTTGATGAATCGAATAAATGATGAAAATGTATCAACTAATGGAGAATCACGTGCGGTGACATTTTGACTTGTAATTTAGTGTCACTTTGGTTATCATTAAACAAGTTGCTATGTGTTATAGTTGTACTAGGATATTTTATGACCTCCGTAACTCAAACCACGGGAAGTGAGCACTGAAAGCACTAATGAAGTGATACTTGTCGTCATAACATCATGTTATTGGTCACACTAAGTTATGTACGCGTCATATATATGACAGCATGCATATGAAGACGCTAGCTTCTATATGGAGTCACCATCAATTGAAAAGTACATTCAAACTGCTACGACTGTTAATATGATATATTATCGAATTTTAATTATAATTATGAGAAACGTGGTAGCATTATATTTTTTTGTTTAAGTTATAATATAATTAATACAATCCAGATATAAGATTTTTTAAATAAACTTGCACATTTAACACTGTTTACCTTTTAAGGTTGAATTAATTCAATAAAATAACTTGTGAACTTTGCCTGTAAGCGGTCTACATGCGTCAACTAGGTCTATAGCTAAGCTGGCATGACTGTTCTTTTCTCAGGCCAATACATGTAGGTTAAAATAAAAAAAATATGTATGGTTCTAAGTTTGCACAGTGTTATGAAATATGGCTATATTTCTACGGAACTTATCACTGACTGGTCATAACACTAAGATTCAACCTTGTCTACGCAATCCACTGACGTTAAAATGAATGTAAAAGCTGATTGTGTTACACGTTAGCATTAGCTCCACGTCGAACCATCTTGCGACGAAAGGGTAGGTAATAGTGTAGCAGAAAGAGAGTCGAACTTCACGCGAAAATGTAGAATTTAAACTGAACGGATAGTCTTGCAAGGATCATTACATACCGTGCTAAATGTGTGGAAATACATAATAATCTACGAAAGCTGCGATTATTTTGAGAATGGTTTAAAATATCTCGAACGGTATTTTGAAAAAGATTTCCGATATATTTTGTACACGTTTAAAACTGTAATTGAATCTATTTTGAAAAGTGTTTCGATATGTTTGTAGTGAAGCACGAAACCATCTGATTGAAGCACCACTACGCGAGCGCGCACTGCGAAGCACAGGTGTACATATGTACGTACCTCTCGACATGCGAGGGAACTTACGACTACTAAAAGCCGCCAGTTGAATCTTCAGCGAGTCGACCGATGGGGCAAAAATATCCCATAGTATTTGGCAAGTAGCCTTTCTTTACTCATCTCTACACGACCACTGAAATACACGCGAAAAATATAGACCTCCGAGTGGATTCCTTCTGGCTAACGAAGCCAGATGTCACAGGAATCAATGAAGAGGTTAATAACATTGGCACGTATGAATGATGTATGTACTGTGAGTCTGTGTACGTACACCAATAACCACCTGGCTTGTTATCAGCCCACGCATCTCTATACACTAGTCAGGCCACATTTGTTATGAATCGCACTCTTATCTCATATACACAAAGCTTGTCATTTGTCACCACGCGTTAGAGGCTCCATGTCAAACTACCCCACGGAAAAACCCTGATTTGTGTCGGGTAAAGTTGCTCTGAAATGCTAAAAATTTTCAAAATGTAAATCAATAAATTTCATCCACTAGATAATTTGGTTATGTTTCTTTCTTCCAATAAATATTTTGTCCTTCAAATATACTTATTTCTTTGGTAATGTGGTATAGGTGGACATACAGCTTTTATCTGGAGAATATTATTTTACTTTTAGCTTGTTACGGTTAACTTATGTTAGAATTTACGGGTAAGAATTATTTATAAGGCATCAAAATTGTTCCTAAAAAATGTGGACGGTTAAATTGCAAAAGTAATAATATTGGGTTATAATTGAAATAAGTTATAGGGATATTAATCAAGTTCGTCAATAACTCTACATCCGTTTAGGCTGTAGGTTGTAGCCTAGTCTAGTATGTTTTTGACATTTCCGTACGGTTATCATTTCAAATGCTTTTTTAAATTTAATATGTAGATTTTAATTGTTACATTTTGTATTTACCTTCAATAATATAGACCTAACCACCCGACAGGGTGTATCTTACTATCTTTGGACCTAACTGTGAATACGTATTTCCTTTTCTACTGATACTAATTACGTATAATAACATAATTAATTATCAATAACCTGTATACCAAAACTAAACTGTTGACTCATCTTACTTATCCATATTTACGTTGTTTTACGTCCCCGTTGCATTTCCGTTGATTAAAAAATTACTATTTAAATTTGTGTCACAGGCCAAGTGCTACTGCAAAAGTACACTGTTATTTAGAGGAAATTGAGATGGAAAGAGATGTAGTAGAAAGTTACTTGTGTTGTGTACGTTGCTACCCATAGAATCAATTGGGGACGGGGCTAGTGGCGGTCAAGGGCCACAGCTCAATGTGTGATCAAGTCACATCGATATCAGCTTGCAAGCTGGTATCGTCATGGGTTATGTAATAGTGATGTGACATGTGACTAAATATACAGTTGCATCTCGTTCTCATGCCTCAGTTATTGTAATGATAATATCACACGTCTGTTGTCAGGCGTGGCGAGGTCGCATTCCAATCACGGTCGATGCAGTGAACACTAACAAGCAGGTATGGAGAAATCTCGCGGCGAATACCGTTGAAATAGATCGCGTGGAGCGACCGTCTCTTCTGAGAATTATAAGGTTCACCTTGCTTCTTACGTCGTGGCCAGTATAATTAGCTATTTACGCTACAGCACTTAGGTAATACGTTTTTGTTTTCAATCTATTATGAGTATTTCATAACAAATGGTTAAAACAAGTGAATAATTGAAGTAAGTGAAGTGAAGTAATTGCCATTGTAGGCCATCGCAAAATATTTCTAATATCTCAGCAAATACCGCATTGAATGTGGAATGTATGTATAATCATGAGCACAGCAACGAGACATGGCACACGAGACACCTGCTACTAGGTTACCCAAGTGACGCATCGGTATGCAATGTTTATAGCTTTTATACACAAGCACTTGTAAACCAATAAGCACAGCCCCCATATCTGACCACTAAAACTGATTTAAAATGCATTAAAATCGTCAAAAAGTAAACCAAAATCTGTCATCCCCTAGATAATCTAGTGCTGTTTCTTTTGAATGTTTCTTCAAATAAATATTTCACTTTTTCATCTCATTTCATTGTGAAAGGTGTGTTTCATTCCTTAGTTCCGTGAAACTATGTGAACCACTGCAGTGTACATCAAGAGCATTTCTACTGTCAACCATTCAACTTACATTAGTTACATCATACCAACCTCAGACCATTATTTTCCGCCCTTTTCATTCACACTTTTTAAAAGGAAATCAACAGATTCCTGACGTTCGCAAAGACTCGTGAGTGCACAACCCTCATAAGTCACGCCCACTGAGTTGGAAATTTCCACGTAACCAACCAAAGTTGTAAATCATCCCTGATGCACCTGTGGCAAGTAGACAGTATACGAACTAGAGAAGTAGACTATTAGATTGGTACTGTTAGACTCACTGTTTCGTAAGCAGTGGGACAATCTAATATCAATACACATCTTGTCAACTAAAGAATTACACAACAGTTATACATTAAATGATTTTGCAAAACGCTAGATCGGAGAGGGAGAGAGAGAGAGAGAGACGTATTGAGGGGGAGGGGAGTGCCATGGACATGTTATAAATAGTATGCGAATATCTATAAATAGGCCCGTTCCGTGGCTATTGTAATAGACTTGAGAGGCAAAGGGTTTGGCAAATGCTAGCGTATTCTCACGTGGCCCGCTTGATCACACAGTGTCTAAGGAATTCCGCGCAAGATTCCTTGGACCAAGTCAAATCAAACGTCGGCTCCTTTCTGGGAGCAGCACGTGCTTAGCTTGCTTATGCTTTGCTCGCCTCGCGCACAATAAATAGATGCATGGACACAGTCAAACGTCGGCTCCTTTCTGGGAGCAGCACGTGCTTAGCTTGCTTATGCTTTGCTCGCCTCGCGCACAGTAAATAGATGCATGGACACAGTCAAACGTCGGCTGCTTTCTGGGAGCAGCACGTGCTTAGCTTGCTTATGCTTCGCTCGCCTCGCGCACAGTAAATAGAAGCATGGACACAGTCAAACGTCGGCTCCTTTCTGGGAGCAGCACGTGCTTAGCTTGCTTATGCTTTGCTCGCCTCGCGCACAGTAAATAGATGCATGGACACAGTCAAGCGTCGGCTCCTTTCTGGGAGCAGCACGTGCTTAGCTTGCTTATGCTTTGCTCGCCTCGCACACAGTAAATAGATGCATGGACACAATCAAACGACGGAGACATGCGGATCTTATAGGTGACTCATAGAGCGGCTACGGGCTACGATGGTAATGTCTTCGAAATAACAATGGAAGTAACACTCTCGGTTGAAGTCGAAGAGCCACGCGATACGGAGTCGCAATTGATATCTTCGCCGACCTGAGGTTGAAAGTATGAACGTCTATACAACTTCGAGAATGCTTTGCACCTCTGATGACATTATTGTAGAAAGATTATGACGTACGCTTTATCTTCCTATCAGTTTTGGAGCGAGTAACAAGACATGCTTTTTCGTAATATGTTCACAAAATCGGAGTGCATACAATAAACACAATATAAGGGTAATATAGTAACATTTAGTTATTATAGCCATAGCCTCCCGGAATCTTCCATCGTCGGCCATATTAGTCTGTTCATACCATGGCCAAGAGCGCATAGCGAGGGGGAATCAGTGTGGTCGACCCCCCCCCCCTCAATTTTCAACATAATGTCGTTGGTCCAGTGGTTATCATCCCTGCTTCCAATGCAGAAGGTCTCGGGTTCAAATCCCGCTTCAGGCAGAAGTTTTTTAACTTCTAATGTGAATTCAATTCCATTACTTCTTGGCTTAGGAATAAATAAACGGTGACTTTGGAACCGTCCTAGCAACGAAGCACTCAATAAATTCAAAGTTGTTCTGAATCGGCCTTGTTGATTCTGGCATTTGTCCGCAGGTGTTCGCACTGTCCAATCACTGATTCATATGTTTCGTATTTGAAATATCGATCTTTGATTGGTTATCGCTCACTCGTCGATGGTGTTCGAAGCCTACAGGGTTGGTTTAGTCACTTTAAATTAAAGTCCCCCACTGCAAATCAGTTTAATTACTGAGTGGGTAGACTCTAAATGTGAATTTATTTTTATTTTATTTATTTAAATTAATAATTGTTACATGACTTACTCTCTTTATAAACTTTTCTAAACTTGCATCTAAACTTCTAAACTTCTAAACTTGCATCTAATAGCTCCAAATAAAATACTATATAGCGGCTGCAAAAGCCTGTTATTATTGAGGAGCAAGAATCCCCCCCCCCAACCCCCCCACCCGAACCAAAATCCTAGCTACGCCCCTGACCGGTGAACCAAAAGTGACCTCGAAGTTGACCTCTTAGGGCACATGGGGATCTTCCCGAGCATTGTTATTATCGAAATACATGTCTGATTATTCCAAACATCAGTGAAGGTCTAACCGAGGGGTCTTAACACAGCTACCTGTATATCGAGTGATCAGACTGGCTTTACTGTGTTCTGTATTGAAGGACCTGAGTCATACTTGAAAAGTCTAGAAGTGGTTTTGACACATACCTGCAGAAACCAAACCGCTCGTAGACACAAGTTCACAAACGCAAACAAATATTTTCTCCATCAAAAGGAAAACATAATTATGTATTAAGACAAAAATGTCATAAAATGTTTGACGAACTGTACGGAATGCGTTGACGTGCGAAATGAACTGGTAGCTTCGCTGTGAAGGCCACTACAGTGAGTGAATAATGTGCAGCCTGCATTCGCTCGTACTGACACTTTGATTGGCTATACACAGGTGCCACGTGGTGATAGTGATGCAGTCATGGTTGTCGCGATGGGGGGGGGGGGGGGCAAGAGGGTGCACCCTCCCTGGATTTAAGGAAAGCTAAAAATGTCATCACTCTAACGCACACATATGTTTCAGTTGATTTGTTTATATAACGATACAAAATCAGTTATACATGTTAACACAACAAATAATATTATTTAGTGGGGCTAGCGTCCCCCTAATAAATATCAAGACTAGCCCATGAATGCAGTGTGCACATATGGGGGTTATTTCTTTATTCATATGCAGTGGCGTAACGCAAATCGCCCGGCCCCCCCCGCAAGAATCGTTTCGGGCCCCCTATATGGGGTTAATTAAGAGCCAAATCTATTACATAACGAAATAAACTTTTACTTGAGCTCTAATACCCCCATACAATCATCTTAAAATTGTTAATATCACAAAAAGCGGTCTCGGCGACGAGCATTCTTGTAACTGGCGAGCCAAGCTGTCAATTATGGCGTCCATGTTCAACTGCTTGATCTGCTCACAGTTCACACTCTATGCTGAGCATACTGAGAGAGCTTTAAGACTGTCTTGAGGTCTCCTCGAATATATATATATATATTTTATAAATTATTTTAAAATCTGAACATTACTTTTCGGTATGTTGCTATACTGTGAACAGAACAGTACGAAATAATATGAGCGCCAGTGGCGTATCGAGGAATTCACAGTGGGGAGGGGTTGAACATCCTAAGCATGTAGGGGGTCTGGGGCGAAAGTCCCAGCCGGGGGAGGTCAATTCGCCGAAGGCGAATTTTTTCTTCATTGATGACGTTTTACACGCCTGTAAACACGTTTCAGAATCGGACAATGATACAAGATATAATATGATAGTTGTCCCCCGTCCGGACCCGTGGATTTCTTCTAAGATTCGATCTATTCAGGATTCAATATAGTTGCTTACAGGCAGTGCCGATTGTAAGACGACCGAAAGAGGAACCCCCTAACCTCATCTACCCATAAGTCTTTAGTAATATAGGCCTATTCCTTCAAAATTGTCCCATTCCTCAAATTTCCTTCCCCGTATGGCCCCGGAGAAGAATAGGTCCAAATTGACAACTTTTAAAATATGATGACGAAAAAACAAGATCTGTACTTCTGGCAAGCCGGGCCCCCCTAGACAGCGGGCCCCCCCGCTTCGCGGGGGCGGCGGGGGTCTCCTTTACGCCACTGTTCATATGGCCTTTTTAACGATTACATTCTTTTTCTTCTAGATATACTTGCCGGCTCTCTGCGGTACAGTATTGCGATAAAACAATATGTGAAAGTTTTAAAATTTATTGTTAAGTATATATATATGTGTGTGTGTCACACGTAGAAACTTATTGACCCGGAATAATGTTAAAACCACACACACAATTGTAAAACGATACCAAGGTCACTTATACTTTTAAAACCGGCGAATTTTCGGAGTAACCCGTTCCTATACTCCTTCCTTCCTCTGCAGTTGGCCTCGGTCTGACTTATACTTTTAAAACCGGTGAATTTTCAGAGTAACCCGTTCCTATACTCCTTCTTTCCTCTGCAGTTGGCCTCGGTCTGAGGAAGGAGTAGGAACGGGTTACTCCGAAAATTCACCGGTTTTAAAAGTAAGTGACCTTGGTATCGTTTTACAATTGTGTGTGTGTGTGGTTTTAATATATATATATATATATATATATACATATAACCAAATTCCGTATAGGAATCACTTTTTCAATATCTTGAAGCAAGATATCAAGATATCAATAGAATAGCTTAATTGTGCGTGGTTGAAGTACACGTATAGTAAATTGTTTCTCACTGAATATCCCATTTGCGGTTTTCCTAAGTAGATAAAGGTTATCATCAGAATGGCTAATGGCGATTATGCGTATCTGAGTCGAGCTGAGCGAGCATAGAGTCTGCATCAGTTCTCTGCCTGCGCGGGTTATTTGTGCAACTCATTGTTGCTTCTACGAGACTACGATGAGATGTATGAGTCTGCGTCTGACCTTAAACTTCTAAACACCACGTGCATGGCTAGCTAGGCTAGCTAAAAAAAAAGTCTCATCTCTAGATGCTGTCGTGGCTCGTTAGTTGTTAGTCTACGTTGGTCTAGCGAGAGGGGCGTGGTTTGTTGGTCTAGCGGTGTTATTCCTGCGTGGCTTGTTGGTCTGGCAAGAGAGCTTATTCCTGCGTGGCTTGTTGGTCTAGCTAGACAGCTTATTCCTGCGTGGCTTGTTGGTCTGGCGAGAGAGCTTATTCCTGCGTGGCTTGTTGGTCTAGCTAGAGAGCTTATTCCTGCGTGGCTTGTTGGTCTGGCAAGAGAGCTTATTCCTGCGTGGCTTGTTGGTCTGGCGAGAGAGCTTATTCCTGCGTGGCTTGTTGGTCTAGCTAGAGAGCTTATTCCTGCGTGGCTTGTTGGTCTGGCAAGAGAGCTTATTCCTGCGTGGCTTGTTGGTCTGGCAAGAGAGCTTATTCCTGCGTGGCTTGTTGGTCTAGCGAGAGAGCTTATTCCTGCGTGGCTTGTTGGTCTGGCTAGAGAGCTTATTCCTGCGTGGCTTGTTGGTCTGGCTAGAGAGCTTATTCCTGCGTGGCTGGTTGGTCTGGCTAGACAGCTTATTCCTGCGTGGCTTGTTGGTCTAGCTAGACAGCTTATACCTGCGTGGCTTGTTGGTCTGGCAAGAGAGCTTATTCCTGCGTGGCTTGTTGGTCTGGCTAGAGAGCTTATTCCTGCGTGGCTTGTTGGTCTGGCTAGAGAGCTTATTCCTGCGTGGCTTGTTGGTCTGGCAAGAGAGCTTATTCCTGCGTGGCTTGTTGGTCTGGCGAGAGAGCTTATTCCTGCGTGGCTTGTTGGTCTAGCTAGAGAGCTTATTCCTGCGTGGCTTGTTGGTCTGGCTAGAGAGCTTATTCCTGCGTGGCTTGTTGGTCTGGCTAGAGAGCTTATTCCTGCGTGGCTTGTTGGTCTGGCAAGAGAGCTTATTCCTGCGTGGCTTGTTGGTCTAGCGAGAGAGCTTATTCCTGCGTGGCTTGTTGGTCTGGCTAGAGAGCTTATTCCTGCGTGGCTTGTTGGTCTGGCTAGAGAGCTTATTCCTGCGTGGCTTGTTGGTCTAGCTAGAGAGCTTATTCCTGCGTGGCTTGTTGGTCTGGCTAGAGAGCTTATTCCTGCGTGGCTTGTTGGTCTAGCTAGAGAGCTTATTCCTGCGTGGCTTGTTGGTGTAGCGAGAGAGCTTATTCCTGCGTGGCTTGTTGGTCTAACGAGAGAGCTTATTCCTGCGTGGCTTGTTGGTCTGGCTAGAGAGCTTATTCCTGCGTGGCTTGTTGGTCTAGCTAGAGAGCTTATTCCTGCGTGGCTTGTTGGTCTAACGAGAGAGCTTATTCCTGCGTGGCTTGTTGGTCTGGCTAGAGAGCTTATTCCTGCGTGGCTTGTTGGTCTAGCTAGACAGCTTATTCCTGCGAGGCTTGTTGGTCTAGCTAGAGAGCTTATTCCTGCGTGGCTTGTTGGTCTAGCTAGAGAGCTTATTCCTGCGTGGCTTGTTGGACAAAGGGAGAGAGCTTATTCCTGCGTGGCTTGTTGGTCTAGCTAGAGAGCTTATTCCTGCGTGGCTTGTTGGTCTGGCTAGAGAGCTTATTCCTGCGTGGCTTGTTGGTCTAGCTAGAGAGCTTATTCCTGCGTGGCTTGTTGGTCTGGCAAGAGAGCTTATTCCTGCGTGGCTTGTTGGTCTAGCTAGAGAGCTTATTCCTGCGTGGCTTGTTGGTCTGGCAAGAGAGCTTATTCCTGCGTGGCTTGTTGGTCTGGCAAGAGAGCTTATTCCTGCGTGGCTTGTTGGTCTAGCGAGAGAGCTTATTCCTGTGTGGCTTGTTGGTCTAGCTAGAGAGCTTATTCCTGCGTGGCTTGTTGGTCTGGCGAGAGAGCTTATTCCTGCGTGGCTTGTTGGTCTAGCTAGAGAGCTTATTCCTGCGTGGCTTGTTGGTCTGGCTAGAGAGCTTATTCCTGCGTGGCTTGTTGGTCTGGCTAGAGAGCTTATTCCTGCGTGGCTTGTTGGTCTGGCAAGAGAGCTTATTCCTGCGTGGCTTGTTGGTCTAGCGAGAGAGCTTATTTCTGCGTGGCTTGTTGGTCTGGCTAGAGAGCTTATTCCTGCGTGGCTTGTTGGTCTGGCTAGAGAGCTTATTCCTGCGTGGCTTGTTGGTCTAGCTAGAGAGCTTATTCCTGCGTGGCTTGTTGGTCTGGCTAGAGAGCTTATTCCTGCGTGGCTTGTTGGTCTAGCTAGAGAGCTTATTCCTGCGTGGCTTGTTGGTGTAGCGAGAGAGCTTATTCCTGCGTGGCTTGTTGGTCTAACGAGAGAGCTTATTCCTGCGTGGCTTGTTGGTCTGGCTAGAGAGCTTATTCCTGCGTGGCTTGTTGGTCTAGCTAGAGAGCTTATTCCTGCGTGGCTTGTTGGTCTAACGAGAGAGCTTATTCCTGCGTGGCTTGTTGGTCTGGCTAGAGAGCTTATTCCTGCGTGGCTTGTTGGTCTAGCTAGACAGCTTATTCCTGCGAGGCTTGTTGGTCTAGCTAGAGAGCTTATTCCTGCGTGGCTTGTTGGTCTAGCTAGAGAGCTTATTCCTGCGTGGCTTGTTGGACAAAGGGAGAGAGCTTATTCCTGCGTGGCTTGTTGGTCTAGCTAGAGAGCTTATTCCTGCGTGGCTTGTTGGTCTGGCTAGAGAGCTTATTCCTGCGTGGCTTGTTGGTCTAGCTAGAGAGCTTATTCCTGCGTGGCTTGTTGGTCTGGCAAGAGAGCTTATTCCTGCGTGGCTTGTTGGTCTAGCTAGAGAGCTTATTCCTGCGTGGCTTGTTGGTCTGGCAAGAGAGCTTATTCCTGCGTGGCTTGTTGGTCTGGCAAGAGAGCTTATTCCTGCGTGGCTTGTTGGTCTAGCGAGAGAGCTTATTCCTGTGTGGCTTGTTGGTCTAGCTAGAGAGCTTATTCCTGCGTGGCTTGTTGGTCTGGCGAGAGAGCTTATTCCTGCGTGGCTTGTTGGTCTAGCTAGAGAGCTTATTCCTGCGTGGCTTGTTGGTCTGGCTAGAGAGCTTATTCCTGTGTGGCTTGTTGGTCTAGCTAGAGAGCTTATTCCTGCGTGGCTTGTTGGTCTAGCTAGAGAGCTTATTCCTGCGTGGCTTGTTGGTCTAGCGAGAGAGCTTATTCCTGCGTGGCTTGTTGGTCTAGCTAGAGAGCTTATTCCTGCGTGGCTTGTTGGTCTAGCGAGAGAGCTTATTCCTGTGTGGCTTGTTGGTCTAGCGAGAGAGCTTATTCCTGTGTGGCTTGTTGGTGTAGCGAGAGAGCTTATTCCTGTGTGGCTTGTTGGTCTAGCTAGAGAGTTTATTCCTGCGTGGCTTGTTGGTCTGGCTAGAGAGCTTATTCCTGCGTTGCTTGTTGGTCTGGCTAGAGAGCTTATTCCTGCGTGGCTTGTTGGTCTAGCGAGAGAGCTTATTCCTGCGTGGCTTGTTGGTCTAGCGAGAGAGCTTATTCCTGCGTGGCTTGTTGGTCTGACTAGAGAGCTTATTCCTGCGTTGCTTGTTGGTCTGGCTAGAGAGTTTATTCCTGCGTGGCTTGTTGGTCTGGCTAGAGAGTTTATTCCTGTGTGGCTTGTTGGTCTGGCTAGAGAGCTTATTCCTGCGTTGCTTGTTGGTCTGGCTAGAGAGCTTATTCCTGCGTGGCTTGTTGGTCTGGCTAGAGAGCTTATTCCTGCGTGGCTTGTTGGTCTGGCTAGAGAGCTTATTCCTGCGTGGCTTGTTGGTCTAGCGAGAGAGCTTATTCCTGCGTGGCTTGTTGGTCTGGCTAGAGAGCTTATTCCTGCGTGGCTTGTTGGTCTGGCTAGAGAGCTTATTCCTGCGTGGCTTGTTGGTCTGGCTAGAGAGCTTATTCCTGCCTGGCTTGTTGGTCTGGCTAGAGAGCTTATTCCTGCGTTGCTTGTTGGTCTGGCTAGAGAGCTTATTCCTGCGTTGCTTGTTGGTCTGGCTAGAGAGCTTATTCCTGCGTGGCTTGTTGGTCTAGCGAGAGAGCTTATTCCTGCGTGGCTTGTTGGTCTGGCTAGAGAGCTTATTCCTGCGTGGCTTGTTGGTCTAGCTAGAGAGCTTATTCCTGCGTGGCTTGTTGGTCTTGCTAGAGAGCTTATTCCTGCGTGGCTTGTTGGTCTAGCGAGAGAGCTTATTCCTGCGTGGCTTGTTGGTCTAGCTAGAGAGCTTATTCCTGCGTGACTTGTTGGTTGTTTGACTTGGTTGGACTTAAATAGAATGGACGTCTCACGCAACCCAAAAAATAACAAATAACCTATGATTAAAAATGAAATATCTCCGAACTGAATCCTTAAAAAAAAAAATAGTGTAGGTATATTTAGGGTCGAATTCAGGTATAACTTACTTGCGGCGGGGGAGGGGTTGCTAGGGAGTGCATGACATAAGATGAACTTTTGTGGTCTCGCAGTGTGTGGCCGAGTGTGTACTGCCTGATGTGGCCGTCCAAGCTGATTTACTTTTCCTTCCCCTAATAGAATACTATCAGCTATCTTCTCTTGGCCTCATGTACTCTGACTTCTGAATGGCTTAATGCTTTAGATATCCTAAACGGTCGCCAATACGAAATGCTTTATTTGGAAAGGTGACCGTTTGGGAGCGACGGTTTGAACAGCGAATTGGCGACCGTTTGGGATCCTCCCGCCATGAGCAAGTAGCCAAGTCTCAGTTGCAGTAGCCATGTTCCCCGCTAGAGCTCAGGTGCACCTGGGCGTCGCGACGCCTGACTAGTTGAGCGTCTCTCCGCTAGATCGCTGCACGGACTGCGCGGGCGACGCTAGGGTTTACGACCTACATGGAGTCACGTGGCAATAGCAGGATGTAGTCACGATGTGATCCCTATGACGCTCATAACACCAATTATCCACAGAGGGTTCAGAAGCAGGAGTTTTACAGATGTTTTGGGCGTCCAATAATTACTCAACTAATATAAGGATTATCATATATTTACCTACTTATACATGAATATCATATCTACGTAAGGGTGTAAATATGTTTGTGACCGACCAAGAACAACAGTTTTTAGAATATTCTATAGTTAATATTTTATATTTACTATTTGTTGTTTTTCTTGCCTTTTCAGTTATAAAGCAATACTTCCTCAATAGTGCATACAGCGTTACACGTAAAGCTCTAATTCGGGCGGTTGCCAGTTCAATTCCGGCCACTGGCAATCTAGACTGAAGGTCTTTCACGAGAGCTTCCTCAGCCATAAAGGTGGATGCTGGGATCGAGTCCTATATAGTAATATAGTCATGGCCATTCCTTACCAACAATCCATCACTGAATTATACCGGTTAACATCAGGTAAAGTTCATGTGTACCCTACAGCTGTGATTCCTACGAAAAATAATTATTAATATCCAATAAATGTGGTATAAAGTAGCCTAAAATAGGCCATGCATCGTGCACGTGTGCGTCCTGCGTGTAGCGCGAATCAGAGGGTCTATATATAAGTCTTGTCGACGCTCTCTTGCTGTGTGGCTGACGCTGGAACCTGAACACTGTGCATCGTATTTCATTCTCGCTACTTGGAGTAATTGGTGTATTACGTGCCCCTTCCACACTACTCGGCAGTCTAGATTAGTGGAGGAACCTATACGACTTGGCAAAGTTACACCGTCCTTCGGATGGGACGTAAAGCCGGGTACTTTCCGGCAGGAGTAGGCTACGTGCCGGTACCCTTTTCCCTTCCTCATTATCATTCACCAATCATCAGGCTAAAGAGGCAACTGCGCCCTTCAGTACACTGGCCTTTATGTCAATAAAATAAAATAAATATACACTCATAATGATCGGGTACAGATTATTGTCATGGGTGTCTTCATTGAAGCAATCATGCGACATCGACTTTTCCGTTATACACAGCTGATTGTTCACAACAGCTAATTGAAGCGTCAACAGCTGCTTCCACGGCGATCCAGGCCTAGATTTTGTGATTCTATGAAAGTCGATGGATTAACTAGCTTATTGTTAGGCTATTATTTTGTTTTATAATGTCTTTACAATATGGAAAACGGTTGTCAATAACAGTCATTTAGTTTTGAAAGAGGCAATGCACTAGATTAAGAAAGTTTCAAATACTTTAACCCTTACGGTTGTTATTTTAAATGCCAATTAAAGAATTAATAATTAATTGGTTTCGAAAATAACAACCGTAATGGTTTTAAGTTTTAACATTTCAGCTTCTGTTAAACCAGTTTAGCTCTTAAAACTAAATGTATAGTTACTGTGCACTCTTTTAATATTGTATAGCGTTCCTTAGTAGTGTACACCTTTGATTTCGTGCCGTTTTAATAGTTGAAATACCTTCCACTTAAAATGCGTATACAAGTGTTCGTGGTCAATTTACACTACTCTTGTCTTATTGACGGTAAAATCGCGAAGCATTACAACTTACATATTCCAGCACGGAGTAAATATGTCTCTCTCAGGTGACACTTGAGTGGCCGCCAAAGAAGCTTCGTTTATGAGAAAACCAAGTAAGATAACAATCTCGAAGACATGAAATAATAGACAGTTGCGCCTGTGAGTTGATTACTGTGCTTCAGTGGTTTACTGATTTACCCGTGGTCAAGGTGATCGCACGATATGGCCAGTATAAAGATGAACACGCCCTGAGCCACAAGTGCAACAAATAAACTATACATAAATAAAGTACACAATACAGAAGTGGCTGAGCGAAGATGCGAGAATCTAGGGCGGGAGGTCGCCGAACGTTTTCGAACGATTTTCTCACAAAACTATACACCTTAAATCCACATCGAGGCTTGTGGATGGTCTAAAATTCAAGTTGATCGGACTTTCCGTTCGACTGCTATCGACAGACATAAAAACAAACAAAAAAACAAAAAAAACAAAAAAAAAGCAGAACGAAGTGCCATAAAGGTCTAATGGGTCGCCTAGGTTTTCCTCAGTCGCAAGGCGAATGCTGGGATTGTCATACTATCAGCCCTCAATTGTTTTTTCCCCCAATTATTTAATTTAAATAATTTCAAAATTAACTGACATTATTGTGCACACAGAAATTTGTAATATAAATCCTTGTAATATAAGATTAACACCATACTTTAAAATGTCTTTTACCAACATTTTCAGACTATAGAAAGTTCGCTAGAACAGCCTGTTCTAGGGCAGCGCTATGTATAATGATTCCCGCTGCCGTAATGTTTCAGATTGCAACACACCCCCAACAAATATGTATGACACTGTTTCGTTTCTGTAACGATCAGGCTAGTTTTAATTGAAGACTACATCCATAAATATGTCGGTATAGATGAAGCATAAAGGATGGAGTAATTAATTCTTTGCCAAGGTTGACTTAAAATACCAGGACGGGTCCTAAATGTGTAACGCGTTTAAAAATAGACTCGTGCATTTTGTGGGGAAATCCAGTCAGTCAACCCAATCGCACAGTAACTGTTGTACAACTAGGATAAACAAAACTGCGTGGTTATAGAATGGTGAGGTTTGGTTTGCTAATTCTGATCTAATATCGAAGCGAATCGAACTGCGAATGGCAAGAACAATATCCTACACAACACTCATATAATATGTGTGATGTCATTATCATTACCATGCATGTATTTGCAATTTCCAGATAACATGTTATTCGGAGCATTGTCATCCCAAACATTAACTTTTCTAAAATAAAGGATTGATTTTATCGAGTTAAAACTGTATTTCAGCCGTTTTAGCTATCTTTGCCGTATTTTACGCTCGTAATTATGCCACACATAGATAGATTTCCTAAGAAAGTTTCAACAAGAACTTGCTTTGTTTTAAGACCCTTTGATTATTTCATTACTTACTCAGAACTAAGTTTGATAGCAGTTACTGCTATACCAAGATTGATAACACTTACCGCTATTGCCTAGAGTAATGAAAAGTTCCAATCTTTGTTATATTGCACAAGAACAAGAATTAAGTATATGAATATCATAGGCGTGCGCAAGGGGGGGCAAGGGGGGGCAGCGGCCCCCCCATTAGGATAGGTGAGCATTTTTTAAATAGAGTTTGGCCCAGGGTATACCACCGCATACGCCTGCCGATCGTAAAAGACGAGAAGATAGCACCTTCCTCATATTAAATATATTCCTCACACTGTCACTGTTTCCCCAACTGCCTTGCCCGTTTGACCCGGGAAAAAATAGGTCCAGAATAGTGCCTGTCGTAATGGGCGACAAAAATGCTGACGCCTGACATGATGGTTCTAATATTACCTGAAGTACTTGATTGGAATAACGTTGGAATCAGCTGACCGGCCTCAACACCAAATGTTACCTTATCGCCAAGATTTTGGCTGTGGGACTGACCACTTCCTTCACTTTGTAACAGTGATCTCACTGATATCCACAAATAATTGTGTGAAATTAGCCCATTGAACAGACAACCTGTACTCCTCCTAATACGCTTAAAAACACGTTTAAAAATGCATGTCTTTAGAAAATCTCCTGCGGAGTTTTTTGTGGGGGGCATCCCCCCCACACCCCCCATTGGCGCCGCCGTGAAGTACTTGCATTGGGAATTTATTGTGCCCCCCCATTGATCAACCTCTGCGCACGCCTATGATGAATATCAGTTGTATTGTCCAATTTATTCCCATTTCGACGTGTGGCGATGATTTCAATTAACTTAATTTCTAGTTCAGAATCGATCAATAACCACGTCCACGCTCATTTTGTAAAATAAATCATTCCGAATATCATGGGTCAATGATCATCCTATAAAATGATGATTTGATTACGCCAATCGAGTATACGTCACGAAGTATCGTGTTACCTAGAAATAACTTGATCGAGTTGTTCACAGAGTATCAATTGTATTTTACAGTCTAAAAATAGTTCACCCATTTATTTGGAAGTTTAGATCTGTGTTTTAAAATGTTGGCTATGGTACAAGACATCCCATCTGAAGTTCACGTGTTGACATAACAAAGCAATGACGCCATCATAGCTGGCCAGGTGATTGACTTGTACCACAACGTGCTACGTGATTGATTGCAGTATAGCGAGTCAGATGATTGACTTGTACCACAACGTGCTACGTGATTCATTGCAGTATAGCGAGTCAGATGACTGGCTTGTACCACAACGTGCTACGTGATTCATTGCAGTATAGCGAGTCAGATGACTGGCTTGTACCACAACGTGCTACGTGATTGATTGCAGTATAGCGAGTCAGATGACTGACTTGTACCACAACGTGCTACGTGATTGATTGCAGTATAGCGAGTCAGATGATTGACTTGTACCACAACGTGCTACGTGATTGATTGCAGTATAGCGAGTCAGATGACTGGCTTGTACCACAACGTGCTACGTGATTGATTGCAGTATAGCGAGTCAGATGACTGACTTGTACCACAACGTGCTACGTGATTGATTGCAGTATAGCGAGTCAGATGATTGACTTGTACCACAACGTGCTACGTGATTCATTGCAGTATAGCGAGTCAGATGACTGGCTTGTACCACAACGTGCTACGTGATTGATTGCAGTATAGCGAGTCAGATGACTGACTTGTACCACAACGTGCTACGTGATTGATTGCAGTATAGCGAGTCAGATGATTGACTTGTACCACAACGTGCTACGTGATTGATTGCAGTATAGCGAGTCAGATGACTGACTTGTACCACAACGTGCTACGTGATTGATTGCAGTATAGCGAGTCAGATGATTGACTTGTACCACAACGTGCTACGTGATTCATTGCAGTATAGCGAGTCAGATGATTGACTTGTACCACAACGTGCTACGTGATTGATTGCAGTATAGCGAGTCAGATGACTGACTTGTACCACAACGTGCTACGTGATTGATTGCAGTATAGCGAGTCAGATGACTGACTTGTACCACAACGTGCTACGTGCTTGATTGCAGTATAGCGAGTCAGATGACTGACTTGTACCACAACGTGCTACGTGATTGATTGCAGTATAGCGAGTCAGATGACTGACTTGTACCACAACGTGCTACGTGATTGATTGCAGTATAGCGAGTCAGATGATTGACTTGTACCACAACGTGCTACGTGATTGATTGCAGTATAGCGAGTCAGATGACTGACTTGTACCACAACGTGCTACGTGATTGATTGCAGTATAGCGAGTCAGATGACTGACTTGTACCACAACGTGCTACGTGATTGATTGCAGTATAGCGAGTCAGATGACTGACTTGTACCACAACGTGCTACGTGATTGATTGCAGTATAGCGAGTCAGATGACTGACTTGTACCACAACGTGCTACGTGATTGATTGCAGTATAGCGAGTCAGATGATTGGCTTGTACCACAACGTGCTACGTGATTGATAGCAGTATAGCGAGTCAGATGACTGGCTTGTACCACAACGTGCTACGTGATTGATTGCAGTATAGCGAGTCAGATGACTGACTTGTACCACAACGTGCTACGTGATTCATTGCAGTATAGCGAGTCAGATGATTGACTTGTACCACAACGTGCTACGTGATTCATTGCAGTATAGCGAGTCAGATGATTGGCTTGTACCACAACGTGCTACGTGATTCATTGCAGTATAGCGAGTCAGATGATTGGCTTGTGCCACAGCGTGCTACGTGATTGATTGCAGTATAGCGAGTCAGATGATTGACTTGTACCACAACGTGCTACGTGATTCATTGCAGTATAGCGAGTCAGATGACTGGCTTGTACCACAACGTGCTACGTGATTGATTGCAGTATAGCGAGTCAGATGACTGACTTGTACCACAACGTGCTACGTGATTGATTGCAGTATAGCGAGTCAGATGACTGACTTGTACCACAACGTGCTACGTGATTGATTGCAGTATAGCGAGTCAGATGATTGACTTGTACCACAACGTGCTACGTGATTGATTGCAGTATAGCGAGTCAGATGACTGGCTTGTACCACAACGTGCTACGTGATTGATTGCAGTATAGCAAGTCAGATGACTGACTTGTACCACAACGTGCTACGTGATTGATTGCAGTATAGCGAGTCAGATGACTGGCTTGTACCACAACGTGCTACGTGATTGATTGCAGTATAGCGAGTCAGATGACTGACTTGTACCACAACGTGCTACGTGATTGATTGCAGTATAGCGAGTCAGATGGCTGAAACTGTGCTAGAATATAGCTCGGATCAAAGCAAGTCAGATTACTGATTACAGTATATTTCTGTTTAGCCAGCCCGACAATATACTTTCTGGTTCTAGATCGAGAACGGTGTACTGCAATGGCAATGATGAAAATATGAGGGTGGTTATTGACTTATCTCCTGTGTAGCACATAAGTTATAACTCTTGGAGCAATTAAATATTTTAAGGCATCACCGAATTATTCCCGTAAATCTTCACAACTTCCAAATCGTAGATGTAACCCAAGCGATTGTGTTCATAAACCTAATTCGTACAGGGTGTATTTTTAAAGTTCCTAGAAAGTCGAACCAAAAATTTCCAAATTACTAAAAAGACGAATTCGTAACTTGATTTATCACATTTTTAACGGACCATTAACAGAAGTTTCCAGAAACTTCCTTGGTTCACACACCTTTGATGAGAAAGCACGTGGAATGGAATTATAGTAATCATTATTAGCTGCTTACCATGCCTCCTTTGCATTATACGATCAGGACGAACTCCAGTGGCGTAAAGGAGACCCCCGCCGCCCCCGCGAAGCGGGGGGGCCCGCTGTCTAGGGGGGCCCGGCTTGCCAGAAGTACAGATCTTGTTTTTTCGTCATCATATTTTAAAAGTTGTCAATTTGGACCTATTCTTCTCCGGGGCCATACGGGGAAGGAAATTTGAGGAATGGGACAATTTTGAAGGAATAGGCCTATATTACTAAAGACTTATGGGTAGATGAGGTTAGGGGGTTCCTCTTTCGGTCGTCTTACAATCGGCACTGCCTGTAAGCAACTATATTGAATCCTGAATATATCGAATCTTAGAAGAAATCCACGGGTCCGGACGGGGGACAACTATCATATTATATCTTGTATCATTGTCCGATTCTGAAACGTGTTTACAGGCGTGTAAAACGTCATCAATGAAGAAAAAATTCGCCTTCGGCGAATTGACCTCCCCCGGCTGGGACTTTCGCCCCAGACCCCCTACATGCTTAGGATGTTCAACCCCTCCCCACTGTGAATTCCTCGATACGCCACTGGCGCTCATATTATTTCGTACTGTTCTGTTCACAGTATAGCAACATACCGAAAAGTAATGTTCAGATTTTAAAATAATTTATAAAATATATATATATATATTCGAGGAGACCTCAAGACAGTCTTAAAGCTCTCTCAGTATGCTCAGCATAGAGTGTGAACTGTGAGCAGATCAAGCAGTTGAACATGGACGCCATAATTGACAGCTTGGCTCGCCAGTTACAAGAATGCTCGTCGCCGAGACCGCTTTTTGTGATATTAACAATTTTAAGATGATTGTATGGGGGTATTAGAGCTCAAGTAAAAGTTTATTTCGTTATGTAATAGATTTGGCTCTTAATTAACCCCATATAGGGGGCCCGAAACGATTCTTGCGGGGGGGCCCGGGCGATTTGCGTTACGCCACTGACGAACTCACAGATATTATTAACATTTGTTCATTGTTTTCTTGAGGACGATTCAAGACACTGAAAAACTGATTCATATCCATAGGATTTGTTTTTGTATCAGCCAAATTGAAAACTTAAAAAAATTGTTTGTAACGGTTGTCATTTCACTACTTCATTAATCAATTATAGCCACAGCTATCGTAACGAGTATAATATTTTAACTTATTTAAATTCGTTGTTTTAGCAGATCACCATTATTCTACTAAGAGTAATTAAAATCGACAAACACCTTTTTGAATCCGATAGGAATAACATAGATCGAGCTGTAAATCCCTCCGTGCACAATTGTGTAATAAGCTCATTGTGTGTGTTGCTACCTATAGTTAGGTCCGAACGAAACAAACAATATATATGGTTGTAAACGTCAGTAAACCATGTTCCGTAAATAGCTCAGAGCAATGAGTAGTGAGCAGCAAGTGAGCACGGCTTCACGACTTCCTGGAGTACCGAGTGCAAGCGGACCTCTAAAACCTATAGCTTTGCCTTGACCAGGATATGAACCCGCACCACCTAGAAGCAAATGTTATTAGTTCTGTAACGAGCTATTACGAACACCGAAGTTAAGCAACCTCGGGTTAGGTCAGGAGGTGGATCGGTGACCACTCTTCTCTGAAACACTAGTTACCGTTGTTAGAGCGGATTGGAGGGTTCGAAAGCTTGTGTAACAGCTTCGTTCTTCTCATCAAATGCTCGGCAGTCCAGGTTAGTGGAGGAACCTATATGACTGGTCAAAGTTACACCGTCCTTTCGGATGGGACATAAAGCCGATGGTCCCCTTGGTACTTTTCGACAGGAGTAGGCTACATGCCGGTACCAGGCTTCCCCTCCTCCCTTCCTCATTATCATTCATCAATCATCATTCATCACTCATCAGGCTAAAGAGGGCATTTTGCCCTACACTGGTCTTAATTACAATAAAGTAAAGTAAAGTAAATTAAAGTATGACTCAGCATTATATTTGCAATTTTAACATGTAGCCTCTTTTACGATAGTTCAGTACCAATCTCTACATAAATGTCGGTACCGTTAAATTAGGGTTCCTCAAATCATGTAAAGCGGAAGTGAGCAGGAATCAGTAAATTTTCGTGATTGCTGTAATGTCGGTTATCCGCAGATAGTTGTGATATGCTGATAGCATCATATTGTGCGTTGTTAAGCGCCAGCCAATCCGTTTATTCAATCCAATGCTGGCTGTGATGCTGTGATTCTGTGATGCGGATATCACATAAAAAGTGGATAATGAATTACCGACTTCTCTGCCAAGCCACACCCCTGAAACGGACGTCCATTGGCATCAAAATATTCGAACTTTTAGTTTATTAGATAATTCTCGGCCGTGGAGCTAATATAGCTAGCTTCCCCTTACTCGGTTTGCAACGCCACATCCAAGCACTATTATTATCAACCCATATTTTATATACAAGACAATAATAAAAACGTATCTGGGTTACACAGCATAAGCTTAAACTTAAACTTATAATATACTCACAATTAATATAAAAGTAGATAAAATCATAACATTTAATGAATACATCTATGGACAGTGGCGTAACGGTGTTCTAACGGGGAGGGGGCTTTGAATCAATCGTAGTATTGCCAACACATTATATTATTATTGTTGCTGGGATTTAGTCATACTAACAGTCTTCGGGCAATTATTCAAATTACCACAATACTTATAGTTAGTCAGCTGAAGAGGGGAATTATACCAGGGCAGGTTTCCTACGAAAAATTATATATTAAATTATTATTACCGCAATAACAGAAAAATATAACCCTTCCTAAACAGCGAAATGCTAGAGAAGGTTTCAATTATGTTTAGCCTTAGTTTATTTTATACTTGTACCCAGAAAACGTAATGAAAGCCACATTGCCAGTGTCTTAAGATTTTGAAAGGGCGTTCAAGTAAAACTGACGCAGCCTTGGCTTTGCTTGTAAGTTGAACGTTGAATCCTGAACTGTTTAAAGATTTCGTAGAAAGCCTTCTGTGAGGTAGCTACACATCTGGTCTCACGATGTGCGCTTTCAGGTGATCAATTACCCAACGTAACTAGTAAAGCCACATGATGACAAAATAGCTTAGTCCAATATAAGAGGATCTTGTATCTTGAGAGCGCTTCAAGCCTTTCAGAAAGTGAACCATATCCCGATTGGATTTTGTATCAGTTAAAATAATCTAAAATCTTTCAAATAATGTCTTACGATTATCGTTTCAGTAATGAACTCATTATCAATTCAATGTCAGAAATAAAAAACGTAACAATTAACTAAGACATTGGAAAGTTTTTTTAATTAATTGTTTAGCTGATACAAAGTCAAATCTTGGGCATCAATCACGTTTTCAATATCTTCTCGAGCTATCAATAAAATACCGCTAATTTTGTGGGGTGTTATATTGCGAGATACCCATCGCCGTTAAATGTATACTTCTCTAGTTTCTAACGTTTACTTAAAATAGGTCCATTAGTGGTAATTCAGGACCGATTTTTGGATACCTGAAACCCCCAAATGCAGGGTGCGTAACTAATGAGGCTTGTGCACTTTATTGTAAGCGGTTACGAATACGTAGAGGATCTATTGATGAAATTAGCGGCAGATAACGAGCAAGATATCAGTGTGAGACTATAATAGTTACGTTGGGGGCACCCAATTCTTAATACCGGTTCTAAAAACATCGCTTGTTAATTCTTGCAAACGCAATTTAAAAAAATATTTAATGTAAGATTATTTTCTTGAAAGAAATTATGTATAGTAATTATTTTTCTAGACGAAAAATGAGTACTTTCGAAAATATTTTGTTAGCAAGCCCCGTTAACGCCCGCTACGCCACTGTACAACACAGATAAACAACAAAACAAACACTGTTGACAAAGAATAGCGCATGCATGATTTAATAGGTTGACTAAAACATCAAATACGTGTTTCATAATTTGTGTAATTGACAAAAACGAAGTAAACACAAAAAAAAAATTGCAGCACTTATCACAACGTACCTCAATACGTTTTACGCTTGTGTTTTTTATACTTTGATTTTATGAAACTGCTTTTGCTGTTTTCATTTCAAAACCGAAGAAAATATTTGAATTCCTCACATCAAAATGCAATTTTTATTAACAATGCTGTATAAATTACTAAATTTAAAAATGGTGCAATAACTTGTTTTTCTATTAGTGAAAATATTTATTTTGTTCTTACCTCCGTGGAGGCGAGAAGGGTAGTCGATGAACTCCAAGGTTGTGGGAATGCCCATTAGAACCCTCGACAGATCTAGCTTGAAAAGAACTTGGGTTTCGACGCCCTCACTTCAAGATAACACTTATCAAATTTGTTTTATGGCGAATTTTAGCGGCTTTCACTTCACAATTGGATGACACTGATTCACGTGGCTTTGTTGAGAAGTCAACTTGAACTGACAGTTTATTAGGTTCACACTGTCGCCACTAACTTGAGCAGACTTGATTCGACTGTCAACGCTCAAATGAACGGTTGTCCTGTAACACGATAAAACGACACTTGGTTCAAATCTATGGAATAATATATTTTGATGCACCTGTCAAATATTCGTCAAGCAATTTAAATTTATTTCCTAAAACGCTTTCTACTTTTTTAGTCATAACTTTCACTAAGAGCAAACGTTTAATAAATTGTAACAAAACACAACATTGCATTGATACATGGATCAGTAATCATTCCAATCAAAATTACTGCATTCCACATAAAGAGCGACATCAAAATTAACCTAGGTTTATTCTTTCTTTCTAGGGTTTACCACTGATTTTAGTCGTATGATCAAAGTAAATCAATCCGTTCTTTGCTTTCAACATGAATCTTCAATTGATCATTCTCAACATCCCACTTAGATATGAGATTTTATAACTTTATTTATTTCTTCATCGCAATCATAATTTGTGTTGAAAGCATGTAAACTGTCAGCACTGCTAGTTGAACGTCTGTTATCACTTGAGCCGTCCGTGATAGTAAACAAACCCAGGGTTGCACTTCTTGTTTAATTTCACACGTAATAATAGTAGGTGGCTTCGCACGCGCACGCAGCGATCACAGTGGGACAGTGGAGGAAGATGCAAAGCAGAGCGTATTCTTAGAGTCAAGCTTGAATACTGTAAACTGTTTTAGAGTTTGCGACTTCCAGGAACTATTTTCAACAACTCTCCTTTCCCCTCTGCTCTGCCCCCTCCATCGCTCAAGAGTTCACACCCCATAAGCGCGGTGTGCACAGTAGTGTTGTCGTTAATCGTTATACATTACATGTTCTGGGGGCTTTTATGAGCATCATCACAATTATAATAATTAAAAACGTTTAAAAATATTTATACATTTTGTTTTTGTGTTATGGAAGTTCAATAACACTAAAGATTGCAAACAGACGTGAGATGTTCAGTGAAGTCTTTGTAAAATGGACGTGTCCCGACTACCACAACGATATTCTTACAATATGTGAATACAAACATTTTGAAATGGATGTTTTTAAAGTGAATGAGCGCCGAATGAAGTTTGTGACTAACACCAGATACTGATACTACTGTTCATGGAGTTATACACTTACAATGAATAGCTCGTAAAGGAGATAAGATAGTGAGTGGCATTATGTCTTGGCCTTTCATGAGAACCCACATCGACTTATTTCTCATGAAAACGAGTAACTTTGTACCGAAACATGATAATGCAATATTGCTGTCGCTTTTCCATCGTTGCTGATTGCTGACTGAGAGAGAACCCATAGCAGCCCTCCAGATCAACATACATGTATTACAGGCCTGGGATATTATATTAAAAAGTAACTCATTTTTGTGTCAAAAATTCCCTTTGTCGTGCAGGTACCGGTTTCCTAGCGGTGACACGTGGGTGACACTTACATTTTGGAAAGGAACGTCCAAAGACTGATATAGTATAATGAGTGGGTTATGTTGCAATCAATGACCCTTTGGATAGAAACTAGTTGTTAGGATTATCGGGGGGTTGAATCGAACCCCCCTCCCCCACTTCCACCACCCCCACCTTTCCACTTCTAAGAAGCCTCCATTGGCTACTGACGATCTGTTGAAAATTAGGAAAATATTTCCAACATTATGGTTTCAAAGAACACACAGTCACACTGTGCATGAAATTATTTGTAATATTTGCCTATGGAAATAAATTTCTCACTCAAGCTGTCTGTTGAAACTTTGGGTTATAGCTCTCGTTCACCTTATGAGGGGGAAGGGGGGGGAGATGGAGAGGGGGGGCAGCCTTAATGTAGTATCGTAACCGGTTAATTGTCCGCCAACATCCCCAGTATGAGTATCAACATAATTGTAACGATTTATTTTTGTAATTTCAGTGGTAATATATTGTAAACTAATTACATTTCTTTCGTACTTTCTTGTTATTGTAGAATGGTTATACAATCAAAGCGAATTCTTACGTGCGTCTCTATCTGAGAACACAACGAACAGCATCATTACTAGAGAGGTGGTTTAAGAATAGAGATTTCCGCGTACGACAGAATTTCAAGTTTTAGAGAGTTAATTTAAAATACTCGAAATGATGATATGAGAGGTATTTACAGTGAAGATCATGCAAAGAAATGCTAGAGTAATGCGAATGAAATGATAATGATAATATAGATAGCCTGAATTGACTATTTTTGTATGTTTCTGATAGAGGTCTAGCTCAGCGATATAAAAGACACGATACTCTCATTCAAGAGGTTGTTCCGTGCAAGCTCTATGACAGTATTCAACAAATTGACGTCCAACCGAACATATACTTCGAAATACAAAAATCTAGTATTAACATTGAACACTATGATATTAAACCGTAAAATTTCAACTAAAAAGAATTAATTCTTCAAGATATTATCCATCTTTATGGTGGGGTGGGGTGGGGTAGGGTGGGGGAAATAATCTCAGCCTGAACGATCAAACTGGAAAGTTAGGAAACGAATACAAAAACGATTATGTACATGTCATAAATGCGACGATAATCCTGAACGTATAAATTAAGGTGAGTTAACGAACATTCGTTTGTTATACCGTTTTTGTTCACATTTAACCATGTATTGTAATTATTGTCCTGCATAGGCAAAGGTGTTACGACTTGCTCGCTGGCCACTATAAGCACGTGCATCCTCGTTTACTTGGCTTTAGTCACAGCCCGCTGCATGGTCACCGCTATTTCCGTACCCGCCCTCAACTGTCTCAACAGCCATGTGTTGTCTGCATGTGTACGCCTGAGATCGTCTCAATACATGGACGTGGACTGACTTTCGTCTGGCTTCTCCACTACGGTGGCACCACCAGAAGCATACGCTTCCGCCGGCATAGCTCTCGGGAGCGACAAACGCACGTGAACCCTGCCCACATGAATACGATAATGCAGCAGTCACTGTTCTTGAGCGGAAACTCACTACACACACAAAATATGCATAATGTTGATAAGATGATTAGGTAGGTACCTACTTTTGATTTTAGCATGCCAGGCTCGAATTCTCATTTTTCATTAAAGGTAAATAAAATGTTCAGACAACAGAAAAAGATGATCAACCAGCGGAGTTACAAGCTGTTGTTCAATTGTTCAATGATGCCATATAACAGCAGTGGGTCAGAAAGGTTTAATTATTTTTCTGTTTCTTGTCGAGAATTTTATAATAATTATATATATTATAAAACAGGAACAATACAAAATCGCTGATAAATATAACTTACCAAAACGGTACACATTAATTCAGTTCTCATTCCCTATGGAAAAAATATGTACACCGATAAGTTGATTTTCTGGGCTCTAACAACGTCTAGGATCCAACACTTGTGTCCCTCCGCCATCGGCGACTGAAGAATCGCCCGAAACCCCCTCCTGTTTCCCTCTGCATTTAACGTACATTTCAGAATTCATCGCAAAATTCCCATATTTTCAGATGTAGTATTAGGCAACCCTAAGCTGTAATCGAAATTGAACTCGCAACCAAGTGAATTCGAGTCTGGCACGGCACTAAGCAGCTTCCATTGGTTTTCTATTTCATGCATTAGCGTGCGTAGGGGGGGGGGGGAAGGGGGACGTTTAGTTTTGTTTCGTTTTTTAGGGGAATGTCATTAAAACTCTTCAAGCCAAAAACCTGAATTGGCTATCAGCGATGTCTTCTGTGAATTTATAGGCATCCCTTAGAAAATGCGGATTTCATGTGATAAGCCTACGTAAAAAGTCGTAATTATAATATACAATTAATTACATCGCAGGTATTGTTGCATCACTTAACATATGCACAATTATTACACATCAACAGTTTTAGCGGATCAACTATGTACGAACAGGTTCTCTTACAAATCGCTACTATGTGTGACATTACGTAATTTTCGAATGACAGCCTGTTAAACTTCCGTAATTAACTCAAAAGCCGTGGTATGTCACGCAGGTTTGTTTATATATCTTTAAAGAAGATGTAACTGAAATTAATTAAAATATATCAAATTAAATGAATATTCTCAGGTTCACTTACAAATTGATACTTTGTGTGCAATTACGTAATTTCCGAAAGACACTCCTGCCTGAAACTTACGTAATTATCTCAAAATCTGTAGTATATCACGAAGGTATGTTTATATATGCTTAAAGTAGTTAGTAGATGTAATCGATATTTATTGTAAGGAATCAAATTAAACGAATATACTCAGGTGCGAAAGACAAAAGATGAAAATGATGTTTGAACGTGAACCGCCGTGCCGACGAGACGTGAGCTTGGGTCAGGTGTGCCACTGTGCCACTGAATTTTATCATAGTTATTTTTTGTCATAAGTTTAGGGAAATGTCGTTTACACAGTTGGGTACACTGGGTCGGGCGTCATGATGGCGTGCGTTTGTTTTGTCTTTTGTTGTCATTGGAACGAAAACAAATTAGGTTAGATACACCCTAGGCCTGAAGTTTTCTTGTTTGTTAATAATTATTTTTACATTATCAGGTAAGACAATCTTCAAACAACATTATAAATAAACTGTGTTGAAACTGTACTACTACATAAAATATCTATATACAGGTACTTCTTTATAAGGGCTAAGCAAAGACGACTAGATCGACTAGGCCCTAGTGTATGTTGAATAGGCCTAGGCCTGTACCTATAAGCAAGGACCAGGCCTAGTTAGTCCCACATGATAGAAAGATGGATTGGGAAAACGAACTTCTAACCACTGCTCAAAAAGCGCCTCCTCGCAAGGGTCGACGAGCGGGCTTAAGCTTGCTTAATTCACGAGAAGATGACAGGCCCCTACCTGAAGATCGCTTGGGCAGTTCAACGAATGAATCTCGCGTAGGTACTTCATCGCATGCACCCAATCAGCCCATGCCACCACCACGAGTTAGAAGGGCAGGAGGTTGGGCTACTGAAGATAGCAAGTCAAGCAAAAAAAGATTGTCTTCCTCCACCGTTTCAAGCCTCCTTGATAAGCAAAGATTTCAATCTCTGGACCGAACGAAAACTTCATTTGACTCCGATGATGACATACCCATCATACCAGAATTGGACGATTATGTTGAAGATGACTCAAAGCCTGATCTTAGTTATAAAGTTTTAGCTGCCTTGAATCGTGTGGCTACGTATAAAGAACTGGATGTGGCACGTCCACCTTACTTAAAATTAGATGGCATCGACCTAAGTGTGCTGGCTAAATGTCTCGACATTGAAGACCACAAAAATAATGACGAGGATACGGTTTTGAGTTGGGATGCACTTTTCACTGATGTAACATCACAACTGCGTAATGATGCTGAATGCAATAATCGAATAGGTAGGCCTAGTAGGCCCACAGATGGGTAACATTATAGCTTTTGGTTAAAGGCACCTTTATAGACTTGAGGCCCAGGCCTAAGGATGTATCCGGATAGCACTAACGCTGTTCATTCTTGTTCTCGATTCTAAGTCATCAATCGTCAGGTGACGTCACAAGCAATGTCCAAATGGTCACGTGCGACATCGACCTTGCAACCAAGAATGAGAATTAGGTTTAGAAGGTCATGCTTGTTCTAGGTTTGGTAAATGGCATCCTGTGTTGGTACCTCAGCAATATAACTTGTTGAAATTATGTTATTGCTGGAAAGATGAGTGAAAACAAGAATTACCATCTTGAATAATATTCGGATATGTCCTAAGACTTGGAACTGGATCAACATATTACAATACTGGGAGTCGTTTGTTATATAAATATAAAAAGCCAAATTTTAAGTACTACACAATTGTGCGTTTTTTCCGTTGGCACATCATTTTTGCCTCTGCCCCTCGAAAACCTACAAAGGAGGTTCTACTATAGCAGGCCTATTAATACTTTAAATCTAGCTGTGCTACATGTATTAAGCTAAATGGTACATGTCTATGCTTAATAAATGGTTACTGGTACAAAATGAAATAAAACAATGGGTGAATAAAAAAGGCTAATTTCCATTATCTTGAATGGAAAGTATGACCAGTAACTTTTTATGTAGCCCTTTGGATGATTTGAGTAGTTTTTTCGCTATGGTAGTGTCACTCTTCTGTCTTCACCTACAATTTTAAATATGCTTTGACATTATTTATGGTTATAATATGTTGTTTTCGCAACCATTATGTACTATTTTTTTAGGCTACTAGGGAGGTGTAAAGTAGGTTAGCCAATGTATGTACCTAAAGTGACTTAGCACCGCCTTCCTGCTGTGTCGGCTGTAGCGTCGTAGGGGTTAGTGGGATGGTTAAATTAACAACAATAATTGCAGGCTACTTGCGCTAGAAAAGTGACAAACTACCATCTTGCCATGTCAACTCTAAGGTAATTCAATTTTCCAACCCCACATGCTTCCAACACACAACTGTTTTCACATTTCGAGGAATTTTGGGTCGGTGTGTGAAATTTGGAGACATTCACACACTGAATACTTCATTCAACAGGGTTACAATAGTGTACGGGTACAGTTTAAAGACAGTTCCACTTCCATGTGTTTAAGATGTAAATTCATACCAAACAACAATGGCATCCAGAGTACCGTACTTACATTACCAAATTTTATAAGTTGCTTCTCAACTCACAAACTGTGTTTTTTTTTTTAAGGGACACTAGTAGATATTATGTGCTTCAATTTTCTTTTCATTTCCCTGTCGGTTTTCTCATTAGAAGTACTGGTTAAAGCTTGTGTGATCTGGTAATTAAATAGGTAAACTAAAAGACTTGAAACCAAACAATGTGTTCTTCACTGTGGAGTTTCCCTGGATTTGTGAGAGTAATCTAGGCCTGTTTCACACCTTATTCAGTAGGCCATATAGCTAATTTGTGCAGAGTTTTGGAATTGCATTTATAGCTCATTGCATTGATAATCCTAGTTCTTGTTTCTGTTTTTGTTTGGAGGTTTTGAAATAAACCTTCTTTTATACATCTAGGCTACCGGTATGCCGGCCATGAAATTGTTTCGGCACACTATATCTGCTTTAAATTTCTCATTACGTTTAGAATTATTTCCAACTACTGTATAACTTTACTTCTTATGTTTATCATCCAAATTTGTATTTTTGCATAAATATTGTTGAATATAAAAAATGTGTAGGCCTATACATTGTCTTAGTAAAAAATAAAAATTGGGCATGAAAAATATTGTACCAGTATCTACTTATTTATATTGGAAAGTTTTTTTGTTAGGTCCTAAATATCCATAAATTAGGTAGTAAAAGGGGCAAATGAATCGTGTACAGACATTGATGTTGGCATCTTCCTGTATAAGGATGCTGCATTGGCCTACATTGGCCTACATACAGTAGGGCCTACTTGGAGATATGTTTTTACTTTTTTTGCAATTATTTTTAAAAACGTTACATAAATGCTAGTTTTACAAAAAGTAAGGGGTTCCCATTCCTATTTAGATTTAGTTTTATTGCCCTACATTTTAACCCTTTAAGTAATTACAATTGAGTTTCTTTTAAATATCTGCACATAATTTTCTATTAGAAGTACAAGACACCCAGCTATTCAAGGTTTTGATGAACAAAAAATACCTAGAGGATACAAAATGCTAAATTTAGAGAACAGTAATGCTAAAAAAGCATATCTCTATACATACTTATGCACGCAAGGATAATTGGAATTGCACTGGTAATAATGTGGAAGACCGAAGACGAAACTAATCAATTACTTGAGACTTGAGAGCACAGGTCTATTCATTTCTAGCCTTCAACAAATACACCACTTATTTTTCTTTACTGAATATGTATGTTTTTTTATTAATCTCTTGAAATACTACATATGAAATTTCATCAACATTCATCAAGATGTGAGGGGGGTTTTGAAAAAAGGAAGGAAACAAACCTTTTTACTGGATGCCAGAGATAAAAGCCGTTTTTGGAAATGTTATCACATCAGTGCTACATTATTTAGGTTTACAAACAACTGTACAACCTTAATTAATACCTTAAGAGCGTTCGGCAGTAGGAGTTTTACAGATGTATTGGCCGTCAACTAATTACTCGAACTAATAGCAGGATTATTATAAATATTTACCTACTTGTAGAGGGATGTCATATCTATGCATGGTATTAAGTACATTTGTCACCAACCTATTCAAAAATAATGTACCCATTTTTAAACAGATTCTCTGTAATATTTCGCCGAACATTTTCGACGATTGTAATTTATTTGCATAATTCTAACATGAGTATATAATTTTTGAGCAGGCTTGTCACAAATGTACTTAATACCATGTGTAGATATGACATCCCTCTGCAAGTAGTAAATTTTCATTATAAATGTATTATTTGTTTAAGAGAAATTAGTTGACTTAAAACATCAAAACTACTTCCGAACACTCTTAATATGTAGGCCCTACTGTACTACTGTATGTTTTCCCCCAAGATGAGAAGGAAAAAACTTGTTGCCGACTCAAGTTAGACTTTTACGATTTATAAAGTAAGCAAAATCCTTGTCGTACCATTCTGAGCTATTTGTTCACAATGCTTAAATAAAAATGATGATGTATAAAGGGAAGTTATAAATGAATATACAATTTTATACTAAATTACAATGTATTTAGTTAGGCTACTGATTAGAAGTGGTTACAGACTAAAAAACAATCAGACTTACATTTCCATAACAATACATAGGCCTGTGGAGGAAATTTATTAAAACTATCCTATATTATTAGTCATAGCAGCTCAAACTGTACCATATTTGATTGACAAGTGTGGCAGGCTCAGTTGACATCAGATATAGGCCTACCGTGTTGGTTGACGTTCAATAATTTTCTTTTTTTTATGACGATATGCTATAAATATCCTATCCAAAATTAACATTAATCTTTACATTGTGTATCAACTACATGAACTTTAAATGTTGGAATAATTATTTAATTTGAAAGAAAACTAGACGTGCCTTACCAGTACAGTATTTTTAATTCTTTTAATATTTTGGCATCTCACATTTAGCTTTGAACAAAGTAAATTGAGTACTGTAGTATAATGTAACATCAACACCTTTAGTTTTATTTAGCCCCGATACTTTCTCCACATTGTTACTGTAGACTACTCAGCCTACACTAGGCCTAACTGTTTGTTAAGGTGAACTCACATATTTTGTTCCTGAGCAGACAAAATGCACATTTTGTTGAAGTTGTAGGCCTACAGACCTAGAACCTCCCTATATTTATGTTATAAACTTGTCCCCAAATTTGGTGTTAAATCATCACAGTGTCTACAATCGTACATACAGTACTACATTATTGAAGCTAGATCAAAAAAGTTCTGAATGTTTGTACCTGTAGATCCAAAGATCTCATCCACATGCATGTCTGCATGTTAGGAGACCCTCAATATATATGGCCACTTCCAGCATGATGGTTGTAGTAAATTAGAGATTCAACTGATGTTCCAGTACTGTACTGCAGACAACCATTTCTACATTCACTTTATGTCACGGACATGGACCTACCCAGTATTTTGTCTTTCTTGACCTATTATAACTAATCTTGATGGTGTCCAATGGAGCAATAACAACCGTGTTATGGTCCAAATATGTTCGCAAATACATTTATAGACTACGGATATTAAAAGTGTATGGAAATTGGCAAGGTTGTTGAAGAGTTTTTCTAAATTTTTAATCGTGTCTGAGTGGTGTAGACTTTGATAGTTCCATCAGAGAACCACAAATCTCTTGAGCACCAGGTGCTTCAGATATGACCCAAGTGTCATCAGTACTCTCCAGTGTTTCACGACAAATTGGGCATGTCTTGTGGTTCACATTCCACTGTTCAATACAAGGTAAGCAATAACTGTGAGTACAAGGCAGTAAAACTTCTGGCTTCCGTTCCAAACATATACAACATTCACCGAGACGTTCTTGGCTCTGGGCTTCTGATGCAGCGTAGTCCAACTCATCCAGAAGCATAGATGCCGTAACTTCCATTAATGGTAGACTTGAAGGTCCTGTAGCATTGGATGAAGAGTCTGTAGTAAGATCCTGAGAAGTTGAACCAGATACACTGGAATCATGTACCATGAGCCTACTGTAAGTAGGACTGTTGTTTTCATCTGAAGTAAAGTGGTCTCTACTCTGTTCTGCAGCCAAGAATTGGCTTTGCAGTGTTTGAAACACTTTTAAAAACTGGCTTAGCGTAAGTAAGCGGAACGATACAATATTTTTTGTAAGAAAATTCCTTCTTACACATGCAATTTTGACAGTACCTTTCCACAATAAGGTTTTATCGCTACCACTCTTCACAGCAAATACCAGTTGATTTCCTTCGTTGTCAATACACTTTGTTGACAACTGGTTCAAATTAAGGAGTCGTGTCTGAAATTCTTCATATGACAATGTGCCAATTTCTGTCAAAAATCTAGCCTGTCTAAATATGTCATCTTGCACGGATTCGACCGATACAGGCAAACCTAGGTCTAATGTCGAACTATCGTCACTGTGAGATTGGCCCATATTTAAAACTAGAAAACGCACTTTAAAATGGGATTTCAAGTACTGCAAAGCAAAATTGGCATTTGAGAAACGTCACAACATAAGCTAGCTTGCTGTGTACGCCTATTACGTCATCTCGTTTCTGGCCAAGGAGGTTATATATAACCTCCTTGTTTCTGGCTAGGCCTAGACAGTAGGGCCAACTAAACTGAACCGCGTTCCGTCAGACCTTTTAGCAAGAGCTATTTTGTTATCTTTGGCATTGCTTTTGATGATATTTTTCCGTCTGTAATAAATCGTTTGACCCTGTCTGGTTGCAATGGTGATTATCTTTTTTTATATAAATATCTAACCCGTAGAGGTATTGCAAAATAATTACAATGAGCTGGCCGAAGACAACCGAGTTTTAGATGATGGCTGGCATGGATAAGAAGATTGGAATTTATAAACAAATATGGAGGGTCTAGGCCTACTTTACAGGTGGGTTATTTACTTAGTTATTTTTTGTCTTCGTCAGAAGACCCTTGTACCTGTACTGGCCTATGTAATTCTACTACTAGGGTATTCTTCTAAAGGGTCCTAGGCTTATGCCTACTAGGCCTAGTAGGCCTACATGGTCCCGTAGTTCCTATAGCCTAGGCCTAGGCCTAGGCCTATTATAGTCTAGGCCTAGGCCTAAAGCCTTTGTTTATTATTAAATGCATTGTCTCATCTTGGTCGCACTTGGCCACATTACCATAGCTACTAGACTATTATAAACCTATGGTTTGATTTCGTTCCTCGTGGATAGACTTGCTCGCTTATCAACGCTTCACATAGGGCGTTTCCCTAGTAGGCTTAGGCCTACCTACTTACAAGATAACACCACTTTGACAACATCAATATTATCAAACTCCACTTCACCTAGGCCTAGTTGTAGCACGTTGTATTCCCATACTGCACATCTAACTACTGGATGAGGAAAGCTACTGCAGTAGGTCTCGTTAGGACAAAAACAAAACCAACCAGTCTCGCTAGGTCTCGTTAGGTGGGGACATACCGCAAATACGAAGCTCAGCCGGCCAACAATCATGGCGTTCAGTGACTGTTGTCACTTTGCATGTTCATTGAGAAAACCACTAAAATCGCTGCCGAGCGTAGTAGAAATTTTGTTGATTTTTCCACTTACCCAACATTCTAAAACCTGATGATCTGTAATGTATCAGTATCAAAAGTTTTCAGATCAGATACTACTGGCTTTATCCTACACTAGTCATGACGATCTGATGCAGAAAATTAAGCTGTGATTAGATCTTTTTTGCCTGTCCTACTTTACACTTTATTTGTGTGTGACGTGTCACAGAAGACAGCTGTTAAAGCCGGGTTTATATAAAGTCACAAGGATTATGGTTTAGTTATAATCTGAGTTGGAAGATAGGGATCACATACAATGGTTCACACAAACTCGTCATTGCAATAAGTTACCATATTCCTTGTGACGGACCAATCAGGGGTTGAAACGTCACTTCTCGCTTATAACAAGCCAATGAAATGCCATAAACGATAAATCAGTGCTACAGAGCTTATACCTTATTGCAATTCCATACGACTACAACAAAACCTTGTGACTTTATATAAACCCGGCTTAATGAAGCAAATATATTGGAAAGATTTTACTGTGGAATTCACATGAATAGATCACAAATTGAAGTTGGTCACTTTGTTAAATGTTTATGTGGTCGTTTAAACTTGTTCGTATTGTGACGCTATCGACAAATACAAAAAGAAAAATATGAATATTTGAATTGGGCGCCAGACACTAGGTCAGAGGTAGAGCACAAAGGACTCTTATCTTTTAATATAATTAATAATTAAATTTTATAATTAACTTTACTTACTTTAAATGAAGAACTCTGGAATGTCAGGCAGTTTAGGGAATCAGGGTAACATTAACAAATACATTTAAAAACCAAGGTGAATTTACTAATCAGAACATTTTACAAGTTAAATGAAAATTTAAATGTTTGCAATTGTATTGTTAATGGATCCAATTATTATTACTCTATTGATAGTTCATGTTGTATTTAATTGAATTATTGGTACCAAATATTCCGCAAAAAGGCCTTTAAATATTAAAGTTCACTGACACACGGTAAATTTATTTTATTGAACTTGTTTTGTTGGTTGAATATTATCGCATATTTACGTGATGATGTTCTGGAAGGTCTAGATGGTCATGGAACCTCGTCGAAGTCCACCGAAGCTTGGGCGGCGAAGATGGGCGGCCTGCCCTAGTCCGCGGACGTGGTCGACTAAGTTGCCGATTTAAAATACATTTTCATTAAAATATGTGCTCGACAGGCAGAAATTACTTCTTGTAGGTGTAGTGATCTATTGTAGGCTTCCTGTTTGAAGGTTACCACAACGTTTCCATTGTTATGGCTGCGCCGGAGTAGTACAGGTCCGACCCTTATGGCGACGTGAAGCTAACTCCCCTGCTTGGTCCGCTCTGCAGTCTCTCAACCGCGCATCGATGTTTCCTGAAGATTCCAAGCCTCAGGCCATCACGTACGCCCGCTTGGAACTGCGTCGTAGTAAAATATCGCCCCACTCTGGTGGCCTTGGAAGACTTTTGGTTTTGTCCGCTAGATGGTGCCAGGTGTCGGGACGACAACTTGTAAAGTAGATGACGTGGTAACCGATCTTGAAGATGATGATGGTGATTGCTACTAGAGAGCACAGGTGCAGTCTATTTTTGAAAGTAGCGCTAATTTTAAATGTTCATTTTTGTATTATACATTAATTGATTCATTATTAATTAATTAACAAGTTCATTAAAAAATATTAATCTGGGTAAAATTTAATAAAGTAAATTATTGAATTATTAAACATCAATAACTAGCCAGTTTGAATATAGTGAATGAGCATCAGGAGGGCCATTCTGTTACAGTATTGTGTTGTGTTTATATCATCTTGCTTTAATGCATTTAAAAGATGATCTCGACACTACAGGCAAGCACCTGAAATCAGTGTTTTTGCTCGTTTCAGACGTAAGAAGACAATCAGCCCTGGATCTGTGAACAAGTAGTCCTACTCCACTTTTGAAATAAATAAAAATGGAATGTTTAGGTCTAATAGTTCTGTGACCTAGTGTTATCATAGTTTACTCAGAGACACTGCTTCATTTCATGAATTTCTTAATATGAATAGTGTTTTGTAAACATGCTCATTTAATGTTCATTATAAATCTGTTACATATTATTACCACTGTCAGGTAAAGCAAATTAACATGTATTGTATTTTTAAATCATATTTCCTCCAGAATTGAGTCAGGAAGAGACTGGTAATGCTTTTCTAATCTACCAAAGTGAAATGAACAGCTAATACCGAACATCTTGTGTTTTGTATTAAACATACATGTTCCTGATTTCCTTACACACAGCCCTGGCTGGCCATTCCCAGCTCTCTACAGTAAACAGCTCTAGTCCACACTTCAATGGTCCCTTCCTTGTGTCATCTGCATGCCGAAAATGGTGAGTGACATGTTTTTTTTACTTTTGAAGATGTATCGTATGATGTTAGTTCTCTGTTAAAATTCCACTATGACTGTTGTGCCAAGGTGTAATGGGAAAAGGTTAAGAAATTAGAACGTTAATGGTTTTATATTGGTTTTGTATAGAACAAAATAAACATATTGTACATTCAATAAGCAGTATGAATCTTCCTTCATTCCTAAACCATCCAGCAATTAGGTTGATTGCATGTTGATGACCTTGAAAAACGTACAAGCAAGAAACGAACACATTAGCATTGGGTTGAATAAGATGTATTCAGCTAGACCTGTAGGCCTAAAGTGAGGGCCTTAGAAAGTAGATTATCTCCATGGGCATGATATAAAAAGTGTTGGGGGTTCACGCGATATAAGGCCTTGCAGTAATATTAATTAAGACAAACACTGTCAAGTTCAGCCATGTGATGCCAGGCTGATGTTGAACTACTGACGCTCTGGAGTAGACCCCCTTTTGTCAGTTCCAAATAGCTATTGTCCTTTTATTATTCCCTACATAGACCTATTCTTATGTGTATAGACCTACTGTGCCAACCAGCAAGTATTTAAACTTCCAGGTTAATGAAGTTTATCTATAAAGTGTACCCATTTTCATGAGACGAATACTTTAGGCTCTTAAAAAGTTCTTATAACACAGTCTTTGGTGTCAAACGAAATCAAAAGTTTGCGATCGTTGGGCACCAACTTATGAACTGTGTTGATTTAAATCCAATTCTAATCATTATTAGAATACATTAATGAGAACAGTTTATGCTAGTTTTCCAACCATTTAGAAAGAATTTAACTGACTGGTTAACCATTTAACTTAGCACAAAATTGTGCTCATTTGTAAGGCCAAAAAGTTAATGTGGATGTATTACTAACTTTTGTATTTAAATAACTTGATACAATTAGGTCAGAAATTTGTGATTCTTACTGGTTTGTCTTATGGTGTTTTCCAATGGACTGCACTCGAAACGAGACCAGTGCGCACTGAAACGTCACAGTGACGTAATGCACTTGACGAGTGGAGCAACTAGTGCAGCGCTCATTGGAACACGAAAATAAACTCGGTGCAAAGATCTAGCGCGCCAAATGAAGAAGTGTAACTGTGTGGTTATTATAAATATTATTATGGGGTCCGATAATGCCGAAATAATAACTAATGACGGTGTGTTGTGCAATGCGAATATTGCTGGTTATTTGCACAGTTATATAATATGCCTAGATACCAGCATTTAGCCTACATAACCTACAAATAGAAAACGACGCGTTGAAATTATATTGCAATAGGGCCCTAGCTTTGTGTAGGCCTATCCAATAGCCCTAGACCTCAGAATCTAGGCCTGAATTTTTGGTTTAACTTCCTTAGGTTGCATCATTTGGAACAATATTATTTCGTCATCGCTGTTGTCAGAGGACACAAGTAATTTCATCAACAAGTACATATCTCCCGCGTCTAATGCCGCCATCTTTGCACTGACTTGATTGCACTTGCCTCTGAACTGAGTGCGACTCAGTGCGGCACTCGATGAGTGCAGTCCTCCATTGGAATACGAAATATTGCACTGAGTGCGCACCGAAAAGTCCATTGGAATACGATTGTGGGTAGCGGTGCGCACTCAGTGCAGTCCAGTGCACCCATTGGAAAACACCATTACTTGACATACTAATCTTGTGTGAATCAGTTCAGACAGTTCATAGTTTCACTTTTAGATAAGTAAGATAACTAAGTATTTTAAAATTAGATGCTGCGGACAATTAGTAAATGAGCATTGGTAACTGTGGCAGCTTCAATAGTTTCGTAACATTCTAACATTTTTATTTTTTAGGCATTCTGATATGAATCGAGCATATTGTCTCACTAAAAATGGGGCCACGGTAAAAATGTATGTGTGTATTATTTCTCCTAACAAGCAATGGTAACAAAACTTATGTATGGAATATGTCTCCATGCATTTAGCTCAATATGCTGAAACACAGAGCTGGGCAGTATCGAAAATACATGTATTTGAAATACATTTGTATTTTGTTTTTTGTATTGAAAATACCCGAGCTTAAAGTAGGCTATCTTGTATTTTGTATCGAAAATACATTTTTCAAAGTATTTGGTATTTTTACTATTTTACAAAATATTTCTCCCAACAAAATACATTCAATTCATCTTCTACTGATGATGACTTTTTCGCTTTTGAAAAAGAAGACAATATGGTCGATACCCCTCTTCGTTTTAAAAATAACACTAAAGGAGAGTTGGAAGTACTACAATACCTCAAAGATGAACGCAGAGACATTCAAATGCTAAGCTTGTATCCGGCCATAAAACAAATGTTTCTGCAGTACACTACAATCTTGACGTCAAGTGCCCCAGTGAAGAGGATGTTTTCATTTGCCTGTATTGTAAACAATCCACGCAGAAATGCATTATCGGACGGATTGTTCCAAAAACTTGTAGGCCTAATTCTGAAAGCCAATGGCCAATGGGCAGCAATCAAGCTAGTGCTACCATCATTGTTTGTAATGTTCTAGACATACACACACTAAGCACTTGCTTTTACAACATCCAACATTTTAAAAGAAAAGAATTTTCGTTCTTTATTTTCCGGTAGTTGTAGTTGTAGCATAGGGAAATGTATTTTATTTTAAGTATTTTTGAAAATACAAATGTATTTTGTATCGAAAATACATGTTTCTAAAAGTATCTTGTATTTGGTATCTAAAATACATTTATTTCAGTATTTTGTATCTAAAATACAAATATTTGAGTATTTTGCCCAGCTCTGCTGATACATAGGCTGGTACACCTAAGGAGTAATTTTTACATGGTTAATAAATAATTGTTGTGTTGTTGTATTTGTATTGAATAATAATACATACTAGGCCTACTTATGTCAGTCAGTGTCATGACTCATGTTTTGATTAAAATTGATAAAAAAAAACCTCTAGTCACAAAATGTTTGCCAAGTACGAGATAACAGCGAGGACATTACGTATTATGCAGCATGGAGAAGGAGCTGACAGCTTGGGGCGTCATTTCACTACCCATCTGAAGCTGCTCCAACCAGTTGGGTAACACAGCAGGTGCCAGATTCACATACACACAGCTGTTGTATATCAATGTAAGTGCATGGCTTCTTATTTATCTGTACCCCTCCCTTGTTGGACTTCCCTTACGACAACCCCCATGATGTGAAATGGATCAGATTCGGAAGATGTCATAAAACTAGCTGTCGAGTACGTTGTTAAACAACAATAAATAATAATAATAATAATAATAATGCCACAGGCATACTCCCACAATCTTTGATCTAAGATAAACTCAACCCAGTCGGAGCGTGCATTGTATCTTAGTGGTGTTTCTCGGAGATATGTTTATATCTCTTATTAGAGAGTCTAATGCTGATTGAGATTTAGTATTCAAGTTGATTCTACGTCCCCATATTTTCTATGAAATCAAGACTATACGTTGAAAAGCGAGGTTTTAGAAGTGTTCTGTTGTGGGACGGAGCTATTAATGCAATTATCTCGAGTAATGTGGTGTTCCTCGCAGATGTGTTTATATCTCTTATTAGAAAGTCTAAAGCCAATTGAGATTTAGTATTCAAGTTGACTCTACGTTCCCATGTGTTTTATGAAATCAAGACTATACGTTGAAAAGCGTGGTTTTAGAAGTGTTCAGTTATGGGACGGAGCTATAAACGCAATTATCTCGAGTAATGTTGTTTTAGTCCGAGATGTGTTTATATTTATTGGTAGAAAATCTCATGCCAATTGAGATTTAGTATTCAAGTTGATTCAATGTCCCCATGTTTTCTATGAAATCAAGGCTATACGTTGAAAAGCGTGGTTTTAGAAGTCTTCTGTTGTGGGACGGAGCTATAAACGCAATTATCTCGAGTAATGTGGTGTCTTACCCACAGCGAGTTTGTTTCTCCATATGAAATAGAGTTCCTATAGTTTCTAGATCGGGGATTAGCAACAAGCGGACTGCAAAGGGTAGAAAATAATTTTCTGACCCCTGTTCTAGACCCTTATGAGGTAATGTCTTGTTTTCAGATGCAAATCTTTTCAGGTGTAAGTTAGCCTAATGCATTCATCAATGCACCCATCCACCCATAAAGACAATAAATACTGAGAATCGTTTGCAGCAAATTACAACAAATGGTGAATGTATGTTGTATGTGAATGTTAATCTTTAATGAATTTCAATATAGCATCAACTTGTATATTCAACAATTGATAAATATATAGGATTTATGGGGGGGGGGTACTAGACTCTACCATCAAAGTTATTTACTAGTAATAAAGATAATAGAGATCTGTTTAATAGCGTCCAGGCAGCGTAGTTTATAAGTTTGACAGCAATAGATAATGGTCAGTGGTGAACTTGGATCTATTGCCATTAGACAAAATGACATGCAATCTGAAAACAACACTTTTCATTAATCTGTTCCCTGAAACATGTGTAGGATCGGGTTCCAACAGAAACAGCGACGAAAGAAATGAAGGATGTATGCATACTTTATTGTTTTAAATTACATGAACATTTATAATGTTTATCCTCTTGCACTCGAAAACAAAACAATTTTGTTCTGCTGAAATGATTCCATAAGGCTAAGTATAGACTGGACAAAGCTATAAGCACCGCAGATGGGTATCTGGCTGGACTCGCAATAATAACATTTCTAATTCATGAGTTGGGTATGGTAAATACAGGCTATTTTGCTAAGTACTTTTTGCCATAGAACTGTGCACTTAGCAAATAAACTATTGATCAATTATTATCATACTTCTGTTACAAATGGAAATAAAATAATAGTATCATCAGACAATGGTCCCCAATTAAATCAATATCAACAGGAGTAACTTAGAGTAAAATAAGTAACGGTTGCAGTTATCCCCATTCAAACATTTAACTTGAACTTTGCCAGATCGTGATGATATCCCCTCCTTCACTCAATACAGCATATATATATATATATATGTACCTTCAGTAAATTATAAAATACAGTACATAGATAAAATCTCAAATGCATAACAATAAGCCATGTGCAAAAACATAATAAACGGGTATGGCAATATGTATAATAATTATTATCAATTATTTTAATGGAAAACAAACTAACGTTACAAATTAACAAAAAAGGTAGAAGGATTTAAAAGCTATCAATGTACATAGCTATTGCTTTGAAATTCAATTTATGGTACTTTTTGAGTAGTGTATTTGAAGTAACGGATGCATCGTATACAATCATTTGAGGGTCCATACGGCCATGACATGGATCGTGATTCCCGTTTTCAAATTAGTCAAAGAGCAGCAAAACAAATAGATCCTTGAAAACATACATCTGTGTTAGCTGCTTGACACTGTTTACAGTTATTTCAAGAAAATAACTAATATTGTATATTGGTATGATGTTTAGACATTCATCTACTAAACTATGTTTGCAAAATAACATATTTTCCAAATTGTGTATAAGTTACAGATAGGATAATGCACTTCTTTGTCTTCATAGAGGCAGTGTTACACATACTACGTATACTTTTTATGAAACAACCGTCGACATAGATGCCAGTTGAAAAATTCTGTTGAGGGCAATTAAAATAACTCCCAACAACATACATGTGAATTTATTTTCCATTTCAGAAATAACAAAAATAAATTCAGACATGGTGTGTCCAACAAAGAAAAGCATTTTGGTTGAAAATACATTAATGCATATGATTAACTCTTTTAAAGCACGTATTTAATGACATAAATACTTTTTTGGTCAGCTATTGCAAAACCAAGTTGGGGGCTTAGCAATATTCTCAAATAAGGGTATATCAAAATATCACTGAAAATAAAATTTTATAAAAATATGGACGGAATGATGAGAAACATTTGCCTATCTAGGGTGACAAACTGTGTATTCTCAATAATACTTCACAATTAACAGTAACATTACCAAGTAGTTATGGAGTAGTTACCAGGCCATATCTTAACATACATTTGAAAACACAGTTCTTTGCTAAATCCTTTAACTAGTCTTCTTCCTTTAAATTATTAGTTAAGAATAAAAAAGAAAATACCTTAATTTGAAAAATCCACCAACATATTTCAAAACAAAGGAATTTTATGAAGTCACCAATAAATTTTTTTCTCACATTTATAAATGTGAGCCAGTTAATTCAACAAGGCATACTTTTATAAGTGGTAGATAAAACTCTTGTTACTATGAGCAGTCTAGTACTGTATGTGACTTTAATGGGCAGCTTTTGTTATCAATTAAACAACATTCACACAGTACAGTTATTTACATATATAACTTAAATTGTAGAATGGAAGACTCATATGTTACTTGTGAAATCCTCAGTTCATTCTAGGCTGGGTTTAAATAATTTCAGTTTGTAAATTTCAGCAACAATAACACCCCTTCTTAGTGGAATCAAATGAAAACAAAACGTATATATTTGACACTGGACATGAATGCAACAACTCGGTCAGTAATTAATATTGTTTTAGAAAAATAACGAACAAGGGAGCAAATACTTTTTAGTACATAATGAGACCAACCTTGAGAAAAGTCATACAATAACAATCATGGCAAACAATCAAAGTATGTTAGGTGAACCATAATAGTTGCTATGAATGATCCTTAAAATAAAATGTTTAATTTGTTCACACAAAATGTTGATCCATCTGTTTTAAACTCGGAGCCGGAGAACTACGTATGTTATTTGATGTAAATAATTGTTTTACAATAAGTAAGATTAACAAATCCACGACGTTTTTAAATAGCCAGGCCTTACTTAGTCCTGGTAACATATACCTCATAACACAAAGAAACTTGTAACTATTTCTTTCACATTTTCCAAAATGGTACATACACCTTTAGTACAGTTTTATTGTGCATCACGAGCTCGTCGGTTATGATCATTTTACATATACATGTACGTCTGCTTTTGCTTCTATCAAAAATAGAAAATGAAATATTGTTACGTAGCTCACTACCACCACACTAACCCTAGTTATAGACACAGGCATACGCATGTATACCGGCGGGTGAAGCAGAGAGTAATGGATCAAGGCAATGCAAAGCAGTACACTTGTTTGGTGGAATAAAGTTTCAAACATTGTACCTTCATTAAATACATAGTTATTTGGCTAATGTTATTGAGCACATAATATGGTATAAATAAAGATGATTTTGTGGATTTTATTCCCCGGTAATCTGAAGTTGATGTACTAGTAAAGAATCCTTGTCTAATGTGCAATTTTGAATGCCATTTACAGGGAATTACGTATTGAATGTAAATTTAAGTGTAATTGTTCACTATAGTAACCTAAATAATATATTGTGCTATACTGATATTTTACATAATATATTATGCTATACTGATATTTTACATATATTATTGTAAAATTCTATTGGATTTCAAAATGTAGAAAAGACAAATTATAATAATGTTAATGAAATGGCATAATAGTTTAAAACTAATAGTGCCATTTTGCTCATACTCTTTTGGTCTTCGTTTTCAATGGTAAATGGAAATTGGTTCAAATCACAGTTGGGGCAAACTTTAATGAACATTTCAATCACACGGCAATATTTACAATTGCCTCATCACTAACTGGAGTGTTTATGTTTATTCCCTTCAGTTTTAGCAAAAATTGCAGTTGTAATGTGGGCAATATGAGAATAATATTAATAATGACCACAATAAAATATTAAAAATAATGAGTCAAACTTACAGTACTAATAACTAATGAGCTAAGATGATATTTGCATAGTCCTATTCAAGATACCTCTCTAAACATCAGTTACACCCTTACTGGTCCAGGGCCTAAAACTTCATAAGCACTACCACTTTGTACTTAGTTCAAGCTTGTGCACGAGGTTATTATATTTAACATCGTTCATAAAAATAAGGCTGTTTTATTGAGTAAACATGTATGTGTAGCTACATTAATCAGTAGTTCTAAAATGCTATGCATATAGATTTATAGTATCCAAAAGACAACATTTAGAAGTTGATGCAAATTATACTGTACTAATAACATGAGAAATATATTTTGAAATATATTGATCATTATAATCTGAGCCATAGCGATTCTATTTATCTGGAATTCTCATGACCAAACGCTTTAATAATAGAATCACCTACGGACTAAGATATAAGATCACAGTAAAACATATTATGCAGATTTAGATTTCCAGCTTTATTGGTATTTATCACGAGGAATTTCGGGAATTTGATAATTTGAAAATGCAAGCATGTTTCCCATTTAATATAATCATAGATTTAAAATATGTTAAAATAAATCATTATCATTGTTATAAAAAAAAATATTGTACTTCTTGGGGTGTCTCAGATCTCCCTGATTAAAACAGAAAGTATGCGAAGAGTGAGGTACAAATTCCACGTAAGTGTAAAAAGTAAACAAGTAACCTGATGCTTTTTAAAAACTAGACTGACAGCATTTTGAACATACAGATTTAATGTTTCTACACATAAATATAGTATTGTTATTTTCCTAGTAATTAAAATAATACACTCTGTTATAAAAGCAACCACTTACTAAGCGGTCTGAACTGGACTAGTAGGTCTCGTTAAGCTGAGGTGCCGTAATTATACTACTGGACCTAAACAAGCCTGGCGATAGAACCGTGACTAAAAAACCAAACAATATATTCTTCAAGACAATAACACTCAACAATAACAGTCAGCCATAAATAGCCATTTCCACTTGCAATAGCTTCCATTTTCAATAGACAATAATTAGAATAGAAGTGCAAGAAACAATTCATAACAAAGCACAGCTTTTGTACGTAAATTATAACTTTTTATGCTAATATGAGACTCTGAAGACACAATCAGACTTGAAAGTATCATCACTTGTCCGTAAAATTAATTTGCAATCCCAGCCACTCAACCAAGGAAGAAAACATGCCTTGCGTTGGGTATCACAGCTGCTACCCTTTTGCTATGTATGTCTCAAGGTTATGTAAACAACGTAAAAATAACTCCTTTTGAGCATTTAATAGAATACAGTCATTCATGCGTTTTCATTTGCAAACACCGCAGACAGTTGGAAATATACATAACAGCTATTCTGTTGTGCGCAAAACATTACCAGTCGATGTAACGCCACATGATCGAAGATAAGTACACACACACATTCAGAATCCACGATATTTAAAAATATTCTATGTTGATCATTCAGCCGATCTTTGATTATTCCATATTAATAGCGAATCGAACATTTAATTTCAATCGATAAATATATATATATATATATATATATATATTATTAGTTTGTTCAGTCGCACAAGGGTAATGACTTGACACTTGGACGGATCATTATCTCTGGACGGATTAACAGCTTCAGTCTAAAGCAACAGTCAGTTCTCGGTATCACACGGCCGTGCTGTGAGTCTGGATACGAACTTTCTTAACACTTCCGTTCCTGGACAACGGGGGTGAGTGTCCGCTGAAGCCAGGGTTCTGTATCCCCATCGTGTCTCGAGGTTTCGGCTTCTTAAGGCTCGACCTGAGCGGACTGCGGGTCACCGAGCCGACCGTGGAACCGTTAGACGACGCCACGGTCGTCATGGTCGTCATGGACGCGACGCTGCCGTTGGGGTACGGCTTCCCGCTAGCGTCCGTCACGGACACGCCCCCGTTGTTGTTGCGACGGTCCCGGAAGCCGGGGTTGTTGAAGGTCGTTGCTGAGATCCCTCCGGGGTCCCGGCTGGCCATGGTGGGGTCGCCGCCCACTCGCCGGGAGAAGAGGACGTCGTATAACGCCAGGATGAAGAGCAGGAAGTCCAGGGCTATGAGAACCACCTGGGAAGAGACATATGTCACACTAAGTTTGAAGGATATAACACACTATAACTGTACTATAAAGTCTGGTTACCGAAAGAAATACGTTATGTAAAAGTCAGGCTCACCAGATACACGCAAATGGTAGTTGAACGTCAAAATTCGGCCCTGCTAAGTTGTCGGATTGATGGAATGTAACCAATGCAACCAAAGTTGCAATGTCACAACCAGACTGTTCAATAAGTTTCCAATCAACAAGTTTTCTCATAACTTGGTGTTTGCAGAAGCATTGTACTTGGTATATATAATACCTAATTTCACTACTTCTACATTTTTAGTTAGTGCTAAATGTAACACAATTTCAAACGCCAAGTGAAATTTGTTTTGTCAAATTTGTTTTAGTCAGATGGCACCACTGGAGTTTCCCCGTGAAAGTAGTCCCATGTCCGCGGAAGTTCGTCTGTAACCAACCCTCGTGCTCAATGTTGATATAGTCAATTCGTATATTTGACCTTCGTGTGTTTATGTCCACTGATTCGGCATCGACTGGATAACTAAACATAATTCACATGTAAAGGTAAGTCTGGCAATAAAATCTCTAATTTTATTGGAGGCAAGTCTACACAAATAGGCTTAGCGAAGGCTTAGTTATAGGTTGTTCTGCTATGGGCTTTGTTCCTGAGAGCAGCCATCTTTGATTGTGTGGCGTATGAACACATAGTCAACCGGAAATTCTTAACCAAAAATTCATAAAGCGTTTCTTTTGGTAACGGGACTTACTTTATAACTGCTACCAACCATAAGCATAATCGCCTTTCTGTAATTTTCTAAATAATCTAAATTCAAACATTCTCCTCAAATTAAAAATTTTAAACTAGGATAATTTTGTAAAAAATCTTAAAAAAAAATATATATCGCGTATTTAATTATTTTTATTTAAAATATGTTTTAAAGTCCAGAATTCATGTGTTCAGTTATATACTGTATCTGAGGCTCATCAACAGCAGAGTAGGTGACACTGACATTGATGTACTTAGTTTGAGCAGAGCAGTGCAGGAGCCAAGAATATCTCGGCCTCTTTGGATAGGATGTTCAGTCATTCGTAAAAAAGGGGGACAGAATTTCTTCGTAATTGTTTCTTGTCGATGTGTGTATGGACTGTCACAGCACACAACTTAGATTATGTTCCTCTAACCAAGAGATACGAAGGTTCAAAATGTATTTATTTATTGACTCATTTTGTATTTACATATTTATTTAATGTCATCCTATTCAGTCACAAAACTGACTTGCAAAGGCCTCACAGTTCTGGTGAGGGAACTTGCCTTTAACTCGGCACCTCCACCAAAATGTAAAACAATGTCTTTCATTTTAAAATCGAACTGATTTTAATAAATATTCCTTTAAATAGATTGAGATAATTACCTTTTGAGCCCATCTCGAGTGAACAATCATTTTCACGTAATACTGCAACGACCCATCGGTCCATGTTAAAATAAGAATCAAAAAAGGAAAACGTCTCACCTGAATATAGAAGGATTCACCTCGGCTGATTTGAAACCCAATTTCTCTGTCGTCGGTTTGTAAGGCGAACAGGCTGGCAGCTATGATCGCCAACAATGCTGCGAGACAAAAATACATTCAGGCGAATTAAAATCAGAACACTGTACATATTTAACACTGAACATATTTAACAGAACACTGTCTACATATTTAACACTGAACACATTTAACAGAGCACTGTCTACATATTTAACACTGAACACATTTAACAGAACACTGTATACATATTTAACACTGAAAACATTTAACAGAACACTGTCTACATATTTAACACTGAACACATTTAACAGAACACTGTCTACATATTTAACACTGAACACATTTAACAGAACACTGTCTACATATTTAACACTGAACACATTTAACAGAACACTGTCTACATATTTAACACTGAACACATTTAACAGAACACTGTATACATATTTAACACTGAACACATTTAACAGAACACTGTATACATATTTAACACTGAAAACATTTAACAGAACACTGTCTACATATTTAACACTGAACACATTTAACAGAACACTGTCTACATATTTAACACTGAACACATTTAACAGAACACTGTCTACATATTTAACACTGAACACATTTAACAGAACACTGTCTACATATTTAACACTGAACACATTTAACAGAACACTGTCTACATATTTAACACTGAACACATTTAACAGAACACTGTCTACATATTTAATACTGAACACATTTAACAGAACACTGTCTACATATTTAACACTGAACACATTTAACAGAACACTGTCTACATATTTAACTAGACAAATTTGCGTTTAAAAACAAATATTAGAGATACTATCAGAATTAGTGGGTATCAGGCCGCACATGTAATACAATAGTGTAAGGCTTATTTAACACTCGCACACATCTAGGCCTACTAGGTCTATGCCACACAGTGATATCATTGGGATATATAAGCTTATTTCCTGTCTATTTGTGAGACTCCATTTACTGACGTCTTTCTTGCTACTTAAAGATGTCTTTAATTGACAGTCAGAAAGACATGAAAGATATTCCATCAGCATTGTTTATAGTCCTTAAAAGATACCTTTTATGTGTATTTAGTAATATCTTTTTGTTAACTAAATTATGTCTTTAACATAACATATAATTCTATATCTGTACAGAATCTTTAATGTGTCAAATTTATATAATATAGAGATAATAGTACCGCAATATGACGTTAGTTTTAGGGCTTATTTACGATCAGTTGGCAGTGTAAAGCCAAATACACTCGCCCACAAATACTACGTTTATAGTTTCAGGCCTTATTGGCATTTCGAGCTGCCCACGGGATTCAACCGGCGGATTATCTTGGTCAGAACTTATCAGTTAGTGCGCATTATGTAAAATAAATCGAATAGAGGTTGAACTGAGTGTGTGATTACCTCCTGTAGGGTAATCCGCTAATTCCGTCACGTAAAGGTAATATCCTCTTACGTGACGGACACGCTTGTGTAGGCATTGTCTCCACTTGTTCGGGTGTACAGACTGTACTGTCTTCTGAGACTTCGTGTTGTTATTGCACATAGACAAACAATTGTGCGCTCAAACGATCATATTATAGTCTTACAGTGCATTGGTTGAATGGCTGTTAGGTCTCCACTTGTTTGCGTGTACAGACTGTACTGTCTTCTGAGACTTTGTGTTGTTATTGCACATAGATAAACAATTGTGCGCTCAAACGATCATATTAGCCTTCCAGTGCATTGGTTGCCTGGCTACAGTTGCTCTCAAGACGGTGGTTCACAACAGGATTAATCTTGGGTGAAGGGTTTCGGTAATGCGTCCATAATCTTATTCGTAAATATGACATTTGGGAATATTACAAGTGCCATTGTATGTAGTTGTGTCTGCTGTTGGGTGCACACCAACTTTAATGTGACTGATGTATTCCTCTTGAGGTAGCCGACTACCTAGGTTCATTAAGGTATTAGGATCATTGGGAAGGAATGCCCAAAGGCTGTGTTACAGAACTCAATCCCTGCGTTTGTCGGATGACTGAGGATACCTTCAGTCAGGATTGTCGCGGAGGTTGCAATCGAACTGGCAACGTCGTTCTGTATGAGTCAATGATTTTCAACATCTATAGTAGGCTAGATCGCCAGTCCCCCAACCTTCCACTGAGTAGCAAGCGTAGAGATTTGAAGCCATCTTGAAATTGGCAATTTACATTCTAATTTGGACCTTTTAGTACTGCTAGCGCTGCCAATGGCAGAAAGTCGCATTAGAAACTCCTATCCCCGCCTGTGTTATTTGCCCATTTCAAGATGGCATCAAAGTGCTACGCCTGCTGCTGCTAGCCCTGGCGATCTAGCCTACTAAAGATGTTGAAAATCATTGGTATGAGTATCTCCAGCCACCTCACCTCCATCGTTGTCGGGCGAGCACTCAGCTCACGTGAAATAATCGAGGTTCAAAGTGAGAACAACCAAGGCTTACGGTAACAAACAACATAGACACACAAAATCCGAAGACGTTTAAAATTCGTTAATATAAATTTGTAAATGTTTTTCACATTTTTCAAGAAAATCCCCAAATTGTGACTTTATTTTTAACTGTTCAGAGGAAATAATTTCTACGGTTTATTATTAACATGATTAATTCGGTATAATCGCAGAAGATAATTATCTATGGACCATGGGTGGGATAGTCAAAATAGCAAACACATATACTTGTTACTTTGATTAATTTCTTGAGCGTGAATATTGCCCGTGCGAGCAATACCAACGATTATTTCTTGCAGTGTCACCAAACTGCACCGACATGACAAGAAACACCCCCCCCCCCCTCCCCCCTTATCGTGTGCTTCAACTGCCAGCTGGGCCATGATTGATAGCGCAGGAGGGTGCTAATTCTAGCCCTTCCTAACACTTTTCATTACAAGCAGCAAAATTGCGACAGTGAGCGTTTTCCATTCTATCTAAAAAAAAAAAAAAAACTTCATTGAAGATGAAAAATTGCGCCCGTGGAATATATATGAAGAAGTGGCAAGATACAAATTTACTGGAAACTCGTTTTGTAAACATGATAAGATTACTCTGATGCTTACGAAATAGCCTAGTCCAGCAATACCAACTAAATGCTCTACTTCTCTATAGTTCCCGCCATCTAATTGAAACAAGTCGATTAGGAATAATTCACTACCTCGATTGGATGTTGTGTTTTACTGTTGAGGTATTGAAAATATAAACTAAAGCTATTAGAATATAATTTGTTTAAAATTGTATTCCTCGAAAATTACTTTTATTAGAGAATGAGAGAAAGAATAGATAAGGTGATAGATAAGACCAGGGAAATACTACAGTATTCTATTATATTCTGATTTATTGGGAATAGATCGTAAAATGGTAGGCAAATAAGACCTGTCATTCAGATTGAATGTGACTACCCCAGGGACAAAAGGTGAAGATATCAGTGTCTTCGATGAGGTAGGGTTCAGGAATTAATCGTTAAACATTATAATATCGACAAGAAGGTCTACAATGTCCTTAAACGTCAAGTATGGGTAAAAAGAAATTTGATGAACGTCTATATTATGTCCAAGGGCCAACTAATTGATATTGGTACTTATTGTATCAGCGGCAACATAGCAACAGTCGAGGAAAGCTTAAGTCCATTCCTTCTGATAAGAAAGCTTCTATTATCCCCCATTGTGATTTCTAGGTAGGTTACTTCAGACACTTGAGTAATAAAACACGCCATTGTTGTCATTCCAGGTGATTTATTGGCAAAGGAAAGAACTTTTTAATGTTTACGTCTTCGGATTTCTACGGCGAAGAAGAATGATGGCTGATACAGTTCCCACAACAGTGGCTGGATTAAATGCCGAGTCTCAGATTATGACAAATTATTAGATAATTAAGTTGGGCGAGTACCACTTTTTTATTTTGGATCGAGTTTGGGTTCTAGTAGTAAAATATCCGAGAATAGACTACATTGGATAATTGTTGGATCACGGTAGTTATTCGAATTCGTTGCGATCTATGAAGATGTTAATACCTTATGAAGGAAAATGAACGTGTTTGGTTATCTAACATTTGAAAACATGTTTTGAGTTGTCAAGTTGGTCACGTTAGCGAACCACAATTTTAATTTTTTAAATTATATCTCAAAAATTCTACTCGAAATCTAAAATCTGAGCCTACAGCAGTCTGTGCTTTGGTGTTAGACTAAATGCTAATGTATCTAATTCATTATAATCAGGATGGTTGTAATTTGTATTACTTTTTAATGGATTTTAATAAAAAATAACTAACCCACTTATTAAAATATTTAACCAATTTATAACTCAGGCTGTGGGTGTAGAGCTTAGAAACCACAGTCCGCTGTCGACTCGCATTTTCGATTTCGAGGAGCATTTTTAGATCTTATTAAAAAAAAAAAAAAAGTGTGTGGATTTTAACGTGGAGCTACCCTTCGTTTTAAAGTGGTGTCCTTGTATCTTTAGACAAAGATATCGTATCAAGGCGAGATCATGATCGAGATAAGACAACGGTTAAGATCTGACCCGGCGCCCCCACCATTAGTATCGGTTCAATATCTACACTGTTGAGTATTCTTTCTAAATTAGGCTAATTATTATTACGGAATACACGTTATATCGATTTATATGAAGTAATTAGTTAAATGTAAATGCGTAAACCAAAGGCAAAGCAAATACTGGATTCATGAAATGCGGCCGGATTTATTTGGAACTAGGGAATGAGTTAATCCTTTCGCGCATCGTGAATGTTGTTTGTATATTCCTCCGGCTACGTACCATGGCTTAAACCACTGAAATTTATTTTTTGCTGTTGCTGTATATACAGTACACACACTACAAATATTATTATTCCATCAATCTACATGTTAAGGTTGCATGTTGTAATCAGGTGTTATCATATTATATTCTTGTTTATATTCAATTATTTTATAAATAGCTTCCTAAGGGCCGGTTTCACCAAGATCAACTTTGGCTAAGTTCAGTTGAACGACACTAACACCAACTTTTAACTGCAAAATACACTGCAAGAAGAGTGAAATGTTTTATTGATGATGTGTTGCTTTATACGTCGATTTACAGATAGATTTAGTAATGATATGAAACAAGATACACATTTAAATCCCATATGCATGCAATTGTATCCGGTTAGTTGCAAATATGAAGGATATTGAAGGAAGATTTTCTCAGATTGGTAATAAATGTCAAAGACATTTAAAGTCAATTGTTTAGCCAATGCCTACTGGATAACTTGTACTCTGCTTGTGCATAATACGTACAGAAGGCAATGACAGAACTGCTTTGGAGATTATCATCACAAATCTGAACGGTGGGCATCGAGGGTTCTATCCAACAATGCATTTGCAGTTTTTGTTTAATCATTTTTACATAAAAATACATCTGTACCATGAGTAAACAAACATGTATACCAATCTTTACATGGATTATTTTAAATTTCATGGTATTACAAAAGGCAATAAGTGGCACTGTGAGAAATTATTTCCATCTCTCTGTAAACAATAAACATGCAGTGACAATACTTAAGTATCCAAAACAACAAAAATGCGAGATATGTGAGAAACTAAATAGGTACAACTCGTACAAGTTATTATTTTTGTCAAATTGGTAACATTCAGGTTCAAGCTGAACTCGATAAAAGTCAATGCTGGTGAAACCGGGCCTAAGAGGGCCTTATATCTCATACAAGCTACAGTGTAGTGAAATAATAAGACAATATGTAGAAAGCACGCAGTAGAATCGTGTGGTTGCAGAGGTGTTACGCTTATCAAGGTAGGACAGCAATACTGAGGCCACTGTTGAAACCAGGCACGTCAATACACACGGGTTGCATCATCTTGTTTGTGTAGGAAGGAATTAGTTTCTCGACATGTGATTCATTTTATTGACACATAGTATGGACAGTTTCCATTCTTCCTTGTTCTTGAAAAACCATGATTGATACAATACACTCTTACATTATAAATTACAATCATGAAATAAAATATTTAACTACAGCTTGACAATCTCTACCCTTATTAATGATTAGAGGCAGTATTTGGAACAAGTGTAGAAGAGGCAATAGGCATAGGACTTGCGCTTCGCGCTTGTGTGTTTGCAGCAAGAGAATATCATGGTTTTCGGTACTGTATAGATTGTTCTCGAGTGGTTGAATGGTTCTACTTACTTGACAAGAGTGCTAGAGCCAACTTGGTCATGACGACGAAGCTGTAGGGTAGGACGACACGTTCTCGTGACGTAACCATTGCCAACTGGAACACGCTGAAGACGCAGAAGATGCCCAGTGTTGCCACTCCAGCAGAGGCAACCATGCCAGCGATCCATACGGCCACTGGAGCAAGCACATTATTATCAGCATTGTTGTCACTATTCTGTATCCCTACATGGCTATACAATACATGTGAGATTTAATACAAGCATATTACAGCCATTTATACACAAAAAACTTATTATTATCATCATTATTCTGTATTATTGGGCACTAATAACCATGACGTTGCGTGCTCTTAAGCCCCAGCTAACTAACCAACTAACTGACTAAATATTCTTAATTATGTACACTCTAGTACAGTTACAGGTATGGAGAAATTATGTAACATCAAAAACGAACTAAATTTCTAATGTGTTTCATCCCCTAATATTATACGTCATTTAAACAGCAAGAAAATATACAAATAAATACAAATATACAATACTTTGAAACAAAACAAAAGTTTGAATTACATCTATTCATAGGTAACGTATATCTTGTGATCTAATTTTCTTCTCGTTATACATAAACCCAAACTGCAACTTGATACACTTATTTCAAATTGAACCTATGTGGAAGAAACTTAAAAATACGTCGATCGCATACAGACAACCTAAATCAAATTCAAAAACATGTTATGTAAGTAGAACTGATTAGAATGTGGTTAGGAAAAATCTCTAGAAATTTCCGATCAGATTTTTGAGGCTCAGTTGAGATAAGATGCAATTCAATCATCTTGGTATCATATTATTGTGTAGTTATTCTATAAAAACCAACTTTGCGTCAGTTTGTCACAACGAAAGCTTCTCAGCCACGCAACTGATTACTTTACACATTTACCACATTGAATGTATCTTGTGCAGGTACGGAAACATTGCAGTCTATAGCAGAAGTGTATGTTTAGATGTAAACGCCCATCCATAATTAAGATCTTACAATTCTGATTTGAATAAGTTATACGTAAAGATTCTAATAGTGTGTTTAGACGATTAAATAAAATAAAAATCCTGAAATCCGGTGGGGGTGCACCCCTAACCCCTCCCTCGCAACGATCATGGCTATTATTGAATATTAATTAATTGCACTACTGAAATTATTTGAAAATCTGATGGCACAATATTTAATAGAATATAATTTTTATTTTTTTTTATTTTTTTAAATTTTAAATTATAAAGAATAAAAAATAGAAAGAATATTTAGTGAACTGACACTGTCAGTCGTTCCAGTTGCCCCGACTGAATTGCTTCCCCAGCTTGCCAACTCACCGACCGCCACTGGACATAGTTTAAGTTCAAACCTTATATTTATGGAACCCACATATTGACTTGAATTTCCAAAGTTTTGCCAGATTGATGGTACCTCGTCCAGCGGCCGCAGCGTGGTCGGTGTTCTGTCCGCTATGTTAGTCGATCCGATCACAGAGTCGCATGGACGGTTTCGCAATTCCACTCTTGCCACTCCATTTCATTTCCAATCATTTCCACACTTTAAACAGGAAACTGTGTGTTTTCAATTGTGTTTTAAAACAAGTTGGTAACATTCGATATAACCTGTGCTTTATTTTATTTTGATTTATTATTTTCTATATGTGGGTGGATTGGTTCCATGTTGTGCCGTAGTTCCCTTGTAGGATTAAACCTACCTCGGAATCCTTATCTACAGCACCTTTCATGCACGTTACTCCAGTGAAAATCAACACATTTCTGGCGTTATTTCACGAAAGTAGAGTGTTACGAATTTCCAGGTATCTAATTCACAAGGAAGTAAATTATCCCTGATTGACATTTTTGAAGTAGATTAACAAGAGAAATATAAAATTAATTTGGTATTATTTGGACTCGGCTATTTCGTAACATGAGACAATTACGTCGGGGCAACTTTAGAGTGAGTGTTACATGTTCTGGCTCAATACTGGAAGAACAACCCATCGAACAAATGTAAGGAACATCACGTCATTACATTGACAGGTGTAAATGCACCATTGACCAAACCCCCTACCCAATCACAAAGTAAGCGGGAATATTGAAAGGGGTAGAGGGTGGGTGGCTGATAGGCAGGCAGACGGAATAAAAAACAGGGCGTTTGGCTCGGGGGGGGGGGGGGCAACGTTTTAAACCAGGCAAGAAATCCATGACACATTTCAACAAAGACCTTGTCCAAGACCAAAACAAGCCACCATTCACTGCTGCCTCCTTGCTTCTCAACCTATCTTAGATGGTACTGAGGGAAACAAATAAGTCACACAAACACCCAATTCACTAAATTCTAAAAAATTTGCCACTTCAAATTTTTAGAACAACCCAAACAAGCCAGAATATCCCACTAATATAGGCCCTGCTGGAAGACGAACTTTAGCAGAGCTTTTAGGCTCACAGACATAGATTGGCGGACGTGCAACAAAGTAAGACACCTGCTTATGTGTTTACAGTATAGATATAATGGACTGATTTCAGGCTTGGTTGCGTTTATATAATATTGTCTGCGTCATTTCGCAATATTGAGATGCAAAGCGCGCACACGTTCTGTCTAGGATGCTTTGCGAGGCTGCCAGGTTCCCAGGTTGCCACTGCACGCATAGCTTATCGCTCTTCTGTGCCAGGCACTAGCGGCCATAAAGCCCAGTGGCGTATCTTCGCTCACTATCTATGGGGGGGGGGGCTAACACTCTTGTTGTTATAACATCGATCGTGTGTTTAAATTGCAACAATAGTATTTTCGTCATAGATCGATCACGTGATTTAAAAGTTGTAAGTTATGACGTGATAACTTTTTCGAGAATAGAGCCGCTGGGTGTGGACTCGGGTTGAATTCGAGTATATTTTAGAGTATGCATTGCCGTGTCTGGTTTAGCTTACACATGGATGTTACTCCCCTTGTTTAGTCTCGCAAACCATGTTGAATATTCAACGGACAAAACTGAAAGCAAATACCCAATATCGTGTTGTCGGGATACCGGATTTCCATATAGGTCCGATTTTCAGCAGTGATTCCGGCGTACTGTATTTTCATTTCGATGGCTAAACTTTTTTAATGATTTGAATTATACAATTACAATGTTTTTATTCATATCTGACGCGTTGGCTGAAAGTTCATTTTTGCTATTTAGCTAAAGTTTGTTAGAGTTCGGCTTTTTGAATAGAAAGTTGGAATTTATCGATGATGAAGTAAAATGTCATTCAGACCGTGTTGCACGAATTTACAACGCTTTTCATAAATGTTAGTAATTTTATGTTTTCATAATGAGTTAGTTTTATTGTTATTGCGCTTTGAGTATTGTGGTTGTTGAGGACATGATTGGCATCTTTTTGCCCAATGGGTTCTCTGACGGTTGTGGACCAACCTTCAGTGAATATCATCGAACTGAACTACAACTATTATTTGATTTCGTCACCATCATAATCAGTAAGACATTTACATTCTCCAAGAATGGAGTGTTTTGAGTATCGTTCTTTTGTTTTTTAAGGTGTGGTATTTAAATCAGTTCTTACACTTTAATTTTAGGTCTTGTAGTTGAATGTATTCCATGATGTTTTACTATTGTGGCTCTTACACAATAAGTTTAGACTATAATTATAGCTGTCATTTTCGTTTGCAAGTATTGCCAATGGTGACTTACTAAAAAACAAAGTAGAAGCTTAGTTTAGTTGAATGGAATTGAATTGAGTGGCAACTGAATTATGATTTTAAATTTTGGCTTTCGCGACCCTGGATCGTCGCCAAAATAAGAGATCAACCCCAAATACCATGACCATCATCAATAACAGTAACAACTACACAATTAAGAAGCTGCCTTACCTAGGTCCCAATAATTCACCAGTTCCGATTTAGTAAACTCTGTTTGGTAACAGCAAACATTCCATTGAATGTGTTTGATCGTATAAGCTCCGGTTACCGACTTATCGGAGTTTAACATTTTGTGAAACCGGCCCCTAGCCTGAACAACCAAAGCAAATGAACAAACCCATTTGGGAAGTGTAAATTCACACTTTACAGCGAAAAGTCTCCCGTTCATCATTTATCATCTACAAATAAATGTATTACTATGATTGTTGTTCCCGTTTTGGATTGGAGGACAGATCCAACGCCTCGACTCCCAAGTAGTTATGCAACGTAAGGCTTATCACGTATCACAATTGCCTGACACATCGGACATCCATTCAACCGTACCAATGCATGACTCAGACGTGTTATTCCAAGATAGTCTTATAACAACCCAAGACAATTACTCTGACGTCATATGTTTATGTCGTGCGCATTACTTGCAATCTCAAGACATGCAGACAACTTCAGGGGCGTCGGTTGGCAACAGTTTATCATGTTCGACGAAGTGTCAGTTATACACTGTTGCCAATTATCAATGGTATCTTCCTCAAGAACAATATAGTGTCGCAGGGCTATTCCTGAAATTAGTCACGGGTGTGAGTGACGCACTTTTCCAAGACTTGTATAATAAGGAAGTGGTTTTGAGGCTTATCTATACTTAAGATGATTTAAATCAGTTAGATAGGTATGACAACAATTGAGAATGTAAAATCGATGAGGATGTTGGTCAATGAATCAATTGACATAACATTTATAAAGTAGTTTCTAATGGTTGTGCATTGTTGTAATTGAAGATTTACAGCGTCTTAGCGGTACAAAGAGTTAATCACATACCGTGATAGATTTCAGGAATATCCCTCTTGGTTGGCGTATCAGAGGATGAATAAGAATGAAGGAGGATTATGAAAATACGCGCTTTTATTGGAGGATTCAAACCCGCGCGGCCCTCTCCCAAACACTGTTACATGACATAAATGGCTAACAATTGAAATTCATTACATTTTTAATGTCGATATATGCTGTTTTGGTGTAGACAGTTTTTAATGTTGAAATAAATGGTGATTTTTAAAGCTAGTAAACTGACATAAAAACCGAATAATTAGCGAATGCGGCTTCCACCAGGCTGGCGATATTGCGTTGCTGTCAAACCGGGGTGGCTGTTGTTGAGGAGGGGGGAGGGGGGGGGGGGCGGACAAGCGAAGCGTCTTTCTAATTAACACGTTTCCTTGGTTTTTCATAACTGAAGCTCCGGAGGGACACTTCGTTTCCGTTTACAATATTGAATATTGTGTAGAAACTTGTAATTTGTTCTCGGTTTGTAAAACACATTTAGACGCGCACAGTTTTTTCTCGGGAAATTGTAAAAATATTAATTTCCGTGTTATAAAGACCTCAATTATTTATAAAAACTGTTAAGTTCGAATGGTTTCATCACAGATAGCAAATTCATTACGTGGTAATTAGTTACCTGCAGTTTCATCATTGGCTTTGTCAAGCTCTTGCGGTCTCGACTCCGCATGTTTGGTGATGTCTGCAACAAGACTTCGCTTGGCACACTATTTATTTCAAGTCAGTCCAAGAGATTCCGAGTGCTGCATCATGCATTTCCACTTAGCCAGCCAGTATGCCAGTCTCTTGTGATACCATAAAGCAAGGTCCTTGATCATTAATTTCTACCTTCATCCCTTCTGCCGAGAAGAGACGTAAAGAGTGCTTACGCTAACTAGATCCAAACAGCTCGATCGAGTTAATTGGATCCATTGTGATCACATGTTGGACTAACTCGATCCACGGCGGTTCGCGAACGGACGAACTTATGTTACTTAAGTTAAGGCAAAAGTTACGTACGGATCTTATAGGGGATGTTACTACAAAGGTTACGAGTTATAAAGGCGTGCGTTACGCCTCACAGTCAATGATATGATAATGATATAATTGATCTCTCAGGACAGGAGTTTTCATAATTCGCTCTGATATTGTCTGAAAGTTTCTGCTATTGATATTGTGTCTGGATCCAACTAACCCTGGTCTGAGAGAGTTAACATCACATCGCTGCGTCTATGAACAGAATGTATTGAGTGAAGGCAGACAGGCACCAGGTGCACAGACATCGCCCGCTAAGGGTTTCAGTGTCAGACGGGTGGCCGTGACCTTGAGACACACACGGAGGGAGTCCCAGATACGCGTAAAGTGGGAATAAAGCTGTATACTTTTTAATTTGGTGTCAAGATTTAGTTCCTCGTTTTCGCATACGTTTCTACATGCCATTAACTTCGTTTTGCGGGTACGTTTACGTTTACTATGCGTTTATGTGTAAATTGCGAGTACGTTTGTTACGAGTGGGTTGTGTTATTTGTATATTATTTTTGTCAGTGTGTGTTTGCATTTTTTGTATCCTCCTCGTGTGCGCTTGCGGACATGTTTTCTTCTCTCGTGATTTATGTTGTTTTTCTGTTGTTTTTCAGCCACGGCCTTCTGTCTGGCCTGCTCGTTCACCCTCTTTGAAACTTGATGATAGTAGTAAGTAGTTAATCCTTAGTCTAGTTTCATTCTGTTGATGGGTACAGAGAGCTCTGTATGCTTCCTGCTCTGGCTCTGGGATGGGATGGGTGAATTACAATTACAATGTGCTCGTGACTTACGGACTGGCTTGAACCTTGTGACTCCCACTCCGCAACGCTCTCGACCATACATCAGCTGTTTGCACGTCTGCCATGGCCCGAAGTAACCTCGCTCGGCGGACGGCCCGGCTAGAACCAGAGGAACATTGCTATGAGCGACACAAAACACACTTTACTCCTTTCGAGTCTTACAAATGTGCATGCAAGAAGTCTAGTTAAACTACAGGTTTCATTTGTACTAAGTGATACACATGTGTTACAAGTCGATTAGGTTAAATTATTTTGTGTATATAAAATTAATTAATAACTTTTTCGTACGAGGAATAACTGTTATAAGGTGCACTCCAGCATTACCTGATGTGCACCTCTCCAGGTGACTGAATAACTAGGTATATAAGAGTGTTGGATATTTGGGAAGGAATGTCCGAGGGCTGTTAGTAGGACTCAATCCCAGCATTTGATTTCACGATTGGGGGGGGGGGGGGGGGGGTCCAACCCGTTTCACATTGTATCTTAGAGGGTCACATATGAGAGAGATATTGCTGAATTATTTGTAAATCAATTGATTTTACATCAAACACAAATAAAATTAAAACTGTTTCGAAATTAAAACTTAAAATGATTAAAAGCAAAGCAAGACAAAAGAAGCCTACACAATATGCAGGTGCGTTCATATTATTGTAACAACAATGAATAATACACATAACAATGACCCATATGATAACACAGGACAGCTGAATGATTGTTGCTAGACTTTTATTTTCTTTGTCAACATTGATTTTCCTTGTGGACAACCGTATGTTTGGTCAGTCACGTGTCCGTTATACGTGTGGCTGTCTCAAGACGCTACACTTAGGTCGTCGCGGCGCCAAGAGATGGCGCCACCAGTAGGGGAGCGCTGCAACTCGGTCACGGCGGTGCGGAACTGATCCCACTCGGAACAACCCCCTCACGGAAAAACTCCCGCACAGAACAACTCCCTCATAGAACAACTCCCTCACGAAATAACTCCCACATTTTGCAGGTAGCCAAGCAGTGCTTTGTTGCCAAATGTTCACTAATGATTTTGATAGTCGTTAAACAAACCTAATTTTCATAATATGGATTAGGTTAGGTTTGGAGGTGTGTACAACGACTATCAAGATCAATACTAAACATTAAGGCAATGCAGAGTTGCTCGGTTTCCTTCGGGACTGCAAAATGCGAAAGTTGTTGCATGTGGGGGTTGTTCCATGTGGGAGTTATTCTGTGTAGGAGTTGTTCCGTGTTCCCCCGGTCACCAAATCACATTCATGCAGATGACGATGGCGAAGAGGGGAAACCCAGTCATAGTATTTTCATTTGCCCCTTCACTCCCCTTTGTTGTGAACTGCTAGATCGACTCGAAACGTGGATAATCATATTTTGTCGCTTATACTCAATGAGCATTTCACTTCTTGAGACTGCTAAATTACGGCCAGTTACGATTTATATATCACAAGATATTGTTTGTATGCGCTTCGATAATTTATATGCTAATATATCAGTACATTCTTTAAAGTGTGTATAACATATTTCATATCGTGTATGTTATTTTTATTTGCTTAAAAATTGGTATGATTGTCTATAATTTGATCTCAACATATTCGTTACCTACAAACTCGCATATAAATAAAAGAAAACACTTGTTTTGGTATAGTATGTGTTTCAATACATTTATTCGTTTAAAAAGGGACAACTGGCGGGAGGGCGGGGGGGGGGGCTGTTTCACCCGAATAGATAGATAGACACTGTCCTCCCCCCCCCCCCCCCCCCCCCCTGGAAAATATCCCCGCGGCGCCCATGCACGTTTATCACACGTCACACCACGACTGAAGAAGAGCTTACGCTCACATTCTTAATGTTATGAAATCAAGATACTGTCATTTTGACATTGACATTTTGTTTTGCTCACGTTTGCGTTTCAACATTCAGCCTACGTGAGTAAAACTTCTCCGTAGCTGAAAACCAAACATATGATCACGTGCGCGCGTGACTTTCAGTTACATAAGTTTACTACTACTACTACTACTACTACTACTACTACTACACACAACACACCCAGTGTTGTAAAGTAACTGAGTAAAAGTAATTGAGTAAAAGTAATTAATTACTTTTTGAGTAACTGAGTTACTACTTTAATTACTTTTATTTCAATGTAACTGTAACTGTAACTCAATTACTTTTATAAGTAATTATACTCAGTTTTCAGTTACTTTTTAGAGTTACTTTTCTTAAGCATGCTCGTTCTGTAGTGGTACAAAATTAAAAAAATACCGCTTTGTATCAACCTAAAAAACAAACAAAAAACGAATTTTTGTGTGTGTCATATGATGGAACTACATTTTTCTACGATTTCGTATTGCCCGCTAAGGACAGGCCAGCTGATAGTTCTAGGCGCCAACCGACGTAGCGGCTCAGCACCGCAGGGTTAATTAACAAACATGACAACAATAAACTAATACAACTGCCAGCTGTAACGAAAATTGTAATGATTAGATTCCCGTAGATTTTGTTAGTTAGTGCCCGCAGAGTCTTAGATGTTAATATAAAAAATCACCAGAAGATTGAACAGTCGATTCCAGTAAAACAATATTTTTATTTGTAATGCTGTCAGTTATTGCATTTTTAAGAAATTTCATGATGTAACTTAAAAAGTAACTCAGTTACTTCATAAAGTAACTGTAACTGTTACTCAGTTACTTTAGGGAAAAAGTAACTGTAACTGTAACTGAATTACTTTCCCAAGCAAGTAACTGTAACTGTAACTGAATTACTTTCTAAAAGTAACTTTTACAACACTGAACACACCCAGTAGAGAAGATTTATACTCGGTTGTAAAGCGATACAGTTGGTACACATGCAGTACTGCCGTGAGTTGGTACACATGCAGCACTACCATCTCTAGGAGAAACCCATATTGTGTATATCACGTCCGCTTTGTTCACAAATGATAAACACATCACGTGTTTTATTATGTGCATACATACAGTTCAGACAAACGAGCGATTACTTTGAGAGCGCTGGTTTATAACGAGTAAAACAGAAGAAAACAAGTAATTTACACAGTGGTGTGTCGAGCTATCAAATTTTGGGGCCAGGCACCGATTACTTTCGGGGTGGGGTGGGGAGACTGGTACCCCCGAGGGTACCCCACAACACACCACACCATAACTTAAATAAATAAATACAAATAAATTCACATTTAGAGTCTACCCACTCAGTATTTGTAGTGGGGGACTATAATTTAAAGTGACTAAACCAACCCTGTAGGCTTCGAACACCATCGACGAGTGAGCGATAACCAATCAAAGATCGATATTTCAAATACGAAACATATGAATTAGTGATTGGACAGTGCGAACACTTGCGGACAAATGCCAGAATCAACAAGGCTGATTCAGAACAAGTTTGAATTTATTGAGTGTTTCGTTGCTAGGACGGCTCCAATGTCACCGTTTACTTATTCCTAAGCCAAGAAGTAATGGAATTGAATCCACATTAGAAGTTAAAAAAACTTCTGCCTGAAGCGGGATTTGAATCCGGGGCCTTCTGCATTGAAAGCAGGGAGGCTAACCACTGGACCAACGAGCCACCTGAACTTAATGATACCACTTCTAAAATGAATACGTATATTAGTGATATACATTATTAAATGCAGTTTAGTTCTCATTCCCACATTGTATACCCTGCCGTTGCATATGCAGACTCACTATTCTATACTAGAAATTAAGCCGATTACGGTTTATTTCAATACACATACACAATAATGAGGCTCAAACTCGTCATTAGTCTAGAAATCAATTAATACACGGAAGGAGGTCAATTATAAGCCCCAGATAATTGGCAGACAGAGAACATCCATGAAAAACGAAGTTATTTTCAAATGTACGAGCGCCCTAGTAAGAACTCAATCTCAAGAGGGGGGAGGGGTTCACAAGAGGAAACAGCGGGGCGAATATTGTGTGGGTTCTATTACGATGCGTGGACGCCTCCGAATACATCCGAGTTGCTTCTGCACTCGGCCTGCACTCACGTTGTTTTCATGTGAGTAAGCAGTGAGCAGTGGGCAGTGAGCAGTCAGTGGGCGCAATCAAGGACCGGTTTTCAGAAAACCGCGCGAAATAACGTGTTTGAGATCTATGTTAAAGAACTATACAAACAACTGAGAAAAAGACAGTGTAAAATAAGTTGATATGGTTTTCCTAAGAAATCTTATCTGATATAGCCTACAGTTCCAAATATTAATATTTTAATGAAGATTCATGCAATATCCATGCCTTAACCCAACCCTAGACTGACAGTGGGTCCATGTGTATGCACAGTTCAGTGGATACAGATTTACACTGTACAATTATGGTTGAAACGCTACTTCAAGTTATAAATCTGCATTGCAAAACAACGTCATTAAACTGATAATACTTATTTGACCCTCACCACCAGTAAATTATCAGTGGTTTGCTCATTATTTTGATGCAACACGAAGCCAACAAGTATCAAGTTGCGAGCGTACAATTGCGATGCAGATATTATGTGCTGAGAACGTTTAAGCGTATCTAATCTCAATGGAATTTAATAAGTTGAAAGTAAATTTACTGACTGAAAATTAAATTAGTTCTAAATTCCGTTGACCAAGAGTAAGAGATATGATATTATTAAATTCGAGTTCTTTGTATAGTGATATATGAAACATTTCCATGTATTTTCGCAAATTGCTTTTAAATTGCTTTTTGAGATATCCTTTGTTAAATTGACATTGCGTTATTTCAAACTATGCCTTATGTTTGAAATGAACTGGAATCCGTTCTAGTTTAATGTTAATGGAGATGTGATAGAAATACTGAGCTTGTCCCAGATCCACAGTTTTGTGTAACAATGCTACACTAGATGAGCTCTACAGAAATGTGCCTTTATTCAATCAAATGAATGTATCTATTTTGATTTCATTACTCACCGGTATCCGAATATCAAATAATACGTTACATTTAATAAAAGCATATTACTATAGAAACAGTATAAAGCTAAGAGAAACGAGTCAAACGATATGTTTGAAACATTGAGAGTTTTCCATATCCAACACAAATAGGCAGACAAGCTTGACACTTAAAACTATCAACATTTTCAAATTATGTGGATCAAGATCTACGGATGTTCTCAAAAAGGGATGCAAATTGATTGTATTCGGAAAAAATTTGACAATTCTAATATAATATCTGGCACTGTCAAATTTTATCCAAACGTCATAATATCGTTGTAATCCTTCTTTTTTTTAAATAAAGTTTAAAGGTCTTGATAACATCTATCCAAGCTGCATCGTTTCAACTTTCTGATACTGAATGTAAGTTTAAAGATATGGACCAACACCTATAGATATCCCCTTGTTCGAACACTGGCCAAAGGCATCATTTCCATTAGGTTCACAACATAACACTGAAAGTGAATGGGTAAATGAGCTCACAGCAAAAACAGAACTATTACCTCAAACTAGCCTTGCAAGGAATATATTATACTAACAATAGGCTTGTTTGTTTGTCTTGTCTCAACCAGGGTATTTTACGCCAGGGGTGCTCCGGAAATACGTATAATTGTAACTGAATTGGGAGTAGAAATCACAGTTACCCCTACTTGGACAAACAAACGGAGCTGTTACAGTTGTGATCGTTTTGGTTGTTCCTATTCCTACTCGAGAAGCAGGTGTAAAAACGTTTTACTACTGGACTAGGATACGTCTCACGGTTACTCCCAGTACACTAACCCCTAGACAAAACGAATGCGTACTCCTGGAGTAATGATCACAAGACAAACGAACAGTGAAGAAATGTCAGTGTTGCCCCCATGCACGTGACAGAAAGTGAGCACGTGCGTATGTAAGCACGTTTTATTATTTTATCTGCTAGTGACGCTGGTGACGTGCTTACTTATTTTGAAAAGCAAAGTGTTGCATTGTGTTTGCGTTCCCCACAGCCCCACGTCATCAACATGCGTTGAAAACAAACAGCTGGACATTAAGCTGCTAAACTATCATTAAAAATGTTTTGAAAAACGATTTATTCGTGGGTACGTTATCTGACGTAATCTATAGTCTAGAGACAATCACCGTTCCAGAAACAACCAAGAGGAAGAGACAGAGAAATGTTAGGCACAAGACGGACTTCTGTCAACTAATTCTACTTCTCTAATATAATCACACACATCTGCCAAACAAATTAAGAAAGCACAGTTTCTCTGTTAAACTTTTATCTCTCTGCAACAATACATGTTCTTGCACGTCTACCACACCATACGTGATAGTAACAAATAACAAACAGCACGTTCATATAATCTAGGCTTTTCTTCATTTTCAAGAGTAATAATAAGAATAATTTTTCGTACGAATACCCAGAGTACACACCAGCTTTACCTGATGTGCCCTTCTTCAGATGACTATATTAGGGTGTTTGGATAGTTGGGAAGGAATGTCGGAGGACGCAATCCTATAGCATTCGCCTTTACGACTGAGAAAAACCTCAAAAAAAACCTTCAGTCAGGATTGCCGGTGGCCGGACTCGAACCAGCGACCGCCGGAATTAGTATCGCGTCTACCGCTGAGCTACCTCTATTGGTATTGTAAGAGTAGCCTTGCTGTGTGGCGTACATCCACCCTTCATCAGTTTCATCACTAAAACATTTCCACCACGATTTCTGTCTCATTTGAAAAGGTCAAAACAAGAATTCTTGAGATTAAGTATCGATCCATACAATATTTTCCGTTATAAGTTCTCCTTCTAGTGACCCACCGGTATTCATTCTATGTATATATGACCATCATGTTTCACTTTACCTGCAACACAAATTGGCAATATTCCATTATTAATAGAAACTAGACGTAAACAAGGAAAGAAATTCTCTTAGTAGCGATAACACGTTACGCAATCATAGGAAACATGAGCAACCTGCTAAGCTCGTAAGATCGTCATCGAAGAACAAAATGTAGATTGCACTTCAATCAATACAAACATACAAATTGTGGCTATAAAAAAATGTAATTACTAGAGTTATATTATATACCCTTGTTCGAGCCCTTGTTGATCCTTAATCGGGAATTAGCAAAACACGAATAAAATATAAGATTCTCTTACTCCGTGAACAACTCCATACGAACACCGTAGTATTGGGCTAGTTCAGCACTGCAATCATGTAACTTTGGTCGCTAACGTTCGATATCGTTGAAAATTGCACGTTTGAACGATCGTAGCTCTTAAATGCAATTATGTACAGCTCGGTAACGCTATTAAACGTTGAACACTCATCCCGTGTATGACAACTAGCCATAGTTGCAAAAATATGGGACGTAAGCGCCAAATATCATTATAACAACATCATCACGAAAATCGTGCGCGCCTCTCGATCACGGGCATCCAGCCACTAACAGCTTTCGATACAAAAAAAATGGCGGAAACGCTGGTGTTTAAACGACTTCATTTCACAGAACTAAAGTAGGACGGACTATACCTTTAGAGTTTAGACCTACCTCTAGAACACAGTGAAATGTTAGAATAAATACGTGCTGTGAGTAGTTACTCTATGGATCTACTCAGTAATTTTGATACATTTTAATAGGCTTTCAATAAAAACAAAAGACTGTCAATGTTGCTCACAGCTTGCTGGATTTTGACTATTTCCTGTGAACTTCGTCGAATTCTCGACTCTAATTGGCTACACAATAACGATTTCAACGTTAGCGACCAAAGTTACATGATTGCAGTGCAGACCCTCTCTCCTCCAAAACACAATAGTTATATACCCGATGGTTGGAGTAGATTTGAGGATTCGAAAGTTTGAGTAATTACTAATTCGTTAACTGCTCCGCAGTCCAGGAGTGGAGGAACCTATATGTCTTGTCCGAGTTCACCATCCTTTCGGATAAGACGCCGACTAGACTTTTGGACTTGAGCAGACTATTTGCCGGTACCAGGTTTCCCCTCGTCTCTTCATCATTATTCATCAATCACCATATCCATATTGAATTTGCGCTAGTGGGACCTCGATCATGCTGCAAATATAAAATAAACCAACCCCTAATCGGGCTTGTGCCTTAATGTACATTTTCAATGCGTTTTTCTTCTGAAGCAGCACCCAGTCGCAAGTGACCAAGCCTAGCCTATACACCCTTAGCGTCACGCTGAGTACGCGATATTAAAAGCAGTAAACTCAGAGGAGGTTCAGTTTCATCTCAGAGAATGACCCCGATATGTCAGAACCACAGTCAGAACCAATGACTCGAGATCTTTGTACGTCCTTCAGTATATGGATTCTCTTCTATTATCTTCCTTGCAATGCGATGTCACTGCCACCACGCCTTCGCACTGGCAGAGACTTGTGTTTCTGATGGGTGGGGTACCCATCAGAAACACAAATCTCTGCCAGTGGTGTCATTTAAGGCTGAAATCACAACCTAGTTTTCTTCAAATAATATTCTAATAATAGTGTTTTCAATAGATGTAACACATAATTTCATAAAGTAATCGTAATTAATTTTTTCTTAGGAATCCCTGTTATAGAGTGCACACCAGCTTTATAAACCTGAAGTGCCCCTCTTCAGGTGACAAACTAGGTATGTTAGGGTGTTTGGATAGTTAGGAAGGAATGCCCGAGGACTGTTAGTAGGACTCAATCCCAGCATTCGCCTTTACGACTGCGGAAAACCTCGGGAAAACCTTCAGTCAAGATCGCCGGTGGCCGGAATCGAACCGGTGACCTCCCGAATGAGAGCCTCGTGCGTTACCGCTGAGCCACCTCTATCAGGCTGTGATATCATGCTCTCATGCAGCCTTGGCGATAATTAGCAGTGGCAATATTTTCTGAAGAGAAACGAGTATCGTATTAGAACGAACGATAAGTCTACATTCATTTGTATTATTTAGTTATTAATTCAAATCTATACACGTTCACGGGACTTAGGGAACACAATCTAATTTTGTATGCACCGCGTTGCCCCCGTTTCTTTGTATGTTTGTATCTTATCGATATTTAAATCGGTACAGAATATAAACCCATCCTCGAACGAGTAATCAAACCCTGGATCTTCGTAATTGGCAGAAGGAGGAACCATGAATACACATGGTCCCACGCAGAACTCCTTGTTACTGGCCTAGTACTCCAGTAGTACCAAGTACTCTCTATGGCTTGAGCATGGATGTCATGTGGTGCGATATCATCTAGGCCTATAACTGTCACTTCTGTGGAGCGTCGGCTTTTCGTTCTACCCTTCTTGACAGTGTTTCGAAACCTTCAAACCTGTCATGCAGTCCTTTGCCCCGTCGCGAATAAAGGATGCTCTTGACAAAGCAGGTGTTCAAGAGAAGTTATAGTATAAGTTAGGCAAAAAGTGTGTTATGACGATGAACAGTAGATGCTGAATATTTAAAGTATTATTTTGTCGTATTTTCCTGTTTTACGGTCATATTTATAACCTTGGAATGTCATATTATTATGTTTCTTTAGGTAATTAACATGCTAGACGTAGCCATGACCATGAAATACAATAATCGATGCGTGGACGGAAACCTGGGTTGGGTTCGAGTCCCGCCATTCCAGACGTGTTAATTGCTGTGAGCTGTGAGCTGTGCAATAACACGTCACACTGACAAAACGTGACATGTTCGAAGTGTGAATGAGCGTGGTATCCGTTACCCGTGGTATTCGACAGAATGTATGGAATCTGGCTCTCGGTTGGAACTTTTAACGTGCCGAATCGAACATATACAAGGATTTAGTGTAGAGTTGGTTTAGTGAAATAGCAATAAGGTTTAAGCGAATTGGAACATACAATAACAATGCTGTGGTTCACATCCGTCACAGTGGATTGCAATAGTCATAAGAAATGAATCAATACCAGTTCTTATTTCAACTTCCCATGATGCACCTTATGACGTACCAATCAGAACGCAAAAGAGCCATAGAAGGTCAACTACGGAAATCAAAACAAAAACAGTGCACCGGATATTTTGCTGTTATAAAGTCAATGACAGTAGTAAGTACACAATTAAGGCGCTGCTTTGACTACTGAAATAAGCAACTATAGTCGTCGGTTGTGAACCAGTTGCTTGTTATTTCACTGTTTCTTATTGCAACTCTTATTTCAATTGTGAATCGGCCTTAAATCGCTAGGATTGTTTCAGGGCAAGTATGGAATGTTTCACAATAGTCTGTGGACAAACAGGGTATCTATAGGATTACGTTCTATTTAAAAATAAATAAATAAATAAATTCACATTTAGAGTCTACCCACTCAGTAATATTAACGCTCGTAACATGTGTTTACCTATCTATTATTCAATTACCCTTGTTTCATGTCAACACTTCTTTCGAATCTCAAAATGTCTACTAAGTTAATACAACATTATTATCCTGAAATGTATAGCTTGTTCTGTGAGTCATCCAACTGGTGTGGTGAAACAAAACCCGCATCTTTATCAGCCAATTCCGTAGCATGCAGTCGACACCTTAATTAAAGTGTATACATAATTCTACAACAGCTATATAGATGCCACAGTGTCGATATCTTTTGCTTCTTCCAACTGTCTTTGCTTCCCAGCTAAAATACATCCTCATTTCCAAAATTCATCAATTTCTAATAAATTATTATTAATTTCAAATTACAAGTTTAAAGAAACGATATTTTTTACTTTTTAGAACGAGTATAGTAAATGTACGACATACATTAACACGCCTTTGCAAGTAGGGCACAGTCGCTGGCAGAACGTGCCATCTCATAACATCAAATGGCTTCATTTCCCAATCGTAGTGTTTATTGGCTCCCATATATGCACGAGATCGCGAATAGAGACGATCTCCTAATGCAGAATACGGATGCGAATGGACGACAGTATTGGCGGAAGAGTTATCCACATAATAAAAAGAAAAGCGACGACGTAACGCGTCGCCTGCTTTACAAGTAAATCCCCTTGGGGCGCCATTTCCTTGAGATAGGTCGTCCCACGGCCTCACGTACACCCATCGTTGTTCTCGTATTATCACTCTAAGGCTCTAGAACATTTCGTTTTATTTGATTTATTATGTACAATCACTTCCTATTCACTTAAAGGCCAAGCAAAGGTTTAGTTTTGATGGCTATTAAGTTCAAGAGAATACTCTTTGAAAATCGTTTTAAAAAAATGTTTAGAATCGGCCCAGTATTTACTATGATACCCTCAAAAACGTAGCGGTTTGCCTAGTTTGTGTGACGTGACTGGTCTAGGACAGCAGGCGCCCGGCTTGCGGCGTTCAGACGCGGACGTAGCGGTTTGCCTAGTTTGTGTGACGTGACTGGTAGAGGACAGCAGGCGCCCGGCTTGCGGCGTTCAGACGCGGACGTAGCGGTTTGCCTAGTTTGTGTGACGTGACTGGTCTAGGACAGCAGGCGCCCGGCTTGCGGCGTTCAGACGCGGACGTAGCGGTTTGCCTAGTTTGTGTGACGTGACTGGTCTAGGACAGCAGGCGCCCGGCTTGCGGCGTTCAGACGCGGACGTAGCGGTTTGCCTAGTTTGTGTGACGTGACTGGTCTAGGACAGCAGGCGCCCGGCTTGCGGCGTTCAGACGCGGACGTAGCGGTTTGCCTAGTTTGTGTGACGTGACTGGTCTAGGACAGCAGGCGCCCGGCTTGCGGCGTTCAGACGCGGACGATCTGGTGGGTCTTCCGATGTATTCCGCAGACGAATGTACAATTGGAAAACTTACACGCATTGACCTACAACACGGTGCAGTAGATAAACATGAAATGAAACATGTTTAAGTTATGTATCACATTGTAAATAATTATCCAATGATTAAAACAGGCATTAAATAGTCGATGTCATTTAACTCGTTTTAGACATATTCGTGACTAAACACACAAATAACATTGCAAAACCACCACGGCAACACGTCGTAACTTCACAGCGAGACTGACTAATGAATATATAATGACATTTGGCTATAATTCACAACTTACACTACTTTAAGAGTGATTTTCATTTAACTAAAAAAACAAACAAGGGTCACGGGTCTTCTTTTTGAGTTATTTCGACCTGTATTCTACGCTATTCCCCTATCTTTACTATTGTACAATTGAAAAACCTATACGCGTTGACCTTAAACACGGTGCAGTAGATTAACATGAAATTAAACATGTTTAAGTTTTGTTTCACATTGTAGATAATCCAATGCTTAAAACAGGCCTTAAAAAGTCGATGTTATTTAACTCGTTTTAGACATATTCGTGACTAAACACACAAATAACATTGCAAAACCACCACGGCAACACGTCGTGACGTCACGGTGGGACTGACTAATGAACATATAATGACATTTGGCTATAATTCATAACTTACACTTCTTTAAGAGTGCTTTTTATTTAACTTAAAAAACAAACAAGCGTCACGGGTCTTGTTTTGAGTTATTTCAACCTATATTATACGCTATTCCCCTATCTTCCCTTTTGTACGAACATAAAAAATACAAACGCTATATTGCTTAGCTGATACAAAACCAATTCGCGCGTAAGATCAGTTTTTCAATATCTTGAAGCGATCTCAAGATATCAATAAAATACCGTTAATTTTGCTCTTTTTAATGTTGCGAGCTGACCATCGCAGTTAAGTCCCCATCATCTACGTATAAATTGTGAAATTAGTAATTGTTAGTATTTAGTATTTATTTACATATAGATAATATCCCTCGGTTTACAACGGATACCCGGATCAAGAAGACCTCTTTACTCGTGAGAATGAGGAAGACTGTAGAACATCTAATAAACTGAACACATTCTAAATTAATTTCAACCTCTAATTACAATGTGAGAACAGTACTACACGCCCATTACCGTCAGAGCTATGGAGTTGCAAGCCTCTTGTTTAAACTGTACAATACAGTTTATCTATCAAGAGTGGTTTGATGGTTCAATGGTTTGAAGGTTAGATGGAATTCAGCTGTGAGCAAGCGTCTTTTTCACCGTGCAACCCTCAACCAACCCTCACAGGAAATAAAAGATTGAAAAGTAGATTGAATCTGTAATGAACGGAGATTCGAAGACCGCAGAGACAATGTAAATTTCCATTCAATCACGAACCAAATCGTGTATTTCAATGAGAAATGAAGTTTTCACTGCAAATCAAATTGTGTCTGCTAATAATTTTACACATACGCAGGTTGAACATACCTATAATATTGAATAACCAATAAATATATAAACATAATACATATAAATGTGAATATGAATGATAATAAGAATAAGCAAAATGTATTTTATAATACTAAGTATACCATCGATAACGGGCTGCGGAAATATCTCTCTCTCTGTCCCTCTCTCGTCGCGACATGATGCCGCATAATGAATCTTTGAATCTAAAGCGATATGTGATTGTGTATAACTAAAACACGTGAGCTTACAGTCGTGTAAATACAGCCCTCATTGCACTCTACTGTTCAACTGTTCTACAATCACGTGTCACGTTGTGTAAATACAGCCCTCATTGCAGTGTACTGTTGTACTGTTCTACTGTTCTACTGTTCTACAATCACGTGTCACGTCGTGTAAATACAGCCCTCATTGCACTCTACTGTTCTACTGTTCTACAATCACGTGTCACGTCGTGTAAATACAGCCCTCATTGCACTCTACTGTTCTACTGTTCTACAATCACGTGTCACGTCGTGTAAATACACCCCTCATTACACTCTACTGTTATACTGTTCTACAATCACGTGTCACGTCGTGTAAATACAGCCCTCATTGCACTCTACTGTTCTACTGTTCTACAATCACGTGTCACGTCGTGTAAATACAGCCCTCATTGCACTCTACTGTTCTACTGACAATCACGTGTCACGTCGTGTAAATACACCCCTCATTGCACTCTACTGTTCTACTGTTCTACAATCACGTGTCACGTCGTGTAAATACAGCCCTCATTGCACTCTACTGTTCTACTGTTCTACAATCACGTGTCACGTCGTGTAAATACAGCCCTCATTGCACTCTACTGTTCTACTGTTCTACAATCACGTGTCACGTCGTGAAATAACAGCCCTCATTGCACTCTACTGTTCTACTGACTACAATCACGTGTCACGTCGTGTAAATACAGCCCTCATTGCACTGTACTGTTCTACTGTTCTACAATCACGTGTCACGTCGTGAAAATACAGCCCTCATTGCACTCTACTGTTCTACTGTTCTACTGTTCTACTGTTCTACTGTTCTACAATCACGTGTCACGTCGAGTAAATACAGCCCTCATTGCACTCTTCTGTTCTATTGTTCTACAATCACGTGTCACGTCGTGTAAATACAGCCCTCAATGCACTCTACTGTTCTACTGACAATCACGTGTCACGTCGTGTAAATACAGCCCTCATTGCACTCTACTGTTCTACTGTTCTACTGTTCTACTGTTCAACTGACAATCACGTGTCACGTCGTGTAAATACAGCCCTCATTGCACTCTACTGTTCTACTGTTCTACAATCACGTGTCACGTCGTGTAAATACAGCCCTCATTGCACTCTACTGTTCTACTGTTCTACAATCACGTGTCACGTCGTGTAAATACAGCCCTCATTACACTGTACTGTTCTACTGTTCTACAATCACGTGTCACGTCGTGTAAATACAGCCCTCATTGCACTCTACTGTTCTACTGTTCTACAATCACGTGTCACGTCGTGTAAATACAGCCCTCATTGCACTATACTGTTCTACTGTTCTACAATCACGTGTCACGTCGTGTAAATACAGCCCTCATTACACTTTACTGTTCTACTGTTCTACAATCACGTGTCACGTCGTGTAATTACAGCCCTCATTGCACTCTACTGTTCTACTGTTCTACAATCACGTGTCACGTCGTGTAAATACAGCCCTCATTGCACTCTACTGTTCTACTGTTCTACAATCACGTGTCACGTCGTGTAAATACAGCCCTCATTGCACTCTACTGTTATACTGTTCTACAATCACGTGTCACGTCGTGTAATTACAGCCCTCATTGCACTTTACTGTTCTACTGTTCTACAATCACGTGTCACGTCGTGTAAATACAGCCCTCATTGCACTCTACTGTTCTACTGTTCTACTGTTCTACTGTTCTACAATCACGTGTCACGTCGAGTAAATACAGCCCTCATTGCACTCTTCTGTTCTATTGTTCTACAATCACGTGTCACGTCGTGTAAATACAGCCCTCATTGCACTCTACTGTTCTACTGTTCTACAATCACGTGTCACGTCGTGTAAATACAGCCCTCATTGCACTCTACTGTTCTATTGTTCTACAATCACGTGTCACGTCGGGTAAATACAGCCCTCATTGCACTGTACTGTTCTACTGACAATCACGTGTCACGTCGTGTAATTACAGCCCTCATTGCACTCTACTGTTCTATTGTTCTACAATCACGTGTCACGTCGTGTAATTACAGCCCTCATTGCACTCTACTGTTCTACTGTTCTACAATCACGTGTCACGTTGTGTAAATACAGCCCTCATTGCACTCTACTGTTCTACTGTTCTACAATCACGTGTCACGTCGTGTAAATACAGCCCTCATTGCACTCTACTGTTCTACTGTTCTACAATCACGTGTCACGTCGTGTAATTACAGCCCTCATTGCACTCTACTGTTCTACTGTTCTACAATCACGTGTCACGTTGTGTAAATACAGCCCTCATTGCACTCTACTGTTCTACTGTTCTACAATCACGTGTCACGTCGTGTAAATACAGCCCTCATTGCACTCTTCTGTTCTACTGTTCTACTGTTCTACAATCACGTGTCACGTCGTGTAAATACAGCCCTCATTGCACTTTTCTGTTCTACTGTTCTACTGTTCTACTGTTCTACAATCACGTGTCACGTCGTGTAAATACAGCCCTCATTGCACTCTACTGTTCTATTGTTCTACAATCACGTGTCACGTCGGGTAAAAACAGCCCTCATTGCACTGTACTGTTCTACTGACAATCACGTGTCACGTCGTGTAAATACAGCCCTCATTGCACTCTACTGTTCTACTGTTCTACAATTACGTGTCACGTCGTGTAAATACAGCCCTCATTGCACTCTACTGTTCTATTGTTCTACAATCACGTGTCACGTCGGGTAAATACAGCCCTCATTGCACTGTACTGTTCTACTGACAATCACGTGTCACGTCGTGTAAATACAGCCCTCATTGCACTCTACTGTTCTATTGTTCTACAATCACGTGTCACGTCGTGTAAATACAGCCCTCATTGCACTCTACTGTTCTACTGTTCTACTGTTCTACTGTTCTACAATCACGTGTCACGTCGAGTAAATACAGCCCTCATTGCACTCTTCTGTTGTATTGTTCTACAATCACGTGTCACGTCGTGTAATTACAGCCCTCATTGCACTCTACTGTTCTACTGTTCTACTGTTCTACTGACAATCACGTGTCACGTCGTGTAAATACAGCCCTCATTGCACTCTACTGTTCTACTGTTCTACAATCACGTGTCACGTCGTGTAAATACAGCCCTCATTGCACTCTACTGTTCTACTGTTCTACAATCACGTGTCACATTGTGTAAATACAGCCCTCATTGCACTCTACTGTTCTATTGTTCTACAATCACGTGTCACGTCGTGTAAATACAGCCCTCATTGCACTCTACTGTTCTATTGTTCTACAATCACGTGTCACGTCGTGTAAATACAGCCCTCATTGCACTCTACTGTTCTACTGTTCTACAATCACGTGTCACGTTGTGTAAATACAGCCCTCATTGCACTCTACTGTTCTATTGTTCTACAATCACGTGTCACGTCGTGTTATTACAGCCCTCATTGCACTCTACTGTTCTATTGTTCTACAATCACGTGTCACGTCGTGTAAATACAGCCCTCATTGCACTGTACTGTTCTATTGTTCTACAATCACGTGTCACGTCGTGTTATTACAGCCCTCATTGCACTCTACTGTTCTATTGTTCTACAATCACGTGTCACGTCGTGTAAATACAGCCCTCATTGCACTCTACTGTTCTATTGTTCTACAATTACGTGTCACGTCGAGTAAATACAGCCCTCATTGCACTCTACTGTTCTACTGTTCTACAATCACGTGTCACGTCGTGTAAATACAGCCCTCATTGCACTCTACTGTTATACTGTTCTACAATTACGTGTCACGTCGTGTAATTACAGCCCTCATTGCACGTTACTGTTCTACTGTTCTACAATCACGTGTCACGTCGTGTAAATACAGCCCTCATTGCACTCTACTGTTATACTGTTCTACTGTTCTACTGTTCTACAATCACGTGTCACGTTGTGTAAATACAGCCCTCATTGCACTCTACTGTTCTACTGTTCTACAATCACGTGTCACGTCGTGTCAATACAGCCCTCATTGCACTCTACTGTTCTATTGTTCTACAATCACGTGTCACGTCGTGTAAATACAGCCCTCATTGCACTCTACTGTTCTATTGTTCTACAATCACATGTCACGTCGTGTAAATACAGCCCTCATTGCACTCTACTGTTCTATTGTTCTACAATCACGTGTCACGTCGGGTAAATACAGCCCTCATTGCACTGTACTGTTCTACTGACAATCACGTGTCACGTCGTGTAAATACAGCCCTCATTGCACTCTACTGTTCTACTGTTCTACAATCACGTGTCACGTCGTGTAATTACAGCCCTTATTGCACTCTACTGTTCTACTGTTCTACAATCACGTGTCACGTCGTGTAAATACAGCCCTCATTGCACTCTACTGTTCTACTGTTCTACAATCACGTGTCACGTCGTGTAAATACAGCCCTCATTGCACTCTACTGTTCTACTGTTCTACTGTTCTACTGTTCTACAATCACGTGTCACGTCGTGTAAATACAGCCCTCATTGCACTCTTCTGTTCTATTGTTTTACAATCACGTGTCACGTCGTGTAAATACAGCCCTCATTGCACTCTACTGTTCTACTGTTCTACAATCACGTGTCACGTTGTGTAAATACAGCCCTCATTGCACTCTACTGTTCTATTGTTCTACAATCACGTGTCACGTCGTGTAAATACAGCCCTCATTGCACTCTACTGTTCTATTGTTCTACAATCACGTGTCACGTCGTGTAATTACAGCCCTCATTGCACTCTACTGTTCTACTGTTTTACAATCACGTGTCACGTCGTGTAAATACAGCCCTCATTGCACTCTACTGTTATACTGTTCTACAATCACGTGTCACGTCGTGTAAATACAGCCCTCATTGCACTCTACTGTTCTATTGTTCTACAATCACGTGTCACGTCGTGTAATTACAGCCCTCATTGCACTCTACTGTTCTACTGTTTTACAATCACGTGTCACGTCGTGTAAATACAGCCCTCATTGCACTCTACTGTTCTACTGTTCTACAATCACGTGTCACGTCGTGTAAATACAGCCCTCATTGCACTCTACTGTTCTACTGTTCTACAATCACGTGTCACGTCGTGTAAATACAGCCCTCATTGCACTCTACTGTTATACTGTTCTACAATCACGTGTCACGTCGTGTAAATACAGCCCTCATTGCACTCTACTGTTCTATTGTTCTACAATCACGTGTCACGTCGTGTAAATACAGCCCTCATTGCACTCTACTGTTCTACTGTTCTACAATCACGTGTCACGTCGTGTAATTACAGCCCTCATTGCACTCTACTGTTCTACTGTTCTACAATCACGTGTCACGTCGAGTAAATACAGCCCTCATTGCACTGTACTGTTCTACTGTTCTACTGTTCTACAATCACGTGTCACATGTCGACAGATCACAAAGCAAATAGCAATTTTGTCAGGCAGACGCGAATAGCTCAGATGGGGTGATAGTCGATACGTATAAAGTCGGATGAACTGGGTTCGATTCCAGGTCAGGGCAAACTTTTTGAAAATTGCTGTCATTTCACAACATTGTACATAGATCAACCTGGCTACCTCAAAACATTTGTAATCAACAATCATAAACATACACGGTACTTACTCACAGAATAAAGACTATATGATAATATACTATCTCAGACATTGTCTTTAAATAATGCATTTAATTTATCCTTTTAATAATCTATTTAATTTCAGTTATTAAAATATAAAACTATCTACCAAATAAACTAACAGTCCTAGAATTCGATTGATAGAAAACCTACTGCATTATTTGTATTGCCTTCTTGATAGGGTTCAAAAAAGCAATTTAACATTGCCAATGTATGACATTCAGATTTTGAAATTCTTTTGGACTAAGTTTAGTTTCCTGAGGAAACTGAGGAAACTTTCCTCTAAACCTTTACAGCATATTCGAAACTAATTTGTAAACAAGTCACGAAAAAAATGCGCCGGTGATGTTGGAATTGGGGTGAACTTCAGCGGACCTATTCAATATTGCTATTTCGTAGGAAGCCCAGCACATCTCAGGCAAAACAAGCAAGTCTGATGGTTATTATTCAATATGGCTATTGCGTATGGAGCCCAGCTAAGCAGGCAAGTCTGAGAAGAAGAGTAGGTTATTGCAATCAATACCAACAACACGATATTGATTGATTTATTTAGTTGACACCAGGGGTGGTAGAGTTGCGTTATACCTAGCAACGAGCTATGTCACTTACCCGTGGGAAAATAATGTTAATAATATTCTTGTGTGGTATTTTATTCAAATTCAAGCTTTTATCCTGATTTACATACATATCAACGACCTAGAATATGGTAAACCATAGATATAGGCAAACGGTAGCCATATTTGATATGAATTACATAAGTTAGGCAGCCATGACATTAAGTACTTCTTTAGCTGATCCTGTTGTTTCAACTTACTCCGAGTTGTTCGCTGGAATCCCTGTGTTAGAGTGTAGGATGCACCTGCACAGCACGCTCCCACTTTCAGGCAAACATAGGGTATTTGCATAGTTGGGGAAGGAATTACCGAAGGCTGCCAGGAGTCAAACCCATCATGACTTGAGGAAAACCTCGGAAAACCTTCAGTCAAGACCATCTTGTTTGCTACGAACAATATGCGGATACAACCAGATGCAGATCAAATTGCTTCCTGCCGCATTAGAACATTAATAATAATAATGCTGTAAAAACCTACTGTCGCTAATTAGATGCACGCAACTATCAATCCATCTGGCATCTACAGTACTGTTAGGACTTGAGATATTGTGTATGATAACATGATATCATACAGATTCATTACGTCGCGTCTTTCGCACGTTTCAAATATTTGTGAAATACAATAACACCCTCTATACTTTCCATATTTTATAAAATAGTTCAACAAATGTTTGTGTTATACTTTAATATTGCTCACCTAAAAATGTAAAGTCTCCAAGAATAATAAAAACACGTTAATTTGGCGCAGTTCTTACAGTACAAAAAAAAGTAAAAAACGGCGCCAAATTAAAGTGTTTGTATTTCTGTTTTGAGAACGCTGCATAATATTGAAAACGCGACTATTACTGAGGGTGATACGTGGTTTCGTACGCGAACTGAATTAAAAACATTTCAAATGTTGCAAACATTACGGTTATCACCAGGGAAACTAAGTAATTACTAATTCTTCTATAGGCTTCCCTAATGACAATCATAACGATAGCAACCCCGAAACCCCCTTATTTGTCACTTTTTCAATATTGGCAGCGTTCTTAAAATATAACTAAATGACGTTAATTTGGCGCGGTGTTTACAGGGAGCACAAATGACTACGGCTGCTGAGCCTTGCACTTCCACACGTCGTTACGTTATGAAATTGAGAGCACGAAGACAAACTAATCAAAAACTGAAATATAAGTCGAATACTCGAGGCTGTAGAAGTGGGTAGACGAGCGAGTTACCTGATATCTGACCATCCACCAAGTATAGATAACTCGCAGTGAGTTTCCGCCCTATAGTTGTTTTATTTTTATCACAGTCTAGCCCAGTACTTGTAAGTCTGCAACTCCATCCTCCGCAGTTTCCATAGCAAGTTGCCTTGGAGAACATCCCCACTCGTTATGTGTAGCCTATTTGCACCCACACACGCACACGCCCCATTATTATTATTATTATTATTATTATTATTATTATTATTATTATTATTATTATTATTATTATTATTATTATTATTATTATTATTGTTATTATTATTATTATTATTATTTTTATTATTATTATTATTATTATTATTATTATTATTATTATTATTATTATTATTATTATTATTATTATTATTATTATTATTATTATTATTATTATTATTATTTTTATTATTTTTATTATTTTTATTATTATTATTATTATTATTATTATTATTATTATTATTATTATTATTATTATTATTATTATTATTATTATTATTATTATTATTATGTTTATTATTATTATTTTTTTTTTATTATTATTTTTTTTTTTTTAAGGGTTACAGTAAAGCATATTATTATACCTAAAAAGTAAAAAGTAAAAACATAACATATCTTTACAGGTTCGATGCTTGAAGCAAATGTCAGAGTCAGGAATAGTAATGCTCGTTGTTTGGAAGCGCAAGGCCTATAGATAGCAGGATGTGGACTTCACAGAAATATGGTAAGCATTTGCAACTATCTTATTTTAGTACCCTCAGTGCTTCGAATGTCTCGCTGCGAGGAGTCATCTTACACGACTGTCAAACACGAGCAGCAGTTCATGCTTTGACCACCGAACTGTGTAATTAGTTATCTGTGCTTAGACGGGGCTTATAAAGGGACTGTGTGATCGAGGTCTGGGGGAGTAGCTATAACTCGACTTGCGATACCGGCAAAATATGTCCTATGGGTTCTTGATGGTATTAATCAGGTTTGCGGATTTAAAACAAAAAATAATCAATCATTACATAGTTTTTACAAAAATGTCGAAACTATGTTTTTAATTCGGAAGTTTAGTTTTATTTATTCGCCCTTAAATTCTACTGATTGTTTCCAAAGCAGTCTCACACCCGTCATATGAAGCCTTACGTCTTACAAATGTGGATGACATTGCGAAACGTACCATGTTCAGTTACAACATTAAATTGTATAATATAAATCAGAATTAGAAAGCCTGGAAGATTTTGAAGCGTATGATACCAAATACTAGAAGATAATTTCTGTCATGACAATGGATGAATGCTGAGATTACCTATTGCGGTAATAAAATCAAACATATAGATAAATAATAAATAAAATAAATAAATAAATTCACATTTAGAGTCTACCCACTCAGTAGCCCTAACGAAACTGATTTGCAGTGGAGGACTTGAATTTAAAGCGACTAAACCAACACTGTAAGATCCGAACACCATCGACGAGTGAGCGATAACCAATCAAAGATCGATATTTCAAATACGAAACATATGCATCAGTGATTGGACAGTGCGAACACCTGCGGACAAATGTCAGCAATGTGATCTCTGTTATGTGGAAGCTGAGTTGCTTGAACCGAGTGCCGACTGCTTGGTGACCTAGACCCATAAGATGTGCAAGGAAAGCTTGAAGCTTCCTGGAGCCACCAGAGCGTAGAGCTCAGCTCGTTCAACTCGGTACGATGCTAGCCGTACCCGTAGACGCCATTCTTAAACCACACATCGTTCGGTTCCCACAACACTGATGGAACTAGACATAACACAGCACATTAGCATATTGTAACAAATTGCATATAATTAGACAAACCTTTACAAGTTTTAAATCAAGTTGTGTGTTTGTGTGTGTGTCTGTGTTTGGAGGAGGAAACAGTTATATTCAACGTGTACCCGCGCGAAACTAGCGTGTTTTGGGAATATCTCAAGAACGCGTGACAACTTAAAAAAAATGATAAATATGCGCAATTTGAAAGAATACTTCATAAAAATATTAGTTTGTAGTGATCAAAAAACGCTATTTTCGCGCGGGTTTTATACAGGTTGTATTAACACATGTGCTGCGTGGGTACATACAAGGGTGGGGGCTGTTTTCCATGTTTATAAAGCTTTCCTCGGTCGTAAACTGAGTGTTGGATATTCCTTCCAACTACGTCCTAAGCTAGTAAGAGTGTAATCTTGTCGCCTGAAGAGGGCCATGCCGAAGATTACTGTCATTCATCTTTGGCCGCTCCAGAGCAGTCCCACGAAAAGTAGTATTAATATAGAGATTCCTTATATAAACGTACGTATACACAACATTAACATACTACAATAAAGAAATAAAACTCAAAATTTTAAAATGAAATCAAAAGTATTATTTTTTAAATGTGGCAGGTTAGTTGGTCTCTGGAATACACTGAGCATGCTTTGGATGCTTTGGAAATTATGTGACATTGGAGCGGTTTAATATGATTTTAATAAAGTAGTGCATTTCAAATTCTTCTATTTTACTTTCAATTCATAAGTGACCCGTTGAATCTGTTCAGGTATATCATCAAAGCAATAGCGCAAAACCACCAAAGAAAGTCGTACAAAACCGTTTAGCTTCAATGCTCGATCAGTTCCTAGAAGTGACTGTTCCGAGGATGCGCACAGGGTGGAGCTTCGGCCAAATGTCGCTATATTTTGGCCAACTCTGTGGAGATCATTTTTTGAGACCAAATAGAAAGAGAGAAGAAAAAAGTTGTATAATACTTCAGTTCAGTCTGTCTGTATTATGAAGATCAATATTCATATTACATGTTGATGTTCTGAAAGTTATTTATTAAATGTTCAATACTAAACGTGACAGGCATGCACTATAGAAGTGTTTAGATAAAGGGTGGGCTTGCAAAAAAAAAAAAAAAACAATAATCCCAACCAAGACTATACAGTCATTATAAAACAACACCTCGAAATGACGATACCGAAGACGATCTTGGACGAACCTATGTTTTAGCGTTACGACTGCATTTTTAGAATACACAACGATATTTCTCTCATAACCTACTTTATTTCAGCTGTTATCAAATCAAACCAAACACAACCACTGAAATAATTAAGCCATTGCCCTGTGCACACATCTTGTTTTTAGACGTACATGAATGCATTATTTCAAATGGGTAGTACACACAAACCCCCAGCGACGGAACCTTGCAGCGTTTCCCCAAGAATTCCCTCACAATGACTCAGAGGCAAGAGGTACACGGAACACTCCGCAGTCTGCACTCCGGACCCTCAGTACCGTGTTGTCTATTGAGCGCTGCACACGTCCGATATTTGGGGTACATGCGGTATACAAGGTAAGAAAATACCACACGTTTTATGCGATATCCATCTTTGCCGTACTGACTTCATTTTACGATTGTGTGTGTGCTGAGTTGCTACTGCTGATGACCCAGAAACCGTTTCCGACTTTTTAACCCTCCATTTCAAGTACAGTACATCTACCTACTCGTTTTACGTAGAGCCTTTTCGAACGGTCGCGAGACATTGTTCAAAGAATGTTTCCTATAGGTATACATTTTTGCCCTGCTGAATGTAAGTCGTTCATGACTATAATGTAGATTTAACACAAAATATGCCTTGAAACCGGTTTCAAAGTGGAGGAAGCGGTTTGAACTTTTCGCTGTGCCGTTGTGGGCACCAGGCCTTTAAGAGACACTAATCCCTCTTTGCCGGGTACCTTTAGTGCCCGGAAGCAGTTTATGTTTACATTGAACGTTTATCTCATTCATATGTAATTGATTTAGAAAACACGAGATAAATACAGCTAAACAACTATAGCTACAAAGGGAATTAGGTAAATGAATCACAACAGTAAGGAATCAGTCTATTGTTCCTTGGAGGATTATGGGCCTCGTAAATATACAGGTATTGCCCCCATGTGCGATAATATATGTACCATATCATGCCAACTACGTCTTGCAAGAATTTTGAACCGAAGTGTAAACAATTTTAATTACTTCTGAAGCGAGTTTATTTCTATAAACCGAACTTGTTTTCTTAGCACTGGGACAGTATCCGTGCCTTAGGGTAAACTTGGAGCAAATAGCGAAATACGCTGTGGTTTTACTATCGTTGAGACGTTGAGACATAACCCCAAACGACGACGCAACGTTTGTCAGACAGCCTTATCGACGAGTAATATTACAAAGGGTTTTCAGAAGATTGCGATCGTGCTTAGCTTCTTCCAATCTATTACCCAAGGTCAGTAAATCCCGTCGTCGAACTTCCAAGTCAGGCGTCGCCACCATTTCCACAATCTTAGAAATAACATGTTATTCAAATTGGAGAATACAAACGAGTTGATATGTCAAAACAAATTCTGACTCGAAAATGAAAAATACCAAACTGAAACAGGCTACCGGCACTTCTATAATATTGTTCTTACATTCCATCTATATTTATAATTGAAACGTTTAAAATTAAACTTTTATATTATTAAGTAGTATATTTAATTAATACACCAGTTTTTGTAGTGGGCACGAGAATGCCGATTTTTGTCGATTTCAACATCTCTTCTGGTTAGAGATACAAAGAAGTACGATACCAAGGGAAGCAAGTTGCCTATGGCCCAGGAGTTGCGTATTTCGAACTATAAATTATACACTTTTTGTAAGATCTAGATTTGAAATAAGTTTGAGACAGAGTATTGAAGTTTCAATAGGAAACGCGGTAACCAAACAAAAGCAGACATGTTGAATGTCATAATTGCTGGATCCACACAACGAACAACTCATGAGGTGTTGATCAATTCTGTGTTTGTATAACATACAACTCAAGATTTATGTATGTCGGGGCAGTTTTCATACAACTATGACCCCCCTCCCCCCACCGAGCTGTAAATGTGGCCCATGGCCAACCAAACCTACTTCCCCTAATTAATGTTTAACAAAATGGATGACCAAAAGTGTTTTATAACGATTTTCCTCATCGATATAGTATTACTCAGTAGTGTAATGAATGATCCATGGACCATGTGTGACGGTGAGACAGGGCGAACCTAACATTGTTAATAGAGTTTCAGCCGCAAACGAAGGAGTTAAGCACACTTTAATTGCTTTTAAGTACTTAATAATTAATAATAATAGAAAAACGGTATGCTAAGTCGCAGATCGATATTTTCAACTTTTAATTAGGTCTTCAAGTCTAAGCGGTTTATCCACAAAGATTGCAGCAGTGGATGAATATTAATATAAAGCAAGGAAATAATTTTGAGAACAATCCCAGAGCGTTAAATTATTACAACATTCTTTGTTATGTCAAAAGAGTTTAATTTTGTTATATTTAAGATCTCAGAAGTTAATTTGTCAAGCAGATAATTCATTGAGCGTTCTTTGATTTGAAACTTGGCCAATGCGGTAAGTACTTATTTACAGTAATGTTTGAGCTCGTGTAGTCCCCCAACGATATAGGTATCGTATCGTACAAAGATTTTGTGGACAAAGATACAAACATTGATAAGTTTCTGGCAGCCTGCCTTATACACGATTTCTTTTATATTGACAGCTTAAAACACTCAGTAAAGTAAATAGACTAGATGTGTGTTTTAGCCATCGACATTGAATGAAGGAGACTGAAGAAATTGGTTTTCAGAAAATGTATTTCCTGCTACGTTGAAGCAAATATAAATATGTTTGTCTCTATTGTCAAACCGCTTACTGTTTAAATGTTGCAAATATTGTTAGAGAAGAACACAATGAATAAATAAATAGTAAAAAAAGGTTTTTGGTTCGGCTTTCCTAAAACAGTGTATTGTGCTGACTGAGGTTGAGGGGGAGCTGGATGTGTATGGAAAAGACGAAGGATAATAATCTGTGGGGAAGTATCTGCATGCACTCGATGAGAAATATAATAAAGGGTACACAAAGAATCAAAGTTACTCCTCTCGACTACTTGAAATGTGCGAGTACGCGGGCAGCATGATCAGCTAGCAGGAAGATGATATGCAGTAGACCAAGGACCGAAAAGATTTTAATATTAGTGTGAATAGGCCGAATGTGACAGAGGATAACTCTATAACTCAGCGTGTAAAATACCCCCAATGAAGTCAGTAAAGGTTCTTTATGACTCGCGTCACAGATTGAGCGGGAGAAGAGTTTTCTTGATGTTCAGCCGCTAGAAATATTTCTAATTTCAACTCTTTCCACATCGTTAGATAGCTTCTTGAAAACTTCAATTTTTCGAGGCTCAAGTAACTCAATTTTAAGTTCTTCTGGAGGTAAATCCGAAGCGGAATTAAAATATGAGACATTTCAATCTTGAGAACCACGTCGGCAAAAAAGCTAAATTCATATTTAGTTAGCCTTACAGGAGATGTGAGCGCAATTGCGCTTCATACAATTTATAACTACCTTCGAAGTACAAATGTTATCTTGGCATCACACTCTATAAAAGTGTGGAAGGACGGAGTTACCCATGCAATTATGCAATTCTAATCTACCCTACTTGTATTGCAATCACACAGCATTGCGGGGCGTGACTCCTAGCAGAGCGGTGGGGGTAAAAAGGCCTCCCGCTGTTAGTCGGCCGGTGAGTCGAACTACCCACTTCACTGGGCCCTTATTCTGTAAAATGTTCTCGTGTGAAACGAAACGAGAACTAAACGAAATCTCGATTTGGTATTGTTTGGAGGCTAGGATGGTAGCAGCCAATGGTATTTCTCGGTTGCAGTCCAAAGACATTGGAATAGCACTGTTCGAAGTCATGTGTATGTGGTGTCAACGGTCACTGCCCACTATATCTGTTAAAACATGCAGTAGGCTGCGGTATCAAGTCCATAACAACTGCCACTTGTTATTTTTGACACAATAAAGACTCGAAATGCCAAATCAAACGACATTACATGTAAATTCAACAATCTAAGTAAATAAATGGATATATGCCATGGTTAAATTACAATAATTAGTTCAATAGTATAGTACAAGGTGGTAAGTAAAGATATATGTCAAAGTGTTGTCAAATAGAGATAAAACTACACCTTAGCATTAAGTTGATGGCGGAACTCGGTCGGCCATGATTTAGAAGATAGGAGGTCTCGGTAGCTCCACGGGGACTACTATTGTCGCAAGCAGTTGGCCATGTGACTAAAATCTGTGCCAGAATTTCATATTCATAATTGGCGGCTGATTTCGTTCTGCATTCTGATAATTATAGTCAGCTGTGACCGTAAACGTGACTACAATGGAGAAATACTATTTGCTGGTACCTTCTAGCCTCGGAACGGGTGCAGATTTCGTTTTCGTTTCACACGAGAACGAGAACATTTTACAGAATAAGGGTCCTGGGACATGCTGAACAAACAATGCGCTCGGAGACGATCAGTCTGGCTCAGATTGTTATGATCCCAAGTAAAGACGACAGAGTACTGACAAGTATGAATCGATGTATGAACGTCTTCAAATGACGTCAAGTAGTAAGTCGTGATATTGTGTTGTCAATAATATGTATTGTCTGTCACAGTTAAAAATGTTTGGTTTTGACTTTTGAGCGAGTTTTTCGGTAGTCTTGAGCAGAATATTCAGGACATCTAAATAACCAAAGGATGGGAAAAACAAACCATACACATTATCAATTTTGTTTTAATCAACTTCCATCTTCAAAATATAGTTGTATATATACAAAATAATTTCCACAAACTGTAGTGTTACCGTAACACTACAGTTAGTGCAGGTTATTGCTACGTATTCTTTGTTCACCCTTCACATCCCTGCAAGCTTCATATTGAAACTGATAAAGCTGTAGAACATAGCAGAATCCCGATAGAGGTTGGTCATGCGCTTCCCGACGGTTAAAATATTTGCCTTACCGCATTGGATTTTCATTCTATTTTATGTTTCATTTCATTAAATATTCAAACCACTGGACGTCTTTCCAGACCCTTAAAGATTGTTAACTGAGCTTGATAAAGTATCCGTCCCGAGAGTGGCTTTAATGGCTTTCTGTCAAGTGATGGAAACTATATTTCATATCGAGAACACGAAATATCGGAGTTACATATGAGGGAGTTTAGAACGACAAACTATCCAATCCAAAGCCAACGCTTTAGTTTTATTTCTTCAGATTATCGTTTCTACCGCATACTAGAAGATATTACGCTCTTGGGGCAGAGTAGGGCGACATATATGTCTGGGTGTCTGTCTAGATGAGACAGCTATCAGGCTATCAGAACAGTGGCGCTGCTGATGAGCTACCAGTTGTCTGGGTGTCTGTCTAGATGAGACAGCTATCAGACTATCAGAACAGTGGCGCTGCTGATAAGCTACCAGTTGTCTGGGTGTCTGTCTAGATGAGACAGCTATCAGGCTATCAGAACAGTGGCGCTGCTGATAAGCTACCAGTTGTCTGGGTGTCTGTCTAGATGAGACAGCTATCAGACTATCAGAACAGTGGCGCTGCTGATAAGCTACCAGTTGTCTGGGTGTCTGTCTAGATGAGACAGCTATCAGGCTATCAGAACAGTGGCGCTGCTGATAAGCTACTAGTTCTGATAGCCTGATAGCTGTCTAGATGAGACAGCTATCAGGCTATCAGAATAGAAGCGCTACTGATAAGCTACCAGTTTGATCTGATGTGGCGTTCGCCATTATTCATCTACCAAATGAAATTAAGAGTAAAATGTAATTTATCATTGATTCGAATTTAGTTCGCCCTCACAGCGTATTCAATTATTTATAAGTCTACTACAAGTCTTTGTTATACCCTATTATTAGGATTATAGTATCACCAAGGGGCAAAATTAGGGTGATGATATTGTTATTGGAAACTCCAATCAGGGATGTCAGTGGTGGAACTCGGGTCCGTCACCTCTCTAATTGGGCCACATAACCCCGGTGTTAGTCAATAGCCAATCAGGAGTCAGCAATTGAGACGTAGCCTAACTTTGTGCCGATCCGTGGAATACATTGTTGGAAAAACAAGACTAACTAAAAACAATAACAAACAAAGACCGTCCATAACCTCAAGTCGTCGCCAAAATATATAATAAAACTACATATTTTTAGATGGACAAATTGTAAACATCGAAATTGTTTATCAAGTGCAACAAACACAAAAGGCTTCCATGGAACAGGATATTCCTAATAAAGAATTTAAAATGTGACGTTAGTGAAACTACACACGAACAACACTGAAAAAAATACGGTTTTCCCAAGTATTGGACTATGTGTCTTTGACTCCGCATTATGCAGAATTCAGAAAAGTCTTCACAGGAACCCGGGGTCCCGGGGATATAACATGGGCTTAGCGAGTTAGCGGGAGTTAGGAGATTTAAGAAAATGTACAGAAATGGGACCCCTCTGTGGGTTAGTAAGTATGTTCGTGACTGAAGATAAATAAATCGTTTGTATTTATTATCCACCCACACAATTTCAAGTATTGATTTACAGTAGAAGACAATAGTTCTTACAGCCATGAGTCTAAGAATAAAGCTCCGAATGCAGCAGTAATAACCTCAAAATAGCTGACCACGCTGACCATACGCAAATAAACGGTTCTGTGTGACAATTTAAATTGCATTTACTTTTACAGCCGAGTATCGAGCCCAAAACCCGACGGGCAAAAGACAACACAGTTAAAATATATCCTAATATCCGTGCGTGCTAATTGTTATTCCGTGGGAGGTTGGTGAAGACAAATGATGGTTCAGTAACAACGATTAGCATAGTTGGAAAATGCTGCCTCTCTCTAGACTCGTGAAGAACAGAGTACAGACATTTTCCTTGTACAGTCTGGACCAAGACGATGTTCCGTACTACGACGCAATTAAGTGTGGGCAATAACTGAAGATTCTCATCAGGCTTTGTCAAACAAACTAGAGAACAGAAGAAATAAATCTACTCTAGTGTTTGCAAAGAAGTAAGTTACCACCCTGGCACATTTAGTACAAACGCAACACTTGTATTTAAATACAAGCACTCTCAACGCCAACCCAACACTTGAATACTGGTGTGTTTCCCTATAACTACAAGCTCCCTGTTATATTCTGAACGTAAACTTCACAGCCCTACCCACGTATTTACCCATTAAACTAGTAACTATTTCTCTAGTAATAAAAGACTTGGCCGTAGAAGTTTGTATGGGTAAAAATCGATTAACATGTTTTGAACTTGCGTTGCGTAGATTATGGATTTATGGCGATTTAACAGTCAAGGCTATTATTCGCGCTATTACGTAGAGCGGGGGCGGGGGTGGGGGCGGGGGATATTATACTCATTAATTGTGCAAGTGTTGTATACTTTTGTACTACCATAATTATTTGAATGACAAATACTGCCAATTTTCTAGGAGGCTAACCAGCAATTTGTATCCATAAGGGTTTATTTTCATTACGATCACCTAGTCATTCATCTTATTCGATGAACGGGTGGAAGCTAGTTAGTTTACCTCTGAACCGGGACAGAAGGTGAACGGGTGACCAAACCAACGCTATCGTCTTCACTGTGTGGCTGTGGGTATTGTTTCACTACGTTATCTTAGTCGTGGCTATGGGCGTGTATAATAAATAGCAGCGTTGCATTTCACGGCTATATATAACCATAACAGTCTAACTAACCTACATTTCAATATTCTTGCCAAGTGTGCATTTAACATACAACCATTCAACTAGGTAATACGAAAATCAAAACATACGTAAGCATATATGAGCACTAATGATAATTACCGCATTAGGGCATCCTAGTACTAATTGCTGAGGAGACTCAACTACGCAGATAGCGTGTTCTTGTTTGGGGGCTGGGATTAAGATTAACAACGCACGTTTACAGTTTGTACGCTTATATAATATACGGTAGAGCCCATCGTCTGCGATCTTCAAATGACGGCGGGGAAACTTGTGTCGTCAGTCAACATTGGTGACCGTGGGGGTTTATATCGGACACCGCTTTATAAGTTGATGCGAATACCATAATTAACAACCAAATGCTCTAACTAATAACGTTGTATTCTGCTGTGTGCGTATGTAGGTAATTTTAGTAAAAGGTGGAAAGAGAGGGTCTTCACCTTGTTCAATCTCGGCGTTTCTTTCTCAAAAAGATTTTATGACGTGTTTAATACTATACTAGTCTTGTTTTAAACTATATAGTCCACCTTTTTGTTCGTAATATTTCCAGGGGAAGTTTTTTCTCGGCAAATTGGGTATGTTAAAATGAGGCAAAATGAGTTGGCCCAGAATCATTTGAAGCCAATGTTAATGGAAGTGACAGCTATGACGGTAACCATCATAATAGACATGCCAATGTCAATGGAAGTGACATGCTAGGACAGTAACCATTATAATAGACATGGCAATGTCAATGGAAGTGACATGCTAGGACAGTAACCATCATAGTGGTCATGCCAATGTCAATGGGAGTGACATGCTAGGACAGTAACCATCACAATAGACATGGCAATGTCAATGGAAGTGACATGCTAGGACAGTAACCATCATAGTGGCCATGCCAATGTCAATGGAAGTGCCATTGCTATGACAGTAACCATCACAATAGACATGGCAATGTCAATGGAAGTGACATGCTAGGACAGGAACCATCATAGTGGCCATGCCAATGTCAATGGAAGTGCCATTGCTATAACAGTAACCATCACAATAATTATGTCAATGTCAGTGGAAGTGACATGCTAGGACAGTAACCATCATAGTGGCCATGCCAATGTCAATGGAAGTGCCATTGCTATGACAGTAACCATCACAATAGACATGGCAATGTCAATGGAAGTGACATGCTAGGACAGTAACCATCATAGTGGCCATGCCAATGTCAATGGAAGTGCCATTGCTATGACAGTAACCATCACAATAATTATGTCAATGTCAGTGGAAGTGACATGCTAGGACAGTAACCATCATAGTGGCCATGCCAATGTCAATGGAAGTGCCATTGCTATGACAGTAACCATCACAATAGACATGGCAATGTCAATGGAAGTGACATGCTAGGACAGTAACCATCATAGTGGCCATGCCAATGTCAATGGAAGTGCCATTGCTATGACAGTAACCATCACAATAATTATGTCAATGTCATTGGAAGTGACGACATGGTAGGTATGGCAGAAACTATCAAGAATAATGGCATTGGCATAATAATGAAGAGAATTACTAAATACAGTGGTAATAATGGGGTTTCTTCAACTGGGATTTGAACCCAGATCCTGGGATCTCGTTGGCCGCTGAACCGACCGCTCAAATGAAATGCTAATAAAACTTTTGTACTTTACCATCAGGCGTGTCAAAATATCCCCAGAGAGGAAGACCCACGGCGGCAGCTCCAACAGCAAAACAGATGAAGCCTAGACAGGCGACGGCAGTAGAATATAATGCTTTCTTGTTTTCAGCCATAATCCAAACAGCATGGTGGTCAGACAGCGCTTACTTTAAACCACTTGTAATTACTAACCACTTCACTTGATGACCATCACATACAGGAGAACACACGATCACAGACAACACATATTTTACACTTGGGCCTACCCAGAAAACGTTTGCCAGTAAAGCCACTAAACCTCGCACTATACGACTGAGACGTGCTTGGAAGAAGATTGCCGTTTGGCCTACTAACGAATGCAATGGCGCAATAGGACGTTCATTGAAAACAAATTCTACGCCCGTTTGCCGCCGTAAGTTAAATTGTAACTACTAACCATATGTTAAGCATGATTAACTCTAATAAGTTATGCATACGAACGTTTTTGTACGCATAAATGAGCGATGAAGGCTGTTTGTTGTAACAAGTGCCGCTTCTTTCAAGCGTAATTTTAAGCTTGTGCTGGAAAACAGTTGCAACGACTTTAGACTAGACTACCGTAATCACTCCAAATTACATGGTCTTACTTCTACACTAAAACGTAAACAACAACCGACGAATGTAGAAAACCACATCGTTTGACATGGGCTTACCCTGTAACACTATTTATCGCAGTAAAACATACTTCCGTAACACTATTCTAATAACCGATAACAATGACAGGTCATAGAAAACACGTTTTGTCCAGTCCGCAATGTAAAGTGACAGCCAGAGAGGAGTTTCACTACTACTCGTTGTGGTCGTGTGCACACGGTCGCCACCACACCTGGCGAGAACGTTGTAACGTTGGCGACATTGACGTGACTGGTACTGGTAACACTCACACACACTCGTACACAACCGCGATACCACTGCAACTACTTAAAATACTCACTAATTTCGTCAGTGTTCTATTTCCACTGCACATGCAAAATACTACAAGTAAAGACTATGCATAGGTCTCACTCTCCGCGGCGAGTCAAGTCAAAAACCACCTTGCGTGACGTAGACTGAAGGGGAAGGGGGGGGGGGGACGGCCTGGTGGGGAGAGAGGGGAACCGAACAATGTCGTTATTATGCAGTATAAACCGTAGGAGGTATAATTTGATTACCCCTCCCCTACATCGACCTACCACGTACAGACTGACACTGGAGGACTCCGTCTCGTCTCGATTAGCCTCTTTCGAACTCCGTAAAGAACGTGTAGTACAATTACTTGAACACAAGTCCTGGTACCGCGATCAGAAAGACATACACGAGTTATAAAGTAGCTGCTACCATGCTAATGGTATACAGTTATACTACCAGCAAGAGTGTTAGTATGAACTACTACCGGGAGCGAGCAGTACTACCAATGCTATAAAATACTACCAGCAAGGGTGTTAGTATGGGCTAATACTGGTAAAGCGCGGTGGCAATGCTTAGAGCGTGCCAGTAAGTAGGGTCCCTGAATATAGTTCATAATGCGTTATAAATTTGTGTGTTGTATAAATCAAGTGGGCTTCAAACAACAATTTAATTAAATTTTAATTAAAAGTGAAATGAGGTACACATTTCAGTCGCCTAAAGTTGCACGGTTGAAGGGGCTTCAAGAAATACGTGCCCCGAGAAATAATATTGAAGCATGCCTAAGTATTACCCAAGTTCTCCAAGTTTCTGCTTTGATAATTTAACACTTCGTTAGTCTTAAATTGAGCAACTCGCTTGTTTAGAAGTCAATAATGAAGTAAGTCTACTGATAACCTTGCCAGGATATTACTTGAGTATCGCGTTCCCAGAAATCACAATCAAACCATAATCCTTTGCGTTACACAAGTTCCTGTTTTAATAATAGTTGCTCTTAATATTGCGAGCTGAGCTGCCGATATAGCTAAGCGGACATAGCTTAGTTTTAGCTATTAAAACCCGCTCAAAATCAAAGGGTTTTGGCTACATGAACGATACATAATATTGAAAAATTGGTTGCTAACCAACATTTGGTTTCATAAGAACTAAAAAGTGTATTACCAAAATTTCAAATGTTGCAATTTTTACGGTCATCATTAGACAAATTATTTAATTGGCTTGAAAAATAACAACCGTAAGGATTAAACATTTGAAGTTTTTCTAATCCGTTGTTGAGTTCTTACGAAACTGAATGTGGGCTGGTAATGTGTTTAATATTGTTTAATGCTCTTAAGATATTATACTAAAAGATGCGGTTTTAATGTTGTCACTGTCGCAGTATATAAGCACGTATAAGGGAGGCCTACACAAAATACGCGTATTTTCATTGAGATATAACACGTTCATTTTGAGTTGAAGAACGCTACAAATAACTAGCCGAGCGCTCCATAATGTACTTCACTTCACTGTACACACAGTAGTTTAAATGTTCCATTTCATTTCACGGGAGTTGAGTCGCCCTTTATAGCTTGGCGATTATACATCCCATAGTACACTCATTTTCCGAACTACACACTAAAATAATCGTAATCGCAGAATATTTCTATATATATGGTATATATATGGTATAACAAGATATACTAAGGACCTCGAAACCAGAAAACTACGCCCAAAAATGTGCCTGTCAAAAAAAGAGAATCAGTAAAGCACACTGCGCAGTACAGAATCCACCACCCACCAACTATGTACAAAGTGAAAGAGATTGTGTGGACTTAATGAAAGTATGTTGAATAGCTTTGTGTTATTAGTTCTTGAAGTTTACCCGCTCGGCACTACAAGTTGAAACAGACACACGGATACACGAACTACAAGCAAGAGAGTATACATTTTACAAGCTGGTTAATTAATTAACACGAGAGTTGTAACCAAACCATCAGAGCCAGTTTTGGGAATTGAAAAAGACTAGATATAAAACAGAATATCGGCGATTATACTAATGTGATTACACTGATGTGGGTGGGACGTTGGGCTCGCGATCAAATGCGTGGATGCGGATTAGTAAAAACGAATGGTATAAATACGCACTGGCTCTATACGTGTGCGTGTATACTGGTCGTGCATTCAAGAGGGATACAAAGGGTTTGTTCGCTTTCTTGCTTGCCTTCCGAGTCATACAGCTTTTGACACTTGCGTGACAGATGGTATTGCGATGATTAAACGTTATTATAAACTTGCATCTAACATTTGGGTTGGCCCCATTAATCTAATAAGCTTCTAATGTGACATACGTGAGATACTTCTTCTTAAGGAAGCCATTTCGTGCTTGTTTACCTTTTACTTCCAGCGTGTGCAAACCAAGTATGCAAGCAAGCATGTTTATCGTTTGGACACGCTGACTGAAGGTATTTCCTAGTCACAAGGCAAATATTTGCTGGGATTGAGTCCTTTAGTTAGTCACTCACCTGAAAAGGGACACATCGGTTAGAGGTTTCGTACCCTTCTTCAGGGACTCCTACAAAAAAATTTGTGAATAGTACGCTACAGCTTACGCACAAAGTATTGTATAATCCTAGTACGAAACTGAGATGTTCGTATACAGAATCCTATTTGTTCCAGCATCATACAACTCAGACTACTGTCTTTAACTACTCGATATCACTCCCATTGACAACACTGCTTACTAATGCAGATTGATTTTCGATTTAGTAACTTATAAAACAGAGGTATTTCCAGGGAGAATTAAAAATAAACAATTACCGATGCTCAGATAAAAAATCAGCGCCATGTGAAATGTCTGCAATGTGTGCAATGCAAAGTACGATATACGTGAGTTTGGAAAGCGCTGCCAACAAACAATAACTCTGTCTAGTAAGTTATTGTCATCCGCTGTAATATGTCGTCCCTAGCACAAGTTGATAATCTCATTTAACTTGTTTTTAATTAATTAATTAATTAATTAAAATTGCTCGCCTGGGTTCTCCGATTAGAGGGCTGGCGGGCGACGGCGACGACCTCCTTCTAGCCGAGCAACACTTCATTACCCCTCCGATCTCCCTCCAGGTGGAAACTCAATCTTATCACACCCTAACCAATGAAGCAAAGTTTTGTATCTTCCGATTAGTAAAACGTATTGATATAAGGGCCGGTCTTACAATCTCCTAATAAGAAAGTTATTTGTAGCAATTAAGCTATATTTGGAGGATTTCGATTGGTGGTTACCATGGAGACAACAAGCTACTCGACGAATAAATAGTTATTGGGACATTGTAAGACTGGACCTAAGTCTAAAGTTGCCTCAATCTCATATTCTCATGCTGACGAAATAGCAGCCCAATAGTACCAACTTAACTTTCTACTTCTTTAGTTCCTACCATCTAATTGAAACAGTTTATTTACCACCTTCGGTTGGTTACCTGTCACAACGGACGTGACTGAGAACGCCGGTAATCTGTGGATTCTCGTAGAGACAGCGTGCATGTGCGTGCATGCAAGAGATGGCATAGATGAGGATTTGAGAACGGTCTATTACACTAGTTACGTTGGGGGGTTGAAGATCACAAGGCATGCTATGAGTGTATGGGAGTGTGAATATGTTCATTATTATTACTATACTCATTACTTATAATAAATACTTAAACGTAAGTTGGTCCCAACTGGGGGATTATCGCTCTGGCTACTCTGATAAGCAGCGACTTAGCGGTACATTACTCTATAATGAAGGCAAGACTTAAAATAAATGCGTCGATGCGTCTGCATTTAACATACACCAAACAGAAAATAAGAATCATGGTTATTCGTTTTACAAATGTGAAAATGTTCTTGATTTATTAAAAATATTTTCCAACTATTTAATCATAATTTATAATTATCGAAACCTTGTTTATATTTGAATTGCATTTATGGGAAAGTTTCAGATAAACGTCGAGTATTCCTGAACGCCTCCTGTGAAGCTTTAAATGGAATATATGTTTTCTTTTAATTATGCTATCCTACATAACAGTTACTGTAGCTTACAGAATTTTATCAGGTGTCACATTCCTTTACACAACCGGTAGATGTATATTAGTTGAACAAATCAGTGGATGAAGCCAACTTTCCTTCAGGATTGGATATGTAGTGGCGCGTTGTAAGAGCGGGCTTAAGTTTAGCTTAAGGAGGGAAGCCACAGAATAACTGCTTGAAATTTAAAAAAATCGACTTTTTTCAAAATTTGACATTGATTACTTTGAACCTTAATGAGTTAATATTTTAACCCAAACAAGGAAAATAACTTATTTAATATGTTTTTTTTTACATTTGAATGATGCATGTACATCGTTTTTCGCTGAAACTCTAAACTTTAAAGCCTCTTTCTGGCTTATCTTTTTTTCATACACAATTTAGTATGGAGAAAATCATATCTTGCAAACTACTTGTCCCACAAAAATGATTTTTTGTGTGTGTTATCCTTAATAGATTTAAGATGAAAAAGTGTATCATGAAATCTGCATGATTATTAGTACTCGAGAAAAAAAATAATTCACTACTTATAAATTTAGGAATTTGTTTCTTAATAAAAAAAATGGAAATTAAAAGCTAATAGCTTCCATAATATTAACAATGTCTAACTGGCGATACACTTATTTGTTGCATGTCTATCCATCTTCAATATAAAATTGTAAAAAGAAGTTTATCTTTATTGGTTCTCTTGTTACAGCTTGCCCCATGAGTATTGTTGTAAAAACAATGAAAATTTAAATAACAATGGATATATATATATATATATATATTTTTTTTTTTTTTTAATCTTAGTTTTTAAAGTGTCTGAACAATGTCTGCAAGTTTTAGCGTGATTGGTCCCATACATTAAAAGTTAAGATTTGCTGTGGCTTCCCTCCTTAATGATTTGTTGTTAATTCTAGTACTATGGTCGACGGTATCATCGTCCAATACGGACACCCAGTTTAATTCCAGCCATTACATTGTGATAATAGCTTGTAACTATAGAGTATAAATCAAAAGTTTCCCGTATAGAAACTACTTAACTACTCCTGAGCTACTTGTGGTGTGATGTGTGATAACAGCCGCCCCCTTTGTGCACAAGCATGGACTGCGCTAAGGACCCGGCCACAAGCCCAACAAACCTTCTCAAAGCAACTAAGTTGCGTAACAAACACAGAAAACAGAAAGATAATTTCGTGAGCTGCGCTTCTAGAACCCCCACCCCTTCTACACCAATTTGCATATAATTGTTTTCGGGTGAACTTTTTTACACGCGCCGCTTTGTCCGGAGCCGAGAGCTCGTATTGTCCTTTACTCGGGTATACTTCAGTTGCCTTGTAGCTGGGTCCCCGCATTGTCTTGTTGGGTCCCCGCATAGTCTTATTGGGTCCCCGCATTGTCAATTGTATGCGGGTACCTTCAATTCCTTGTAGCTGGGTCCCCGCATTGTCTTATTGGGTCCCCGCATTGTCAATTGTACGCGGGTACCTTCAATTCCTTGTAGCTGGGTCCCCGCATTGTCTTATTGGGTCCCCGCATTGTCAATTGTACGCGGGTACCTTCAATTCCTTGTAGCTGGGTCCCCGCATTGTCTTATTGGGTCCCCGCATTGTCAATTGTATGCGGGTACCTTCAATTCCTTGTAGCTGGGTCCCCGCATTGTCTTATTGGGTCCCCGCATTGTCAATTGTATGCGGGTACCTTCAATTCCTTGTAGCTGGGTCCCCGCATTGTCTTATTGGGTCCCCGCATTGTCAATTGTATGCGGGTACCTTCAATTCCTTGTAGCTGGGTCCCCGCATTGTCTTATTGGGTCCCCGCATTGTCAATTGTACGCGGGTACCTTCAATTCCTTGTAGCTGGGTCCCCGCATTGTCTTATTGGGTCCCGCATTGTGTTATTGGGTCCCCGCATTATCTTGCTGAGTCCCCGCAGTGTCTTGTATGGGGGTACTTCAAGTTCCTTGGCGGGCATAGTCTCCTCGAATCGAGTGATATACAACCGTTATACCTGTCAAGTCTTGTCTCTCCTCGTTTACATTCTCCCACTCTATAACCCTACCTGCTCTAGCCTCATATCAGGTGCCGGCCTATTATGTCCCTCTCGAAACACTACCGTTCATTCACAACCGTTTGTGTTTTTACCGTTTCCCTATTTTTTGTAAGTTACGTCTTTTACGTAATAGTTAAATGAGAATTTTTTTATACAAATACATTCAAATTTATAACCATTCATTTGTGAGATTAGCCTGGAGTGTTTATTATCACATACAAGTTACAAAGCTTCGCGGAGAGGCAGAGCAATGCTCGTTGTTGGTTAATTAAAGGAGGGGGGGGGGGGGGGGGGGGGAGCCCGTTCTCTTCGTAGTATGCATAATATAGTCAGACCTGAAGCGTACCTTGTAAAAGCGTCGCATCAAATTAATACCCACGCCTTAACCAAGGAATGTTAATAACTGTTTTTATGAAGCAAAGTCAAAATATGTGATCGCAATTTATCAACTCGTGTAGAAAACCCAAGTTGTAATTTAGACAACTTTTGAGCAACTATGTCCCCCCCCCCCCTCCCCCAAGGATGCACAGGACTGTCATTGTTGGCATTAGTTTAGGTTGGTTAGTTAGTTATAGTCCTCTGAGAAGATACGTTCTCAAAATATTCTTATGAAACTAATTAATGTTGGTTATACTAACCACCTTTTTAAAATCATCTGACACTACCAAAACACTTTGATAAATGTGGCTAATTGTGTTCAATTTTGAGGTGATAGTTGTCTGATCGAATACCATAAGACGCGTGGAGGCAGATGCTGCTTGCTGCCCATGCGGCCTGCCCACCGTGACCGTCTGGTCGGCCATTCACCTTGCCAGAAGCATCGGCCGACTCGTAACAAATAATACACACATACATTATCATTATCTAACCGAGATGCAGGTGACTAAACTGCATGGCTGCATGGGTGGAAGCGCAAACGATTAGCAAAATCACCACCTATACCCTGTGGAACTCCGGATTTCTGTCTGTTAAAATGATTTATAACTGTCAAAAAATAAACCAATCTGATGTCATTCCCGATAGGGCTTTGGTGCTCTTTGTTCCAATAAATATTTCCGTTTTTCAAGTTTCTTTATTGAATTGTGAAATGTGTGTTGTAATGTTACAACACAAAATTTGAGGAACAAATCAACGTTCATAAGGAAGAACACTAAATTCGCTCGAGTTAGTCGAGTGCACAGCCTCATGTTTCACACGCGCACCCGCTGTGTTAGGACTTTCCAGATAAACAAATCAAGGCCGCAAGTTATCCCTAGTGGACCTGTTTTAAGTAAGTTCTTGGAACTAGAGAGAAAGAGATGTAAAAATTAACTTGGTATACTTAGAGGCAACTTTACTCATTGCAGTGAATGCACCTACGGAAACTGCGCCAGTCTACAGCCTCCCTCCCCCCCCCCCCCCCCCCCCGCCCCAGCAAGTCACTAAGGCAGCCAGATTAGAGGTAGATTATGATTATGAATATATATGTGGACGAAATGTCCGTTGGGCAACGTACATTTCCCTCTCGGCCGCTAACGTTATTATGAAGATCACCTGTATAGCTCAGCGGGTTCTATGAGATGTATAGCTAGCTCATGGGAATGATTTTTGTAGATAGACAATAAGTTGTAAAATGTCATTTAGTAGTTTAGAGAAAAGGGCTATTTTTTATTTCATAATCAATGTTTTGCGATCCTAAGATACAGTATTTTAAAGATATGTTTACTTATACCGTAAGATCACTGTACTGTATTGGTATTTTGGAAAACTAGAAAAAGTTGCTCAAGAGAAAAGTTCGAGAGGTTGGGTGATGACGGTTCTCAAATATTGTGGTTTGTGCAGGTTATGCTGGGTAAACACACTGTTATAAGGTTTAAGATTTAACATTTTGTTCTCAGGAAAGTATTTTTCAAACTGATTTACTAGGATCGCTACCATTGGCCGGATTTATAAAAGCTTGTCTCTCATTGGCTGGGCTAAGAGTTTTAGGGATAAGAGCTAACAAGTTGGAATAGTTTCAACTTTCGTTCTAGCCCTTAAATCTTAGGAAGTTATGTGAACGCCATGATGCTACTGGCTTGATTCAACTTCGTTAAACCTTATACCTTAAACCTTATTACCGTGTGTAAACCGGGCTTTACAATTTAGTTTAAAGAATGTTTTTCTTTAGAACTCGGGGATAATGTTTATTTGACTGAAGGTATAAACTAAAATGAAGACATTCAAATTTACGTAAATGTATTACGTTCTTACAAGTGAACACATTTATATGCTTTTCTCCCGTTGCGCTCTAGATCTAAACGAAGTTTGTAAGTTTGGCTCCCTTATTTCCTCCCCTCCCTTGAGTGGCGCGTGTCTTTCTTGAAAGTCAGTCATCAGGGGTGCGAGCTTAAATTATACATTAGTCATTATTAAAAAAGTATAACTAATTCACTGAGCAATTTCATTAGTTGTTGACTTACCCAGCGTATACTGTAAACGATGGCGTGTGCCATGTAGGATATATTAAGAATATTGTAAGTACACACACAACCGATAGAGATGGCTTAGTGCTAGCACACGAGGTTCTGATTCGGAAGGTCGCTGGTTCGATACCCGCTACCGGTAATACTGACTGAAGGTTTTTTCGAGGTTTTTCTGTCACAAGGCGAATGCTGGGATTGAATTAGCTCACGGATATTCCCTCAACAATTTCAATAACTAGTTAGTCACCTGAAGAGGGGTATGAATTATCCCTGGGCAGGTTTCCTACGGGGAGTTAATAATCATTACACACTGCACAATGCTCCTTCTTAGAGACAATAACAATAATATCATATTAATTGAATATGACACGACTCAACAAGAATCAGATAATCACCATCAACGTACGATTTACAGTGGCGAGTCTTAAAACAAAAACATATTCATAATTATTTTTAAAATGATGAACAACGTCTCGAATCTAAACTAATTACATTAGGCCTATCAGTAATATTGTCCGCAGGAGAAGCTGTTATAATGCAAACGATATGGAGAGTGACAATGTTAATAAGTATACCATGCATTCCGGGAGAAAAAAATTGAGTTTTGACTTACTCCATTTTACCTGATGATAACATCAATGTTCTTCCTGATAATAACACGGTAACTTACAGCAGGCGTATTCTCAGGGGGGCTCGCCAGTGTATTAAACCGCAAAGTAGCAAAGAGGGAGCAGTAGCACACGATTCATGAACATATATCCGTAGCGTGACAGCAATACTCGAGCTCCATGTGTTTCTCAAACTGTCACTGCCGGGCATGAGGCAAAAGCTTCGTTTGCCGTACTACACTTTACACTATTAATAGTAGTTATAGTAGTAAAGTAGTAGTATAGTAAGTGACAGTACTTATAGTCAATCTCTTGTACCCGTGCAAGTCGGTGTAAATATTTGTATTGCGTTTGCCAGTATAATTACACCTTACACTAGTGTACACTGGCTATTTAGCTCGTGTAAGACGCTTTTCTACACTGGAAGTCCCAGTGTAGTGTAAGACAGGTGAACGAAGCTAAATACAAATAAGGCGCCAAGTCAACTGATTTTAGTTTTCTATTATTTGCGTATTTTGTTTTATCTCTTGTGTATATAACAATTATTCGCGTACGTATTTCAAACCACGCACAGTAGCCTACCAGACCACACGACGAACTAGCGAACATACAACACTACTGAACGAGTCTAATACTAGTTTAGTAGTAGATGTTATATTCGATATGTTGAGATTTTTTTGCATACAACAAAAATAATTTAGGAACGTTGTTGAGGCGTCAGCACTTGTTTGTTACGTTATAGAAGTGAGGCGTCAGCGTCAGCACTACAGGAACCTGACGATACCCGCAAATAACAACTAAGCAAGTAGGATGAATAAATAGATCATTTACTGGGTTTATACTGTTTCCACGAATCGCTCTAAAGTTGTCCACTGTGCAGTGTGGGAGAAACTAGGACTGACACCCACGCTTGGGATAGACTGCGGGGGTGGATGGAGAAGGGGGGGGGGGGGAGAGGAGAGGAGGGAGATTTCCGTGAAGCTGGCGAACATGTATTAAAATACGGCGCTAAAGTAAAAACACGAATTGAATTCAACGGAGATTTACATATTCGTGTAGGGAGGCAACGTGCCTAGTGGCTGTTTGTGTAAAGAAATGTAGAACATAGATAGATACACTAGTAGCTTGTCCCGTGGTATCAATCAAATCTCATATAGACATATCTTTGCATCTACTAGAATTATACAGCGCTATGTTGAGGATCATTTGCTTCAAAGCAGTAGTATATTAAAAAGCTCGGCGAAAAAATACGATGTTGAAAATATTGTAACTTTTTAACGACATTCAAATTAAGGCTATAATTTTATTTATTTCTATTTGCATAACAACTACGCAGAATAGTAGCCATGTGTCTACGACACACGACCTGAAAGCCCTCTTGTGACTTACTTCCCATTGGCTGCTGCTTTATTGGGCTATTCAGTCATAAAACTGATTTACAAAGGAGGACACTGAATACAACTATACAATTAATAATGAAATAGTCATTAAATTTAAAGGATAACAAAACAGAAAGACAATACAAATTAGTTGAGAAAAAATTAATCATACTTCAAATTAAGTTTTAAAAAAAATTTATATATATGCTAGAAATACACTGAAGGGTGACAAGAAAGAATCCACTAGATGAAAGTAAGACAAGTAAGATCACTTACGGACGGGAGTGCAGGCGCCGTCTGCTATATATATTTTTTTGTAATTATTCTCAAAGTTTCAAATACAGCAAATGCCATTTTATATTGAAACATATAACAACTTACAAAACAAAACAACACAAGTAACAAGTGGTGCCAAACGTTAGGTCTTACAGTGACTGCTTACGGCTAATTTGATATCATTTTGAAATACATTCGGCGGGGAAATTACATCAAGATGAGTTAAATCGGAAGATAATTTGTTGAATGTAGAAGGAAGGATATACGAATCCCGCTCCTTAATTTGTCACAGTTGCTGTTGTTCCTCGACAAACCTGTTGTTTGCGAAGACACCACGGCCCGTGCACGCGGCTGGCGTGCGACGTTGCCATAGTTACGAGACGTCGCGGCCCGCTACAGCTGCTCGCGACGCCGGGACGGAGCCATTTTGTGCATCGCCGCTACTTTATGGTCAATGTCGGCTAATGGGCGTCCCCCCTCTCCCCTAGACTACTCATGTAAGACACCGTAGTTGCCCCACGATATAGTTGCATTTTATTATCCATTCATACATTTTATATACAACTAATTTCGTCACACTAAATTAATAGTATGTTGTAGAACGTTAATAACAGATAAATATCAGTCCAAAAAGTCCACTTTATAACGAGACTCGATTTATAAAATATTCCTTTAACGATAAAATGAGATGAAAATCTTTCACATCTAATATTTGGACTTGGTTTAAAAACATCTAAGTTGTGTATGTAAACCCAGTCTCCGTGCGTTGTGAGAATGCACCTCGACATAGAATGTAATCTAGCTAATCTATATAGGAATACAAGGAAACGACTCACGGGTACTCTTACAACTACTCAGCACGAATTTTTCATCCGATAACTGATCGTTATTTCTCACCAATGTATGTTTCCTATTGATTCGTAATAGATTGAGCCAAACGATAATAGAGTGAGAGTAGGAGAGTGATTAGAGTATACATATACATGTTTGTTCTAGCCCTTGATTTACTATGACGCCGAGTGTACATGCAATAGGCACGTACACGATTTGGATCATCCCAAATCATAAATATACATTTTGGTTTATATTTTCCGCTCTATATATGAGACAGTTGCACAATTTGCGAGACGTAAACCAACAACAGCACGCGCAACCTACCCCGTGCTTAACCGTTAGGAAATTATATATTGAACCCATAAACATGTGTATAATATGTTATCTCTAAATGTTATGGGCAAGTGTGAGTGAGACAGTCTGCCTAGTGCATACACGTATCCTATAACCTTTCTAAGAACACGTTACATATTATATTTGCTCTCTTCTTGCGACACGTAACGGGACATAACATAATGTACAATCGCCGACATATATATACACATAAATCAAGGGTAGGCCGTAGGATACACACCGTCTTTACCCTAGCATCATTGAGGATTTGCCTTGATCTAGTCTCAGTCCATTCTATGAATAATAAAATCACATTCGTAAATGAGTAACAATCATATTAATGTATATTATATAAATATATTAATATAAATTAAAGTCCCCCACTGAAAATCAGTTTCGTTACTGAGTGGGTAGAATTGATTTATTTTCATTTAATTTATTGGATAACAAGATATAGTGTCATGAGTAGTAACTGAACGAAAGTAACGCGTTACTAGGACGAACTAGTTACAATTTTTTAGTAGCTTTGCCGGTAACTAGTTCCTTTTGTTTTGTAAGAAACTTTGGAGGAAATAGTTCCTTTTAATGAGTAACTTACCCAACATTGACAAGATACGCGCAGAAGAGTTGTTGGAGTGAGGAAGATGTATCCGTCATATCTTTCATTTACTTTTGTCTCCTGGCCTATACAGCACCCAAGCCTACAGCACCCAAGCCTACAGCACCCAAGCCTACAACATACAAGCCTACAGCATACAAGCCTACAACATACAAGCCTACAGCAGATTATATAGCTGCCGACACATAGATATAACGGGGACGGTAACACAGATTGTGTAAATTATTTCGCCGGCCGGTAGACATAGGAGGACAGGAATTAGGTTGGAACAGGAAGCCTCACTCACCTTTGTCTTGAGATCGTGGATATACCGGCCACTGCAACGGATGTAGCCCAAATACTGTGGTCTGATGATGGTGGTCTTGACTTACGATGTGAACAGCTGGATCCAATTGTACTGACGTTTACTCACACATGGTGTGTTTAGATAATAACGATCATGATGGAGTGATTGTTTGATATGAGGGTGACTATATTGGTAAGAGATGGATGCAGTGTCGTACGTAGGAATATATTTTTGGGGGGGGGGGGGGGGGCTGCTGTAGAAAGGTGTTCCACAATCGTCACTCATGAGGGTTGTGGTGAGATGTATCCCTTACAAAAACGCCGCAGTCAATTTTTTCTAAACATCCGTATTTTTCAAGTGGTGTAAATGTGTTCTAGAAGAAGTCAAGGTGCTTTGCTGAACGGGATACATCACGAATATTACACAATAAACATACATGTACATTACATACATTACACATACAGAAATTACTATATTATTACAACTTATTCAATTTCACCTACGGGAGTGTTTCCTGACAAAGCAAATGAGAAATTAATACAGTTTTTAGCGAAAATTTAGATGATTTGGAAAGTATAAAAGCTGGTATTTCGGGGGAAAGGTCAAGCCCCACTGTGCTCCTCCCCTGGATACGCCACTAGATGGAGGAAAATTTGAAGACAAAACTACTTACTAATCCTGAATAACGGCTGCATTGTGTTTGCTCGAGTACGTAATAAGGATATTAATTCATAAATTATAGGATTGAGACGAGAATGTTATGATGGCTATGTTTCCATGGAGGATTCAATACGGTATTGAGTTCAATCTGACTGCTGAATCCACCATTTAAAACCACCGTTGAAGCACGAGTTAGATCGGCTGTATCCAATCCCGAACCATCGGACCGTATTGAAAAATCGGATTCAAACTGTCATGTCAACGTTTTTAGCAACATATTATTTGGTTGTTAGGGAAATAACATTTTGGCCCAACCGTTGATTTCTAAGACATGTCGCCAGTTGTTATAGACCTTACTTAGCTCGCAACTAATCTCTCAAACAAAGAAGTCTTGCAAACAAAGAAGTGGCGATAAGTGAATGAGACACAGATTTCTCTGCTATAATGGTGCTGTGTATGTAAACGCTTTGCACGTAATTCCTATAGCATTTCATTAATTTTAATAAGCCATAAATCTTGGCAACGAGCGCTCGCGTAGCTAAGCCGACTATGTTTCACGTTGCAAAGACAAAGGATAGGATTATGGTTATAACGAGGATAAAAATGGAATTACTTATACGATACAAACAGTGACTCATGGGAAATAGGTCCACACCCCAATGGAAGTGAATGTTTTTATCATCGCAAGACACCGCGATCATCTTGAATCTAATTATGTTGTAATGTTTGTCTTCCTTAAATTTAATTTTGGCTTTTTCCGCATGCTGTGGTTAGTCTACTTCTTTAAGGCTGTTTATCACCTACTCTACGGAACCCCCGTTTTATGTCTGTTAAAATTACTTTAAAATGCTTGGAAGTTGTCAAAGAGTAAAGCAAAATATGTCATCTTCTAGACTCTTGCTATAGAGAATTCACTGGTCATTCTCATATGAATGTTTAATTGTTTCACTTTTGCGACGAGCTTTTGCGATGTGTTGTTGCAACTTGCAACGCACCTTTCACAACCAAATACGAACTTTTGGATAACAAATGTTCATTAAAGCAAGACATCCATTAGATTAGAGCACTAAACTCTTTAGGGGATTACATATTTGGGTTTACTTTTTGTCAATTTTAAAGCACTCATTGGCTATACCACAACGATCGCTAAATTTTCAACGGTATCGACCAAAGTTGCATGATCGCAGTGCCGGCTTCAATGGACATGGGTATCTTACTGTCTTAGTTTAGAACCACGCTGAGAGCCCCACGCAAATACCCGTCAAACACACTCGCAGTATCCCGTGTGCAGCGTCGTGATTATCTGCAATATCGAGAGGCGCAACTGCGGTTGAACGACTCGCAACTTATCAGTCAAGTCCGAATTCCCCAAACTTTGTTAATCTCAGGCATGATGATTTCGGATTGGCAACCGTGGTTTCAACAACATTGCATACAAAATGTATGGTGTCTTTTAGCAGGATGATTAAAGGCTGATCTTGAGCTTAAACAATTGTGAGTGTTGAGTGTTGATTTGTCATTAATTGTCCGCAGGTGTTCGCACTGTCCAACCATTGGTTCACATATTTCGTGTTTAAAACATCGATCTTTGATTGGTTATCGCTCACTCGTCGATGATGTTCGGAGCCTATACTGGGTTGGCTTAGTCGCTTTAAATTAAAGTCTCCCACTGAAAACCAGTTGTGACGACTGAGTGGGTATACTCTAAATACGAATTTATTTATTTATATTATAACATTTTTCCGAATAAGTCAGGAATGTTTTCTATGTAATAAGCTGAGATTTGAGTGGTTTGACATACAAAGCAACTTATTGTGGATGTGTTTGTGTTCTTGTAGCCATAGCGACGACCAGATATTTCTCCATAATAACAATATTGTAGCTCTTTCATAAGCTTGTAATACCGGCAAAAAATGCGACGTAATGCGGTTGCCAAGGGGACGAGGTCACAATACATTTATACAGAAATATTAAGAGAGACGCGTTGGGCTCCATAATGGAGGTCTTGCGCCGAAGATTGTGTTGCCATTTCCCCCTTCGCTTCTGCAGTAAAAGAACATGATTAGTGTACAGTAAAAAAATCCCCGTAAATAATTTTTATTATTTAATAGTACTAATAGGTAGAAACAGTGATGGGAATTGGTCCACTGAATTTTTAGGTATCTGTCTCTATAATCTATTAAACTGTGGGCATAAAATCGCTCTTGTTTCTTGAAATTTATCCACACATCGGACTCTTACGAAAGGATTGATTTGCAAAATGTAAAAAGTAATTATCGAGGGGATTGGAAGAACTTTAAAGTATACTTAGCGGAAAATACTAGGGACAGACAAAGGTATGAATATGCAACATGGATTATAGGGTAATATGAATTGTAAATTATTGTAATGGATACGAGCAGGAAAGAGCAAAATAATTGTTTTAAACCTTTGCACGGATAAGTAGCATGAAAAAAGTGCAGTTAGAGTTGTAGACGCGAGTCTTACGACGATTGTAATCACATCCTCTAACGGCAGCGGGTAGCTCGCAAACAATAATACCTTGAGAACGCTTGAAGATATTAAATTCAAACGCGGAATTTGGTTTTGTTTCAGCTAAACAATGGATTTAAAAACTTTAATGTATTGTAATTATTATGATTTTTAATTTTGTTGTAATTAATTATTGAAATTACACTCGTAACATTATTACTATTATTATTATTATTATTATTATTATTATTATTATTATTATTATTATTATTATTATTATTATTATTATTATTATTATTATTATTATTAGAGTGATATTTTTATTATATTGCGTAGTGTCATGTTTTTTATATTTGTAATGCATTTTTTTTTTTTTTTTTTTTTTTTTTTCAGTTCCATTACTATTTTGTTTCGAATATGTGGAACATACCATACTTTAGTTTATTTAGTTCAGAAGTGTTATACTGTGTTTTTTAAGTTAGATTAAATCCACAGATAAGTTGCTTGTCAACTTGTGGATGTCCGGATAATACTATGCAACTAATTATGTAATGGGACAAATGTATATTGTAAATAAAAAAAAAAAAAAAAAAATTATTATTATTATTATTATTGTTGTTGTTATTATTATTATTATTATTATTATTATTATTATTATTATTATTATTATTATTATTATTATTATTATTATTATTATTATTATTATTATTATTATTATTATTATTATTATTTGTTTATTCTTGTCGCTTTATGTCACGTTTATTCTAGTCATATTTTACACTTGAAATTCATTTTTTAACTAACACAAAAGTAAAACCAAATTCCTTGTAGTAATCACTTTTTCAATATCTTGAAGCGTTCTCAAGGCATCAATATACCCCTAATGATAGTTGACGTCAATGCTGTAATATATCTGTTACTTCATTCTCTGTCCAGCGGCTGATAATTGTTTCAACTAAGCTTGTCTGGCGTAGGAGGTCCGATCGATCGGTACTAATACCTCCAAGTCCGACTCATCAATGTCTTCATCTCCACGCGTGATACGTCTTTAGAACGCATCTGAGTCAACTAGGGGCCGTAACGATCATTTTAAACGAGTTAACAAGTACAATATTGGGCGTAACTCGGAGGGTAGAAAGCCAGAATCTAGAATGACTGAGTACTTATATATTCGGGATATAATTTAATTTATAATAATTTTTCTTGCGAACCTGTCCAGGGACAATTCCAGAGACGACGCTATTAAGCGTAATTAACACACATGTTTTCGCGGCCAGGAGGGGGGGCAGTGCCCCCCCCCCCCCCCCTAAAATCCCTCGGGCTCCCCAGCGGCCCCCCTCCCCCAAGCCAAAATAAATTACCACTGATACACTACGTTTGTGCAGCCGCATGCAGACAATTCATGCCTCTTTTCCGGTTACTAAGTATTGTGGTATATGGAATAGTTGGGAAGAAATGTTCGAATGCTATAGTATGAGTCAATCCCAGCATTATCGTTGTGACTGAGGAACACCTTGAGTGAAACCGTCAGTCGGATTGCCGGTAGCGGGTATCGAAACAGCGACCTCCCGAATTGAGCCTCGTGTGCTATCACTAAGGTAATCAATCGTATCGGTAATAGAATCATTGATCATTCTAGATGTTACCAAGTAAAATATTGTGGTAACAACAATGTCGAGGGTAGATATTATAACCGGAATTAGAGTCGTATAAAACAGTTTGGGATGAGTATATTATATAAGACTATTGTAGTCAATTACAATGTCCCATAACTATTTATTCGTCGAATATATGGCTTGTTGTCTCCATGGCAACCACCAATCAAAACTCTTAAAATACTCCAAATAGCTTAATTGCTACAAATAACTTCCTTATTAGCAGATTGTAAGACCAGCCCTTATTCTGAAAGAAAAGTATACGCACAGATGTACAGTATGGGAAATGTATGAACATACATGGATGTTTTACTTGAGAATAATTGCTACTTCTTGATTCGTGCAACGATGCTTAGCCAGAGAAGTTGAATACTTGATTTGCCAACAAATGGTTTAGAAACACTGCTTTTACCGTATATTGCAAAAAAAAGAAAAAAATATGAAAATACACATAAATGCGACAAAGTTCCGACGCAAGTCCTTACACAGGTCGTTGCATGGTGTCACTAAGACAAATATGTCGCAACCGTCCTCAAGAGCAGCATTATACGCACTAAAAAACTACATCATTGAAGATGAATCTTGGCCAATGTGCGAGAGCTGACCCGGTCACTTGACCTCACTTGCTGACGCCTACTCAACACGGATTAGCCTTTATGTTGACACTGACTCCTGCTACTTAGATTAATGCAATTTGCGTTATTACGTTAGATCATTTGATACGTTTTTAGTCCACTCCGCTCCCCTTCCCAAAACATAGTTGCTCATATATTAGGCGAAACGTAGCATATTGTCGCTTACGACCTCGGATCCTTCTACCTACTGCCCCTCTACGCACGCTGGTTCAACGAAAACCGACAGATTCCTGGCGTTCTTTCACATGAATGTATCCTCTTAGTACAGTGCACAAGCCTCACTGGTCACGCCCACTGTTTCAGGTAACCAACCGAAGGTCGTACATTATTCCTAATGACCTGTTTCAATTAGAATGGTATGATCTAGAGAAGTAGACAATGACACAAGAATACTTACGTTGGAAACTCGTTAACATATATAAATCTAGGGTAGTTACCTGGATCAGTAGGCGTGGCTAATGAGGGTTGTGCACTCTACTAATGGGCTAATATCAAAAGACTATAGATTCACGAATGTGTGAGCGAACGCCAGGAATATGTTAGTTTTATTTAAACGAGCGTGCAAGAAATGGACAGTAGATAAGGATCGGAGTTCGGTAAGCGACTACTTCGTGGAGGGTGACGGGAAGATGGGCGGAATGGTCGTGGGGGAAGAACTACGGCTGCCTGCATTGGACTTAATGCACAAACTAACGTATACTCGGCGCAAGTCAACACTTGTCTAAACGTTAACTGTTCACTAATTTAATTGAACTGAGGCATGCGCACAGCAGGGATGCGGTTTCAGCTTAATTAACGTTTACTTCAGTAAACTTCGACATGAGCAAAGTGGGGGCTTTCGGTAATTTGCTTATGTTGTCACATACCTTAAATGGAAGTCAACCGCTTATATATGTATGTGTGTGTGTGAAGTTGACTAACTTCAGACTACGACACCGAGTGCAGCTAGTTCGTGACGCAGTGGCGTCGCTGATACATGAGGGGGGGGGGCTCTGTTGATAAATAAAAATACTTTTCCGAAACGTCTAGCAGTGTAGGGTACTCGCATCACAGATATCCACGATGACATAATGTTGTTTCTTTGCATAACAAATAAACATATTATATACATAGTGTGTGACTCTGCTAGTCGTAAGCAGCAACAAATGGGAACCCTGTCCCTTTCCTCCACTTTCCCACCTCCCACTTAGCTCTGCCCCCCCCCTTGCTGGACTCCTCTCTTGACGAGCCCCGCGATGTACGTCATATGACCTACGTCGTTATACACCAAATAATGTATACGTGTGTGTAAATACAATAAATACATCAATCAGGATGTAATAGTAATGTCTGCAACACTACACAAACACACAAAACACTACAAAGTCAGCAAGTATTTCTAATAAGAGCAGCATGCAGAGCGTGTATGTCTTGTCAGCCCGTCAGCAAACCTGCCCGAGCAGTCAGCACGTCTTTCATATTCTATTACGAATGATTCAAGTGTTGACAATCGAGCCGAGAGGGAAGTTACAGTTTCTGACATACATGTCAATCATGTGGGAGAGTGAGGAAGAGAGATAAGTTGAGAAGTGAACTCCATGGGTTATTAAACAAAATCCAAAAGTCCATGTAAAACATTATCCCGTCAATGTGACCTGATCGGCATATAAACTAGAGTGTGGTCAGTCCAGGTTACTGGAGGAACCTATATGACTGGTCAAAGCTACACCGTCCTTTCGGATGGGACGTAAAGCCGATGGTCCCCTTGGTACTTTTCGACAGGAGTAGCCGGTACCAGGCTTCCCCTCCTCCCTTCCTCAAGCCCCCCCCCCAACCCCCCCAACAATGTCTCCAAGAAGAGAAACTTCGGTATCATCGCCTCTGGGGATGAGGTACGATAGAAATACATGTGTTTGTTGGTTTTGTTTTCGGATTAAACTTTGCACACATCTTCCTCGTATATAAGTCGAACGAACAAGTTGTAATAATTATTCATCTAGCTCGCAGCTATTTAAAGACGACGCCTACGTATACTTGACTCAATAACTATCTGATGCTGGGTTATGTTTATACCTCGATGGTATGTTTTATGCTGCCCCTGTCATCGAGTTAGGAGGGTCATTACTACGGAGTGGAATGGTGCGCGAATGTACGTCAAGCCAAGGGGTTAACTGTGGCAAAAACTTTAAAATTCAATACAAAAGTCACAGCCATAATGATAATGAGGATGAGGTACGATAGAAATACATGATTTCATTACTATTCATTGTTTGCATAGCTTAGTTTTATTTAAGGTCCTCCTTTGTAAATCAGTTTTTATAACTGAATAGGATAGACATTAAATAAATAAATAAATAAATAAATAAAATAAATAAAAGAATTAATTCACATCTTATTAGATAAGACTAAAAACAGTAGGCTTAGTCACACAAAGTAGTACAATACAATTCAAATATTAAACGCGAAAGAACACTTGTATCAAAGTTATTCTCAACTTGATAACTTAATTATGGAGTTAATAAAAATTTAGATGCTATGACTGGAAAATTGTGTATTACCCGTATTTTTTGCGGTGAAGTGCCGGTGTTTTTGAGGTACGAGTTTACAGGTATATAGGCTACACTTTGTTTGCAGCAATTTCTACGGGGTAGATGAAGAATATTGCGGGAATTAGGAGAAATCATAACGGAAATGGAAGGCGTGAAGATATTTTGGGATCGAATCCTTTTAGGGTCCTCCTTTGATGGAGATAATAATAACAAGAATCAATCAAAACCCGTCCTTGTTTCCAGTTATAAAGTCGGGTAGGGGGTGGAAGGAAAATGTCGTTCGTGGTCCTTTTGGAGTGTTTACTATTCAATAAGTAAAAATTACTATAATCACACTTTTGAATACATGTAACAAACCCAAACTTGGCAAACTGCTTGTTAAAATAAACGTTCTCGCTTGTAGCAAGTTGCTGAACTCTGTGTAGATATGGGTTGAGCTATTAGTACAGCGTATTACATTGCTTCTCTTCTCTGTTGTGACGTACGAACTCATTGGAGGCCTAAATACATTGGCGTTCATTTAGTTCGGTGCATCAAAGTAAGTAATCTCGCTAAGTATCTCGCTAAGTACGCTAAGTACGTAGTTACGAGCTTACAAAGCTCTTTCGAGTAAATTGCTTTTAAATTCGACTTCATCACGATATATTTCCATATTGTGGTTTTTACAACTTTGTTTGGTTGTGCACTGGATTCTCAATGCGAGAATAGATAGATTTTAGGTTACAACGTAAAAAAAAGAAGCTTATTATTACCTTTTTGACTTATGAGATTATGTTGTTCAACAAGGGCACAAACTCGTCGCAAATAAAGCGGCAAAAACTGCTAAATGGGGACTTACAAGAAAACCCTCTAGAACCCGGCCCTTCCACCAAATGATTGGAGCTAGGTTGAGTTGCCAATCTAATGAAATAGAACCAGAGCAGTATTGCACAGTGCACAGTGTGCGCACTGCCGTATCAATTAGAAGACTGCCATAGATATCAGGCACGGGGCACTATTTTAGTAGTGCAACAAACGAGCTATTTGGCCCAGAACTAATATGCAGGGAATACTTACCAGATATACGACCCACGAATTAGTAAAATTTAATTAAAATGTTAAAAGTATTATTACATTGCAACAAGACTTCGTCATTGTTGCGGTTGTTGAGTGATTTGTGTTGCTGTGAAGCTATGGGTGTATGTTCTTATGGCCGCCCCTATAAAGAGTGTCTCAGTTTACAATTGCAACAAGACTACGTCATTGTTGCGCTTGTTGAGTGATTTGGGCAGCTGTGAAGCTATGGGTGTATGTTCTTATGGCCGTCCCCATAAAGAGTGTCTCAGTTTACAATTGCAACAAGACAACGTCATTGTTGCGATTATTGAATGATTTGTGCAGCTGTGAAGCTGTGTGTATGTTCTTATGGCCGTCCCTATAAAGAGTGTCTCAGTTTACAATTGCAACAAGACTACGTCATTGTTGCGATTATTGAGTGATTTGTGCAGCTGTGAAGCTGTTTGTGTATGTTCTTATGGCCGTCCCCATAAAGAGTGTCTCAGTTTACAATTGCAACAAGACTACGTCATTGTTGCGATTATTGAGTGATTTGTGCTGCTGTGAAGCTGTGTGTGTATGTTCTTATGGCCGTCCCTATAAATAGTGTCTCAGTTTACAATTGCAACAAGACTACGTCATTGTTGCGATTGTTGAGTGATTTGTGCTGCTGTGAAGCTATTGTTGCATGTTCTTATGGCCGTCCCCATAAAGAGTGTCTCAGTTTACAATTGCAACAAGACAACGTCATTGTTGCGATTGTTGAGTGATTTGTGCTGCTGTGAAGCTATTGTTGCATGTTCTTATGGCCGCCCCTATAAAGAGTGTATCAGTTTACAATTGCAACAAGACAACGTCATTGTTGCGATTGTTGAGTGATTTGTGCTGCTGTGAAGCTATTGTTGCATGTTCTTATGGCCGCCCCTATAAAGAGTGTATCAGTTTACAATTGCAACAAGACAACGTCATTGTTGCGATTGTTGAGTGATTTGTGCTGCTGTGAAGCTATTGTTGCATGTTCTTATGGCCGCCCCTATAAAGAGTGTATCAGTTTACAATTGCAACAAGACTACGTCATTGTTGCGATTGTTGAGTAATTTGTGCTGCTGGGAAGCTATTGTTGCATGTTCTTATGGCCGCCCCTATAAAGAGTGTATCAGTTTACAATTGCAACAAGACTACGTCATTGTTGCGATTGTTGAGTAATTTGTGCTGCTGGGAAGCTATGGGTGTATGTTCTTATGGCTGTCCCTATAAAGAGTAACTCTGTTTACAATTGATACGACTTAATCTCAAATACACCTTTTTAAGCATATATGAACCTCCTGCGTGACATACCGCGGGTTTTGAGATATTTACGTAAGTTTCAGGGGCTGTCATTCGGAAATTACGTAATTTTATTTAAAGTATTGAATTGCTAGAGAACCTGAGAATATTCATATAATTTGATTATTACCAATTAATCTTAATTACATCTGTTTTAAGAATATGTAAACAAACATAAGTGACATACCATAGATTTTGAGATAATTACCGAAGTTTGACGGGCTGTCATATAAATTAATATATAACCAAAATTATGGTGCTGGAATGCACAGATACAACAGCAGGTAAGAATGTTTACTCAATAGAAATTTAAACGCGATTTCAATTTCAAGATACAAAATTATCAAACTTAGAAGAAATGCATTTCCTCTTTATATTACAGTGATAAGTTGTAAATTTCTTCAAAATATTCTGTATGCGTCTGCTTTGAGGATTATTTATTATTCTGTTGGCGTGGGAATTTGTGATGTAGCCGGGGAACTTTGGCCTTCTTCTGGAGCTGCAGGAACCAAGGAATAACACTACAAAATAGAACACAATATTGTGACGAGAAATATCACTTTATGTATTCCTGTTACAGGTATTTGTCGCTTCACAATTCATGGTACAACACAACATACGATATATATTCACCCCCTCATACTCATACACAGTTACAACGCAAAGACAATGAGATTGTTTACTACCAACAAAAAAATGTTGAGTTACAGCTTAGTATCTGATTATTTAATTTGCTGGACAGTTACCAATCAGACAGGAGCTGATGAAAGAAAAATATTGAAGGGAAACATTTATGGATGCATTAAATGTTGATAACTTATGAAAGACATTCGTAATTTAAGATCAAGCATTCGCATTTTACTTTATTGTTCATAATGTTAGATACTTCATGTTCTTCGTTTGAAAACTAAAAACAGGAGTGAAAATATTGTTTTCATATTAATTTTTGTTATATAATTGACCATTTTACGATTTTAAATTAGGGGTTTCTTTCTTTCTTTTTTTGCTACAATTATGCATGGAAGAAATGATTTACCCAACTCTTGCTACAAAAAATATAATGTGCCAATGTTATTAGCAATTTAGTGTTTCAGGCCTCTATAGCAACAATATTGGCTGTTATACACAGCAAGGATGTTACACCAGACTTTGATAACATTTCTTCAGTGAGAAATATCAATTCAATAGAAGACCGTAATACATTCATTAAAATAAATATATTTCTTTTATTGTTGTAAATACACACTTTATTTGCTACTTAACTTAAAAGCTATCTATAAACAATCTGTAATGGTGTACAAGTTTTGTCTCTAATGCGGATAGTTACATTCATAGTTATTAAAACCATACGAATATTGAGAATTACAATAATAATAATAACAACCATAGTAATTAACCCCAACAATGTACGGCACACAATGTCGTTGAACACACTTCTTTCACTCTAACTTATAGATTAACATCCCAGATGTAACTTGAGGGTCTGTGAGGGTTTAAAAATACAAAGGTTATAAATAATAACGTTGGATTGCTTTAAAACCACTTGAAGGAAGAGCAATATTCCATACCCCGGAGAATGTTGGATCTTATTAAACTAATAAACTCGCACAAACACCACCTTAAGATTCAATATAAACTTTGATAATAATAACACTACTAGTTACAGTTTTCCTTATGATCAAAAGACAGGGCTACTTTCTCTCGTCCATTTGGTGTTAGTACTGGCTAGAATCATTGCTTCCACTGCGCCCTTGACGACAAAATGCCCAGAAACTAAATTTCACAGGGTAACTTACAAAACCGTCGCCTCGTTTAACAATTCGAGTGAAAACCGCTAATGCTCCTCGAGCCATAGAATTATTCTGGTGCCTAAACGACACTGAAACACGTTCTTACGTGTTACCAACTTTACTAAGTATCGCGGGTATCTAACGATGCTGTTTCCAGAATACACAGTTGACCAGTCATTCGAACTTTCGGTTGAGAAATGAGAAGGAGTCTAGAGAAGTAGTACTCGAAACTTTTTTGTGGAGTACCCATTTGGACCCAATGAGCGGACCTATAGAACTCGAAACAACATTTTAGTCTTGGAAAATGTAACTCTGTGGCTCGGTGAGGGGCCCATTTGGAATTCGCCGGTCATCCTGACTCATGGTTCGTTCAAGGTTTTCCTCAGTCACAGTGGGAATGTGGGATTGAGTCGTATTACCAGTTCTCGGACATTCTTTACCGACTATTTCAAATACCATACTTCGTTTTACCTGAAATGAGGGCATGAATTGCGCTTGCGAGGGTCTCATGTGGCCAGTTTGTGCACCACTGGTCTGGAGCGTAAGTGCACATTAGGGCTGAATAGCACACAGCTGTTGGCATCTCTCTATATAAGAAGACCTGGTACATGTATATCGTTCATTTGCCGGTCCAACCCACCGTGCAAAGCGACGTACTGTATGACACAATCGTGATCCACACACTTTAGTACGAATTACCATTCAAATTAACTCTATGAGTTAGAGTGAGAGAGGTTTATTTTCTCTTGTGTTCTGACAAAGAACATAGCTCCAAATACTGTTGCTTTAAGCTCAGCTGTCAAATATCTCTGTATGTAGGGTTGGGGTTTCCGTGTTCAAACTCACTCCAGGCATCTTTTCCATAGCAAACATACTAATACAATTCAATTCAGTAATGTAATTGTATTTATAATAATTATAATATAATTTTATACCAATATCTATGCTCATTATTGAGGGTAAATAAATGTTTTGCCATAATAACTTAACATTGTAGTAATTATAATTTGCGATAATTGATAACAATATGTTTGAAAACATAGTATAAACGATATCAATGCTATCATTAATACTAAAGAAACATCAAACAATTAGTGATTGGATATTGAAGTATAGCATCCCTAGTCTTCTTAGCCCCACTTCTGAAAGAGGCCCATGCGCTGGCAGCGACAGTTACCGCCCCAAAGATTACAACGGCAAGAACTATTGTAGCAGCAATCTTTTGGCCGATGGTCGCAGTTGCCCCCTCGACGGACGCAAGAGCGCCTGAAAAGGTAAATCAGAGATGGGCGGGATCGTCTGTAAGCAAATGAAATAAATCGGACAAAGAAGTAGAATGCGAACCATGCATGATAGCTCGTCAAAATGGGTGTTCAAAGTTAGCATCAACTTTATATCTAACTTCATGAATTCAATATTGAATTCAGTAAGTTGAAAAGAAAGTTGGCTAGTGTGAAAAACAGGTATTATTGTTGTTGGTAGAATGCGCGAAACAGTAATGCGACATTACTCAGCAGACTTCAAACTATATCACGTCGCTAGGTAGTTACATAAACACACAAGCACACTTGCACACACACACACTCACACGTACACATAGACCTACACACATACGTGTTAGTCGTCACTTTATGGGTTTCTAGTGTAGCTTGCGTCTTTAAGTTTATTCAAGTTTAAGTGTTTAGTCTTCAGTTTTAGCTTTTTCCCCAAAACGAATATTGAAATTTACATATTGATGCACTTATTAATAAAGGCTGTTAATGGTTTTTACAAATGTAAATATCCCAAAAATATATTTAACTTGTTTGAGTTCATCAGCTATTGCCCGATATGTCGCTATCACTAATGAAAATACTACAATATTGGGGGTCTCTGTAAAGTATAGACCACGGTGGTCTAGACTGTAGAATGTAGAATGTAGACTGTAGACCAGTGCACTATTCACCAGCTGACCACCTGCAGAGTGGCAGAGAACGCTGTCAAAGAGCGAATTGATATTGCATTAGGTTGACCTAAATGATAAACTTCAATCAAGCCATTGGAATGTGATGGAGTGGTAGAGCAATTTAATCACTGATTTAATATAGTTCGCAATAATATTAGTATTGATGTAATCCGATATACGGCAATAATGTAATAAGCTAGCAAATGCATAAGCTCTAATGCATACGTAATAAACTTCAGCAATCAAAATGATTGTTCACATGCTTCATTCGAATTAATTTTAACTTATGGAATGTTTATTAAATTGCAAATAAAGAGCTAATAACATATGTCAAAGTAATATAAGGATAATTGCATACGCTACGCGAAAAACGGGGTTAGGGCGGGGGTGGGGGGGGGGGGGGGGTTGCCATGCAACTAATAACTTTATTAGAGTACAGAATAACAGCACACATGAAACCTTACTACGGTATTTGAAGAGCTGATAGTATTGAACAACAACTTCTCTATAGGGGTAAGATAGGAGCTCAAACATTGAATAACTTTAAGGCTGTAAACGTACACAAATAAAAACTATATTGCACGTAAAACAGTGAATCGCCTATAGAAACACAATTAATACATTGCACGCAAAACAAACCATCTACATTGAACGCACAACAGACGATCACACCTACCAAAAAGACACATTCCTAACGTACATACGAAAGGTCGTACTCACAATTGTATATCTTACAGATCCAATCAATACAAGGAAGATACGTTCCACCCTGAGATAATTAACAAGCGTAGAACAGAAGAAGAGTGAAGGTGTGTGGGGTATAAAGCTAGGTTGACTGGGACTCGAAACTAAGTCTCCCGCTTACCCGCCGCGAGGTGAACCTTAGAGGCAACTCCTGAGGTAATGTCACACCAGATAACTTGGTTATATAAGTTATAACTCATAAGAAAACTATCTGCTCTACAAATTATTGTAGACAAGTTGCCTTGAAGGCATTATGCAAAATTATCTAAACATCAAACGAATGCATAGCTACCGAACTTGCAAGAAATTGCGACTATAATAGATAGATGAGGTTTGTGTCGGGGAAGCGTAATACCATCTGTGATGATACTAACATGATATGTTAGTCTTAATAGATGGACTTGTACATAAAATATGCGAGTGAGCTGAGAACCAAAACATTCACATCTTCAGGAACAAATCATTACAACTGGAAGATATCTTGTATCTGAGTCAACATTCAACACTCACTTCTCACATCTTTAGTTCAAGTACGTCACATTTGCAATGTTCCTCATAACTTATTTGATTGACTAACTACTACTGCTACTAATAACTAACTACTGACACCTACTTGATAGTGGTCAAGGAATCTTCCTGTAAGCTTATATTTGTTTTCTGGAGTAACTTTGTCAAGTAGACTTACTATAAGCTAGTCGAAAACTTGTTGTAAGGGTATCACATGCTCTAAAAGCCTTGTATTAACGGGCTCGTGCTCAAGTAGGATCGCATGCTGCAAGGGCTCGTTCTCAAGTGCAAAGAGGGTCGCATTGTATAAATGAGTAGGGGATCATTCTCAAGTACAAAGAGGGTCGCATGCTGTAGGGGAGTAAGGGGCTCGTGTCTTGTAGTAACGGGTTCATGTTCAAGTACAAAGAGGGTCGCATGCTGTAGGGGAGTAAGGGGCTCGTGCTCAAGTAGTCTTGTAGTAACGGGTTCATGTTCAAGTACAAAGAGAGTCTCATGCTGTAAGGGAGTGGGGGGTTCATGTTCAAGTACAAAGAGGGTCGCATGCTGTAAGGGAGTAAAGGGCTCGTGCTCAAGAAGCCTTGTAGCAAAGGGATATCAAGCTTAGTCTTGCTGACAGGCTGTCAGTTGCGTAGTACACTTCTTTTAGAGAGGATCGCATGCTGAAAGTGGGTCGCTTGCTTGGGTCTACCTACTTCTCGGGCGCGTTCTCGTAAAGACGTTCCAATGTATTATCGTTGTAGTCCCCGACAGCTTCGTAGTCTGCGAACAAACAAACACAATAAAATAGAGTTTCTTTTTGCAAGACATCAGCGGGGAAACCAAATTACCGGCAAAGGCTTGCTTGTCTTTCCATAGAAACCGCACAAAATTACATAATATTTAAAAAAGTTATGAATACCCGAATTGTGGTTTTGTAAGAACCAAAAACTATATTTAAACAAATTGAAATATTTTAATCATTGGGATAGTTTTTGCTTATTTAAAATAGTTACAATTTAGTGCTTATTACTGGGTATAGATACAAATATTTGAAACATGTTCAATCCAGTCTTGTTGGTTCTTACGCAAACGCATTCAGGCATTCATCGTTCTTAAGATATCACTAAATAAACGCTTATTTCGCGAGGTTTTTGTAGTACGACTATCCCTCTCGCCTTAACTTGAAAATAGAGGTAATTAGGTTAGTCAGGACCTACTAAATTAATTCACCCCCGAACTCTCCCTCGCGTCGCCCACACGTCCAGGGTCCGCTACGACAAACGTCTCAATCTTGGGTTTCGAAATCAATAGAGTACAATAACACGCGGAGAAATGAGCACATGTCTCTGCTAGTGTCGGGTTTGAGACAGTTGATTCTCAGTGATGGCCATTGGCCTAGAGTAGGGTAGAGTATTTTTTTTACCATTTGATATATACATAGTACATATATAGGTTTCGTCAGTTTGGTATTAATCTAGTTACTTAAGGTAATGCAATACAGTCAACCAAATACTTGGCTCATACCAAATGATGCCATAGATAAACAATAAGCTAAAACTAACAGGTTTATACTTAAATAATACAAATAAAGCAATAGAAATAGACATCATAAAACAATATAATATTTCGGATAACTACAAGACCTATGAATAAACTGGAAGTTATTCAGATTCAGGCTAAACTGTTAAGAATTCATTTATAGAGTAAGACAATTGCATAAAAGGTACTTTTTGAGTTGAGCCTTCAATGTGTCAGGTGAGGGGGATTTTTTGAGGCGAGCAGGAAGTTTGTTGTATATGGTAAGACATAGGTAGCTGGGGTCCTTAGAGTAAAGCTGAGTATTATGTTGGGGAACGTGCATGGATATTGGAAGCAGAGCGGGTGGCATGAGAAGCGTTCATTGGGAAAAGACTAGGGTTAGGACAACTCTTGCACCAGTCAGGGGTCAACCAGGGGCGTCGGAAGTCTATTTTTCCAGGGGGGGCGAACTTTCCAGCTGACTTTGCAACATTTTGTAAACAAAAATTCCGTAAGTTACCATGCAGCCAGCCTCTGAAATCGCTTAAGAGAATAAGCGGAATCTGTACTCTAAAATGCATTTAATTCATATTGGCCATTTTTTCAGGGGGGGGGGGCGAGATGATACTCTCGCCCCCCCTGCCCCCCCGGTTCCGACGCCCCTGACCGGTCATATTCTCTAACTAAGTTATATGTTATATCCTGAAACGAATTCTGCCTCAATTCAAACTTCTTTTGTAGAAAGTTACGTAATATTGAACGAAAAAGTCCGAATTTGGGAAGAATGGATTGGAGGATATAGAATTAAAAGTTGTACAGAATTGGGCCTCAGGCAATTCACACACGCTTGAATATGGCGTTCTAGGATTCCACCTGTCCCAAGGTTGAAGGCTAGTTATTCCCAACCCTAGTTAGTCAACTGAACCTCAAGCCAAACGAAACACACATAATTTATTGTTTGGACTACATCAGCGTAAATAAAAAAGAAAATGATATTAATGGCATAAACTAGACAGGACATATCAAATTAAAAACAGTAATTTGAGTTATTGGTGATTGATAATTGTATTTGATTTAATGTTGACACTTAGATTGCTAATATTGCCCCGGCAGATTGCTCGCGCTGTAAATAATTTATTATTTTCACTCTGATTAAGTGTTACACAAAAACGAACAGGGCAATCAAAGCTTCTAGCACTCGGGCTTTCGGGACCGTGTTTTATACGGCGCCTCGCTGGCGTTTCGTGGACCATGGTGGGGAGGCGAAAGGACGTTTTGTCAGAACGACCCCCCAAGGTTTTGAAACGTCGAAGGAAATATCGTATAGGTAGACGCACAGTCGAAGAAGTGCTGGTTTCAATCTGCTTGATGTGTTCTTGAGTCGATAAGGAATGATGTGCAGATTAGATAATCTCATTCCTTATAGAAACATTTCTTTACGGCTGTATGTTGACCTACCCTCCGTAAACCCTCGATTTATGTTGGTTAAAATTGCTTAAAAATTCTTTAAAATTGTCAAAAAGTAATACCAAAATATGTCATCCCCTACATAATTTAGTGTTCTGGTGATTGTTTATTTTTTCCAATGCACGTTTTTTAAATTAACTGATTATACTTTTGTAATTTGTTGCAACTCATCTTTCACAATTAAATAGGTTGATTTCAAGAACGGAAATATTTTAAGGGAACAGAAACATTTATAAGAAAGAGCATTAATCTCTCTAGGAGATGATGTTATTTAGGGGTAGGAGGGATCATCAGTGGAAGTTGGAAAGAAAGACATGGAGGACGGATGTGTGGAAGTTCTCCTTCCTGGAAGGACGACCGTTGAGTGCATGGAACGGGTTGGATGAGGTAAAGGAAGGTCAGGGCGTTTGTGGACAAACTAAAACTGAGACCCAAGGTACGGGAGGAGGTGAAAGGTGATGGCCCTGAGGAAAAGAGGAGGAAAGTTCAGAAGGGAGTGGAGGAAGAAGAGAGGAAGAAAGGTGGCGAAGGGAGAGGAAGATAGGGGGAATGAAAACTCTTGCCATCGGCTATTAGCCATGTGCGAGAGAGGAACTACAACAACAATAATGTAAAACGTACACTGCCCATCGTTTACAAAGACTAAAGTAACTTCATAAACCCCCCTGTCAATTTTCTGAAGGTGGAATCCCCCCCGCAATCTCCTGATACGCTCACACCCATACATCACTGTCGCCATAAATGCAAAACTTCTCCACAACTGGTTTTAATTTAATCAGTAAGACTGGAGTATTTCTATTCTCACCGAGAAACGTCCGTTCCCTTCTGTACGATTGCTAAGTAGCCGTCGCGCTCGGTAGTAAACGTAAACGGGTAAAATCAGTGATCCACTCTGATGCATTAAGTAGATTGCTTCTGCAGGTTGCGTCCTTGCGTCACCCACTTGATATGCAAGTGCCGCGGATTAATTGATCTAATTAATCCTACCCTCAACAGAGACGAAGCTAACCGAACCAGGCGAACGGCAGTTAACACGATGCCCCGAGTAAACAAAATTATAGTCAATTATATGAACACCTCGAGCTAAGCGTTATTAAATTATGCTCACTTCCTATCTGGAGTCGGAGAGTACGAGGGAAGCAATTTCAGATAGAAGGTTTTCACTCGAACAAAGTGTTGGGGGGAAGAAGAGGGTAGTAAAAGAAAGGGGAAATGAGATTCTGGATCACGGTTTTGGGGAACAATTAAGGAGAAAAATTATCAGTACTCTTAGCCTAACCAACGTAACCAAGCCAAGGGCCTTTACCAAACTTAACCGTGGCTTCTAAAGTGGTGGTTAAGCCCTTGGTAGGATTAGTTTTAGGTTTGTGGGTAGGTTTGATAAAAGTCCTTGGCTGAGTCCAGAAGTCCCGTTTCTCCCCTACTGGGTTATTGTACGACACACCAATATCATTCCTGAAATGAAGCAACAACCAGGCCGCGTACGACTTCATGTGGGGGGGAACAAAACTAGATAACGCGGCCGTAACTTCGTCCCTTATCGCGTTACTTGAAGGATGAGTAAAAGCCGCACGTTATCAAAGACAAGCGTAGGGTACGTGGGAGGAAAAAATATGGAACAATATTTTAGATTAAATATTGTACTGCAGAGGTAAAAACGTTGTCCTAAGTAAAATCGCACTTGCATTGTTTGAATTCCACGTTGTTTGCCAGGAAGCTGCGTAATGTGGTGAAGAAATGGGTATGCCATCAGGGCAACATTTCTTATATGTGAAAATATCCCAAGTATGGGGTCTTTTAATACGGAATATGAAACATCCGAAAGGTGAATATACATCAAATATGTAATACCATTGATTTATGTTGGTCCTGATACGTTGGACTCTCACAGTAGTTATTGTGCCTTTCCTCGTGTGGAAGTGTAATATCCTATACATACAACCCACGCTTTATGAAGTATTCGAACCCACGTCCCCAGCGCATAGGACCTGCGGCCAACCGCTGAGCTACTGCTGACGGCAACAGTAACGTGAAAGTGTGAAACAAATAATGTGAAATGGATGAAGTATGTATACAGGGGAAGGGTTTCCCGGGAGAATCAGCTTATGAAATATGTATTCAATTGGAGTTGCTTTAGCAAGTCTGAGCCAAACGAATTAGAAATAAATTACAGTACATTTCCATAGTGATATAACGTACAAAGGGAGAAAGATACAAGCAAATTGGCTCAAAAGCAAAAACGATCAAATCTGAATAATTTGTTTCGTAGCATAGGTTTCTAACGGCTGCCAATATGCAAAATAGTGCGGGCGAGAGTCCACCTACTTCGCTGACTTCGTTTATATATCAACAGCTGATAGGGACGAACCATAGAAATCACATTAATCACGACTGTGCCTGAAAACAAGCTATGCACAGAGTGAAGCAACAGTGAGTGATGGAGTCTCCAATCATGCTACGTCATAGAGGTTTGACGGTAACTAATAATTACTGCACGTTTCAACGCTTCATCCGTTCATCTCCTCGTTCCATGAATTTTAATCTCGACAAAACGAATTACGGATAAAAATTGGAAATTACAATGTGATTAAAATCCTGTGCATACTACATCCTTTAGTAATGTACTTTTTCAGGTTTTAATGTGGATACGTGATTCCCCGATAATGTACGAATTTCATAAAACCCCTCAAAGATGAAAATACAAAAAAAATATGGAATACAATATAGAATTGTGCAACTGCCAAAATGCATTGTTCTCTTTCTGTGGGTAAAACGGATATCCATTAATGCGGCATTTACTCAAACCTACGGACAAATAACAACCTACTCGGCCCAAGTAAAACTGTAACAGCTGATGTGGGCCATAAAATATTTCCCTAATATCACCGCAACTGTATGAGATATTTATTACAATGATTGATTGTGACAACGAGAAGTTTATTATAGAGTAACGCAAAGAAATCAACCACCGCTTTATAAAGGTTTTCGTCTCGATTACAGAATATGAGACGTAAAGCCCAAATATCGTCACCATTAGTGTTATACTAATCTGTAATATTGGCTCCCGAGAAACCTTACAGATGATATCGTCATAGACGAGGAACTCGTGGCCAATCAGCGATCGGTATTTGAGATTGACGATCTCTGGTTGGCCACGAACACTCGTATATGTGATGAACAATTGACATCTGTAAGGCGTTCTCGGGACGAGTATATATAGTTTTAGTTTACATTATGACATTTGTTACATTTCTATATAAGACCCGCAATGTCGATCAACTCGCAGATACGGGGATCTGAGGTACCGAGCTAAGCCTGTGGAGGTTTATCGGCTATAATAATAAACTTGGGAGATTAGGGGCAACCTACAGCTCTCTGCCATGTATGTGGGCTACGGAGTTTAACCCCCTGAGGGCTATATCATATGTCGTTCCCTCGCCCGGTTAGGTCTGGAACTACGGTCCATAACACCCAGAGTCCGAACTTTCCCCTCCACTATAATGCCAAGGCAGAAGAGAGCGCAAAGAGTGTCTACTCTAGGGGTAGAGGTAATTGACGGACATCGGAGCGAGTAAGCCGAGAGGTTTGTGGTTTAATACTTTTTTAGCTTTGTCGTACCATTCTTAGCCTATTGGTGTCACGGCAATTATGTTTTGTGTATGACTTATTGATAATTTCAATTATTTGACTATCGGATTACAATATTTATATCATGCCAAGAAGTAAGATGTCTCAGGGGAGTCAGGACCGCCCACAATTAGTTTCCAACTTAACAAGTGCGAATCACTACCGTTTTTTTTCCGATTTTCTAGTACAATTTGGTTGCGTTAAGTTTTTTGACGGAAACCTGCTTGCACGTTTTCTTGTACGTAACCGTCAAAAAACTTACCGCAACCAAATTGTACTAGATAATCGGGAAAAACGTTAGTGATTCGCGCTTGTTAAGTTGGAAACTAAATGTGGGCGGTCCTGGTACTATCTTACTTCTTGCTGTGAGAGATCTATATACTTGTTTGGCCGAGTCTCTACGATAAAAACTTGTTGAGTTGTAGACGTTGTAGATTTTTCGTAGTTTCTGAGGACAGATTTCCATTCTCGGTCAGTTCCCAACAAACATTTTGGTGCCTTCCCGCACTTTTCCCGATGTCTTTTCCCGCACATTGCATATGCGGGTCCTGTAAGGGAAACCCGTACAGGCCCCGCCTAGAAGTGTCCTACTGGCCGATGTCGGGTCCCGTACGGGTTGCACGCCATCTTCCCGCAATCTTCCCACTTGTATCCCGCAACCTTCCCGCACGGATTGCCCGCTATCTTCCCGCTAGTATCCCACAACTTTCCCGCACACGCTGCCCGCTATCTTCCCGCTAGTATCCCACAACTTTCCCGCACAGTCTGCCCGCTAGTATCCCGCAGCTTTCCCACTAGTATCCCGCAACCTTCCCGCTCGGATTGCCCGCTATCTTCCCGCTAATATCCCGCAGCTTTCCCGCATGGGCTGCCCGCTATCTTCCCGGGGCCCGTCCCCCGGCCGCCCCTCATCAGTGCATGACATTGAAACAAACTGAAAAGTAACACAGTTTTTAGTTTTCAGTTTAGTTTCTTATTTACCCCTTTCTCAAATAAGCGTTTTATGGTTATTATTAGTAGAGTAATTATATTTATCTGTGGTCGAGGTGTGATAGGAATGAACATAATGTGAACATTGGAGTGAAACTTAATCTATTTATAGGTAAAGCCAATTAGCAACAAAATTCTATTTTATTAAATCCAGTAGTTTCTCTTTTAAATAAATGCAATTATAGTCTCTAGCCTAATACAGCAATTGATTCTAAAATTGGATTAAGTTCCTAGTGTTCTTATTGGACAAGGAAATTGGGTTTAAAAATAAAGAAACAAAAGCAATAATGTTTATATAAAGTGCAAATGAATTTTATTACTAAAATACGTAATAATGTACAATTGTTATGTAATGCCCCTGATACTGTTACTGAATTATTGATTACTGTTACTTTGGAGAATCTGAAAATTATGTTATGTAGTAAGTGTGACATGTTCTTATTTTCCTACTTTGCCTTAACAAGGAAAACAAGATTGTTATCGAACCAGTATTAAGTTTAACACACCAAACTGGTATATTTATTATATTTTTTTTAGGTCCTCACAAACTGAAATAATAACAGTTCAATGCCCTGATACACTACCATAGATCACCACCACGACATGAGATCATGTTTTTGCAGCAGACACTTTTTAATAAAATGTTCATAAAATAATGTAGATAGGCATATAGCATATTAACACTATATATATATATATATATATATATATATATATATATATATATATATATAGCATAATAACACTATATATATATATATTATAGTGCTATGTGATCGAGCTGATAGAGAATGTGTCTATGTATGTATTCCCTAGTTATATACAAGCAATAAGGGGTAGCATGTGTACCTACTCGTTTAAATAAGTTCAATACACACAGAGTGATACATCATCACGGATCTACCTACCAACTATTCGAATTAGGAAAATGCTATTCATGACACGTTTGTTATACATTACTACATCCACAAGATGCAAGTTGAGTTGTTAATCATAAATGAGCAATTATGAACAAAAGCAAAGCAACATAAATTTATTTACACGTTATTACTCCATGTTTTGCTCATTACTATTACACAATATTCAATACAGTATTACTAATACAATTTTGATACAATACAATTAATTAATTTGATAGAATATTCAGTAGTAGGCTATCTATTTACATATAACCCTGAAGTATGGATGGGAAAGAACGATTTATTCCTTAACATTTAGGCTAACTCCTTAAACCAATCACGTTTAAACGGTTAACTGACATTTCTATTTTCATAATAAAATCCAAAATTAATAAATAGGCAACTGCATAACATTAAAAAAAAATCATAACGATTTTAACGTCACGTATTCGATTGTTCTGCACTTGAAAATAATAATATAACGATACATATTTGAGGGCTGCGAGTGGGGGTTCAGCCTTTGTTGCCATCAACGACCCGCTTCTTTGCGCGTACCGTTCTTCCGCCATGACGATCCCTGGCATTTGCCAGCCACAATATTAAGATTTTTTCAATGTCATTGACTTGGGCAGTTTTGGAGTTGGCTCTCACAGCAACTAAAATAAAGTTAAAGATAAATTACAAAACTGTATCAAGTCACAGTCCAAGGCTTTAAATAATTTTGGTGGTTTTGTAGACCCATTTGCTAAAACTAAAGGATTCACGTCACTACAATAAAAATAATAGAGTATTAAAAAACGGCCTAGCTAGATTAGAGAACAATTATTTATTTTACCGTCAAATGGCAATTAATAACCACAATGGAGGGCAAAGTGTCAATAACCACCACAAAAAGGTTTCATCTGAGGGCAGTGGACATATGGCTATAAGGTGCTTTTTATGTTAGGTGCTGCTGTTTATTTTACAAAATAAAATTATGTAATTCTGAAGAGACAAGCTGAAAAGCGCTAGTATGCACTAAGCAGGGCGTGCAAGCGTGAGAAATATGATTAACACTTTTGGACAATTTGTTACAAAAATATAATAATTCATTGCTATTTTTATATTTTTATTATCGACCCACACCACCCACTCACAACGCTCTTCCTCCCCCCCCCCCCCCCCAATATGGGTGAAGACCTAAATTGTAGTGTGTAGTAGACGGCCCGAACTGAAAGGGGGACGGGGGGGTCGGGGGTGTTTGGCCCCCGGAAAATGCATTTTTCAACGTCATTTTTGTGATAATCTGTGTGTTTTAGAGCAGTAGAATGAAAAAAATTGTCAGTTTGTTTTATAAAAGAATATCTCGTTTTGAAGTGACTCTGTGAATATATTGTCTCATTTTTACTTTGTTATATGTGCTTAAACTTTGTCTACACATTTTATTTATTCGTAAAAAAAACAAAAACAAAAATCAGAACACTAGAGGTTCATTGCAAAGCTTATCGTAGGTATTAACATGGGCGCCGCAAGGGGAAGCAAAAGGGCATTTGCCCCCCTTGGATTTGAGGAATTCAAAATTTTAACTGACTATACGATGCACGCCAGATGCGCCATTTCATACAAATTATGTAAATAAAAAATAAGATAACTAAATAACAAATATTTTCTAGTTTATCCGTCCCGTCACGAAACTGTTATTTTAACGCGATCCGATGAAATTGTTATTTGTTGTGTATACATAAATGAAAGAACCACTGACTTGACTGTTACGACCGGGGGCAATATGAGCACGCCACCCCCGGCCCCCGCACCACTCGTCACATGCTCACGGACTAGCCTCCTATCCTTTTATCAACATTTCTTATGTTTTTTTTTCTATACTTACATTGCATTATATATGCATTTTACTTTTTGTACCTATAGTCAATCACAGCCAGACGAGCCACGCTCTCAAATGATATTGTTCCTACGTGTTTATAATTGCTTTTCCTTGTGTTTTGTTCAACTTATATATAACAACTACGCAGGCATTCTATATTTGTGACTAGTCACAAGATATTGGTCCTACGTTTTGATGATTTTCGTCATGTAGTATAATTTTTAATTTATTTATACGAGCACATATTACCTGTTAGTACACACCAAAATGGAACATCAAACCCATTTCCTAATCAAACCAAATCCTTATTCAAACGGCGCGTTTGCAAAAGATTGAACTTAAGCGAATAGTTGTCGACTCTGGCTAGTTAAAATCCTGCCAAAAAAGATATATTTTGATAAGCAAAGTATGTGAGACGAAGCCACAGCCGTAACTATTTTTTATACTACTAAATTATGTTAGATCCCTGTCTAGTCTAGATCATCGTATTAATCAATCAATGCATATTAATTTTAGATTGTATGCTTCCTTGTATGTATGTATTTTTATTTACCTATAGCTAAGGTTATATTAAAAAAGGAAAATATTGAAGCAAAATGTAATACAATTATTATTAGTCGTAAATAAAGTTCGATGTACATTCGTCCAACCAAATTAGTAATTTCCGATCGAATAGCTCAACTTCGGTCTTCAGCCTGATGTTAAAGTGAACGAAACCGTGTTAGCAAAGCAACCCAAAAACACAACAGGATTTTGAAGATAATATTTGATAGCATCTTGAAAATATGAATACGAACTTAGAAGAAACCTACCTTAGTATTCTTGATTTTCAGGAACAATTGCGTCTTCACGTGATTTTTATAATAATGAACTTGTCCATAACGAAGTTGAATCCTATTTTTCGTTTTAAAAACACGAGTCGTCAATATACCGTTGCCACTTGCCAGTCAGTTTTGTTCTTCTTTCCTTTCTTCCGACCACACACACTTACACACATACACAGTCCACGACATGGATCAATATTCAATGGATTAAAAAAAAATCGCAATAAGATTATGATACTAATAAAGCCCTAACTTATTTTATTTTTTCACGAAAGAACATGATAGCACACGTATGTAACGTCTAACACCCACGAAGTATAAACTTGTTGTGTAGTCCAGTCAGTGTTTTGGACTGTTTTGCTTACCACGGTGGGATTCCCACCCCACTCCGCCCGAATCTTATCACCACTATAGCGAGCGGCACCGTATTACAAAGCTTAGTAGGACTTGTAGCATAGATAATGAATGAACACGTTGTAATTTCTTATCGGTGGTGGTCGAATTAAGTACGGTTATCATCAGCTACATAAGCAATATCACAACACATAATAACAATACAAAGAGAGCCTTCTTCATAGTGCGGTATCCTTTGTCATTACAGTTTTCTTACAGTTTATAAGCACCAAAGATACTTTTTAAACTGAGCTTTTTAAATTAACAATATGAATGTGCGTACGATGCATTGTAGGTTGTGCATACTGTAACTAGTCTCACTTTCTCGAATTGAATAGGACGTAAACAATACTTCCTTACAGTAGACGTATATTGAGAAGTTACTTTTTTACCTTATTTATTACCACTTCTATAATGTATATCATACTCATATTGTATAGATATGAGGTATAACAGTTGGCTATAATGTCAGGTGCATGATGTTGCTAAATTTGAAATTAAGCTTCAGCGACACATTTTTACAATAATACATGGAAACTTTGTAATCTTCAAATCGTTCATTGAATTCAATTAATTTGTTCGTTGTCTTATCTGTAAATGAAGAACCAATACAAATACAATAGATAGTTGCAGACGAGTGATTACCAGCTAGCCTATTTAAAATCCATTGATTCTATGTAACATCTGTCATTTTAAATATTTCTGGAAAACACTCAAAACAGGTATAAATCCCTCCCCCTATGCCGTTGTCATTACGAAACACAATTTTCACATAAACAGCATTATCATAATAGTATTCATAGTTTCATACTTACCTTATCTAAGAACTTCATTTACTTCATCTTCTCAATTCGATCATCAGTAAGTTTTTGATTATCACTGTGACGTATCGTAATACCATTCATAAAACGTTATTATTTGATGTAACGTACCATATCAAAACCATCGAAAGCCAAATCAGGAAAAAATAATAAACAATACATTTTTAGAAAGTATACTATCAACTACTAACCAGTAGTCCCCCTAACTACCAACAACTCCCATTTCTGTAACTACTTGGATTTATTAGAAATATAAAATGGGTTTTATTAATACATTTATTTACTTATTCATGGTTATGAAGGACTTTAACTTGTGAATGGAATTTTGAATGTGGTATAGAGCGAATAAATACTCGAATAAATCATTGGTATCTATCGTCAATCAAAAGATAAAGATAAAGAACAAAGAATTATATGGTTAACCCGGACGTACGTAACAAAAACATCTTTTCCAAATCTTGCCCTTTCTTCGCGGGATCCTATGTGGGTTATCCCATGTTTTTCCCGTACACGGGACGTCCCTTACCCTTCCCTCGCGCTTCCAGTGTAGGGCGTCCCGTGACTTTCCCATACACGGGACGCCCCTTATCATTCCCAAGCGCTTCCCGTACGGGACGTCCCGTGACTTTCCCAGACAGGGACATCCCTTAACATTCCCTCGCGCTTCCCGTGAGGGATATCCCGTGAGTTTCCCAGATGCGGGACGTCCCTAAGCCTTCCCTTGCAGGCCCTGACCGGCACATCCCAGATCTTCCCGTTTCCAGCAGTTAACCCGCACATCCCTTGACTTTCCCGCACGGGTCCCGCAGTATCATGTTTGTTGGGTTTTTATCGTAGGCATTCGGCAAAAAACGTGCAATTCGTAATACAAGCCTAATAATTCAACCACACTATTCAATTTGTGTAATTAAAAAACCCCTTATTAAAAATAAGTGAAACGTCGCGATTGCTATTTCCATTGGGTAATCACCACTTGAAGTCAGTCGGTGCATCGTAACGCACAGTTGCGCACAGTTGCCACAGCACACAGGACACAGTTGCCGCATGGCATTAACATGGTGATAGCTTCATGAATGAACCACGTTTCATGTCGAGTAACAAATTATCACTTCACACGAGAACATCCCTTAGCGCGGGCGAGATGCGCAGCTGTCCGTCTATCTGTCTGTCTCTGTCTCTGTCTATCTGTGTCTCGCTGTCTGTCTCGCTGTCTATCTGTCTGTGTGTAATATTTTTAATCCTTCTGGTTGATATATTGGACGCCAATTAAAGAATAGATAATTTACTGATGTCCCTAATGAGAACGGTAATGATTGCAATATTTGAAATTTTGTTAAACCAGTTTTTAGTTCTTATGAAACTTATTCATATTGGTTAGTTTGGTAATTTAGTAACCACTTTTTTAATATTATGAATCGTTCTGAGGATATTATCAAAACCCTTTGATTTTGAGTGGGTTTAATAGATTGAGACTCACATTTTCCTTAAAAATTGAGTAAAAAATACATTAATGCGCAGACTGTCTTGCTACCCGCGTTAAAAATAGCCATCCGTAGTGATTATAAAGTGTGGTAGGCACCGCATGTACGCGTCTGCACATAACGACGCAATTACCATACGAGGAGTACGATGCAAGTACAACCATGTTCGTACCCCCTCGTTATTACTTAGAGAGGATGTGTGCATGAAAGCCGAGAGCCTCGCCCTGAGATATACAGCTAATTACTATTCTGTCAGCGTCTTCTATGTTGTGTCATTACTCGAGCATCCCCTCAGCTCAAAACTCGCAAATCCCACGAGACACAAGAATGTGCGCCTGGCTTCCATGATATCAGGCAGGCACATTTGAATACGGGCCACGCACTGCACGGCCACTGGCTGTATACGCACTACACGGTTTCACGCGCGGAGGCGCAGTGTTTAATTGAATGGCATTCCATGTGGCTCTTAACTGTGGCCGGAACACCAACGTAACCAACCTCAGATCATTGTCTGCTGCTCCTTTCGTGCACGCGGATTCAACGAACATCAACATATTCCTGGCGTTCTTTCGCACATTCGTAAAGTATGTATAGTCTTCCGCGTAGAGCACATAAGCTTGGTCACGCCCACTGTTTCAGGTAACCAACCGAAGGTCGTAAGAACTGGATAGTGGGTACTAGAGTATACTGACCAAGCGTCACCTAATATTCTGAGAAGAGACGATCGCTCCACACGGTATATTTGAACGGTATTCACCGCAATCTGCATTGTTATTATCCACTGCATTGACTGCACCAACCGTGAATGGAATGCGACCCCACCACGTCTGACAATGTAACTATAGATTTAGGTTGGTAATGGTCATATGCGTCACTTTTCCTATTACATAATTCGTGACGACAACACCTGCAAGTTAATTTGACGTGACTATAGTAGACATTTAAGTTGGTACCGTTAATTACACTCCGCTACTTCGTATAATCATGAAAATACTTACTTTGGGACGACATTAACATTCTCCGTCTGATTAAACTTCAAGCGCTCAGCCAGTATGCATATTACACTTTATAATGAGACGACAATTAACAAATCTATCATACTCACTCATGTTCAAGTTTTGGCACCAGTGTCGCGAATGTAAGCAACACATGAGCGGGTGTTGTTACCCTCAGAGACTCGGAACACAACTTCTAATGGCCAACGCACTTATTATAACAACCTGCGGAACTGCCGGTTTCTGCCGGGTAAAATTGCTTTAAATTATTTAAAATAGTCAAAAAGTAAACCGAAATATTTCGTTCTTTAGACAATTTAGTGCTCTTCTTTATGAAAGTTTCATTGTACCAACACATATTTCCGTTTTTATCAAGTGTTTGTAATGTGTGTTGGCTGTTGCAACTTGCTACACACATTGTGTCACCAGTGAAAATGAATCCAGTTGGGGAGGTGGGGGTTAGGGGTTGAATGTTGGGGCGTGGGAGTTTCGTGGGCTTTCAAGTCGCAAAGAGGCCGGCAATGATGCATAAGAAGAAGAATGAGGAAGTTGAACGAAGAAAAATGATGAAGACCGTATGCTAGATGTGTAAAGTGACCGAAAGCCCTCTTTGCGGGCACCGGTCACCACGAGGAGGGAGGGTCCACCTCTACCGGCCATAACCAAATAAGGCTGGCAGTGAAATGGTAATTGAGTGCGGCCCAGCTACCTTGCCACGTTGCCACCTGTAGCTTCTTCGTGTAGCCTGTAGAGTATGGCAGAGTATTAAACTGCGCTAATCACTGCCTGCGATTTACGTTTTCTGAAGTTTAGCCAAAATAAACATTGTTCGAACTGATATTGAAACCTGTTGCTTTTCAAAACATTTTTTATTATTTTTTCGAGCGGGCACACCGCAAATATTGCGTCTCATTAACATAACGGTTTGGTTTCCAGTTCGCCCGATGATGATAATTATACACTGATTTTGCGCATAGTTATGCTATACAAGTGTTATTCTATGCCAGGACATGATTTATACTTTAACAAAACATCTTCGACTTTAACCTTCGATATATGAATTGTTTCGTTTACCGGAACAAAGGAAGAAAAAGTAACGGTAAGGCAATAAATTCATTGAACAAAAGGTACTAAAAACATCATTTTTCAAGTACAGTTCGATTGAAAAATAATTTTAGTATAACCATGTGGAAAATCAGTTTCCTTCGTTGAACGGTACTTGCGGTGAACTGAAAACACAAAGTATGTTTGAGACGCCATATTTGCCGGGTGTCTGCTCGAAAAAATGTTCATCACATTTTTCGATTATGTCCTAGCATCAGGTTTTGATATCATTTTGAACACGGAGCCATATTTTAGGAAACGTAAATACTTGAAACATTTAGGCAGACGTCTGATTGAAATATTGTCTTGTTTGTTTATTCTGATCGGGCCAGGAACAAGGACGGATATGTAGATCAGATGATCGCCTACAACGCCTACAACCCCACTCCCAGTTTTGTCTCTCGCTCCCCAGAATCATTTTCATCCCGCCCGTGTTGATTTCTCAGAGAATATATTCAGCTATCAACATGGTTAATGTCCAGACCACGTTTAATTAGTTTGAAAATATTATTATTAAATTATTTCCTGAAGAATATTCATAACGATAAGCTAAATAAATAGCAAGCACGGTTATAGGATAGGCGAACTTCAAAACAAGAATACAAGCCCTTATGTATTACTCTGAGTAAATATGTTTAGCAATTACATTTCTCCTGATCCTGAATAATGCTCATGGTTATACATGGCGAAATATAAAGCAACACGTTTCTGGTGCCTTCTTACGTACTTTGATGAGGGGGGGGGGGGGGGGGGGGGGGAGCGAAGTTGGCAGACGTCCGTATCAAAAAGCAATTTCCGCAATGTGGC